>CM033744.1:15963055-17163055 GCA_019671005.1 Hibiscus mutabilis
TTCCACCGTAGATGACATGTTTTACCATAGACAAGCCGGAAGGGGGACATACCTAATGGTGTTTTGAATGCAGTGCGATATGCCCAAAGTGCGCCATCTAGTCTTAATGACCAATCCTTCCTTGAGGGATTTACAACTTTCGAGTATTCCCTTCAACCCCGGTTGGAAATTTTCGCTGCCCGTTGGTTTGTGGGTGATATGCCGTGGCGATCTTGTGTGATATGCCAAGCGTTGCAACATCTTGGCAATTAGTCTATTGTCAAAATGCTTGCCCCGTCGCTGATAATTGCTCGCATCCCAAACCGTAAATATGTTTTTCTCGCAGGAATCGCTGCACGGTCTTGGAATCATCGTTGGGAACCGCAGCTGCCTCTACCCATTTAGACACATAGTCGACGGCGAGTAAGATGTAGAGGTTGCCGAATGACGATGGGAAAGGTCCCATAAAATCGATCCCCATACATCGAACAGTTCTACCTCGATGATGTTCGAGTGGCATCTCATGTCGCCTAGAGATATTGCCCGCCCCTCCGCAACGATCACATTGCTTGTAAAAGTCTTGGGCATCTTTGTACAATGTTGGCCAATACAAACCGGATTGCAAGACTTTGGTCATGTACGAGTTCCTCCAAAATGTCCTCCATAGGTGAAGAATGGCATTGTCGAGTACATTCTGTTGCTCTTCTTCAGGGACACATCGGCGTATAACCCGATCCGCACATTGTTTAAACAAAAGAGGCTCGTCCCCAAAAGTAATGCTTAGCATCATGGCGGAACCGCTTCTTCCCTTGGTGAGTAATGCCATACGGAAAAATACCACAAACAAGGTTAACTAAATCTGCGTATTGGGTATTGCCGAGGCATCTGCCGCCGTAGTGTTCGCTCCCAAAATTGCCGAGGCGTGCGCGCCAAAGACTGCGCTGCGGCGCCGAGAGTTGCCGAGGCGTGTGCATCCATGGTTGCCGAGGCGTCATGGGCTGCCGAGGCGTTGAGGGTTGCCGAGGCAATTAGAATTTGTTCATCCGGGAATGCATCGCATATCTCTAGATCCGCATCCCTCCTCCCTATTGCGTTCCAAACGTGATAAGTGATCGCCACTTGATTTTCTGTCGCCTTTCCCGTCCTTAATTTCAATATCAAATTCTTGTAAAAGTAATATCCAACTAATCAAACGAGGTTTAGCATCCTTTTAGCAAATAAGTATTTGATTGCCGAATGGTCCGTATGAACAATTACCTTTGTACCAATTAAATAGGATCGAACTTGTCAAATCACGAAAACTACAGCCTAGTAACTCTTTCTCCGTTGTTGTGTAATTCACTTGAGCATCGTTAAGAGTTTTACTAGCGTAGTATATCACATGGAATGTCTTACCTGTATGCGTTGGCCTAGGATCGCTCCTACCGCGAAATCACTTGCATCACACATGAGCTCAAAAGGTAGCGCCCAACTGGGTGGAACGACAATGGGTGCCGAGGCAAGCTTTTTCTTTAGGGTTTTGAATGCTTGGGTGCAAGAATCATCAAAATCAAGACTTTATCCTGTTCAAGCAGATTACACAAGGGTTTAGTGATTTTAGAAAAATTATGAATGAACCTCTGTAAAAACCTCGCATGTCCGAGAAAACTTCGAATTCCTTTAACCGAAATTGGTGGGGGTAATCTCTCGATCACGTCCACCTTGGCTTTGTCTACTTCAATTCCCTTGGATGAAATCTTGTGGCCGAGCACTATTCCTTCATCTACCATAAAGTGGCATTTCTCCCAATTGAGGACTAAATCTGTTTCTTCGCATCTTGCCAACACCTCTCTAAATTGCCGAGACAGCCGGCGTCGAGTCATTACCAAAAACCGAAAAATCATCCATGAAGATCTCAAGGAAGTCTTCGACCATGTCTGAAAAGAGCGCCATCATACATCTTTGGAAGGTTGCCGGGGCGTTACATAATCCAAACGGCATCCTTCGGAAGGCATAAGTACCGTAGGGGCATGTGAAGGTTGTCTTTTCTTGATCTTCTGGTGCTATGGCAATCTGATTGTAACTCGAATAACCATCAAGAAAACAAGAAAAGGGTTTACCGCAAGACGGTCAAGCATTTGATCAATAAAGGGTAATGGGAAGTGATCTTTCCTAGTGGCTTTGTTTAGCTTTCGATAGTCCATACAAACCCTCCAACCGGTCACAGTCTGGTTGGGATAAGTTCATTATTTTCATTGCTTACCACCGTTATTATACCTCCCTTTTTTCGCACACATTGTACCGGACTTACCCACGCATTTATCGGAGATAGGGTATATAATGCCGGCGTCAAGCCACTTGATGATTTCTTTCATTACAACCCCTTTCATGGCATGATTCAGTCTCCTCCGGGCCTCAATTGAAGGTTTGTGATCATCTTCCAACAAGATCTTGTGCATGCACACCGGCTAATTCCCTTCAAGTCGGCAATTGTCCACCCTATTGCCTTTTTATGTAGTTTCAACATGTTGATCAGCTTCTTTTTTCTGCTCAGCTGTAACTTAGAAGAAATAATTATGTGTAATGTATTATCAGTCCCTAAGTATACATATTTGATTTGCTCGCAATTGTTTCAACTCAAGAATTGGTGGATTTTCGATAGAGGGTTTTTCGATCTTACCTTCCTTACCCGAGTAGTCCAGTGGTTCAAAGTATGTACCTGGTCGATTGACTAGCCAATTTGCCTCTTCGGCTGTTCCTCATTGACCGGTTCTTCATACTCCTCAAGTTCCTCTTGATCGGCAATGTAGTTGCCGAGGCAACTAAATTCCTCATCGGTTAAATTCTGCCGTGGCATGAAGTAGTTGGCATTCTTACGGATCATCGGCTTGCCTTAGTGTTTGGAACACATTTAGTTTTACCGCTGGTCATTCACCCTCATTGTGAGTTCTCCTTTTCAACGTCGATCAAGGTTCTCCTGCCGCTAGGAATGGTCTCCCGAGAATGATAGGTGCATGCTCATCGCTTCACAATCCAAAACAATAAAGTCAGCGGGAAAAATGAATTTATCAACTTTTACCAGTATGTCCTCGATTTTTCCCTCCGGATGCACATAGGATCTGCATTCGGCTAGCCGCAGATAATCGTTGTAGGTCTTGCCTTCCCGATTCCTAGTTTCTGAAAAACCAATTTAGGCATCAAGTTTATGCTAGCCCCTAGGTCGCATAGTGCTTTCCCGACATAGTGATTTCCAATAGAACAGGTATTGTGAAACTTCCGGGATCCTTCAACTTGGGCGGGCATGCGATTGTGCAACATTGCCATGCATCCCTCTGTCGCGGCAACTGTTTCAAACTCTCCTAGCCTTGTTCTCTTGGACACAATGTCTTTAAGAAACTTGGCATAGTTTGGCATTTGTTCAATTGCTTCCACCAATGGCAAGTTGATGTGGACTTGCTTTAGGATATCAAGAAACTTCTTGAATTGGTATTCTTGCTTTTGTCGCTTCAATCTTTGTGGGAATGGTGGTGGAAGTCGGATATCTTCTATCCTTTCATTGGTTTGAAACCTGATTGACGGCATTGCCGGGACATCTGGAGTTGCCGCCGGCGCGTTATCAACTGGGGTTGCTGAGGCATGCTTATCACAAGACGCCGAGGCGTCATCGGTTGTCGAGGCATGTTTATTGCCGGTTGCCGCGGCAATTCCTGGTTCAGCATCTGAGACTTTGCCGCTAGGTTCGTCTTGATCTTTTTGTGGAGTTTTGTTTGACGAGCGGGTTTGAACCTCTCTAAGTTGTTGGCCACTACTGGTGGTGATTGCCTTACATTGCTCATGGCCGTTCCTCTTTGCGACTTCAAGATCGCTAGGTAAACCTCCTTGTGGTCTAGTGTTGATTTTGAGCAAATTGTCCGACTTGATTTTCCAATAATTTGATTGCCGCCTCTTGGTTCCGCAATCTCATCTCGGTCTGTTAATAAAAGCATCAGTTCTTTTTTATGAAATTACTATTCTCAGCCATATAAGATTCAGTTTTCATCATAAAAGCATTTAGAGAATTTTCCAAAGAACTAGATGTTGTCGGTTGTTGCTTCGCGGCATCCATTGCCGTGGCATATTCTCGCTGGAATCCCGATGCTTGTGCATTCGATTGTTCCGGTTTAGAGCATTGTTGGGATTACTCCATGAAAAATTCGGTGCTTCTTCCAAGCTGGATTGTATGTATTTGACATCATGTTGTTGCCCCGATTGTAATTCCCACATAGAAGTTGGATTCGGATTTCGCATACATTCGAAGAATTATGGTTATCACCACATAACTCACAAAAAGAATCCATTACCTTGACTTCATGTGTGTTGTTTGGTTTTTGCATGTTCGGACCATCTTGGTTAAAGCGGCCAATTGTGCGAAATTGAATCGATGATCCTAGTTCATGTATTGTGGCTTAGCGCCTAACTCCTCCTCTTCTAGTAGATGGGAATTGATAATCATTCTTGGCCAGCCTGTTTAAAATTTGCATTGCTTCTTCCGGTGACTTATCTAGGAGTATGCCGTTCGCGAGGCGTCTAGCATCATCCTTGTTGGTGTATTCACGGCATTGTAAAACATTGTCACTTGAGTCCACACCGGGAATCCGTGTAGAGGGCATTTGTGTAGAAGTTCTCTATATCGCTCCCAAGCCTCGTACATGGATTCATCATCCGCTCTGCGAAAAGAAGTAATGTCATTACGAAGCTTATCGATTAAATTTGTAGGATTAAATCTAGCAAGGAAATCACGACAAAGATCAGTCCAAGATGCTATGGATCCGGCAGAATGCTATTTAGCCATGCTTTTCGCCCTATCCCCTCGGTGAATAGGGAATAATCTTAATCGTAAGACATCGGGGTGACTCCGTGTATCTTGAACGAGTTGCAAATCTCGAGGAAAGATTTCAGATGTTGTCGTGCATCTTGATTCTTTGAGCCGCCAAATTGACCTATTGTGTTGATCATATTAAACATAACGGTTTCAACTCAAAGTGGTCGGCTTCAATTTCGGGTGCGACAACTCCGGGTTAAGTCCATCAAGATCTTCTTCAAGATAGTCTCGAATAGTTTACATTTGCAAGAATCACTCCTCCTCCCGCTCGAACATCTTGATTAATATTTCCGTCTTGATTTGCCATTGCTTCTCTTATCCTTCGTCTAAGTCTTTGTAAGGTTCGTTCGATTTACGGATCAAAGGGATATTACGGTGAAGTCGGTCTCGCCTGGTCATATACCAATGCAAAACCAAAGTTTGTTAGCCCTTTGAATTTTAAACAAGAAAAATAAAAAGAAAGTGCAAGAAAATAAAAACAAAGTCGCTATTGCCAATCCCGCAACGGCGCCAAAAAACTTGTTGCGCGTAATAAGTGTGCTACGCAATTGTGCAAGTATACACGTCGCAAGTTATAGTATAAAAGATATCGTCTCCACAGGATTGGTGCCACTTCAAGAATCTAGTCTCTGCAATTGTAAAAAGTAAAAACACAAGTAAAGGATTATCGAAGTTTAACTAATTACTAATCTAGAAAGCAATAAAATAAAATAAAAGATGAATTCAATTGAGAGAGATAGGCTAGGTTATCGTGAGTTGAGGTGTGATAGCCGATTGGATTGTCTTGGTAAAAGAGTGCATGGGCAACTCAGTTGCCGTGGCGACTTGCACAACGGGTTGCCTTGGCAACTAATTGATGGTTGCTTGGGCGACTAGTTGGGCAACTACTTGGGCGATCGGGCAGCAACTTCAAGGTTCGGCGGAGCGTTCTTCAATGGTTTCTTCTTATCCCTAAGTCGAAACTCTAGCTACTTGTGCATGCCTTGATAATACATCCCTGCGTGAATCAAGGGTGAACAACAACCAATCTTGCGCTCCTCTTAGCCGTTGAAATCCTTAACTTATTCCTAAGCCGGATTAATCTTCACCATCATTGGATTGCATAAAGATCATATTCATTCGTTTCTTGAATCTAACTCTCCCGATATTAGATAAATGGATGAAATCACGAGATCCTCTCCCAATTCACTCGCAAGCAATAATAGGAACCAAGAATGAATAAACCTTGAAATAGAAAAGTGCAAACTCTTATTACCTAAACAAAAACCAATAGTTTCTCACAACCACAAAACACAATAACCATAGCCAAGTAAATTTAGTTCATGGCTAGGTTCCAAAGAAACACAAGATAATTAATCCCTAGCATGAACTCAATCGAACAAAGATGAAGGAAGAGGCTTGTCGAAATCCTCCTTGCCCTTGATGCTTGTCGAAAATTCTCTCCTCTTGCCCTACTTGGACTTGCCGAAATTTCCCTCTTGCTCTCCCCCTTGAATTGTCGAAATCTCTTGCTATTTATAGGGCTAGGCCAAAGTCCTTCTTTGAGGAGGAGTTTGAGTTGGAATTAAATTATCTTTAAAGAATATAATTCTTTATTATAATTTTATTCCTATTAGAACTTCTCCTATCCACTTGGAATTTAATTCTTCTTTAATCTCTGCATGGCAATCAAATTCCTTTGGGCTTGGACCTTGCTCCATGTCATCTTGGGCTTGTAAAATCATGAATTTCGACATCCATATTGCTTTTGGTCTTTGTCGACAAATGCCATGGCAACTGGCGGCGTCTCCTTCATGCATGCGCCGGCAACTAGCTCGGCATATCCTTCATGCATTGCCCTGGCAACTAGCTCGGCATTGCTTTGGCAAGTGATCCTGCACATACACACAAAAACACACCAAAGCAGCATATATTTCCACAAAAATCACCAAGTTATGTAATCAAGCTCAACGATTGAAGGAAACATGGATTAATGCATGAATGGCTAACTATGCAACTAATATAAGCCTAAGTCTAACAATAATATGAGTAAAAAGGGTAAGAAAAATAGTACTTTTGAACACTTATCAATGGCCTCCAAGGTTACAAGGTGTTTATTGCCATTGCAATGATTCTAGGTGATGGGCTATACAACTTTTTCAAGGTGTTTAGTAGAACCCTTACGGGCTTGTTTCGACAAGTCCGAGGCAGTCAAGCTCTCCCCGTTCTAAACCAGCCCGTAACTCCTGATGTCTCGAAGAGGCTATCTTATGATGACCAGTGCCGACCCAAATCTTTCTCCAAGATCAGATTCCTATGTGGTTTTCCGTTGCAGGTTATGTTACCATTGCTATCGTCTCTACTATCCTTCTTCCACACCTCTTTCGCGATCTGAAATGGTATCACATATTGGTCATCTACATATTTTCACCAACGCTGGCTTTCTGTAATGCAAACGGATGTGGACTGACCGACTGGTCCCTTGCCTCCACCTACGGTAAGCTAGCCATCTTTACGATTGGAGCTTGGGCGGGTTCAGACGGTGGAGTCCTTGCAGGCCTCGCGGCATGTGGTGTGATGATGAACATTGTTTCTACAGCCTCCGACTTGATGCAGGATTTTAAGACCGGCTACCTCACCCTGGCTTCTCCCAAGTCCATGTCCATCAGCCAAGTGATTGGCACTACCATGGGATGCATAATTTCACCTTGCGTCTTCTTGCTGTTCTTCAAGGCATTCGATGACTTTGGCATGCCAGACAGTCAATATCCTTTCCCTTCGCCGTCGTGTATCGTAACATGGCGATATTGGGGGTCCAGGGCTTCTCTGCTGTACCGAAAAACTGCCTCTCGCTCTGTTATGGATTCTTTGCAGCAGCCATCTTGATAAACTTCATTAAGGACCTGATTGGGAAAAAATAGGGATCCTTCGTACCACTTCCCATGGCAATGGCAATACCTTTCTACATCGGCCCATGCTTTGCCATCGACATGTGCACCGGAAGTTTGATCTTATTCGTCTGGGAAAAGCTAAACAAGGCAAAAGCAGACGCATTCGCACCAGCAGTAGCCTCCGGTCTCATATGCGGGGACGGAATATGGACGTTACCGAGTTCAATACTAGCACTTGTAGGGGTTAAACCACCGATTTGCATGAAATTTCTATCAAGGGCTACAAATGCAAAGGTTGATACCTTCTTAAAATCATAAATTAAGTTTGAAGTAGAGTTATATATTTGTGTTTCCTTCTTCTTCTTCTTCTTCTTCTTCTTCTCATTGGTATTGAAAACACGCAAGTGCGAGCAGTACAGGTTGAGATAACAACATGAAGATGAAATGACGTTTGATCACTATGAAATGAGTGTAGGTGAGCCGTTGCATAGAGAATTAAAATTCATGTAGTTGTTTGATTCTTATCTTTGTTTTAGCATCTCCATCTGCCTTGTCTAGTTTCTTCTGTCAATCAAAGCTATTTGAATTTCTAGCTTCTTTATGTTATTGTTAGATCTTATATATATTATCTAAAAATAACAAAAAAAAGATTAAATGTATTAAAATAAGTATAACAATGCATTGATATGCTAAAATTCATATAAATGTTAACCTTTCAAAAGTAATACTTAATGTCATCTATACACATTTATCTAAATTTTGAAGAATATTTATGATAAAGGATAAATTTATATAAAATAGTGATAAATCTATTAGTAATGCAAATTAATATTATCTAATTGTTGAAGATTTCGAGAGGCGGTTAAGAATTTTTTAAGTAAGCACCCACCCTCACCCTATTTTATGATATTATCCCACATTTTTTTTTATAAAAAGAAAATTTTGTATCGCCTATTTATTTTACATTTTATTAATTATTTTTTCAATCATTGTTAATATGTTTGTTTTTCGATAATAACCTTACTAAAAACTTAAAGTGAATTCTTACCGCTACGAAAGCTTAACTTTGGAAAAGTGGTTACAACTTGTTTTGTGCCTTGTTATTTTTCATGTTTCGATTTTGTTATTTAACGGCATCTGCTTGAATTTGTTGTTTTATAAATTTTAATTTGCTAACAATATTAGAATTTGTTTCGATTCTACGGAAGATTATAGAGAGTCGGATGGTGACTATAAACTGCGATTCTCATAACATATAGCTGTATTCGGATTGTCCTGCCAACTTTCAAAATGAAAAAAAAAAAGAAATAGCAATTAATGGACCAGTTGAGACCCACGCTGAATTCTCATTTCAGCAAGCCTTTTCTAATTTGTAGCTTGATTCAGTTGGGGGCCCAATTATAGGCGGCAAAGTTCAGCTGATGGTGAATCTATTTTGATATTTTATTCTAAAGATTTTAGATGGGTTTTTATCTTATTTATCCATTCTAATACCTTTTGTTTATAGATTTTCAATTGTGTTTGGTTATCTAAATAGGCGGTTCATGTGTAAGTGCTATTGATTATATAATTGTGTTTGAACATCTAAGTGCTGTAACTCTGCCTATGTTTTCGGAATTCGTCTCCGCTTATGCTTTTAGAACTCGCTTATGTCTCCGGAATTTTTAGTCTTTACACACATCTTAACATACGAAGGATTATGGCCTCTAGAGCTGTTGTTTCCAAATTACTTTCAACGCGACAGCCATCAAATTTGTCTGATTAGTCAGCTGAGTCTATTACGCAACAGCCGAGTCTACTCTGCCAACTCATGTGACAAGGCTAAAAAGCCTATCGACTGAAAGTCGAATTTAATTATGTCGATTCGTCAATAGTCATCACTAGACTTGACTTCGTCCCATCAAACAATGCTAATTGACTATAAATACCCGTTGAGCTGAAGAAGACAGCCAAGCCAACACCCCCACATTGGGTATGCTCGCGTAATACAAATGGCGTCCTGAAACGTCCTTGAAAGTCTCCCTGTGTACTCGATTATTTTTCAGACGTACCTCATTGACCTGGTATGTCCCAAACATGTTCTCCTGCTGTACTCACACTGTATTCATCCCGAAAATGTATCGGGTATGTTGGACGAGTATAAACTGCCGAACCCGTGCTTCATAGAGGTGCTCGAGGCCTATCTAATTTGAGTTTATACCTTGTCCCTTCTTTTGTTGGATGACGACTCTCTCATTACTTGTTATATAATGATGGTATCAGAATTCTATATCCAGGGATCGTATCGATCGAGAAATTTCTATCTAAAGGATATGTCGGAACCATATCTCTTGAGACTTCACAGGTCCATTCGTTGGGGGCAGAACAATGACTTCAAAAGAGCATAATTGTCCAATGTAACAAAAAACAATCTTGACACGATCTTGGAACAAAAGCGATTCATGTGCTCCAATCCTGTAGAAATCGATGCGATGCCGCGATCAGATGTATAATGATTGGAAGACGTGAGAAAAAAAAGTGGAAGCTGCTCATGAAACTCAGTTTTGATGGAGATTTTGTCTCATCATCGGGGAAGGGCAGCCTGGCCATGAATCTTCATAATGTGGAATGTGAATGCCCCATTCACTAAGCTAGCTAGAGAGTGTGGGTTCGGGATGGTGGAAGTGTTAGCGATAGTGCCCTAAGGCCTATTGTATGGACGTGATATTTTGATTATTGAATTTATTGTTATGATAAATTTGCATGCTTTTGTATCCTAGAATATTATTATTATTCTAAATATCCCTAATCAGTTATTATTGTGGGAACAATAATAAGATAAGATTAGTATGAAGTTTGATAGATATTCATAAGATGAATATGTGAATGAGATTCAAATCAAATTCATATATATATTTGTTGAGAACAAATATTAGGATCGACTCGTCTTGAGATTAATACATGGATTAAAGTTATATATTAATCTTCAAACAGTTGTGACATTAAATTCTTAGACCTGAAATTGCTACGGTTCTCAACATGATAATTATTATGTTTTGACATAGTCAAACATCGTTTTTAACCGGACGATTATAAAGGTTATGCTTGAACATAATAATGAATCATGCAGTGAGATGTGAGTAATTAAGATGAAATTTATCCCTCTTAACATAAAAGAGGTATCTTTGGGCCCCTCGATGCTTGAGACTGAGAAATGCATGGCCGTGCTCAAATGGGTTGATAGAGATCAATGTCATTTGTTTAATGAGTTTAATTGGGCATCGAGAAACTAAAGATGGAACGATATAAGGTTAACATTTTCCATGCCTTATATTCTATCAAGATATCGTGAGATAAAAGGATTATGACATACACTGAATTAAGGTTGTCTAAGATTATGAGCTTTTCATTTAACTTGGGTAGTCATAATGTCTTGCTAGAGGCCGCTTATGACTTGTAGAATAAAATGTGATTTTATCTACTGCCAACGTTAATTGAACTCATAGGGTCGCACACTAAGAATGATTGTGGTTATTACTCCCAATAATAAATTTAAGATAATGTGATTATTCTAAATTATATTGAGGATATTATTTATTCGAATTTAAAGAAGTTAAATTCGTATTCTTGTGATAGAATATTTTATTTATTTTATTATTTTTCTAAAAAACTAATATTAAATAAATAATATTAAATAATCTCATTATCTAGATTTGATTGGATTTAAATTCCTTATTGGATAAGGAATCTATTTTTAGTATATTATTTATTTATTTTAAATAAATAATATTATTAAATAAATCACATCTTCTAGATTTTGGTTGAACTTGAATTCCTTATCAGATAAAAGAATTTATTTTATAATTTATTTAAAAGAGTTTTAATTAAATTATAATAAGTGAACTCAATCTAACCCTAATCAAGTCATATATATAGGAGTTTTATTAGTGATTTTCGAAATAGCCACCAAACTTCAAAACTAGATTTTTCGAAATCTTGATTGGAACTAGCATTCTAATAGTCGTTCGTCGTCTCGCGTGTGGATACTTGTAGAGGGTGGTCGTCTTTCAGAAAGGCAGTGCTTCAACTCAACCGGATTCCTAAATCAAATATCAAGGTAATGTTTGATTTCCTCTTCGTACATTAATATGATAGCATGAGATCTTATAAATTCTTCATATGATATTTTTCCGTTGCGTTTATATGCCTGATTAGATCAGTTAATTTTCTATGAAACCCAAAAAGAAGCGTAGACCAACGGTCTAACAATTTGTTAAGAAACTATGGGTGCGGGAAGTGCAGGGATCTACAATAGACACCATTATTGCAAAACATGCCAAGCCTCCGATTTATAAATTTCTATAAAATTTGCTTCTCTCATGTAAATCGGAAAACAAATTTTTTATGTCATGCTTTGGAGCGAGGAAATTCCTAGGTTTCTAGATAAATTTGAAGGAGATGTTCCAACCTCAGTTGGCAAACTGATAAATTCAGTCCTTAATCTTTATACATTTTGTTGAATTAGTCCTTGTTCATTATTTACGCTAAATTTGACCCCAACCTTTTAAACAAAAAGTGAATTTGATCCTTGACCTTTTTAAAGTCGAATTATAATATTCTTAACGGGAATACTAACTACAAAATTATTTTTTTAACAATGTTGACATGGCATTATGGATGACAATTCACGTATAATTCATGACAATTTTTTAAAATTTATATTTTTATTAGTTTTAAGAGTTAATTGCATCACACCTCCTCAAACTACGAGTCTCATTCTAAATTAGTCCCTAAACTTTGGAATGTTCCAATTTCATCTCAAACTATGACTCTCATTCTAAATTGATCTCTAAACTTTTGAAAGTTCCATTTTCACCCCCAAACTATGTCCCTCATTTTAAATTAATCCCCAAACTTTTTGAATATTCCTATTTCATCCTCAAGTTATCATTTATACAACAACATTTTATTACATAATACACATCAATATTTCATGACAATTAACAATTTTTATAACGGTTTTATTAACATAATATATGATTAGCGTACAATGATAATTTGGGGATAAAATTAGAACATTTTAAAAGTTTGAGAACCAATCTAGAGTGAGAATCATAGTTTGAGGATAAAACTAGAATGTTCAAAAGTTTGTGGACCAATTTAGAATCAAGGTGATAGTTTGAGGATGAAATTTGAATGTTTAAAAGTTTAAGGATCAATTTAGAAGGAAGGACATAGTTTGGAGAAATTAACTCTTAATATTTTATAATTTAAAATATTTGGTCACGTGATATAAAACAAACAATGACGTGTTAATATCAAGTACACATGGCTGCCTCGTAAAAGTGATAAAAAATACTTCGGTAAGCATTTTGGTTAAAACAACAGTTTAACTCTGTTTGAAAAATTAAACGTTAAATTTAGTTCAAAAATTATAAAAATTAAATTGATAAAAAATAGGGTAAATTACTGCAATGGTCACTTATGTTTTCACTAAGTAAATTTTTGGTCGTCAATTTTTAAATTCGACCGATAATGTCACTTACATTTTCAATTTGTAATTTTTTTGTCACTAGGACGTTTGTTGCAGTTAAACTTTAACGGAGGTTGATCTAGCACGATAAAAAAAAAGATAAATTACCTTGATAATTCCCAAACTATTACCTCACTCCTATTTTGATCACCGAAATAAAAATAATTTGTATAATTACATATTTAATTCTATATATTTATAATTTTTTATTTTTTCTCTCCTCCATCATCTTCTATATTCTTATTCATCTAACTCAATCTATAATTTTTTACTATATTAATCTCCAATTTGTACACTCGGTGACCAAAAAGAAAGGGCGAAAGATCTTATCAGAAAACTGGAGATTTGAATAACACAATAAGTAGGTACAAAATAAACTAATGAAAGAAGAATTTAAAGCTTCACTTTGAACTTACAGTTACTGGCTTTGATGCTAATGATGTTGTTAGCAGATAAACTATCAACAACCAATTTGCATTCTCCCAAGATCTTCACCTTCCTCAACTTGCCTAATTTAACGGCGACAGGGGCATGAACCTTGAGATCCAACGGTATCTGTCCTGTCTGCTGCTGCTGTTGCAAGGCCGGCATCAAAGTGCTTCCGGACTCGGCTTGTCCGGTTAACACCACATCCAACTTTGTTATGTTTTGGTGACCTTGGTAGAACTTTGGCAACGACCCTTCACAAAGCTTTGAGTTCGTATACCACACGCTCAATCGCCCTCCTTTCTCGTAGTATATCCCGATATACATGTTCGGATTATTCGCCGTGATCTTCACGTCGAATTTCGCGTACAAGGTCATATCGAAGTTGAGCCTCAAATCACTTATTCTAAGGCTATCTATGGTGTATTTGGGGAGTTTGGGGCGGAAGGCAAGGTAGAGGAACCCAACGCTGGCACCAAGGATTATAAGGAGGAGGACAATGAGGCTAATTGCCCAACATATGCACTTGCACCAACAGCTCCTCGTCTTCAGTGGCCTCGCTTGAATCACCGGAACGGCACGTATTGGTTGACACTGTTGAATCGAGTTTCCTTTCTCTGATGTAGCGGAGCCGCGAGGCACCAAAGCCTCCGTCGGAGCCTTTGGTGCTTCGACATCCACCACGGGATGAATTTTTTGCTGGTGAAATGTCATAATAACTACCATGCTTTCTTCTTGAATCAGGGTTCAATTTTGTTAAAATGATAAAGGCAAGCACCATATCATAATATAAAAGCTACAATTGGAGTTAGGTTACTAATTTGACATGCCTTTATCAGCCTAGACAAGTATCTATGGCAATATGATAAATTGTGAGTCAAAGCAGGAGGGTACTTTTTGGTTCAAAAGTCTAACCGGCTTAAACCTAACAACATGGTACAAAGAAAAGCATAGGAGGGTAGTTCAGCTATGTTGCAAGAAAGCACACCTAGCTGGAAACATTTATTTATTCAATGCTCTCTTTTTAGATTACACAAATGGTGAATTACAAGACTTTGTATGTTTGTAGTTGGGGCACACTTTTTTATTAGGATCCAATTGTCATGTCTGGGAAGAGGTGGGGACAATAATCTCACATCAGAAAGGAAAATAGAGGTCTTGGGATATATAAGCGGTGACGCTGCACATCCTATCAGATATGTCTTTTGGGAAGAGGGTAATGATCATGTGACAAATGGTATCGGTATCGGAGCGACCCTTTGACTGTCAGATTTCACGCCAAACGCTCATGAGCGAAATAGGCAAGGTGGACAACCTTGACAATAGTCCATCACAACCTATCACGAGCGGTTAACTCGTGACGCCCTTGTTAATAGGGGGGACATTTACATAGTTTGGTTGGCAAGATTTTGTTTAAATTTATACCAAAAACTTTCATAAAAAATCTCAATGGAGGCCTAGAGAAAGGAGTGTGTTGGTTGATCATTAACAAAAAAAAAATGGTAAGCAAAACTATAAATAAAAATAAGTAAGAAACCCTATCCATATCATTTGTCAGATTTGTATTTGATGAATGATCCTTTATACATATGGTCAAATAAACTATATGAAATATCAAACTATTACGAGCAAGATTTTTTTAAAAAAAATTATCAACAAGACCTTGCTAAGTTAGAAGTAGAAGTATTTATTGGTCAAAGTTTCTGACTGAACTTTTATAGAAAAGTGATAATAAAATATAGAGGGAAAATGGAACCTATACCACCTGGAAATATTAATAATAATGATCACTCAACTTATATGATTGATGATCCATGAATTAGTTTCCTAAGGGTAATAACAATGTTTAAATTGTCAAAAAATCGTTTAAACTATATTTAGTAAAGAAAGAAATACTTGGCAAGTATTTCAATACTCTTCACCTATTTTTTTGCCATTGCTCAATCTATAAATACCTAGCCTTATTTTCATTCTAAACATCTAAAAACTAAAAACATCTCTTCTCCCATTTAATGAGCCGTTTTTAAAATTACTGTATGAATTAATGGAAACTTTAATATTTATCCTTTTAATTTCAAAACAGAATTTGGCAAATATATGCTCTTATTTGAGAAAAAAATATTTTAAATTTGTCAAAATATCCGCAAGCCCACGGAGGACCAAACTGGTCTGGACATTTGCGTTACCCACGTCGTGCACGTCTGCATATTTACGAACCAACAATTGGTTCCACATTTCCCTCAACAACATTTGGATCAATTTCTCATTCAAAGCTCCCAAATTATCGAAATTTTCCAACAATCCCCCACATGAATGAAATTGATCATTTAATCGAAAATATTTTGACTCGATATGGTGATAGGATCTACAATTGATAGTTGCATAGGATAGGTAGATTTCATCCTTTGAACCTTACTTTACTGGTTGACCAGTATACATGATGTCCTTGAACTGTTCTGTTGTTTGTATAAACTATGGTATACCTCACACAACTACTTCCTTGACAAGGTTTTTGTTCTCATGGTTATGTTCATATGACCGTGAACATCACCTGGTTCTACAAGAGTTTGAAAGAACTATGCCCAATAGTCTCTTTGAAGAGGCCCCACTTTAGTCTCACATAGGTGACTTATGTTGCTCGGCTCACCGAAGCACACAATGGTCATTAAAAGCTTTGCTTAGCCTATACAACTTTTGATCACTGTTTACATCATAGGAACAGACTTGGGAGAAGAACCCCCACAGTGACCGCACAGGTCTATGCAATTAGGTTGTCCCTTTGAACCTAGATCTTGGGATCTCCACTCAACTAGGTAGGGTTTTCCTTCATATAGCGCCTTTAATTTTTTTTGGGCTTTAGTCCCATTCCTTTCTATTTTTATCAACTTGATCTCAATTTAACCCTTTGGTTAGCGGATCCACAACAATATCCTTTGATTTTACAAAGCCAATAGAGATAACTCCATTTGAGATCAGTTGTCGAATGGTATTGTATTAACGACGCATATATCTTGACTTACCATTATACATAAAGCTTTGTGCTCTACCAATTGTTGCTTGGTTATCACAATATATGCATATTGTGGGTATTGGCTTTGGTCATTCAGGAATATCCTTCAAGACATTCTAAAGTCATTTGACTTCTTCTCCAGACTTGTTTAGAGCTAAAAACTCAGATTCCATTATGGATTTAGTTGTAAACGTTTGTCTTGAGAAATCCCATGACATAGCTCCTCCATTCGATGTGAAACATATTCACTTGTGCCTTTGGTATCTTAAATATCAGATATCCAACTGGCATCGGAGAATACTTTTAAATTGTGAGATCTCTAAAATATGCAGTTCATAGTCATAAGTATATATGAGATATCTTAGTTTTTTCACAATCACTTTTCAAAGGTTTGACCTTAGATTGATTGTGAATATGCTTAAACTGCTTACAGTGAAAGCAAAATCTGGTCTAGTACAGTTCAATTAGATTGTCTATGACTCTTGCATATTCAATTTGGTTAACCTTTTAACCATTTGGTTTTAGAAAAAAGTTGGTTAGTATTCATTAGAGTTCTGGTTATGTCAAAAAAATCCTTGCCAAACTTCTCTTGTCCACGTAGTGTGACCGCGTCAATATAAGACCATCAGACAGTTGTTAAATTTGGATGCCCAAAATCAAATTTGTTAGTCTCATAATTTTTATGTCAATCTTGAATTTGACATGCCTTTGGTACATTTATCATTTCATTGTTACATATAACAATGAGTATGTCATTAACTTAAGATCACATATCCTAATGTCAATAGGTTTGACATACATATATTTGTCACACTTATTTGTCATCATGATAATATCCTAGTTTCAACCTTTTGTTGAACGTATGGACTATCTTCATTGATAGTCTCCAATGTTCGTTTTGTTGAACTTGGATAAACTTCCCTAGTTATACAATGAAGTATATTTTCAAAGAATGAGGCATTCTTTGATTCTATTATCATATTCTTGTGAATCTTAGAGCTTTTTGATTCATACACAGGAAACTGATATTTGTTGCTATGTTCTACATAGCCAATAAAAATACAGTCCACCGTTTTGGGACTTAGTTTCGTTTACTTCGGTAGTGAGGACATTACCTTTTCAAGACACCCCACATTTTCAAGTAGTTGTAGGAAAATTTTATTTCCTTCCATATATATGGTGTCTTGTCTCTTTATTGTGGGAAACCTTATTTAAAAGGTAATTAGTTGATAGAACAGCTTTCCCCCACATGTTAAACACTTTTTTTTGAAGTTTTAGTTCTTTTTCAGAAGTCATTTTCAAAATTATAGTACCAACTTTACTCATATAGAGCTTCTCCCCACTTTTATTAAGTTTGAGTTTCAACATCATGCTTATAAAGAATAATTTCTCTATTTCTTCATCTTTACTTTTAAGCAAATACACATAGCACTATTTTGTGCTATCATCATTGAGGTAATAAACGTATTCTTTCAAAGGATAATTTATCGTGTCAATAACATTGACCTCATTTAGAAGTCTTTAGTCTGAAGACTTATTCTCGATCTTAGGGTAATTGAAGCATTCTTATGAAATTTTGCTTTTAGGGTATATCGTATAGTTTGCAATTTGAAATCCTTTTTTGACTTCTACTATGTTTGCCCTGTCAATATTTGTCATAACAATATTTACCTTATCAACATTTGAAGGTGGTAACAACATTTACCATATCCTTTCTAACAATAGGAGGATCATCCTATGTGATCACGTTCAACATGGTTAAATAGACAACATCTGTTGTTGTTGTGTTTTGAAATTCTCTACAATAAATTTCACTATTTTTTCATTGTGGCTCATAGTCACAAACCAAAAACATAAAATTTATGAATTTTTTTATTGTCAAAATTTTAGTCAAAAACTAAATCCAGAATCAGAAACACAATTTCCGACTTGTGTTAGACAACATGAATTTAGTAAACTAGAAACCTGAACCAAAAGTTCACACGGTCTAATAGAAAGAACAATAATTAACAGTACACCATGTAGGTAACTAATGAAAAGAAAGGTGGCGCACTAGGCACGCTTAAATACTTGGTCTTTTAAAGAACCAATCCTAGACATGCACTTTCATATTATTTTTCAATCATCCATTTATAGATCCCATTCACTTATGCTTAAGGAAGTTCTTGAAGTCGTTTCAAACATGGGTTAGCTTTTCAAATGACTAACGCCTGAATGGATTCACTTATAACCATTTTTTTGCGAAAATATCATGAGTGATCAATTAAAGTCATTGCCTTTGATTCAAAAAATTTAGAATCAATCATCACAAAATTAAGAATTTAGTAACTAAGAATTTCTTAGCACCGATATCTTCCATTTTGTATTTATGGTCCAACGACCCTCTCAGTTCTATAGTCATTTCTAAACATTGTACACTTCATAACGTGCATCAGATAAGGCTTTGAGAATGTAGTTGCAACATAGAAAATAAAATTCTTCCATGTTTTGATTCAAGACCTCGGTCGAATCAACGTTTTAGATTATGTTATACAGAATCAGTAACCAGCGTTACTTTCACTAACAAATATTTTAAAAAACTACATTTTATAAAATATATATTTTAAAACTACTTGATTGAAAGTTTTTAAAATATATTTTTCTATATTTTTATCAATGATAAATTTTGAATAATAAAGAGTTAAAGTTAAAAAAATTGACTCAAAAAAATCAATAAGGGACAGTTTTCATGGGACAGGGGAGTATATAATATTGATATTACCATATTTCAGTCGAAATATTATAAAGCAAATATACCATAATTAATGGTTTTATAATCACCATAACATAAGCAATACAATATACCATAAATTACCTTAAAAAAGCTTGTAACGATGGTATTAAAATTACCATAATTTAAGGTAATTCCCTGCCTTGTTTCTTGTAGTTTTTTTCATTATTATTTCCATTAGCGCCAACCTATGATAAGAAACAGCAATGGATTCTGCAGTACTCATGAATACAAGATGAAAAACTAAAAAAGTTGTCAACAAGAAATAAAATAGATAAGCAAACATGAAGAACTTGTGGATGGTTTAATTCCGTTAGCCAACACAAATAAGCTTAGTCCATCACTGAATTATGTTCGTATTGGTTTGAATTTAAAATAAATCTATCTTAAGATTGTTAGAAAATCGTTAATTCAAGAAATAATAAATCAATAAAATACAAATATTATATTTAAAATATTGAACGAATAAAACAAGAAATATAGATATAACATACCTAAAACCAAACCGATTGGGAATGAGTTGAGGCTTGTAGCTACACAATTTCCTTAAGATAGATTTTCGGCCACTCCTTGGTGCTTGAGATTTTGAGTCGTCTGTCTCCCATGATACAACAACTAGATGATCAGCTACAGTAGCACAACTGTAAGGATCACAAGCTATAACCTTACCTTCTCCTATCACCAAAAACTACTTTTGAAATCATAGAGTAAAACAATAAAAAATTCTCTATGTTTTTAGTTACACCCTATTTAAAGGAGTTTCACAAGGGTATACGTGAAAACTTTTGACCTAATGAAACATTTATGATTTTGAGAATTAATAAGTCTTTAAAGAGCAGTTTCCAAAATTACTGTTTGAATTAAAGGAAACTTTAATATTTATTCTTTTAATTCCAAAACAGAATTTGGCAAATATATGCTCTTATTTGAGAAAAAAATATTTTAAATTTGGGTTAAAATATTCATAGACCCACGGAGGACTAGACCGATCCGGATATTTGCGTTACCCACGTTGTGCACGTCTGCACATTTATGAACCAACAATTGGTTCCACATTTTCCTCAACAACGTTTATATCAATTTCTCATTCAAAGCTCTAAAATTATCGAATTTTTCCAACATTCTTGTCGAGAACTAATGTTGATTCTCGAGCCTCGTTTTTTTACGGACAAACTTGTTAAATTTTGGAGGATATACTATACGTTAGAATATCTTTAAGGATATGTTTTGTGTACGTCTCAAGCTATTTTATTTCGTATCTCTGATTGTTTATATGGTACAATAATCCAATATCTCCCTCACATGTAGGAGAAAAGTGAAAAGAACATTAAAAATAGAGTTGGAGACCAAAATGATAGTTAAGGGTCCTACATATATATATGCCCACAAAAGTTAAAGGATGTTATACTCTTTGTAAAGGATGTTGAAACTCCTCTGATGACGATGTCGTCTACCTCGGTTAATGAAGTCTAACTACCTGCAAATGCATAAATAATTTTGGGGACGACCTTAACGAAACTCAAAAGTGCACGACATGGGTAGATAAGCATACTAATCGATCGTTAATTAAGTAAAGGGTATACTACCAATGTGATCACTTACGTTTAGTAACGGTACACTTTTGCTCACCAATTTCAAAAAATTAACGTTGTGGTCACTTACATTTTCATTTTTAAACGTTTGGTCACTCGGATGTTAATTGTCATTAGACAACTGACGATGTGCTGATTTGGTACAGTAAAAAGAATGATAATTTACTTAGATAGTCACTTTACTATTACTTCACTCCTATTTTAAGCACCAAACTAAAAACAATTGGTATAATTATACATAATGCATTTTTTTATACACCCAATCCTAATTTTAAATCCCCTCAATACAATTCTTATTTTCTTTAATTTATTGTTCAATATCAATTATTACAAAAATAAATAGGTTCATCTCTATTTTTGGGTAAAATTCACAAATGACCACTAAACTATCCTAAATAATACAAAATGATCATCAAACTTTCAAAAGTAACATAATGAGAATTAAACTTTAATTTTTGTTACAAAATGGTCACTGAGCCATGAATCGCCATTCAAGGGTAACATTGCAGTTAAGAAAATTTGTGTAATAACACATTTAATCCTCCAAATTTACATATTCAATCCATATAATATTAATTCAAAAAAAAATAATAAGTTTCCCCTCATAAATTTGAAATTTCAAAAAGTAAGAAGAAAAACCTTTCACCCTTCCGAAGAACTTCTAACGTTGAATTGGTTTTTCTTTGGTTGTCTGCATTGATCGAAGAACATCAGTACCAAAAATGGCGGTGGAGCTTCTACAGTGATAAGATGTAGGGAATTCGATTCGAGCAATGTCTTTCAACCAAAGAAGTTAGGTTAGGTTACCGCTTTTTTCTTTTAATTTTGGGAGAATTCCTCTTTTTTATGTTAATCTCAAATCTCACACACATTGTGGATACTTTAAACGGCTTCATCTATTGCAATTATAAAGGAATTTAGTAAAGCATTTCCAAATTTTACAAGTGCAGAGCACGAACTTCAGGAATAGTGGGAGACCGTAGAGTTGGGTTGGTATCCTAACCAACCTACTTGGGCTCACTTCTTGGATGAATTTGAGAAGAAGTATGTGGGAGCAGCCCACATTGATAGTTTGAGGGATCAGATCAACCATTTGGTCAAAGGGAACCTATAGTCTTTAAGTATGAAAAAAAGTTCCTGTAGTTGAGTAGGTATGCCCCTGAGTTAGTCTCTACCGAGAAGATGAGGTGCAAGAGGTTTCTAAAGGGTTTAAGGAAGGAAATTTAGACCTACTTGACAGTTCCCCACCGAAAGTGTTTTCAAAATTAACTGCTAGTGCCAAGTCACTTGAGCAAGTGCAAGGTTTGACCTATGGCCCGTTTGGTGGGCAAGGGAGCTCGAGTGGGAGAACTCATAACTTCTCTAACAACTTGTAGTTTTTTTAGGAGGAATAGAAATCGTTGGAACCAAGGAAGAGGAGCTCTGAACTAGACTCCGAGATCAGACTGTAGGTCAGAGTCTGTTGGCTGTAAGAGGCCTTCATCATCTTCAGCCATGTTGAGTTTAGAGGGCTCACAAAAAAGTACGAGCGCACCAGTTTGTGATCAGTGTGGGCGTAAGCATAGAGGTGAGTGTTGGGGGTTGGCCAGAGTTTGCTTTGAGTATGGTTTACTAGGCCATTTTGTGAGGAATTATCTTGTAGCTGCTAACACCACTCCGGTCCAGACTCAGAGGACCTCTTATCCAGCTCATAGGGGTCAAAGCCACATGTCTAGACACAGTTAAGGCTCTAGAGGATTGTGAGGCTATCGACGTCATATCAGGTATATTTACCTTTTTTTGTTCCTATTATTGCTCTTGTGGATTCAGGATCTACCTATTCCTACATTCGTAGTGGAATACCTCAACAGTAGGGTATTCTTGCAGAGGATCTTGAAATATGAGTCCGTGTGACTAGTCCTTTGGGTATGATGTTTTGGTGGATAAGGTGTATCAGAGGTGTTCGATTGAGGTTAAAGGTCCGATCTTTCTAGCCGATCTAATGGTGTTACCGTTTTAAGAGTTTAATGTTATCATAGGGATAGATTGGTTGTTGGAACACGATGCCCGCTTAGGGTGTAGGGCTAAGAGCCTTAAGCTTCGTGGTTTGGATGAGGCCAAGTTAGTAGTGAAAGAAGAGATGAATCTTTGCCTTTCTAATGTAGTGTCAGCCTTGGCGACACAAAGAATAATCCAGCAAGGTTGTGAGGCCTTCTTGGCTCGCGTGGTTGACACAAGGGTTGATAGTCTAGTGCTTGAGAATCTTTGAACTGCTAGAGAGTTTACCGATGTGTTTTCAGAATAGTTACCCAGACTAACTTCAGATCGTGAGCTAGAGTTTTGGATAGATATGATGCCAGGTAAGGCACTAGTATCTATTGCTCTGTACCGCATGGCGCCTATAGAATTGAGAGAGTTAAAAAATCAAATTTAAAAGTTGTTGGAAAGATGTTTTATTCGAACGAGCATCTCGTCTTGGGGTGTACTGCTCTTGCTTGTCAAGAAGAATGATGGGTCAATGAGATTGTGCATTGACTACCGTCAGCTCAACAAAGTAACAATGGATAACCATTATCCCCTACTGAGGATAGATAACTTGTTTAAATAGTTGAGAGGTGCCTGTGTATTTTCAAGATCAACTTGAGGTTGAATTACTACCAGTTGAAAGTAGTAGAAGAGGATATCCAGAAGACCGCTTTCAGGACGAGGTATGGACATTATGAGTTCTTGGTAATACTTTTTGGGCTTGCCAATTCACTTGTATCTTTTAAGGACTTGATGAACCGGATCTTTCAGCCCTATCTAGACCAGTTTTTGGTGGTTTTCATTGATGGCATCTTGGTTTATTTGAGCTCAGAAGAGGTGCACGACTATTATCTTCGTGTTGTTCTTCAGACCTTGAAGGGAAGATAGTTTTTTTCTAAGTTTAGTAAATATGAGTTTTGGCTCTCCGAGGTAGCGTTTTTGGGCCATATTGTTGCAGCAGATGGGATCCGAGTTGACCCGCAAAAGATTCAAGCATTGGTGGAGTGGAAACCACCTAGAAATATCGTAGAAGTTTATAGTTTCCTTAGGCATATCAGGTACTACTGTCGTTTTGTCAAAAGGCTTTTCTATCATAGCGACATCTATGACCAAGTTGTTGCAAAAAGGAGTTCTGTTTGAGTGGAATGAGAAAAGACAATAAAGCTTTAAGCAGTTAAAGGTTTATCTTACGAAGGCTACAGTTTGGACACAACCCGAGCTGGGGAAGGATTATGTGGTGTTTAGTGATGCTTCGTTGAATGGGCTTGGTTGTGTCCTCATGAAAAAGGGTAAGGTGGTTGCCTATGCCTCGAGACAACTTAAGCCTCATGAATGGAATTACCCTACGCATAATTTGGAGCTTGTCGCATTTATCTTCACGTTAAAGATTTGGAGGCATTACCTATATAGGGAAAAGTGTTACATCTACACCGACCACAAGAGTTTAAAGTATCTGCTCACCCAAAAGAAGTTGAATTTGAGGCAATAACGGTGGATTGAGTTGTTAAAGGACTATGATTGTATCATAGAGTATCATCTTGGTAAAGCTAACGTGGTGGTTGATGCTTTGAGTAGGAAGTCCATGTCAGATTTGAGGGCGATGTTTTCCTATTTGAGGATGACTGAGGAAGGTGGGTTGTTAGCCAAGCTTCATGTAGAGCATACCTTAGTACAAGAGATCATGAGGACGCAGGTGTTAGAAGAAGAGTTGATGGTAAAGATAGAGATGGTTCAGAGAGATGAGACATCTGATTTTGCAGTGTGAGATAGTGGGATCTTGTACTTCAAAGGTCGATTGTATGACCGGGCGTTAGAGGATTAGCATAATCGTATCTTTCGTGAGGCACATCAGATTCTGTTTGTGGTGCATCTGGACTTGGATGGGTATTGATATAGACGCCCTACGTGTGTGAAGCTAGGTATCGATACGCTTGGATGGATATCGGTACCCTAAAGGGTGTATCGATACACGCAAGTGGGTATCAATACCAACTAGGCTATCTACCTGAAAAATATATTTTAAGTTCGAGTTACCTATAATTCAAGGAATAAGGCCCAATGGGCTTCTAAAGTGGTAAAATGATGGGTAAAACCGAGAAACTGAGATTTAATCCCTATACACGTGCCTAATGAGTAATAACTTAATAAAACCTTGGGTGAATTATTTATGTTGAAACATTAAGGATCCTTGGTGGGTCGAATATTATTGAGTTTCATGTAAGGGCATTCATATGGTTGAGTACCTTGATTTATGGGATCTGAATACCCAATGAGAGAAAGAGTGTGTTGTAACACCATGGTTATAGATTGTTGAATGTATATTCTCGAAGTTGTGTGCCACCGAGTCTCATTCGAAGATCCTCGATGAGAGATTTCGAGCATGAGTGTATGTTCCCAAAGCTGCGTGGCACCGTGCCTCACTCCAGGTTTGTTGGTATGATGATATGTGTTGTATGACGGTAATGTTTCCCTTTGATTGCTATATGTTTAGGTGACTAGTGGTAGCGCCAATGTTGTTAAATTATGCCATGATATCATTCTTTTAGCTACATCCTCATATTCATGATTTGCTTGAAGAATAGTTGTGTAGAGTGTATTTATTGAGCTTCGTTAGCTCAACATTTGGAATTGTTGTTTTCGTTCGCAAGTTAGTAGGTTGGCGTGCATCGTTGGAGCACCATCAGAGTAGGACCTCAGCATTGACTTGTTGTCCGAGTACAATACTTAGATTATATTGGGCTATGTATTCGTAAGACCTTATGATTGTATTGCAAATCTTATTTTGGATTTGAACTAAGTGTCGAATGCTTTTAACTATGTATTTGAAATGGAGTTCCTCATGTAATGTTTTAATTATTATTTTACCTTGAAATATTTGAACCTAATGGGTTTTTATGAAATAGATATGGTTTGGGCAAAACTAGGTTGGAAATTTTATGGTTATGGGTTGGGCTTGAGGCCTAAATGTGACATCGGGTTGAGATTGAGGCCCAAATGTGACATCTGGGTTGAGGGTGTTACACAACTGGTTACTCTTGGATGCAAAAGGAATTGGTGCTTATTTCTGTGAAAATTTCTTTTTCACCCTCATCACACACCTCCCTCTTTCATTACTCCCCAATACTCGCCCTACTTTGTAACCCTATCCTATACGCCGCCTACTTTCACTTTCCTGCTAAACGAAACAATCAACATTAAATGCTAACTTCCCTAAATCACTCTAAAAACCCTTTGCCTCTATATCCTTCCATAACCTTCATCCCCAAGTTTCCCCATATTAGAAAACCAAACCAGTCGTCTACTAGAGTAACTTTTCAAGTTCCAGTGATAATCTCAAATTCTCGTCTAACAACAAGTTCTCCACTCACATTGGCACAACCAAGAAAAAGCCTCAGTCCATCTTCGTCTCATTCTTTCCAGCAGTCATCCTCTGACTCTTTCTCAGATTTCGCTAACTCACTCTTCTGTAAAACTGTCGGTGCCTCTTCATAAACTTTTTTATTCTGCAATATTCCAATGACATCATAAGTCACTACAAAATAAGGATCTTCTCTCGGAAGAAGGCCTGGAACGATCTTATACCTTTATTCTCAATTTGATGGTAATGAGTTAGCCATCATTGGCTCGTATGATTGGGAGGTGTTTTTTCGATTGCTAGGGCCAACCAATATTGATTGGGTAAAAGAGTTTTACACTCACTTTGGCCAACAAGGTGACAGGTGGGTGTTTTTTCGAGCCATCAAGGTGGAGCTTACAACACCCCTTATTACTCTTCATTACCATCTGAAGGTGTCAGATGAAATGCACTCCATGTTTGTATCCAATTCCACTGTAGCAACAAATACCAGGGGTCTTGGAAGACTTTTGTCTTTCCGGAACCACTTGGGAAAGAATGTTATCTAATTCCAGGGCAGTGCAATGGCAGGACCTCACCCCAACTGCCACATTTTGGGCGAGGTTTATCAATACAAGGCTCCTATCCACTAAAAATCAAATCACATTGTCTCGCCGATGATTGCTTCTCCTCTACTCCATTCTCAATAGGTAAGATATTGAGCCGTACGAGCTCATTTATGGGGTCATTTTGGAATGAGCAAATCTAGATGAAAGACCAGGGAATTACCTTTCCAGACTCATCACAACATTCTACCAAGAGGCTGGAGTGCAAAAATGGGAAGGGGACAAGTTCTCAAGGCACCTTTCGGATGGTTGGCTTCCGAGGTACTGCAATCAAGTACCCACCACCTGAACCTGCCACTACCACTAAGATGAAAAGGCGGCCAGATACTGAAGCTGGTGCCTCCTTCCACCCTGCCTAGAAACAAAAGTCTCCCCGAGACAAAGGCAAGGGCATTATCATTCGGGAACCTTTTCTCAAGTAACTCACTGGGTCAGTTTTTCTTTTCTTTTGTTTTTTTAATTTTTTAATTTTTCATATTGCATATGCATATTTGTTTTTGCATGTTTTTATTTTCCTTTTTTTTGTTTCCATTTTGCATTGGGGATAATGTTCTTCTCAAGTTTAAGGAAGTACTATCCCATGTATATATTAGAATAAATTTAGGTAAAATTTTAAAAAATATTTTTTATGTGAATAGCCTAATATGTTTTTGATGGTTCCCTTTGCTATAATTTCATTAATTCTGAAATAGCTGCAGCGTTGATCATGATTTCCAATGATTAATCTATGGTTAATGTTTTGCAACGTGTTAAGAGCTTTCATGTTTTGAACTTAGTGTTGAATCTACTGTAGCCCTTTAATCACATGTTGCATGCCTTAAAAGCTTAAGAAACCTTAGGGAAATTCTAGTTCGACTCTTTGATGTTGAAGCATGAATAAATGTGAATGAACTAAATGCTCAATGTAGCAATTAAAGGCTTAAAAAAAGCTCCTTAAAAATCAAGAAAATAATGAAAAATAATTGAAAAATCGATAACATAAACAAAACTGTTAAGGGACACTCTTCTATGCATCTTCCTGCCTTAGTACACTAGGTGGTTGTATTTGCTCCATTTAACTTTCCCTAGTAGGAATGATAGTACTAGCATAAGAGTGAATGAAAGTCTTCACGAGATGACGCTGCTCATAGGGCTTAGGGATGGGTTGTTTGCTCCACTCTTTCTTCAGGTCTGAAGAGTAAGTGTGATAAGATGAAGCCCCAAGGATACAGTTTTTAAGCTTAAAAAGAAAAAGGGAGTATAACATTGTGCTTAAAAAGAAAAGAAAAATGTAGAGGCAATTATAGAAAGCAACCCTTAAATTTTTCTAAGGCCATTAAGTGATGAATGCATGTAACAACAACGGCCACTGCACCTACATCAGAAATTGATTCTTAGAACAAAAATCTGTAAGCTCTAATGCATTGCATCTCATTAAAATAGCTGAGGAATAAATTACTCCTGTAGCATGTCTTGGAATCCTTGTAATCATAGCTTAGTGGAACCTTGGAATTTATAAGATGTTTACTGTTTTTAGTTTTTCTTGTTTTCATTTTGTATTACTTGAGGACAAGCAATAGTTCAAGTTTGAGGGTATTTGGAAAGCCTGTAAATGATCTATATTGTATACCCTTTTACTTGTCTTTTATGTGTTTTCAAGCTGATTTAGTTGAATTTAAGAATAGATTGCATACAGTTTGCATATAGATAGGGAGTTACACTGCCTATGCTAAAATGTTATATATTTTAATGTTTTTATGGGAAAGGTAGTGTTTTGTGGTGCATGTGCAAGAACCTGGTGGATGGTGGAGGAATGCTGGAGTGGAAGGATAACAGATCTCTTGGCTAGAGCTGACTAAGCAAGAAGAGTTGGAGATGAATCTGCTTTGACCAACGTGGACTTTCTCCTAGATACAGAACATTAAAAGATAACGGGAAATCAATCACCCTCTTAAATGAGGTTGCACACTTTAGGGTTATGAAACCATAGTTTCCTTGCCTATAAAAGAGAGACTTGGACGACAATTCAAGAGATACTGATTTGAGACGACTGTCCTAGTCTTTAGCTTTCGGAGAACCACCAGAGTCAAATCCAAAGGAATCTCCACACAACTGATTCCATCGAGAGAGGCTGAAGGAGTGGTAGACCTGCAACAATAGTTGACAACATAGAGGAAGATCGTCAAGGACACTTGACCCATTTCTATCCATTGCTTGATAAACTGCTATACTTTTATATTTTTATTATGAATGTTTTAGGCTCAGACATGAGCTAAATACTTTAGAAATGGGTCAAGCGTTCTTCATGTGTAGTTATTGTAAGAGCTATTAGGAGAGGCCTTTTAACTATAGATTTTGTGGCTTAATATCGAGAGAGTTAGGATAAACAAATGTGAACAGTGGGACTAAGCTATTAACTTAGTCTTAATTCGGTTTAGACATAAGTTTAGGGTTTCAACGGCTAAAAGCGAGTTCTTAAACAAATAATAGAGTTGTTAGGGTTCACACAGACATGTGTCACCTTAGCTTCAATGTTATTAACTTCTAGTCATCGAGAGAGTCAGAAGTTCTTTAGAAAATCATGTCGAGTGGATACAGATATAAATGTGATAAAACTGTATTTGATTTTGATATAACAAGGACTATTTTGTAAAAAGAAATAAATTTTTAAGAACTTGTTTTAGTGACTAAATTGACAGGCAAATCGAACTTAAATTTTTCCTAAGTCAAAACTTTAACTCCCAAATATTTTATAAGTATTTTGGTATTCAAAATAGTCAAATTGGTCCAAGAGTATTGATACGCCTTAGGCCGTATCAGTACGATTTTTAGCTACTAGAAAACTATTTTATTTTGTTGGCTATAGGGTACCATACGCGTGTAGCTGTATCGATATGCCTTGTTAAACTTGGAACCAAAATTGCATATAAGTATCGGTACAGCTCATGCCGTACCAATACGGGGGTTAAAGATTTCCCAAATATTTACATTTAATTTTTTGATCGTTGCCTTGTCAGTTATTAAAAACCTAATCTTTGAAAAATGGTTACCCGTACCAATACGGCCTAGGGGCATATCGATACGAGTTTTTAATCCAAACTTTCTAGTATTCCAGTGACCAAAATTAGTACCGGTATGGTACGGCCCCCATACCGATACCCTTTGTAAAATTTACACTCCGTACCAATACACATGCTCGCGTACCGGTACCCCTTTGTTGCAACCACTATTTCTTCTTATGGCAGGTACCGATACGAGCCTTCATGTATCGATACCCATTGTAGGCAGACATCATTTATTGCGGAAATAATGCAGCCCAACAGCTCTATTCAATATCTCATCTACCCAAACAATTAGAAATCAATGAGGAGGTATAAAAACAAGTCTCCAAAGCTTCAGCAACAACTATTGATCAAGCCTAAAGCATTCAAGCACACATCCAACAACCTTTGAGCATTTATTGTTAAATCCTTGTAACCCTCTTGAGAGTTCATTATTGTAATCTTTTTACTCAAGTTTTTAGGGTTGAGTGATCTTATAATTGTGCAAACTAATGCCTTTGAGAGAATTTTTCAGTTTGTTATCATTTGTAATTTTCTTTGTGAGCGTTCTTAAGACTTTGGGGTATAAGTCTTAAGGGAGTTGTAAGCTTATCTCCTTGTGCCTCAAAAGGAAAACATATCTAGTGGATTTGAGAAAATCGTTAGTATGGATAGCTAAGGTAGTGGATGTAAACCTTGTTAGAAGGTTGAACCACTATAAATTCTTGTGTTCCAATCTTTTACATTTTCATTGCTTTCACCAAATTTTTTATTTGTCAATTTACCCCCTTTTTGCCATTTATCATTGAATGATCAACCCAACAATTGGTATCAGAGCTACACTCATTGGAAAGATTAACACAAACTTGAGTTGATCCTAAGGTGATTCAATCAATCTACCATCGAGCCATGGCCTCTACTTTTGGCAACAACCACTAGGAGTCTCAATCTATCACCAAACCATCATATTTTAATGGGGATAACTATCCTTATTAGAAGAATAGAATGAGACTCTTCATCAAATCCAATGACTACATTCTTTGGGATATGGTGGAAGATGGACCGACCATTCTGATAAAGGAAGAAGGTGACCAGCATGTCCCCAAGATAAGGCAAGAGTATACGAATGAAGGTTAGAGGAAGAAGCTTATCTCCTTGTGCCTCAAAAGGAAAACATATCTAGTGGATTTGAGAAAATCGTTAGTATGGATAGCTAAGGTAGTTAATGTAAACCTTGTTAGAAGGTTGAAGCACTATAAATTCTTGTGTTCCAATCTTTTACATTTTCATTGCTTTCACCAAATTTTTTATTTGCCAATTTACCCCCTATTGGCCATTTATCATTGAATGATCATCCCAACAATTGGTATCAGAGCTACACTCATTGGAAAGATTAACACCAACTTGAGTTGATCCTAAGGTGATTCAATCAATCTACCATCGAGCCATGGCCTCTACTTTTGGCAACAACCACTACGAGTCTCAATCTATCACCAAACCATCATATTTTAATGGGGATAACTATCCTTATTAGAAGAATAGAATGAGACTCTTCATCAAATCCAATGACTATCTTCTTTGGGATATGGTGGAAGATGGACCGACCATTCTGATAAAGGAAGAAGGTGACCAGCATGTCCCCAAGATAAGGCAAGAGTATACCAATGAAGGTTAGAGGAAGATGCAAATCAACGACAAAGCTATGCATATACTCTTTTGTGCTCTTGGAACGAACGAATATGCCAAGATGTCTTCATGAAAAAGTGCAAAGGAGATATGAACAAGCTTAAAGTTACATACGAGGGCACCAACGACGTGAAGGAGAACAAAATTGTACACCTCAATTTGAGCTTGTAATCACCATTTCCGTCTGGCTTAATTAAATTAGAAATAAAAAAATTCCATAAAAAGCCATGGTATATTAAAACCAAATGTTTGTCCATTTATAAACCATATCCAATTAAATCACCATTACATGCCCAACCAACATAAAGACCCAAATTACATTTCAATACCCAATCCTTTTTACATAATTGGCCTACTGCTCATTTACCCAATTACCAACCATTACCTATTTAACCCATTACAACTTCTCCAAATTACCAGACCCATTTACCCAAATAGATTACACATGACCCGAACCTAAGCCTAGACCCGTGTACACTATCCAGTTACTAAAATAACTCCAATCCCAAACTGACAGCACCCACACCGAGCCTGCACACCCCTCCACTGCACCCATAGTGCACCCCTAGGACCGCACGAGCCCCTGTAGCCTTGGTTCCCTTTGCTCAATCATGCCAGCTAGGGATGGTCCCCTCTTCTCGTACGAGACACCCCTGCATACAAACAAAAATGACAATATGTATCAGCAACCAATGAAAGTTTTTTATTTTCTTTTGGAAATTCATGTAAATCGGGTATAAAACCCAATACAAAAACTATGTAAACCCTAGAGTGGGTGATTCTGAAATCAATACAAAGAAAAAACCAGAAAATTTACAGAGGAATCATTTTCCTTTCTTTTTTTTCTTTTTTTGAAATAAAAAAATAGAAAAAGGTTAGGATTTTATATCTTTTCAGTCCTACATTATCGTCGCGAGGCGTTTGAGGCTGGTATCTCCAATGAACGACACCCTTTTATTTTTCCCTTTTGTTTCAAAAGATTTTTCAATTTTGAGTTGTTGAAAGAAAATGGATTTTGGTTCAGTTTTTCTTTAGATCTAGGAAAAATGAAATTTTGTTTCAAAAATTGAGGTCTGGTTTTGAGTTCAGGAGAAGGAGGGGAGTGTCTTGTGGTAAGTTTTGAGTTTACCGGCCACCGACGAGCGGCAGCTGATGTGGTAGAGTACAGAGGAGAAGCCAATAGTTTCTAGAAACTGTGGTGGTGTTCATGAGTTCTTCAATAAATCTGAAGAACATTTCAAGGAAAAAAGATCATAGTTTTGATATGTTTTTTGGGTGAGGAAAAAATGAGTTTGGTTTATCATTTTTGGGTTTTGTACCGGTCTAAAAACATGTTATTTACATATTTAAACCCCTCCACCTCTTCTAAATCCTTTCTACAGTCCCTTCATTTTTTCAAAACATTCATTTTCGTCCTTATTTTGCCGATCTCGATTTGATTTCAATGGTCTATTCCCCTTTTCAATCCATGCCCTTTGATTTCTTTTTAAAATTTTGCCTTTTTATTTCTTTTTTCACTTGATTTTGGCCACTTGTTTTGCTTTTTACGTGTTTCAGTCATTTTTTCATATACTAATTATATCTTATATTATATTTATATTATTTATATATATTATATGCTATGGTTATTTATTATTTTATATATGTATTAATTGTATTATACAATATATATATCATGTAATGTATGTATAGAATATTATAGTATGTATTATATTATATATTATATATATTATCATTTTATACCTTTATTTTATTTGCATTTATATTTATTTTGTTTATTTATCCTTGTTAAAAAATCAGCCTTACGGTTATTGATCAAGGACCTTATTGCAAACCTTGATCGAGTAGTCAATTATTGAAATATTTAATTTTAAATTAGTATTGTTATTGATCAAGGACCTTATTGCAAACCTTGAGACATGTTTTAGTGACTAAATTGTGAAAATTGAAAGTTTGGGGATTAAGGTATGGAAGTTGAAAAGTTAAGGGACTAACCTTGCGATTAGCCCCTCCTCAAGCTTCATCACCACACACGTAGGTTGCTTGAGTTAGTTTCCTTCAATTGAAGGAAAGCTTTGTAATTGAAATTGAAAAAAATATAGGAATGAAAGAGAAAGAAGGAAACTTACCGTTTAACTCTTCCATCTATCACCTTCATCATCTTCTTCCTTTCTTTAGCCAAGCACACACCTCCATTGGAGGATGCTTCAAGATTGAATTTTCTCAAGTTTCTTAGCCCTAAACTATTGCTAGCAACGGGTAAGTTAAAGCCCTCAAATTGATCGTTAATTCCATGGATAGATCATGCTTAAATCCAAGCTCAAGAAACTTAGAACCCTAGAAATTCTCTAGGGATATCATAGCTGATTCGTTATTGTTTTTCATATCTAATAAGTTGCTATGAATCTATTATTGATATTGAAATCCTTGTGATTTCTATCTCTTTTGTAGCTCAAGAGAATCAAGGTGAAGAATCACCAAATCCATCAAATTCTAATAAGTCAAAGAACAAGGGAATTGTCATCCGGGAGCCCTAAAAGCTTCAAAAGTGTCAGCGAGTGTAGTCAGAGTCTTGGGATTGGCTAGGTTCCATTCCTGATTTTATTTTATTGGTTTATTGCATTTCCATCATTGAAATCAAGGTATGGATGTATGAAAACCTTGTTGAAGGTATTATTGGTAAGCTTTGGTAAGCTTATTGCATTGTTATATTGATTATTGGTTCATGGTATTGCTATTGATAATCTTGGGATATTGTGAAAGGCCATATTGATCATGATACACCATTATTGACAGGTTAACACTGGTATTGTTATTGTTATTGGCCTAATTATTGAATCCTTGGATACGAATAGACATTAGATACAATTGGCATGCCATAGAATTCGTGAGCTCATTGGTACGGAGTGGACTACAATCCTTGAGCTAAGGCTTTATTTGGTGATGTTCGCGAGATGTGTTGGTTTTGGTCCTATTGGCGATGTTGGAGGATATTGACCATTTATTGTTGGTGATGTTGGTTAGGAATTCGCGTATCCACATTCATATATCGATCCAAGGAGTTAAGTTATTGAAATTATTGTTAAAACATGATTTGAGATGCACTTACATTGTTATACATGGTGTTGCTATTATTGCATTCATGGTGTTATTGTTGACTACCTCACTAGGCTATATAAGCCTAATGCATCTCATTTCCATGCATTTTCAGGTTAAAAGATGTGTCGGGTCAAGGATCGGAGCTAGGAGAGTCTTGAAGCAAGTCACCCAAGCTATATGTAATGTAAACCTAGCCTTTGAACTCCTAGTATGGTGGCATAGGGTCTAGACATGTTAGTTTAGCCCCATTTTGTGTGTATATATTGCACACCATGTTGAAATGGTTAAAATACGAAATATGGCATGTTGAAAGTTGGTAAAATTGGCAAACTTGACCTATAATGCTCTAATAAGTGAAATCTTGGTAAATGGATTCTAATTGCTATGAAATTTGACATGTAGGTACATAAGTTGATTAAACTTGCTTGTAAACTTTGGTAACAATTGGACAAGGTTAAGACCCCTAAAGTGATTAAAAACTAGATTAAATCTGTCATTACAAGTCTGCCCATATCGATACAGATAGTGGCATATAGGTACGGGTATACGCTTTGGGAGTCAGGTAAAGAGAGTGTATCGATACGTCCTATTGAGTATCAATATGAGGTATTGAATCTAAATTTTTTATTGTAGCTGGGTATCGATACTCAGCTAGGAGTATCGGTACGAGTCTTAAGCACTGGAAAGTTATTGTAGCACCGTATCGAAACCGTATCGATCCTTGAGGTTGACCTTTTTGGTTTGACCATGCGTACTGATGCCTAGTATCGGTATGAGCTTAACGAACTTAACCGTTTTTAACGGTCATGATAAGCGTATCGATACAACCTAAGGTGTATCGGTACGATAATTTGACATTGTAATTTTAGTTTAACTAAGGCAACATAGCATATCGATACAGTTATGCTAGTATTGGTACGACCTCTATCGTCCATAACTGATTTAACTACCATGACACAGGCGTACCGATACGGCCTCTTCGAGTATTGGTACCGAGATAGGTAATTTGGTTAAAAGATGACTAAAAAGGTTTTAGAATCTTGTAAAATGGTCATTGAATTTTTATACGACTTAATTGAGGGTACAAATGATCTCTGATTATATTGAAAATTTGTATGCAAGATATCATGAATTGAATTTGACATTGGTTACCCTAATTATTGATAAGACCCTAAAATTTTCAAATTGTACAATTTGGTCCCTAAATTTGCGTAAGTTACCAAATGACTCTTAACTAAGGTTTTGATTAAGTACAAGATGATCATTGATAATCACGACATCCATATTAATGAATTGGTTCAATATTCATTGCCCAAGTCATCATAAATATTGATCCGATCACTATATTGTTCACCGATAATGCTTTCTGACTCGGATTCCTACTGAACTGAAAAAAGGGTGTTGCATTTGTGGTGTCAGAGCTAGAGTTTAGTCGTTTCTAGGACAAACCAAACTCTATTGTATTGTTATTGCATTGCATATGCCACCTAGGAGTTTATTGTTGTGTATATTTGACTTGCGAATAATCCGATCCTTTTTCCTTTTATAGTATAAGATGTCTGACTTCGAGAAAGCTCATGAAGAAGTTGAGCATACTATAGGCTCCTCAACTCATGGCGAGGACAAGAGGGGGGTGACCCTCTGAATCTACAAATTCCCCAACAAGAACCACCGAATCCTGAACCTTTACTGTAGACTGCTCAATTTGAGTGTTATACAAATATTTCTGAGATGTTCAAACAATTCATGGTTACTCTTAAGTATGAGCAGTCTGCATAGTCTTCTGTAGCTACTACTTCCACGACTTGAGCCCTTATCGATAAGTTAGCTCAACACCGATCTACTACCTTTACAAACAGGGCTGGTGACGAACCTGAAGTGGAAGAATATTGGCTAGATAACATATTAAAGATATTGAATAAACAGTTATAGTGCTCGAATGAGCACAAACTAGAGTGTGCTCTAGCACTGTTGGAAGACGAGGCTCTGCATTGGCGGGAGACAACTATACTTACGTCTTCCGAGGAACCTGTAACCTGAGATTTCTTTCTACGTGAGTTTAGGAAGAAATACATGAGTGAGTATTATTTGGCTGAAAGACAGGATATTTTCCTGCATCTCAAGTATGGCAGAAGATCGATAGAGCAGTACATCCATGACTTCTACAAATATTACAAATACAGAGCCGAGTATATTAAGAAGGATGAAGAGAAATGTAGAATGTTTGTTGCAGGTTTGAGTGATGAGCTTCAACCTTTTTTACTGCATTGGGAATTATAGATTTCCAAGAACTTGTGAACCGATCCGTTTCTACTAAAGCTGCACAATGGTCGTAGAGGACTAGTGGGTTAGCCCGATCTGAAAAGAGGCCCCGAGATGATTCTCGTCCTCCATAACTATATAAGAAGGGCAAGCAACAAGGGTTTAAGAAACAATACTACCAACAGCCTTTCCGATCAGGCAACATTGTTAAGCCATAAGCCATGTCCCAATCTGCTGCAAGAACAACCTCTATTGAGAGTACCATAGGTTCAGGTCAGGAATCCCATTACCCCACTTGTAATTTCTGTCATATGAGACATCCTGCGGGATAGTGCCATAGGCAGACTGGAGCAAGTTTCTTCTTTGGTGAACAAGGTCATTACATCAAAGATTGTCCAATGAATACATCCAGGTCTACTGCACCGGCAAGTACAACATCCCCTGCTCAGTCCTTCAAGGGCAAGGGAGAGAAACAAGCTGCAATAGGAGCTTTCAGGAGGCCTGGTGGCTCTACAAGAACTCCAAGTCGACAAGAATCCAAGGCTTCAGCCCAAGTTTACCATGTGAGGAGCAAAGAGGATGAGGAGGATCCGGATATTATAGCAGGTACTATTGATGTAACCCCCCGACCCAGCCTAGACGCTTGACCGAACCGAGAGAACTACATTAGGTTTGCCGAAGCAAACCGGTGAAAGATTTCAAAAATTGGTCCATTATTTTCTTTTTATCTTGTCTAGATGTATATTATTAAACCTAAGTGTACATACTTACAGCGGGTGAATTTTCAAAAGAAACGGACCACGAAGAGACATCTAACTGCATAACATACATTTTAGGGACTAAAATGCTAATCTAATAAGTTTAGGGACCAAAACTAAAATTAAGGTTACCAATCCTCAATTAGTCCAATTACATGCTTACATGACAAATTTTGGGTTAAAATGATCGTCCAAACTCATACAATTGCATTCACAAAAACTCAGGGACTAAAATGAAAGAAAACAGAACTTCAATAATTCCAAATAACTGAAATAACTGCAGTCGTACCGATACGCGTCCAGGTGTTTTGGTATGCCTTAACAATTTCCAAAACTCAGATTCCAGTAGCTTAAACTTGTACCGAAACACTAGCCCGCATATCGAAACACCTAGCTAAAATGCTTTAGACCGTACCGGAACACTTGCTCGAGTATCGAAATGCTATGCCTGAAAAGGCTTACCCGTATCGAAAGACACTCCCGTATATCGAAACGCTATGCCTAAAATGGCCTAGTTGTACCAGTACGGGGACACCTGTTTCGATATGCCTGGACCTGTAATGTCCCAAAATGTTGTCTAAACACACTTTGATGATAATCAAAACACTCCAAAATGCTTTCAACACTTAAGCAACATTACTAGGATACATTCCTAACCAAAACAACACAGAACCAACAACATTACATGGCATTCATACACCCCAAGATATTCTATAGGCATGCTTCCTAATATCATTCTACCAAACAACCAAAACTCATATTAGGCACTTTTAAGGCATACTCATCATTCTTACACATCTAAAGCATCAGAACAAACTTGCTTGAATCATCAAAACATGGCAACCATTCCAAATAAACTAGATGCCTTCTAAGCACTCATCTAGCATCAATATAAGCAAGGATCCACACAAGTTCAACATATCAAACCAATCATAAAATCCAGCACTTCACATGCCTAAAAACCATAGGAAAACATATTTACAAATCCCAAAAACATGGCGAACACATTGCCTTATTAACCAAAAACATAAACCTAGTTCATACTCAAAGTAGTTTTGCTCTTGGATCACTTCAAACTTTGCCTTTGCTGCCCCCAACCTTAATGTTCTGCATCATTAGGAAAAAGAGAGCGTAAGCACACATGCCTAAAAACCACTTGTTTTCAAAACATGCTTAACAACCCAAGCATTTTCACTGTTTCCAACCGAAACATGCATAACGACCCTTATGCAACATCATATATAAATTCCATGCTTAGATCCCAAAGCATTAAACCATTTTACCATGCTTAAATCCCAAAGCATTATATCATAAACCATGCTTAAATCCTAAAGCATTATATCATAAACCATGCTTAAATCCCAAAGATTATAATAGGTTCAATACATGAACTTGCATATATTGGCATTTATAGTGACCCCAGATAGACGACCACTATCCTTGATTAGCCGGCAGCTAATCTTTAGGTAACCGACTGTTAACCTTACATTTCGGATACACAGATCTCCCATGATAGTCGACCACTACCATGACCCATACCATGCCGGCCGCATGATACAACACCCTTGCCTACCGCAAGATCAACATCAACAAGGGGAATTGACCACTCAACCCAAGTGACAACATCATAGTCCGAGTAGTCGATCGTTTACTTCAAGGACCCTTAATCACGATCGATTTTTAACATATTATAGTGCACTTCATCCTATGGCATGCCAACTATATCTGGATGTTTTCTCATCATGTCACGTAGCTAATATATCCTTTACAAAACCATTTACTCACTGTTTTACAATGCATTATACAAAATCACCACATATGCAAATCACATTGCCAAAGCAGTAACACCATTCTTGGAATGATAACCAATGCTCACAAGCATTTTTTATACTTTAAACCCCTGATATGTACTTAAAATCATACATTTCCAGTATATAAAACAAACCATGTTCACAACCTAAACATGAATTACACATGCTTATATCCGAACCGATATTAATGAGAAAAAGAGGGAAACTCACTTCCGAGCTTAGGTAAGTGTTTCATGCTTACCCTAAACTCCAAACAACCTTTATTAAACCTTTGAAAGGCATTTAAACCAGTCTTCACTCACCGATACACCTCGCCTTGCTCGCCAACACGAACCGAGCTCCCGACAAGCAACAAACAAGTCAAGCTTCGTCACTTTGATTATCCCCTATTTTAACCACATAAAAATAGAGGGAAATGCATTATTATGCATTCAAACCATTGACAACAAGCAATTACGCGCAACTCTCAAGTTGCCCACTCAAAAACCATCTAAAACATATCAAAATCATCTTCAAACATTTCCAAATCTCAACTCAGCCATAATATAACAATTCAATACACCAAACCTCCTCAATTAACATCTAAAAACTCTTTTCCAACATCCTCCTACTTCCAACAATGATTAAACTCAACTATCACCCCAAAAACCCTTGATTAACAACCTTAAACATTAGAGATTCAACTTTTTTTTTCAGGATTACATTGTTAAAACCAAGGTATCAACTCAATTAAACATCAAAATCATGATTTAATCTGATCAAAATCCCAGAAAAACATAACAAGTACGAAGATCCACCAATTTCGTCAATCAAAAGACAATTAAACCAATATTACTCAATTAAACTATCAAAACACATTAGAAAACAATTGTAAAGAGTCAACAACTTGGGAATTTCAGTAAAGAACCTTTCATTAGAGGAGGAGAATGAACCTTACCTCTAATGGATGCTTTCTCCCTTAATTGGATGATTTACATGGGAAAACAAAGTTAAAACAATAAGGTTTTGGAAAACTAACAAGGAGAGATCATTTACAAACAAAAGATTTAAGAAAAAGAAAAGTTTACCTGAAGATTTAGAAGAAAAAAATTGATGTTTGACTGGTGAGATTTTGAGAGAAAATATTTTGAGAAAGTAGTTGCGTGATTTTTTTTAAGAGATTAATTAACAAATTAATTCTCCCCAGCCTCTTTATATTTTCCAAAGCACCTTTAAAATAGCCAATTACGGGATAAAGTCTGATATTAGAATTTTAGGGCAATTAGCTCCTTAAAGATTCAAAGTTTTGACTCTTTACAGAACAACCACCAAAAATAGTTTTCAAAGTTTGGTTTTGGTCACTACTCCAAAATGTCTGATTTACAAAACTCCTTTTCCAAAATTGATTTCACCACAATCATTAATATATTTAATAACGATTTTAGAATATTTTTCCATAATTTTACCACCTTCAAAAATATTTAATCTGATTTAATCTCAAAACCGACTTGAATCTCTAATACCGGTCCACCGAACCTTAGAACCAACCTTTCAACATCTAAGCCCAAACCTGTGGTGTTACAATTGAATTTTATACCCTTTACTTTTTATGTATTGATTGATATTGGATTGACTCATTCCTTTGTAAGTACTATACTGATTAAAAGATTTAAGTTGACATCTGCGCCTATAACCTCCAAAATCACCGTAAACAACCCTTAAGGTGATAGTTTTGTAATTAGATTGGTATGTAAGAATTTTCCCCTCACGATACAAGGGATACCTTTTTCGGCCAATCTCATGGCCCTCCCTATTCATGATTTTGACGTTATATTAGGGCTTGACTAGCTTGGAGAGCATCAAGTTTGGATAGATTGTTCGAAGAAGAAACTGTATCTTTGAGGTCTTGGCAAGGAGAGTGTAACTCTCATAGGCTCTAGGGGTGAGAAATCATTGTTATATGCTACAACAAGTAACGAAGAACCTCAGTTGCAAGATATTGATATTGTGCAAGAATTTCTCGATGTGTTTCTTGATGAACTTCTGGTTTGCCACCCACCCGTGAAGTCGAATTTAGGATTGAAGTGCAACTTAGAACCACCCCAGTTTCGATTGCACCTTATCATATGACACCGGTTAAACTTACCGAGCTTAAGATATAGATTCAAGATTTGTTGAATAAAGGCTTCATTCGACCAAGTTCCTCACCCTGGAGAGCTCTGGTCCTTTTTGTCAAGACGAAAGATGGGTCTATGCATCTTTGCATTGATTACTGATAATTAAAAAAGTTTCCATCAAGAATAAGTATCTTTTACCGAAAATTGATGACTTGTTTGATCAACTTAAAGATGCAACCATTTTCTCCAAGATTGATTTAAGGTTTGGGTACTATAAAATGAGAGTTAAAGAACGTCATGTGCCCAAAATATCTTTTCGTACAAGGTATGGCCACTATAAATTTTCAGTTATACCCTTTGGATTAACCAATGCACCGGCTGCCTTCATGGATCTCATGAATTGGGTTTTTAGACCCTATCTTGATAAGTTTGTAGTGGTGTTCATAGATGACATATTGATCTAATCCAAGAATCAAGTTGAACACCAAGACCATCTTCGTGTTGTGCTTCAAACTCTCCGGAAGAAGCAGTTGTATGCCAAGTTCAGTAAGTGTGAATTTTGGCTCACTAAAGTTTCATTTATAGGACATGTGGTTTCTGTATAGGGTATCCAAGTGGACCCAAAAAATATTCAAGCTATAGTTGAGTGGAGGCCACCGAAGAATTTTGGTGAAGTTCGCAGTTTTCTTGGTCTTGCTGGCTATTACAGAAGATTCGTTAAAGGATTTTCTATAATAGCAGCACCATTAACCAAACTCCTATAAAAAGATGCCCCTTTAGAATGGACTGAGAAGTAGCAACACAGTTTTGATTAGCTTAAGCAAGTATTGACTCACGCACCGGTCCTAACCCAACCTTAGTCTGGTAAAGACTACACCGTATATAGTGATGCATCACATCAAGTGTTAGGATGCGTATTGATGAAAGAAGGTAAGGCTATTGCTTACGCATCGAGACAACTCAAGCTACATGAGATGAATTACCCCACCCACGATTTGGAGCTAACTGCAGTTGTCTTTGCATTGAAAATCTGAACATTATCTCTATGGAGAAAAATGTTATCTCTTTACCGACCACAAAAGCCTTAAGTATCTTCTGACTCAAAAAGAGTTGAACCTTCGACAACGGAGATGGATGGAACTCCTTAAAGATTATGATCTTGTTATTGATTACCATCCGGGCAAAGCCAACTTTGTTGATGATACACTCAACCGTAAACCTCTGTCAGCCCCTCGAGCCATTAATGCTCACTTCTGTCTTCGGAAACACCATTGTCTTGTAGCTGAACTCCAAGTTCAGTCTACTAACATATCGAGAATTAAAACATTGCAAAGTTAAGACCCTGATCTTTGAAACCTTGTATCCAGATTGCATAATGATGAGAATTTTGGCTTCAGGGTTGATTTCTAAGGATTTTGTATTTCTGTGACCAGGTCTGTATACCCAATGATGAAACTCTCCGTACTGAAATTTGAAAAGAAGCTCATTTAAGTCCCTTCTCTGTTCACCCAAGGTCGATAAAAATGTATAAGGACCATCAGGAATTGTACTGGTGGCCTGGTATGAAGAAAGCCATTATAGATTTTGTATCTAAGTGCCTTACATGCCAGCGAGTCAAGGCTGAGCATCGTGTCCCTACGGATTATTGTAACCCATTGAAATACTACAATAGAAGTGATAGAGGATTACCATGGACTTTGTTAGTGGTTTACCTCTAACTCCTACAAAGCACGACGCTATTTGGGTCACTGTTGACCATTTTACCAAGTCAGCTCATTTTCTACCTGTTAGAATGGATTATGGTCTTCCCAAGTTGGCTGATTTGTACATCAATGAAATTTTCAAGCTTTATGGAGTACCCAAGTCAATTATCTCCAACCGAAACCTACGTTTTTCTTCTTGATTTTGGAAAATGATGCATGAAGCTTTGGGCGCTCGAGTCAATCTTAGTATAGCTTTTCACCCTCAATTTGATGACCATTCAGAAAAGGTAATTTAGATATTGGAAGACATGCTTCGTGTATGTGTCATTGACTTTAAAGGAACTTGGGTGAGGTACCTACCTCTCATCGAGTTTGCTTATAATAATAGCCGTCAATCATCTATTAGAATGGCACCGTTTAAAGCATTGTATGGCAGGAAATGTAAAACACTGTTATGTTGATCTAAACTCGGTGGGCAAGGTGTTAGGCCCTTACTTACTTTGGGAAATCGAAGAATGGGTTGCCATCATTCATGATCGTCTTAAGGCCGTCTTTGACCGATAGAAGGCCTATGATGATCTCAAGATAAGGGATAAACAATACGAGGTTGGTTAAAAAGCTTTCCTCAAGGTTTCACCATGGAAGAAGATTCTAAGGTTTGGTAAAAGAGGGAAATTAAGTCCGCGATTCATTGGCCACTTTGAAATTATTGAAAAAGTTGGCCCTAGAGTATACCGTTTGGCATTACCCTCGGAATAAGCAAGATTCATGATGTATTCCATGTTTCAATGCTCCGCAAGTATAGATCTGATCCATCACATGTTATTGGGCCTGAATCGGTGGAACTTCAATCTAACTTGACCTGCGAGGAAGAACCAGTACAGGTATTGGCAAGGGAAATCAAGAGACTTTGAAATAAGAACATTTCTCTAGTCAAGGTGCTTTGGAGGAGTCACAAGATTGAAGAAGCTACATCAGAACTGAAAAAGGCCATGAGGATTCAATACCCGCATCTTTTTGGTTCAAGTAAAAATTTGAGGACAAATTTTTCTTAAGGGGGAGTTGTAACACCCCAATACCGGGCCTAGTCAGAATTTAATTTCAACAAACAAAAATTTTTCATCGAAAAGTCAAACCATAGCATTGACCTTTGATCGAGTAGTCAATTATTGAAATATTTAATTTTAAATTAGTATTGTTATTGATCAAGGACCTTATTGCAAACCTCGAGACTTGTTTTAGTGACTAAATTGCAAAAATTGAAAGTTTGGGGATTAAAGTATGGAAGTTGAAGAGTTGAGCGACTAACCTTGCGATTAGCCCCTCCTCAAGCCTCATCACCAACAAGTGGGTTGCTTGAGTTAGTTTCCTTCAATTAAAGGAAAGCTTTGTAATTGAAATTGAAAAAAAAATAGGAAAGAAAGAGAAAGAAGGAAACTTACCGTTTAACTCTTCCATCTATCACCTTCATCATCTTCTTACTTTTTTATCCAAGCACACACCTCCATTGGAGGATGCTTCAAGCTTGAATTTTCTCAAGTTTCTTAGCCCTAAACTATTGCTAGCGATCGAGTAAGTTAAAGCCCTCAAATTGATCATTAATTCCATGGCTAGATCATACTTAAATCCAAGCTCAAGAAACTTAGAACCCTAGAAATTCTCTAGAGATATCATAGCTTATTCATTATTGTTTTTCATAGCTAATAAGTTGACATGAATCTATTATTGGTATTGAAATCCTTGTGATTTCTATCTCTTTTGTAGCTCAAGAGAATCAAGGTGAAGAATCACCAAATCCATCAAATTCTAATAAGTCATAGAACAAGGGAATTATCATTCGGGAGCCCTAAAAGCTTTGAAAGTATAGGTGAGTGTAGTTAGAGTCTCGGGATTGGCTATGTGGCATTCTTGATTTCATTGTATTGGTTTATTGCATTTCCATCATTGAAATCAAGGTATGGATACATGAAAACCTTGTTGAAGATATCATTGGTAAGCTTTGATATGCGTATTACATTGTTGTATTGATTATTGGTTCATGGTATTGCTATTGATAATCTTAGGATATTGTGAAAGGCCATATTGATCATGATACACTGTTATTGACAAGTTAACATTGCTATTGTTATTGATATTGTTATTGTTATTGGCCTAATTATTGAATCCTTGGATACGAATGAATAATGGATACAATTGGCATGCCATAGAATTCATGAGCTCATTGGTACGGAGTGGACTACGATCCTTGAGCTAAGGCTCTATTTTGTGATGTTGGCTGGATGTGTTGGTTTTAGTCCTATTGGCGATGTTGGAGAATATTGACCATTTATTGTTGGTGATGTTGGTTGGGAATTCGCGTATCCACATTCACATATCGATCTAAGGAATTAAGTTATTGAAATTATTGTTAAAACATGATTTGAGATGCACTTACATTGTTATACATGTTATTGATATTATTGGCATTCATGGTATTATTGTTGATTACCTCACTAGGCTATATAAGCCTAATGCATCTCATTTCCTTGCATTTTTAGGTTAAAAGGTGTGTCTGATCAAGTATCGGAGCTAGAAGAGTCTTGAAGCAAGTCACACAAGCTATATGTAATGTAAAACTAGCCTTTGAACTCCTAGTATGGTGGCATAGGGTCTAGACATATTAGTTTAGCCCCATTTTGTGTGTATATATTGCACACCGTGTTGAAATGGTTAAAATACGAAACATGGCATGTTGAAAGTTAGTAAAATTGACAAACTTGACCTATAATGCTCTAATAAGTGAAATCTTGGTAAATGGATTCCAATTGCTATGAAATTTGACAAGTAGGTATATGATTTTATTAAAAACTTTCTTGTAAATTTTGGAAACAATTGGACAAGGTTAAGACCCCTAAAGTAATTAAAAACTAGATTAATTTTTTTATTATAGGTCTGTCCGTACCAGTACGGGTAGTGGCATATCGGTACAGGTATACGCTTTGCGACTCAAGTAAAGAAAGCATACCGATATGTCCCTTTGAGTATCGGTACGAGGTATTGAATCTAAAATTTTTACCATAGCTGGGCATCGACATTTTATTACTTTATGGTTTTTCTTTGCATACGATGTCTTCTTATGGGATAAACTACCTCCACTGTCGATTTTGCTATTCTTGACAACATTTTCGATGAGCTCACCGGATAGCACAAGGTTGGCAAAATTGGTAGTCGCATTGCCTATGAAGCTATCCAAGACTGGACCCTCCAATGTTTGGATAAATATGATCACTGTTTCTTTTTCGCTGAGTGGGGGTTGAACGTGAGCCGCCACGTTTCTCCAACATTGGGCATACTGCCTAAAGCCTTCATTTGACTTCTATCTCATGTGCTGCAAGGTCTAACAGTCTAGAACCATGTCACTGAAATGTCAGTACAGTTCTAGGAAAGATTTGGCCAAGTCCTTCCATGACTTTATTTGATGCCGGTTCAATTGATTATACCATCTTGTGGCGGATCGCGAGAGACTATCTTGGAAATAGTGGATCAATAACTTGTCATCTCTTTTGTATCCCGTCATCCTTCGACAGAACATGGTAAGATATGCACGGGGACAACTCGTTCCATCATACTTCTCGAATTTTGGGACCTTGAAGTCAGGAGGTAATACTAGATCCGAGACGAGGCTGAGTTCATGGGCATTAAATCCACTAAAGGTGTATGTTACCTCTATGGCTTCCATCTTTTCTTCGAGTCACTTGCATCGGTTCTCGATCTATTTAGTGATTTGAATTCTAGGTTTTTCCATTTTAATCAATTGATCCATATCCGAGACAAAGTTTTTGGCTTGATTTCCCCCGGGCTTGACTTTCGATGCGGAGGGTTGATTCATAGGGACAGAGGCGCTGGCCTGATAAAGAAGTGATTTCCCTCAAGAAATTATTACCTGAGGGTCCGGTTGAACCTTAGCATGAACATGAGTAAAACCTGGCGGATATGTAGGACCTTCGCGCCTTGTTGTAGGATTATCAACATTAGCCTCTCCTTGCTCGGGAAGCTTAAATCCAAGCATTTTGGCTATTTGGCCTAGTGTATCTTGTTGAGATTTCTTGAACTGTTCCACCATGTCTTGTCGGGCCTTAGCTAACTGATCCTCCAACTTCCTAGTTAAATCCGCTTGGGTGTCTCTTTGAATTTGCTCGATTTTGTCCAATCTGTCTTCGTTCACCATTTTGGTTTTTTTTCGGGTTCTGTAGGGGTGCTGAATTGATTGACTCTTTCTTTGATCCAGAATCACTATCACGGGACATCCTAAAAATTAGTCTCGATGTTTTCAAGCTGACGACTCCATTGGGGATCAAATTTTGTTTTTACAAAAAGAGAGTCAGGCCACGAGTCGATTATCCTTTGCCTTAATTGGAAATTGTGAATTCATTTTTAAATTAATTTAATATCTTTTTAATAATGCGAGTTCACTTTAACATATTTTAAAATTTGACGTCTAAACCCGTTCGTGTAAGTGAGGGGAAAGGCTAGTGCTTTTATGTGGATATTGTTCCTTCTTATGGGCCTAGTAAGTACCTTTGGGGCTCGAGTACCCTAAGTTTTCATGGGAATATTGTTTCCCTGTATGGACATAGCAAATGGGTCCCTTTGAATTGAACTCTATTAAAAAGATCCTATAATAGGTGATGATTAGGGGCCTTGCTACCCTTAGAAGGGAACAATGAGGACAGCTTGAGTACCCTTTTAGCACTAAAACTGCATGTAGAGAATCTACGATGCCCACCCCTTTAGAGCCATGCGATAACCCTAGAAAATTAGAATATCATGCAAATGGGTTCATTTTGTGCTAAAACATGCCAGGTATATTTTTGTCTTTCATCTGTAAATATTTAATTCATACTAACCAGTGTTTCTTTGACACTTGTATCACATCAACATATAATTCATTCATATGACATTGTCATAATATATTATTCATTCATTTGCATCACATCATCATGAGGTATTGGCCCAAGAATGGTGGACACATTGGAGATCGTTCATGAATCGAGATAAAATCTAGTAACCTAGACGTCAATTAAGTGCAATATTCAAAAGATGCAAATTTCTCTCATATATTCGTGAGTGTTGTTCTTCGAAAGCCATGTCTAAATCAATACCTTTGCAGTTAGGGTATTTACTTTGCATTTACATGGATTTGTTTTGAAATCATTACACTTTGACTTACATTGCATCATATGAGCATTTAACATAAATTTCATTCATTCTCATGATAATTGCACTCAACATTAATTTCATTCATTTTCACAGTAGTTGCATCATATGAGCATTTGACATAAATTTCATGATAATTGCACTCAACATTAATTTCGCTCATTTACACGGTTGTTGTAACACCCCTTTCTTGTAACCGTATACCAGACACGAGTCGAAAATGTCACGACCTTTTAAAACAGTCTTTTAATCAAAAACCGGGGTAATTTAATTTTTTTTTGAAAACTTCCCAGTGGTCACCCATCTTGAAATTTTCTTAGCTCAAGCACATTTAACTTTAATCAATTCAGAAATAAAATATTAACTCTAGATCCGATAATAAAACTTTTTACATAAATAATACAGTCATATTAAGACAAATTATTTTATTAAAAATGATTCTATTTAATTTTATTCACATCTAGCCTCATATAAGATATGCCAAATCATGTCATATAATAATTAAATTGTAAACATATTTACCGTCTATAAAAGATTTATAAAATATTTACTGACATAATTAAGGCACTTTAATAAAATAGACCAGTTTATATAGTACATGCCACTATTAAAAATATATATATAAAATATGGATGTCATGATTACCGAAATACCTGTCGATTATCTTCTATACATAATGATGATGCAAAAGTTGTCATCTACTAATCCCAATTACCTGCGTGTATAACATAAATACATGCTGAGTATATCTCAGTGAGGCATAAGATGAGTGACATATAATACACTAATGCATGATAATTTATAAAACATGATAGTCATTAAATTACATATTCGGTAATGCAGGAATTTCTGTACTATAAAATCATGTACCTGTACTGTAATAATTTTGTACTGTAAAATCATATACCTGTACTGTAAAGTCATATATCTGTACTGTATAATTATACAGTTATCATGTGAAATCATATAGCCCAAGATAAATATTAAGTGACTAACAAACGAGTCACGTACTTTAAAAGTACTATCCTTTTCTGTAACTGTGGACACAATGAAGTGTCAGACACAATGAAGTGCCAGATAACTGTAGAACACGTGTTAGACACATTGAAGTGTCAAATAACTGTGTGACTCCTAATGGAATACCACAATATTGTCCAACTTAATATTATACTACCAAGGGCAAACTTAAAGCAATTCATGCAAAATGGCAAATAATCCAAATACCATATATATATCATGTAAAACATCTTCATACTGGAGCAGTTTATACTTCAATATGCTCTATAACATTTATGGTATATTGCTATTTAAAACTATATCAAATAACTATTCATCTGAATATCATGCTATAAAACATTTGTAAGCATAAAAATATACCATATATATAAAAATAATTTATCATGCAAAAATTATGTTATACTATATAAAACATTTATCTTTTAGGTTGACTTATCATAAGTCTCCCTATAAAACATCTATGCACTCACCTTAGCCTTGTAATGAGGTTGCCTTTACTATTCAATATCACTCCCGATCTTTTTCTTTTCCTTTTCTACTGATACGATCTCAATTTATATCAGAATCTACATTAATATAACATTTACCATTTAAAGTATATGTTAGTACATATTCATTCCATATACAATAATGGAAAGTAAATAAAATAACCATCCATTATATAGAAAATTGATTCGATAAAGCTTTCTATATTCAAATCACAACTTCTCATATTTTTCTTTAAATCTCCAACTTTTCCCAAAATATCTATTTTAGTCCCTAAGGACTCTTTTAAACTTCCAATCAAAATTTTCAAGTATAGTCCTTACATTTCTCATCTTTTACACTTTAGGACCCAAACTTTAAGAATTTGCACTTTGGTCCCTAAAGTAGCTGAATACTTAATTTAACCCAAAATGTTGATTTAAACTTCAAAATCAACATTTAAATCACTAGACTTAATTTTTCCAACATAATATTCCTCAAATACAAGCTTAACAATCAAGTCCCTAAACTTTACAAAGTTTACATTTTGGTCCCTAATGCAATTTAATTAGGGATTTTCATTCTAGTCACCTTGTATAAATTCATTCTCATCATTTCCATCATCAAAATAATTTTTGCAATAATTTCCCCTAAATTCTTCAAAATTGCCGAATGGTCATTAATTCAATTTAACATCGGTATAGCATTCTAACATCAATTTCACATCTCCAACATCCTGAATAACATAAATACACACCAATTCCATACAAATTCAGATTTGGTCCTATAACTTTTAAGATTGCCGAATTGGTCCCTATCAAATTAACTTAGGGTCTTGCTTCCAAACAACAAATCAAGCTTACTAAATCATTATTTCAGCATCACAAACCCTAAATTAAACTTGAATCCATAAACCCTAATCATCTTCATAAAAATAAAAAATATGCAGAACTTAAATCCCAACTCAATATCATGATTTTAACATCATACTAGCTTGATTTCAACTTGAATTCAATCATGGAATCATAAAATTCCAAAAGCCCCAAACTTTTTCCATAAACCCTATTTTCTTTTCATGCAAAATTCTCATCAATCAAGCATGTTTTCCATGAATTATTTACACCAAAAGATAGAGCTTGAAGAGTAGAACAACTTTTTAGTTGATGAGATTACCTGAAAAATCAAGTTTCGGGGCTTGAATCGAACATGGAAAATTTTTCTCCATTTTTCTTTCTTTCTCCCCCTCACATTTCGAAATTTGAAGATGAAGAATGGTCTTCATCTTTTTCTTCATCCAATTTGGCCACTTGTCTTGTCTAAATGAATTTTAAATTCATTTAGACAGTGAAATTACTAAAATGCCCTTTTAATCCAATGGTTGAGATTGATCTTATCCAACCAAAATTTTCATTCGATCCAATATACCGATAAATAATCCTTTACTCAGAAAGAAATTGTAGGATTCATCTTGAATCAAACTAAAAATATTTCCAATACTTGGAAATAACTTTTATAACCTTTCTCTATCTTATGGCAAAATTTCATAATTTTCGAGTTCGATCCAGGTATCCAAAATTCACTTGAACTTTAACTACGATTTTCCCAATAATCGAAATATCAGATCGAACCAATAATTCCACATTCAATTCACATCCTTAGATTCTCTATCTATTTATGAGATAAAAACTCCTAAATTTTAAATAATTACAACTTTTGTCCTTTAACTTTTCATTTTTTGACTTGTACCATTCAAGTTTTGAAAACTTATCATTTTGGTCAATAAACTTTAACCTTGAATTCCTATTCCAATTTTTCTTGGATTTTTACCAAATTTTGCGAGTACTCTATTTTACCCACCCTCTATCACATAACACCTTAAAACCTCAGAATTTTCTTTTCTACAGTCCATAGTTGAGAAAATCCTAACTTTTGCATTTTTGTCATTTTAGTCACTAGTAAGCTTTTAAGCAATTATCTTAGCACTAAATGACCCTTAAACAGTACTGTAAATGACCCTTAAGCTAGTTATTCACTTGCTTGCATCAACATATGTACATCTAGACATTAACATTTTAGAGGCATACATTTTCTCATTCACCATCACATCGGTTCAAAATTAAGAATCTATCATTTTCAATAAAGAGGATGGCCCTAGCCAGTGGAAACAATGACAGGCTTGATGACCCACATTTACTAGCCAGATAGTGTAAGTTATTTTTTCATTGGGGGCACCCAAGCACCCCCCAGTAAGTTTACATTCCTTTCTAGAAAAAAAAGCCCGAATGTACTATCAATCTTTTGTAACGGCCTAAGGCTACATATTTAAAGTTTCAATAAAAAATGCAATCTGCTTTTGTTTCAATTCTCTTCATTTTGTGAATATATATTGGCTATTGGGTCCCGTATATCAATTGCACAAGGAACATTAATTTTGACCCAGAGGTTGAGTTCGAGTAGCCGTGTCTAATTGAAATCCTAAGCTACTGAGATTATGAACATGTGACTTGCATTTCACATTAAGGACCACACATAATGACAAATGGATGCAATTAAATGTTTGGAGCTTGATAATAGGCATTTAAAAAAACACTTCAAATATTTAAAGCCTAGTAATAGGCAATTTTTTCAAAATTAATCAAAAAGTACTCCAATGTTTGAAACTTGGTAATAGGCATTTTCAGATAAGAGTATGGAATTTTTGGGGCACTCCGTTGAAGCCCATTCTAATCGAGATTCTTCGCTTCACGAGTAATGGTAATATTTTCAAAATCATGACATTTCGAGTAGCTCGAGAATTTGTTGTTTGCTCTATCATTTATTTCGAGCCAAAAGAATGTGATGAATTGAATTCCCCAAACAAAATGAGACAAAATGAACCCGCCAAAGGTAAGTTGGTCAAGCACCAAAGTAGCTTAAAATGCACTTCACATCTTCAAACATCAATTTAGCTTTTGAGGTCTCCTAGATACAAGATTTGCTTGGGGCAGTCCTCGATAAGCTATTTTCAGTGTTGCTTGTGCACTTGATATTCGGGGCACTCAATACAACTTAATATATTCACAATTTGAAAAGAAAAACTCAGTTTTCTTAATAAGCATCTCACATTGAAATCAGAACATGTATTCTATGATTTTATAGTGAAATAAAAGATTTCTCTGCATTACTCACAAAGAAGTTCAAAAGTATAAGGACCAACAACAAACCTACAGATTGATGCTTCGACTAAAGAAAGCACTCACAAGTTGACCTTAATCTAGAAAGGTAACATTTCAGAAAAATATGATCAAACCCACAAGAGGTTGGTGTATCACTGCACACAAGATGACAAAGGTCGTCTATTTTGTCTGCAAGATAGAACTTTGGCGAAAACAAGACCGAACCATCAATATAACCGAAAATCATGGCCAACTACATTGCATGCCATTCATCTCATCATCATGCATTCACAGTAAATGCATATATTGCACATCAAGTTAGGTGCGTCCATGCTAAATGCATCTACTTCATTCATGCATAAAAAGCAAAAAAAATTGAAACCTCAAGCTGGACCAATAAAGAATTTGAAACCTCAAGATGGAGGATAACAACACCCAACACAAAATGGCAAACCCTAAAAGCAAAGAAATCCAAACCAAAACTCAAACTCTAACTGAACAATTACTAACTATTGCTTGCTTCTATTTTTTAGGTCTTGCCCCATCATCAATGGTATAGCAGATCTATCACATTTATTCTCTAATTTCGACTCACTGTCGGTGGTGTAGCGAATCAAATTTCTTCTCTTCATATCATGCCTCTTCGTCGGAGTTGTAACTTGATCAAATATATCTTCATATCTTGATTCATCATTAGTGGTGTAACGGATTAAAATCTCCCTTCTGATCATGCCTCTTCGTTAGAGTCATAGCTTGATCACAACCAATAACTCAAATCATGCCTCTTCGTTAGAATCATAGCTTGATCGCAACACAAATCTTCCTTCTGATCATGCCTCTTTGTTAGAATCGTAGCTTGATCGCAACACAAATCTTCCTTCCGATCATGCCTCTTCGTTGGAGCCATAGCTTGATCGTAAACCTAACTCTTCATATTATGCCTCTTCTTCAGTGTCGTAGCTTGATCATAAACCAAAATCTTCAGATAAAGCCTTGTAATACCCCGAAATTTGCTAAATTGTTTAAGAGTCATTTAGTACTAAGATATAAAAGCTAACTTAGTGACTAAAATGACAAAATATAAAGTTAGGATTTCTTTAATTATGGATTCTAAGAAGGGAATTTCTGAGAATTTAGAGTATCGTGTGATAGAGAGTAAGCAAAATAGGGTACTTTTGAAGTTTGGTTGAAATCCGATAGGAAAAGTATTAGACATCTGATGGAACATTTTTACCATTAAATGTTTTTATTCCACAAATAATAAGTGCAGGATATAGGAATTTGATCTGTATAATTAGATTTTCGGTAATGGATTTATGTGAAAATCTATTTTTGATCGAACAATTAGGGGATAAGCAGATAATTGATTCGAATAAAAATGCAGTATAAGATACCAAATTTCGATCGAACTGCAAAGTTAAGCGTGCTCAGGACATAGGATGGGTGACCTATTGGGAAGGTCTCATGTCAGTACTTGAGACTGATAAAAATGAATCAATTCAAGTTAATATTATTCGTATGGATATCTAATAAAGGATTATTAAGAGAATTTTATCCGATAAAGATTTCGAGTAAATTATCAGTATATTAGATCGAGTCAAATTTTCAAGATTTTGATTTTTACAAAATTATGGAATATTTTGTATATCAACAATATTTATTCATGGAAATTAGAAATATGAGAATTTCATATTTTACCCGATAGTTCGAAAAATGGAAAATCGTAGTAAGTGATTATCAAGTAATCATATCGAATTGGAATTTGAGAGACATTTCCATAAGCCATGGAAAATTCATAAAAATATTATTTTATGAATATTTTAATATTTCTAGTTGGATTCTAACTAGATTTAGTTCTATTTTTACATGATGACAAATTAGAAAATAGAATTTAGTTGGAGGGTTATTTGGACTTAAGTAATTAAATGAATTTAATATTCATTTAATTAAACACTTGGCATTAATAAGTAAAATATGAAAAAAAATTGTTCATCTTCATCCCCTCCATTTTCAAAAACCACCAAGAAAGAAAGGGAAAATACACAAATTTTCCTAGGCAATTTAAAGGCTTCCAAACAAGATTCAAGGTATGTTTTTGATAGAAAATTAATCTATGTTTAATTTTCTTTCATTTGATAGTAATTTTATAAAGATTTATGGAGATTTGTTCATGTTATTAATGAGAGAGAAAATAGGGTTTCATGTTCTATGTTGAGATTGAAGCTTGATTTAAGTAAATCAAGTGTTGTGGAGTTGAAATCAAGTTTAGATTTAGATTAATTTCATGTTTGAAGACATAAACTCTAACCCTAGAATTTGGGGTTTTATTTAGTGTTTTGAAATTAAGGATGAATATGGAAGATTTATGATTCTACAAGCTTGATTTTGATGTTAGAATAAAAAAAATCCTCAACTAGTCTTCTAAGTGACTGTTTTGGCATGCTTGGTTAATTAGGGAAAATATTGTGAGAATTATTCTAGTGGTGGATTTGAAGAGATTATGAAATTACAAGCTTGATTATGGCATTAGGACCAAAATAAAGTCCTTGAAAATTTAGACACCCAATTCAGTATGTAGGATTAAAGTGGGGTTTTAAGTGTTAATTTTTTGGAAATGAAGAATACATGTTGGAAAAAATATTTTGAGCATATTAGAATGTTGTTTGAATGTAAAAAAAACTTTGGGAAGGTGTAGTGACCAATCCGGCCAAGGGCTAAAATAGAAGGGGAAATTAAAAAAAAATGTAAAAATGTTGGATTGATTAATTAGTACAAGTTTGCAAACTTTTGTGCGGAAATTAGTGACTAAAATGTTACTTTAACAAAAGTTAGTGGATTGAAAGGCATTTAGAAAAAGTTAGTGAAAATGTTAGAATTATGGAGTAATTGTGATTCGGGTTTGAATAAATAGAAAAAGTTGCAAAATGGTCACTAGGGACCAAAATGGACTATTCGGCTACCAAGGGAGAAAAAGGGAAATTTTTTGGAAAATTTTTATTTTGAATAATTATACTAGTATAGTATAGTTAAGCAATGTTAGATTAAAAATCTAACATGAATATTGTTATGTATGTTCGAATGGTACTGTACAGCTATTGACGAGGCTAAGGGTACCATATCAAAAGAAAGCAAGAAAAAAGTATCGAAATAGTTTAGTGAGGCTAATATCATGCATGGCCAGGTGAGCGATTTTTACTTTTTTGTTATATATGTGATATGAGTGAGTGCAATTTTATTTATTTTATATGTATGACATGCTGCGAGAAGTCAACCTCGATATTAATGAAAATGTATGTTGATCAAAGTTATGTAAATGGCATGAAATATTAAATGACATATGTGATACATTGATATGGCATAATGATTTATCTAAGATAAATCAGATTTTTAGATTTTGGGTATGAACTGCCCATTATCGAATTATGGATGATAGTATTTATGAATTGGATATTGAATGTGGAAATATTATATTGTTATGCCCAAGTACTAGTGTGATAGTCTTTGGTATAATTGCATATCCATAGAGTCATAGCAGCTACATTCTAGCACTACGGTGCGTTCCAGACACTTCGGTGTTGACATCAGACGCTATAGCGTTGCAGACACTACGGTGTTGTTTAGACACTTCGGTGTCGACTAGCACAAAAGGTGCGATAAAGAGGAGCAAAGGGCATCCTCGAGTATGTACTCACCCTCAGACGCTACAGCATTGCAGACACTATGTGTCATTATGATGACTCGTATACCATAGGTTCACATGAGAGAATCTTTGGCATAGTTGGATATACATAGAGTCTTAGCAGCTGCGTCCTAGCACTACGGTGCGTTTCAGTCACTTCGGTGATGTTTAGACACTTCGGTGTCGACTTAAATGCTACGACATTGTTCAGACACTTCGGTGTTGTTAGCACAAATTTTGCGATTATAAGGAGCAAAGAGCGTCCTCGAGTACATACTCATCTAAGTCGCTTCGGTGATGCAGACGCTACGGTGTCGTAGACACTACGGTGTCTTGATGACTCGCGTACCATAGCATCACATGATTTTTTACTTTGGGCTATAATATTTGAAATGCAATTATGCAGGTAGTTGAGCTAAAAGGCTTAATGTACACAAGACTAGTAAGACATATCAAATCCTATGATTTGAATATTATGTTGGTTTAATGAACTATACATGTAAGGTAGTTATATACATGATAAAATGTTATCAACTGCAATTGGAATTTGCTTGCCATTTTGCAGGGCTGAGTTATTTATAATCATTGTTTTACACTGTTATGATTTTGCCTCACTAAGTTATACTTAGCGTGCATTTTGTATCATACGTAGGTACTTCGGACTAGATAGCAGAGGAGGAGCTGCACATCGTTGGATCAGGTTTGCCTGCATTATCAATAAGTATTACCACAACCTAGTCTAGTGGGCCATGTATAGATATTAAATAAGAAGCTATTTTGTATGATCTAGAAACATGACTTAGTTTGAGGAATTAAGAATATTAGAAAAGATACTTCAAACGATTTTAAACTTAGTTGGTTGTTTATCGCGTAGCGATTTAAAATCAAGAAAGAGTCTAGGCAGCACACATAGTTTTCACCCTGAATTTTATTTTCATTTTAATAACTACTTAAAGTATTTTATAAACCAATTCAGGGTCGAAACTAGGTGACTCTAGACAGATTTTTAATTTAGTGAAAACTGAGAAAGAGTTGTATAATAAAATTAGTTTTGCAAAAAAAAATTACAAGTCTAAAATTCAGTGTAAATCAGTTAGTAACATCTTTAGTGTATTTTCGAATATCGAATATACGTTGAGGGTGTTACATTTAGTGGTAATAGGACAAAGGTTTAGCCGATTATGGAGGTTAAATCGAGTCCAATATGATTTTGATAAAGTGTACATGCCCCTAGGATGTGATGTTACTGATATATTGCTTGCATAACTTGATGTAGCTTCTCAATAGTATGAATAAAACTCTAATGGCTATAAGAAAAATAATATACTGTTAGATTTTGTCAGTTGACGAATTTCGAGGGTTAAGAAAAGACCCCTAGTGGATACAACACAGTGAAATAAATCTGGTAGTTAACTCCTATCCATGATGAGTTATTTGTATAATAGAGAACTGCTACAATAATTATAAGATGTTAGTCTCTAACAACTGTATTTGCACTTACACTTATAATAACATAAGTTATAAGAAATTTAGAGAGTAAGGGCTCATATGCACATTTCAAAGTAAAAGTTAGTCATAGGATGGTAAGCTTATGATTAAATGGAATTGTGATTGTTATTAATAAATCAAAATAGTCAGATATGAGAAGTTAGAAAAAGAAGAATTCCTATGGAGACTATTAGTAGTGATGTGATTGCTAATAATCCGCTTGGTCATAGTGCGAGAGTGACCCCAGATATGTAAGAATTGTCCCTTAGTGATTCAAGAGATTAAATTTCCAGCGAATTTAATGGGGCTACCTTTCCATGAATTTGAGATTATCTTGGGAATGGACTGGCTATCTGCATATGATGTAGATGTTAAATGTAAAAAGAAGCAATTAGTTCTTCAAGGACTGGAGGGTTCTGAGATGGTTGTAGTGGGAGAAAGAAATGATTACCTAAACCTAGTAATCTCTACAGCGATGGCTCGGATGATGTTAAATAATAGGTGTGAAGCGTATTTAGTTAATGTGGTGGATACGCAAGTATCAAACAAGAAATTGGAAGATATTCCAACTGTGCAAGAATTTCCAGATGTATTGCTAGGGTTACCTCTAGATAGAGAGGTACAATTCGGAATAGATGTGTACCTAAAACAAAGCCGGTATTGATGGAACCCTATAGGATGGCGCCAACAGAATTAAGGGAGCTGAAAGCTCAATTACAAGAGTTATTAGATCGGGGCTATATTCGACCGAGTGTATTGCCATGGGGAGCACCAGTATTATTCGCAAAGAAGAAGGATGGATCTTTACGATTGTGTATAGATTATCGACAACTAAATAAGGTAACAATAAAGAATAAATATGTATTACCAAGAATTGAAGATCTATTTGATCAACTTAGAGGTGTTGTTGTGTTTTCAAAGATCAACCTTCGATCAGGCTATTATCAGTTAAAAGTTAAGGAAGAAGATATACAAAAGACAACATTCAAGACTCGTTATGGACACTACGAGTTTTTAGTAATGCCGTTTGGATCCACAAACGCCCCTGCCGCATTTATGGACTTAAAGAATAGGGTGTTTCAACTCTACTTGGACCAATTTGTAGTGGTATTTATAGATGATATTTTGGTATATTCTAAGATTGATGATGATCATGATCGACAGCTCTGAGTGGTATTACAAATATTAAGAGATACACAACTTTACGCGAAGTTTTCCAAATGTGAATTTTGGTTATTTAAAGTAACTTTTCTTGGACATGTTATATCTGCTGATGGAATAAGAGTAGATCCCAAGAAGATACAAGCTATTCTTGAATGGGAAGCACCAATAAATGTCTCAGAAGTCAGAAGTTTCTTGGGATTAGTTGGATATTATAGACGATTTGTCCAAAACTTCTCTGTCATCTCCATGCCACTTAATCAGCTGTTAAGGAAAGGTGATTCTTTTGTATGGACAAATAAGTGTCAAGAGAGTTATGAAAGATTAAAGAAAGTGTTGACAGATGCACTAGTATTAATTCAACTAGAGCTGGGAAAAGAGTACATTATGTATAGTGATACATCCCATAATGGTTTGGGTTGTGTATTAATGCAAGAATGACGCGTTGTAGCTTATGCATCGCGACAACTCAAAATTCATGAAAAGAATTATCTGACTTATGACTTGGAGATGGCAGCAGTGATTTTTGCACTGAAAATTTGGAGACATTATTTATATGGTAAAAAGTGTCATATCTATACTGATCACAAAAGTTTGAAATACTTAATGTCACAACGAGATCTGAATATGAGACAACGAAGATGGGTCAAGTTTGTAAAGGATTACGATGTGATTATTGATTTTCACTCTAGAAAGGCTAACATGGTAGCCGATGCTTTTAGCCAGAAAACATTTTTTGTTTTACGCGCAATGAATGCACAACTATCTTTGGGGCAAGATGGTTCTTTAGCATCAGAGTTTCAGCTTAAGCCAACTTTTTTGGATCGGATTAAAGATTTATAGCTTTTGAATGAAGAATGCATTGAAAAGAAGAAACAAGCTGAGTATGGGGAAGCGCAAGACTATGAAATCAAGTTTGATGGTTGTTTATACTATCGAGGAAAGTTTATATTCCTAACAATAGTGAATTGAAGAAATAGATTTTAACAGAAGCTCACTATTGCCCATTAACTATGCACCCAGGAAGTAATAAGATGTTTCAAGATTTGAAAACCCGCTATTGGTGGCCGGGAATGAAAAGAGCAATCTTAGAGTTTGCAGCAAAATGTCTGACATGTTAACAAGTTAAAGCAAAACATCAAGTACCTTATGGAATGTTATAGCCTATTTCCATTCCTCAGTGGAAATGGGAAAAAGTGACAATGGATTTTGTAACAGGGCTACCAGTTACGCCCAGTAAAAAGGATTCAATATGGGTCATCGTGGATCATTTATCGAAGTCTGCAAATTTTATTTCAGTTTGTGTGGATTATTCAATAGATAAGTATGCAGAATTGTATATCAGAGAAATAGTTCGATTACATGGTATCCCAGTATCGATTGTATCAGATAGAGACCCAAGGTTTACCTTGAGGTTTTGGGGAGCATTACACGAGGTTGTAGGTACTAAATTAAATTTTAGTATTGCATTCCATCTGCAAACGGACAGACAGTTAGAACGAACGATCCAGATTTTAGAAGACATGTTGCGAGCGTGCATATTTGAGTTCACTGGATCATGGGAAAGGTATTTGCCATTAGCTGAATTCACATATAACAACAGTTACCAGACAAGCATCAAAATGGCACCGTTTGAAGCACTTTGTGGACGAAAGTGCATAACTCCTCTTAATTGGTTCGAATTACAGGATCGAAATGTTCATATTGACTAAAAAACAGGTGGGATTGATTTAACCCGAGAAATGGAAGATAAAGTGAGGATTATTCAGAATAATCTCAAAGCAGTCATGGATCGACAAAAGGCATATGCAAAAAAAAAGAGAAATGATGTTAAATTTGAAGTTGGAGATGAAGTATTCATGAAGGTTTCACCTTGGAAGAAAGTACTATATTTTGGTCAAAAAGGGAAACTAAGTCCCAGATTCATTGGACCTTATGAAATTCTCAAAAGAGTTGGACCAGTGGCTTATCAACTAGCCTTACCTCCATAGATGAGCAAGATCCATGATGTATTTCATGTATCTATGTCGCGAAGATATCGACCAGATCCCTCACATGTTATCACTTTAGAAGAGATTGAATTGCAACCTGATTTAACATATGAAGAAGAACCAGTGGAGATTTATCGTATGGAGTCAAAAAATTGAGGAATAAGAAAATTCCATTGGTCAAAATCCTTTAGAGGAACCACAAAGTGGAAGAGGCAACTTGGGAGACCGAGGAGAAAATGAGAAAGCAGTACCCAAAATTGTTTAAATTAGGTACGTTTTAAAATTCGAGGACAAATTTTCTTAAGGGGAAAGAATTGTAATACCCCGAAATTTGCTAAGTTGTTTAAGAGTCATTTAGTACTAAGATAAGGGCTTAAAAGCTAACTTAGTGACTAAAATGACAAAATATAAAAGTTAGGATTTCTTTAATTATAGATTCTAAGAAAGGAATTTTTGAGAATTTAGAGTACCGTGTGATAGAGAGTAATCAGAATAGGGTACTTGTGAAGTTTCGTTGAAATTCGATGGGAAAAGTATTAGACATCTGATGGAATATTTTTACCATTAAATGTTTTTATTCCACAGATAAGTAGTATAGATTACAGGAAGTTGATCTGTATAATTAGATTTTTGGTAATGGATTTATGTGAAAATCTATTTTTGATCGAACAATTAGGGGATAAGTAGATACTTGATTCGAATAAAAATGCAGTATAAGATGTCAAATTTCGATCGAACTGCAAAGTTAAGCGTGCTCAGGACATAGGATGGGTGACCTATTGGGAAAGTTTCATGTCAGTACTTGAGACTGATAAAAAGGAATCAGTTCGAGTTAATATTATTCGTATGGATATCTGATAATGGATTATTAAGAGAATTTTATCCGATAAAGATTTCGGGTAAATTATCAGTATATTAGACCGAGTCAAAATTTCAAGATTTTGATTTTTACAAAATTATGGAATATTTTGTATATCAACAATATTTATTCACGAAAATTAGAAATATGAGAATTTCAAATTTTACCCTATAGTTCGAAAAATGGAAAATCGTAGTAAGTGATTATCAGGTAATCAGATCGAATTGTAATTTTAAAGGCAGTTCCATAAGCCATGAAAAATTCATAAAATATTATTTTATGAATATTTTAATATTTCTAGTTGGATTCTAACTAGATTTAGTTATATTTTTGCATGATGTCAAATTAGAAAATAGAATTTAGTTGGAGGGTTATTTGGACTTAAGTAATTAAATGAATTTAATATTCATTTAATTAAACACTTGGCATTAATAAGTAAAAGATGAACAAAATTTGTTCATCTTCATCCCCTCCATTTTCGAAAACCACCAAGAAAGAAAGGGAAAATACACAAAAATTTTCCTAGGCAATTTAAAGGCTTCCAAACAAGATTCAAGGTATGTTTTGGATAGAAAATTAATCTATGTTTAATTTTCTTTCATTTGATAGTAATTTTACAAAGAGTTATGAAGATTTGTTCATGTTATTGATGAGAGAGAAAATAGGTTTTTTTCATGTTCTATGTTGAGATTGAAGCTTGATTTAATTAAATCAAGTGTTGTGGAGTTGAAATCAAGCTTAGATATAGATTAATTTCATGTTTGAAGACATAAACTCCAACCTTAGAATTTGGGGTTTATTTAGGGTTTTGAAAATAAGGATGAATATGGAAGATTTATGATTCTACAAGCTTGATTTTGATGTTAGAATAAAAAAAATCCTCAACTAGTCTTCTAAGTGACTATTTTGGCATGCTTGGTTAATTAGGGAAAATATTGTGAAAATTATTCTAGTGGTGGATTTTAAGAGATTATGAAATTACAAGCTTGATTATGGCATTAGGACCAAAATAAAGTCCTTGAAAAGTTTAGACACCCAATTCGGTATGTAGGATTAAAGTGGGGTTTTAAGTGTTAAATTTTTGGAAATGAAGAATACATGTTGGAAAAATTATTTTGAGCATATTAGAATGTTGTTTTAATTAAAAACAACTTTGGGAAGGTGTAGTGACCAACAAATTTGGGAAGGTGTAGTGACCAATTCGGCCTAGGGCTAAAATAGAAGGGAAATTTTGAGAAAAATGGTAAAAATGTTGGATTGATTAATTAGTACAAGTTTGTAAAATTTTGTGCGGAAATTAGTGACTAAAATGTCACTTTAACAAAAGTTATTGGATTGAAAGGCATTGAGAAAAAGTTAGTGGAAATGTTAGAATTACGGAGTAATTGTCCTCAACTAATGCAATTAAAAATCTATAAAAACAGAAAAAGTACATTGGCAAAAATTGTCATGGTCCCCAACTCTTACCAGCTAGCAAAATATTATCCTAGGTCTATCCTTGGATATTTAGTGTATTAATGTCAAGCAAATAACCAAATTCAAGTGCATCAATATAGTTCTAGCCTAAGGTCATCAAGTGTGCATGAAGTGCGGGCAATATGCATCAAATCTACTCAACTCCCTTAGGCAACTTTACTACCCAAACTCGGAATTTTTATTTTTATATAAATATTTTTTCTTTATTTGCCAAGGGTATTTTTATGCTGGCATTTGATTAGGGCTGCGTCATGTACTGTTTGGCGTGAGACATAAGAGGGAGCAAACCACGAATACCCATATTAATCCAGATTACATCACTAAGCTAGCCCATTACACTCATACCCTAAAGTTATGTTGGCTTGAGAACTAAGAGGGAGAAAACCACGATGACCCAAGTTAATTATTTTCCTAAGGCTAGGAGCATTCTCAAGTTTTTTTAGCTTTTGGAAAAATATTGTTACCTTATTCTTTCTTTCTACCCTGAAATTATTTTTTTTGAGTTCAATTTCAAACAATCCTAAGTTTGTTTCGCATATTAGATGTATACCTCGTGTAGAGTGAAACTAAAGTTCCCTAAACTGTAGTTCAATTGCCAAGCTACTTAGCAGTACTAACCTACTGGCATAGAAGTTCTAAATTCCAGTTTCTTCAATGGACAGATAATCTAGCACAAATTCTCCTAAACTAACAGTGTTGGCAAAAATTATAAGTACAAAATTGATCGAGCTAAGTTTGGTATGCATGTGTTAAATCCTACATGGTAAACATAATGTAAACTGAAATATAAACATGAATGTTATGGAAATAAATGTAAGGCAGCCCACACCCCCAAACCTAAGGTGTGCATTGTACTCAATCCATGAAAACAACACATATATACAAATGAAATTTAAAAATGCATGAACATGTGAATGAAAATAAAATAAAATGCAAGGAGTTTAATAAGAGGATGACTCTCCTTCAAAGGGTTCTGGCCATGAAATGCGTGTTTTTCTTTTGATGAAGCTCCCTCGACTGGGAGCCATATGCCTTTTGCGCTTAAGGTGGGCTTTGATGCAGTTGTAGAAGATCCAAGGTCGTGGAAAACTTTCTTGACAATCTTCACCGGCTCAGAGGAGTCTGGACTTCAGTGGCAGCAGATGAGCAGGTGCTGCAGGAGTGGCAACAACCTTGGCTTGGCTTTGGATTACTTCATCTTCAAATTCAGGTGGTGTGTTAGTTCTGGTAGATTCAACTTGTACTGGAGAGACTGGGACAGTGGCATCAGATTGTGTTGGAGTGTGGACAGAATAAGGACTGGTTGGCATGTCATCCTTGGCAAGGAGGTTGGTAGGGAACTTAGGGAACGTTGGCAATGTATGTGTGAATATGCCTTCAAGTGTTTTTTTCATGGCACAGTCCTTGGTATGAACATACTGCCAGAACATAGAGTTTTGATCCTTGGCTTTATCCATCTTTTGGTGGATGATCTCCTAGCGTTGGTAGATCTAGGAAAGCATTGCCACTGATCCAGCTGGGATGAAAGTCACAAGTTCTGCCCTTGGCACCTAGGCCTTTGGCACAGACTTGACAGTCTTTTGCTTGCCCTTCTCTTTGCCTCTGTGGTAGTTAATTGCCTCTATAGGGCAGGAGTTATGGTGGTCCCCTTACTCTTTTGAATGTTATCTGAATCGAGCTATGGCATACCGTGCTGCAAACAGATAGTAGAAATCATAGAAGGGAAAAGTAAACTTCTATTGGTCTTGCCAGCACACTTAAAGGTATCTTCGATGATGAGCCGTCCAACATTAATCTTGTGGCCAGCCATAAAAGAGTGCAGTAGTGCCAATCTTTCCTCCGAAACTATCTCATTGTGGGTGGTCAGCATAAGGTTTGACTTCAAAAAGTGATTCCAACCCCATGGCTGAGACTTTAGTGTTAATCCTTTCACAGTCCGATAGCCTTTTGATGACACATTCCATTTAATGCTAGCCTCACATAGTTCCTTCAACATCGTCTTCCTCTTGGCATCATCGAAGGATTTCACAAACTTGGTGTGTTCTTACTCTGTTCCATCCAAAAAATATCATTTATATAACCTTCATCAAAACGAACGCACTTATCTCGCACCATCAAAAAGGGTGAGTATTTGGTCGTAAGATGAGCATAGAATTCTCGAACGTTGTTGGCATGGACTTCCCCTGGTGGTTGGCAGAATTTCTCCCACTTGTGTGTCTTTATCACCGTAACAAACTCTGGAGAATAGCCCAAGTTTGGCTCGTTCTTGAACTCAAAACCTTTCTCATAGCAGAAGGCGCTTGATGCAAAATTCTCCTCATACTTTTTGCGGATCTCTTCATTGAAAAGAATCTTGAAGGGTGTTGAAGAAGATGCCATAAAAATCTTTTGAAAACTCAAATGGTTTTTTGTGAAGAAAGAGAAGTAAATCTTGCTTTTCTTTCTTGATAGAGACAATAGAAGGAAGAGTGAAAAGTCTTTAGCTAAGAATCAATTAGGGTTTAAGTAGATGAAGAGGTAAAACGATTGAGTATTTTAAATGGTGTTTTTAATTTGGCCAATTAAGTAGGGATAATGATAAGGGTTTAGAGTGTTTGGGGAGGATAAACAATGATGTGATAAGGGTTAAAGTGATAAGATGGCACGGGGAAAGATGAAGTGATAAGGTGATTAGGTTAAAATTTGAGTTTCAACTTTTCACCTTGGGCGGCTAGAGTAAAATTCAACACTTAGCAAAAATTTTCATTCTCTCTTGGGCTGAGCTCTATCAAGCCTTGGGCGGCTATGGTAAATTTCCTTCTCCATTTTTTTATCGCCCCATGCCAGTCCTCTGCCTTGGCATTCTTCCTGGCAACAAAATCCTGCATTCACTCAACAAAAACCTTTTAACGCAGTAAAAGAAAGATAAAGATGAAAGAAAGATAAATAAATAAATGAAAAATAGTGAAAATAAAAACATCTAACCTACAATATACACAAATCAAATAATTCTGATGATGATCACGAAACTTCTGCCAAGGGGATAATCCCCTTGGCATGCTTTTGAGTGCCTTCCAAATAGTGTTTCAATCTTTGGCCATCTACCTTAAAAATTGTTCCCATCTTGGAATCCTTGATGTCCACAGAGCCATGAACATATGGTTTCACAACTTCAAAGGGTCCCGACCATCTAAACTTTAGCTTACCTAGAAACAACTTTAGCCTCGAGTTAAATAACAATACACGTTAGCCTACCTCAAATTGCCTTGGCAATATCCTATTGTCATGCCATCGTTTTGTTCTTTCTTCGTAGAGTCTAGCATTCTTGTAAGCTTGTGTTCTGAATTCCTCTAGTTCGTTTATGTCCAACAAGCATTTTGTACTAGCAGCCCTCCACTCCATATTGAGCTTTTTGATTACCTAATAAGCTCTATGTTCCAATTCCACTGGCAAGTGGAATGTCTTCCCAAAAACGAGCCTATAAGGAGAAGTTGCCAACAGAGTGCTAAAGGTTGTTCTGTAACCCCACAAGGAATCATCTAGTCTTAAGGACCAGTCCTTCCTCGTTGGATTCACAATTTTTTCCAAAATGTTCTTGATTTCTTTGTTTGAGATCTCCGCTTTTGTTTGGGGATGGTAAATTGTGGCAATACTTTACTGGATTCCATACCAACACAGAGCTCTAGAGATTAAATTGCACTTACAATGTGTACCTTCATCACGAATAATGGCTCTAGGGACACCGAATCTAGTAAAAATATGCTTTTAAAGGAACTTGGAAACAACCTTGGCATCATTTGTTGGCAAACCCACCACCTCTACCCATTTTGAAACGTAGTCAACAACTACAAGGATATATAGATTCTCGAATGATGAGGGAAAGGGACCCATAAAGTATATCCCCCATATGTCAAATAGCTCCACTAGCATAATATTTTGAGCGGCAATTGATGTCTGCTAGAGATGTTACCCGTCCTCTAGCATCAATTATAATAACCCAAATTCTAGGTTTTGCAAATTGGGCCTTAAACCTAATTTATTTGGGCCTTATGTTGGGAAGCCCAAATCAAGGATAGTTGGATTTGTGCTTGGTGATAAATTTAAAAGAGATAATATGAGTGAGGGTAATTTAAAAGAAAAGAAAAGTGGGGTATTTTTGAAATAAAAGGTGGTTGGTGATGTGATAGGGGAGAGAAAAAGAAATAAGATATTTTTAGGAGAGAGAAAAAGAAGGAAAGAGAGAAAAGTAATGGAAGAGGATTTGAGCATCGATCTATGACTGTCAGAATCACCATGCAAGAAAGCACCGGTACCATTAGAAAGGTCTTGCCGAGACGAGTTCAACAGTGGTCACTGCATCGTCGTTCGAGCCACCATTCATTAGAGTGGGGAAGAGAAAGTTTCTAGGGAAGCTCATTCAGCACATTCCGGTCGTCACCGCCGTAAACGAATGCCAACGCCGAAACTAGTAGTTAGAGAACAACATGATTGGAGCTCAAAGTTGCCGTCTGGCCGAAACGGGTGCATGCTGAGCCCGTGAGCCGTGCCACACTAGATCTTACACTGCCGATTTCATGTGGGCTCAGCCACACTGGATCATATCATTTGGGTGCACCATCTTCCCCATGTACTCGCCATCACTGGGTCATGTACCTGGGGTGCACTCAGCTTGCTATACGCCTGCGCCACACCAGGGGTTGACCAGGCTGTTGACCGGTCGTTGACTTTTTCTAGAAGACCCTAATGGAGGGTTTCTCGACATTTTAGATCCATTGGCACAGTCTGTTTTGCTAAATTCAAACCCGATAAGCTATTTTTATGCTTTTAACCTTGAGGATGGTATAAGAGATGCATGGAAATAATGTATTTTCGTATTTGTTGATATATGAGGGTTGTTTGGGTTTGGACATCGGATCATGTGGATAGTTTGGGAAGCTCGGATAAGGATTTTAGCAATATCAGCTTAAGGTTAGTACACCTCAAACTTCGAAATGCTTCATGAGCATCAAAAGTATAATTGCTTTGCATGTTAATGGTTGCAAATTAAGAGATGAGTAATAAGCATGTGTTGATACTGATAGTTTGAGGCTTGATAATTATTGAGATGCTCGATGAGCTTGAGAATGTTTGAGTCTGTTATGAGCTTTATGGACCGTATAGGACTGTCTGAATATCCATATGATTATCTAATTATATGATTTATTGACTGATTGATAAATGATGATGCTTTGTGTATTAGCTGAATAAATTAATAAGTTTGATTTAATATTGGTTAGAGAAAATACTGATAAATATTCGATTAAATAGGTAAAAATTCTATAAGTGGTAATAATTAATTAAATATGCTAGCAACGTACTTTAATGCCTTTCATAAGCTTTAGGGACCTAATGAGCGTTATAACACCGTAATTTAAAGAAATTGCACGAACCCATAAGTTAGGTACCGATACGAGCTTTAGCTATAGCGGTAAGCGATTAGGGTCATACCGGTACAGGTGGGACCGTACCGATACTTATAGAAATTAGGAATTTCCAGTAAACTGATTGGTAGCGGTACGTGCGTAAGTACCGTTAGCCAGGGGTACTGTATTGATACTCATAATCGAGTACCGATATCGCTAAATTGGATAGTCTAAAATGCCGATCTAAGATAAGGGTAAATACATAATATTAATAACTGAATTATGCCTTGATAAATGAGATTAATTATGCACTTATCTATAATGTATTAACAACTCGATAATATAAAATAAACAATATGTTGATGATTAGCAACAATAGGGGATCCTTGGGATCGCGTTGCTTGTATGCCGGGTAGGTATTTGATGGGTTGAGTCTTCTTGATTGATGGGATCCGGATACCAGTGAAGGAGTGTTGCAACACCATGGTTGAGATACCAAATGGAAGTTACCAATACTACGTGACCCATGCCTCATTTGAAGATACTGGAGGAGGGATTCTGAGTATGGGTGTATGCTCTGATGCTATGTGACCCGGCCTAACCCAGAGTGTATGTACCAATGCTTTGTGACCTAGCCTCACTCCAAATTTGTTTTTGTTGTTTTACTGCTGCTAATATGTGTTTCTACCTAGATGCTCTAATGAGATCTTGGGTATGGTTGGGCCTTGTGTGCCATGATCGATGAGTGATATGATGTTAGCATGTGTTTAGGCAGCTAGTGGTAGCGCCATGTGTTTATTTATCTCTTTTTATTACCTCTAGTAGCTTGCATGCTTACGTTTATGATTAGCATGAAATATAGTAGAGTAGATGTGTACCACTAAGCTTTGTAAGCTCAGCGCTCAAAATTATTGTTTTCGTGTGTAGGTTGATCGCAGGATCGAGGAGCACTGTTTGTTTGGGATTCCATCAAGCGGCATTGTCAGAGTATGGTACTTGTATTTAGTGGGTTGTGTATTCATAGAGCCTTACATTTATGAGTTTGTAATCCTTATTTTAAATTTGTATTAATCAAGTCAAATGTTTAAATATTTTATTTAAGTGGAGCTCCTTCGTAACATTTTAATTGTTTATATATTTATTTTGAATCATGGGCTTTAAATGTTTATGGAACGTATTTTTTGGGCTAAACCAAGTTGAGAAATTTTATGATTTTGGTTTGGGCTTGAGGTTCAAATATGACATCCAGATCGAGGGTGTTAAATTTAGTGGTATCAGATCCAGGTTTAGCCGGTTTTAGGAAACCCCAGGGTGGTATAGGTGTTTTAGTAAGTTGTCTAGTGAATATAAACCCTTAAATTAAGTTCGTACTCCTTAAGGCTGTAATTCTGATGATGTGACCAATGTTATGACGTTAAGATGGTTACGTTTATGGCCAAGAAGGTTGAGATAAGTGTTAAGCCGCTCATGGGAGTGATTTCAGTGGTCAAAGTTACCCTCGATTGTTGAGATACGAGTTAGTTAAATAATGTCAGAGTCGAGGATGTGTTTTCCTCCCGCCACCTAAATGATGTTCTTATCACATGGTGTAACTGTTTTGGAGCCTTTAGATGCGTAATAAGATTTTGTGGCAAGGAATCTTCATCCTTATATGCATGAATAACGATTGTGACACGAGTATTGATGGTATGATTTTGAATCGGTCAGTGGATGCACGTTGGGTGGTGGACCCGTTCATTTGCTTAAAAGGGAGTTCATTGATAGTTAGGAGGTGTCGTCGCTCTTTGTGAAGGCCTTCCTCAGAGATAGTGGATTCAGAATCCACTAGTTTGTCAGAGTGTGGTCAAACGTAGACATTCTACAGGTTTGAAAGAGAGCTACCTTCTAGGGAGTTGTGGCACCGTAGAATTGTTTTGGTAAATTAAACGTGATGCAAGCCAGTAACACCCTCAACGAGTATTCAATAATGAAATACACATTGAAGATGTTAGTAAAGTTTTTAACTGATTTTTGGACTTGTAAATTTTATATTTTTTAAAACTAATTTAGTAAAATAATGTTTTTTCTAATTCATTGAATTATAAACCTATCTAGTAACATCTAGTCTCAACCTTGAAATAATTAAATAAATATTTAAGATAGATATTAACTTGAAAATATAATTCAGGGTGTAAACTATATATGTTACCTAAACCCTTTCTTTGATTTAAAATTTACTACTTGGTCAGCATAAACTACATAATATTTATACCAAATCCCACTGTTAATAATTTAAAACCATACTATTTATCCTTAATATGTAGATTACAGGCCCATTTAAAATAAGTAACCTAACTTATAAGTTTAGTAATATAAAACAATTGCATATTTAGAAATACGAGTACATGCCACTAGTCTAGGATGTAAGTGTACATACTATTGCTTATAAGGAGTAACTTGATTTTCGAAAGTGCAGCTCCTTCCTCGATACTATTAGCCCGATCAACCTACGTGTAATACGAATCACACGCTAAGTATAACTTAGTGAGGCATAATTGTAACAATATGAACATTAACATAAATATCACAATATTTGTAAAATGGCAAGTAATATCTAGTGCATGTTTATATCAGTTCATCATTTATCATGGTAAATAAGAAACTAATTTATTTCAGTAAATCATGCTTACACATCTATATTTGTCTTTCATTATCGATAATAATTGCGATAAACATACTGGTCTATTTACTTGCTTAAAAGCATTTCCTGGTTTATTGCCCAAAGTACAAATTTCATGTGATGCTATGGTACGCGAGTCATCGTGACACCGTAGTGTCTTTGACGTCGTAGCGTCTAAGATGAGTACGTACTCGAGGATGCCCTTTGCTCCTCATACTCGCACATTTTGTGCTATGTAACACCGTAGTGTTTGAACTCGACTCCGTAGAGTCTATCTCGACTTTGCAAAGTCTATCTCAACTCCTAAGAGTCTATCTCACACCGTAGTGCTATGATGCAGCTGCTAGGACTCTATGGATATCCAACTATACCAAGACTTTCACACTAGTACTCAGGCATAACAATATAATATTTGCATATTCAATATCCAATTCACAATACTATCATCCATAATTCGATAATGGGCAGTTCATACCCAAAATCTAAAATCTGATTTATCTTAGATAAATCATTATACCATTTCCATGTATCTCGTATACCATTTAATTTTCTTGTCGTTTGCATAATTTGATCAACACAAATTTTTCATTAATATCAAGGTCAACTTATCACAAGTCGTCCTACTTATAACATGTCATATATGCATATATTGCACTCACCTGGGCTATGAAAAATACTGGCCTCACTAAGCTAGTCCTCTACTTTTTCTTTGCCTCATTTATTTCGGGTTTCCTTGTCCTGATTGGATGCTGCATATTTACCCATCGAACATATACAATATACATGTTAGATTTTTCTCTAATCTAACACTGCTTAACTATAAAATACTAGCATAATTATTCTAATATAAAAATTTTCTAAAAATTTTCCCTAGTGACCATTTTCTCTAATCTTAGAAGCTGAATAGTTCAATTTGGTTCCTAGTGACCATTTTGCAACTTTTGCAAATTATTCAAGCCCAAATCACAACTTCTCCATAATTCTAATATTTTCCACTAACTTTTACTAAAGTGACATTTTAGTCACTAATTCCACACAAAAGTAGGCAAACTTGTACTAATTTTTCAATCCAACATTTTTACCATTTTTCTCAAATTTTCCCCTCTATTTTTATCTTTGACCGAAATGGTCACTAAACTTTTCCAATGTTGTTTTTAATTCAAGCAACATTCTAATATGCTCAAAATAATTTTCCAACATATAATCTTCATTTCCAAAAATTTACACTTATAACCCTAAATTCTTCCTAATTGCCGAATTGGTGTATAACCTTTCAAAGATTTCATTTTGCTCCTCATGCCATAATTAAGTTTCTAAATTAATAATCTCTTCAAATTCACCACAAACATAATTTTCACAATATTTCCCCTAATTTACCAAACATTCCAAAACAGTCACTTAATAAACTTGTTGAGGATTTTTCCCTCCAACATCAAAATCAAGCTTGTAACATCATAATTCTTACATACTCATCCTTAATTTCAAAACCCTAAACAAAACCCCAAATTCTAGGGTTAGGGTTTATGTCTTCAAACATGAAATTAATCTAAATCTAAGCTTGAATTTAACACCATAACACATGATTTACTTAAATCATACTTCAATCTCATCATAAAACTTGAAACCCTAATTTCTCTCTCATCAATAACATGAGTAATTCTTCATATTACCATGCAAAATTACTACCAAAAGAAAGAGCATGAAGCATAGATCAATTTTTCTCGAAGCATAGATCAATTTTTCTTTAAAGCCTTCAAAATTACTTTAGAAGTTTTTGTGTGTTTCCCCCCCTTTCTTCCTCTCAATTTCGAAATTTTGAAGAGAAGATGAACTTAATTTGTTCATCTTTTATCTTAATATGCCACATGTATAACATAAAATGAATATTAAATTCATTTAATTCCTTAAATCCAAACAACCCTCCAATTATATTCTTATTTTCTAATTTGTCATCTTGTAAAATTGGAACCAAGTCTAGTTGAAATCCAACTAGAAACATTAAAATATTCATAAAAATAATATTTTATGAATTTCCCATGGCTTATGGAACTGCCTTTAAAATTCCAATTCGATCCAATTACCCGATAATCACTTCTAGGATTTTCCATTTTTTGAACTATCGAATCAAATCTGAATTTCTCATAATTCTAATTTCCATAAATAAATATTGTTGACTTACAAAAATATTCCATAATTTTTAAAAAATCAAAATCTTGAAATCTTGACTCAGTCCAATATACTGATAATTTATTTGAAATCTTTATCGGATAAAATTCTTTTAATAATCCTTTATCAGATATCCATACGGATAATATTAACTCGAACTGATTTCTTTTTATCAGTCTCAATTACTGATATAAGACCTTCCCAATAGGTCACCCATCCTAGTGCTACTCTAGCCTAAGCACGCTTAACCTTGCAATTCGATCCGAATATCCTAATTCCACTTAAACTTTTAACTGCGATTTTCCCAATATTTGAAATATCGGTATGCTTGAGGACCGTATCGGTACGCATTTGCATTTTGACCCCGTTTTGATACGGATGGGCCCTGTACCGGTACGTCAGTCGTTAAATCAGTTAGGATGCTTCTTGAAGTTTGCATTCTTTGCAATTTAGTCCATGTTTCTTGATATTGCAATTAAATGAGTTTGAATGGTTCTTTAAGTTGTAATTTAACCTGAATGCATGAAATATGACTAATTATAGATTGGTAATTTCAATTTCATGTAAGTTCTCTTAATTATCAAAAATTATGTTTTAGTCTCTATAGCGCGATATTGTACAATCAGATGTCAAATCGATGCCTGATTGGTTTAGGATTTCCATAATGATTGGCATGAAAATCATAGGACTTAAATATACATTTAGATAAGATAAAAAGAAAAAAATAGATTGTTTCTAATGTAAATCTTTCAGGTTTGTCTAGGCAAACCCTAATGTAGCTCGCTCAGTTCGATCTTGCAACTATACTGGGTCAAGGGGGTTACATTATACAAAGTTAGTTCAGGTTAGAGTATCATGCTACCTATGTGGGACGATCAAGGATAGCAAGTGATGGTTGTGTAAGTGAGCACCGATGCTAGCTCTATACAATACCGATACTCTATTCATCTGGTGTTGGTACTGATCGATTAGTACCGGTACCCGTGCGTTTGTCAATTAAGCTTCGAGTTAAAAATTGATTCGTTTTGGAAGTCACGGGAATTAGCTTCTGATTCTGATTAAGGGGACACAGTGTTGTGATTAGATTTGGTTTTGATGGTTTCTGATAGACTTTAAGATCTTGTTGTGGGTGCCTTAGAAAAAAAGATATATCAAGGTAAGGGATTCTCCCTTTATAGTACAGTGGTAAGTATATGGTGAATTTTGAGAGCGATAGTTGGTACCAATCTTTTGTCATGTGTTCAGGAAACAGTATGGAGTCGTATGTTGAGATTGTGATGAGTATTTGACTTGCCACCGGTTGGGAGTCAAACATTGAATTTCTCAGAGTTGTTGTGATGCTTCGATGTTTCTTAGTGGAAATTGAATAGATGACCGTAGAACTTGTATAGGATTATGAGTGCACAGATTTGATGGGATTTTTTTTGTAATAATATTGTCCTTGGTAGGTACCATTTGATATTTTTGGCAAAGGTGAGACCTAGATTAAAAGTCTGCTTGGGTTGTTTGTGGTTGGGTTGTACGACACTGCGGTGTGTACATGTTACCTTTTGACGCGAGATTCAAGGTTTGTGATGGAACCTTATCCTTACTAGGATTCCTAGGTGATGGCAGATCTGATGGTATAGATGACGTGTTTTTGGACGCGTTATAGTTGAGAGTGTAAGATCCTTGCATGATCCGAGTTAATAAGATGAGATTTAGTTACCGATAAGAGTTATCATGCAAAGTTTAAGGTAAGAACTTGGGGTGAATTGAGAAGCTGTTTATTTTCGAAAGTCTTGCATCGAAAAAGCAATGTTTTAAACTTACGAGGCTGTCAGAGTTAGAGACTCCTTCAAGGAGTCACCACAAGAGAAATTTTTTGTTTTGGTTGCAACGGCTGTTTAACATCTTGTTCTTTTTAGATCGTACATTATTGTGGAAGGATTTTTTTGTGCAACAATCTTTTAGGTTCTATAGCGTAAGTTAAGTTTATTTGATGACGTATTTGTGTGACAATTTTATCGGGGTACCGTTGGATTTTGCTTGCCGCTTGTGATGTACGAAGCGAGGATGAAATTCTTTTCAGAGAAGAATCAGTTGAGACTATGATTGTAACCTTTGGGGACAATGTTATTCCCGATAAGTGTTGAGATCAGAGTAGCGCAACGATTTATAATTGAGAACCTTGAAGAGTTAAGAAGTTATTGTATCATTATTGTTTTGCTAGTACAAATTTTGAGGATAGAATTTTCTTAAAGGAGGGGAGAGTTATAATGACCAAATTCTAGGTTTTACAAATTGGGCCTCAGACCCAATTTATTTGGGCCTTATGATGGGAAGCCCAAATCAAGGATAGTTGGATTTGGGCTCGGTGATAAATTTAAAAGAGATGATATGAGTGAGTGTAATTTAAAAAAGAAAAGAAAAGAAAAGTGGGGTATTTTTAAAATAAAAGGTAGCTAGTGATGTGATAGGTGGGAGAGAAAAAGAAAGGAAATATTTTTGGGAGAGAGAAAAATATAGAAAGAGAGAAAAGTAAAGAAAGAGGCTTTGAGCCCCAATCTACGACCGTCATAGCCACCGTGCATGACACCGCCGACACTATTGCAAAGGTCTCGCTGAGACGAGTCCAACGATGGTTGTCGTATCGCCGTTCGGGCTGCTGTTTGTCAGAGTAGGGAAGAGAAAGTTTTTGGGAAAGCTCGTTCAGCACATTTTTGTCATCAATGCTATAAAATGAGGATACCATCAGAACTATCGACTGAAGAACAGTGGGACTAGAGCTTGCTTCTACCGTCTGGCTTCAGGAGGAAGGTTCACGTGCCACCTTGCGTTGCTCCTACGAGTGGGAGTGCGCCAGCCCAGGCGAGTGCATGTTGAGCCCGTGAGCCATGCCACAATGGATCTTACACTACCGATTTCATGTGGGCTCAGCCACACTGGATCATATCACATAGTGCACCATCTTCCCCATGCACTCACCTACACTAGATCATGTACCCAGGGTGCACCCAACTTGCTATACGCCTGCGCCACACCGGATCATCAAGGTTAACCAGATTGTTGATCGGTATTGATCGGGCGTTGACCGACCATTGACTTATTTTGGGGGACCCTACCCGGGGGTTTCTCTATATTTTGGAATCTATTGGCACTGTCCGTTTCACCAAATTTGAACCAGTAAGATGTTTTTTACGCTTTTGACCTTAAGGATGGTATAGAAGATGTATAAAATTAATGTATTTTCGTATTTGTTGATATACTAGGGTTGTTTGGGTTTGGACATCGGATCATGTAGATTGTTTGAGAAGCTCGAATGAGGATTTTAGAGATATCGACTTAAGGTTAGTTCACCTCAAACTCTAAAATGCTTTATGAGCATCATAAGTTGCTTTGTATGTTAGTGGTTGCAAATTAGAATGTGAGTAATAAGCATATGTTGATAATGATAGTTCGAGGATTGGTAATTATTGAGATGCTTGACGAGCTTGAGAATTTTCGAGTCTGTTATGAGCTTTAGGGACCGTATAGTATGTCTGAATATCTGTATGATTATCTGATATTGACTGATTGATATATGATGATGCTTTGTGTATTGGCTGAATAAATTAATATGTTCGATTTAATATTGGTTAGAGAAAATACTGATAAATATTCAACTAAATAGGTAAAAAGCATATAAGTGGTAAGAGTTAATTAAATACACTAGCAAAGTACTTTAACACCTTTAATAAGATTTAGGGACCTAATGAACGTTATAACACCGTAATTGAAAGAAATTAAGAATTTTCAATAAACTAATTGGTAGTGGTACGCGTGTGAGTACTGTTAGACATGGGTACCGTATCGATACTCATAATCAAGTACTGATGTCACTAAATTGGATAGTCTGAAATATCGGTCTAAGATAAGGGTAAATACGAAATATTAATAACTGAATTATGCCTTGATAGATGAGATTAGTTAAGCACTTCTCCATAATGTATTAACAACTCATTAATGTAAAATAAACGATATGTTAGCGATTAGCAACAATAGGGGATCCTTGGGATTGCGTTGCTTGTAAGCCGGGTAGGTATTTGATAGGTTGAGTCTTCTTGATTGATGGGATCCCGATTCCCAGTGAAAGAGTGTTGCAACACCATGGTTGAGATACCGAATGAAGGTTATCGATGCTATATGACTCGAACCTCATTTGAAGATACTCGAGGAGGGATTCTGAGTATGGGTGTATATTTTGATGCTATGTGACCCAGCCTCACCAGAGTGTAGATGCTCGAGGATGATTTCGAGTAGGTTGTATGTTCTGATGCTATGTGACCCGGGCTCACCCAGGGTGTATGCTTCGATGCTATGTGACCTGGCCTCACCCGGAGTACATGTACCAATGCTTTGTAACCCGGCCTCACTCTAGAGTTGTTGTTGCTGCTGCTGATATGTGTTTCTGCCTAGATGCTCTAATGCGATCTCGGGTATGGTTAGGCCTTGTATTCCATGATCGATGTTTGCTATGATGTTAGCAAGTGTTTAGGCGGCTAGTTGTAGCACTATGTGTTTATTTATCTCTTCTTATTTCTTATACTAGCTTGCATACTTATGTTTATGATTAGCATGAAGTATAATAGAGTTGATGTATACCACTGAGCTTTGTGAGCTCAGTGCTTGGAATTGTTGTGTCTGTGCATAGGTTGATTGTAGGATCGGGGAGCACTATCTGCATAGGATTCCAGTAAGCGACATTGTCAGAGTATGATACTTGTATTTAATGGGTTGTGTATTCATAGAACCTTACATGTATGAGTCTGTAATCCTTATTTTTAATTTGTATTAATCAAGTCAAATGTTTAAATATTTTACTTAATTGGAGCTTCTTTGTAATGTTTTAATCGTTTATATATTTATTTTGAATCGTGGGCTTTAAATGTTTCTAGAAAGTATTTTATTTGGGCTAAACCAAGTTGATAAAATTTATGATTTTGGTTTGGACTTGAGGCCCAAATGTGACATCCGGTTCGAGGGTGTTAGATTGATCACATGCCTTGGCAAAGTAATGAGCGTCTTTAAACAACGTAAGCCAAAAGAATCCGGACTGCAACACCTTGGCAACAGTCTTCATTCTAGCAAAGTGTCCTCCATACGATGCTGCATGGCATAACTGTAAAATGTTGTTCTACTCATCCTCTGGCGCACATTGGCGGATCACTTGATCGGCATATTGTTTGAACAAAATTGGCTCATCCTAATAATATTGCCAAACATCTTGTAGAAAATGTCTTCTGGCATTACTCGCCAAATCCGGTGGCAAAATATTACTTACCAGGTAATTGACTATGTCAGTGTACCATGGCATTGAATCGACTATCAGTAAGTATTCATCGAGGAATTCATCTCTAATGGCAGTGGCTCCACCTTCCTCTAGGTGATGCTTTAATCGTGATAAATGGTTAGCTACCAAGTTTTCACTCCTCTTCTTGTCTCGAATCTCGAGATCAAATTCTTCCAGCAAGAGCGTCCATCAGATTAGTCTGGGCTTGGCATCTTTCTTTGCCAAGAGGTATTTCAATGCTGAGTGATCGGTATACACCATAACTTTGTTACCTACTAAGTAAGATCTAAACTTGTCAAATGTAAATACAACTTCGAGAAATTCCTTGGGCTTTATTCGATGTCTGGCTGGCATAGTAAATGATATGAAAAATCTTGCCACACCTCTGTCCCAACACAGCTCCAACGGCATAATAGCTGGTATCACACATGAGCTCGAAGGGCTCACTCCAATATGGTGCCACGACTATGAGGGCATTAATCATCTGTCCTTAAGTTCCTGAAACACTTTAAACAAGAGTCATTAAACACAAAAGTGACATTTTGTTCTAAAAGAAAGCATAAAGGTTTAGAAATTTTCAAGAAATCTTTAATGAAACGGCGATAAAAACATGCATGTCCCAAAAAAATTCTGATACCTTTTACACTTGTAGGAGGTGGCAACTGCTTGATTACCTCCACTTTCACCTTGTCTACTTCCAGGCCTCTCTTGGTTACTTTATGGCCAAGAACTATGCCTTCCTTCACCATGAAGTGACATTTTTCACAGTTCAAGACCAGGTTAGTCTCAATACATCTCCTCAAAACAAGCTCTAAACTGTGAAGGCATTCCTCAAATGTCTTGCAAACACCAAGAAATCATCCATAAAAACGTCTAGGTTATTCTCAGTCATGTTAGAAAAAATGCCTTCACAGTTTTCACTTGATGTGGTCTTCTTATGATCCTTTGGAGCTATGGCAATCTTGATTATATCCTGAATAGCCGTCTAGGAAGCAATAGAATGCCTTACCTGCCAATCTGTCCAACATCTGATCGATGAAGGGTAGTGGGAAGTGGTCTTTCCTGGTGGCATTATTCAGCTTCCTATAGTCCATGCACACTCTCCAACCGGTAACAGTTCTGGAGGGAATCAACTCATCTTTGCTATTTTGAACCAGAGTCATGCAACCTTTCTTTTGCACACATTGCACCAGGCTAACCCACGAGCTATCAAAAATAGGATAGATTATCCCGGCATCTAGCCACTTGATAATTTTTTTAACTACCTCTTTCATGCACATGTTCAATCTTCTCTGGCCCTCAATTGTTTTTCAATGATATTGCTCCAAGATTATTTTGTTCATGCAAATAGTTGGGCTTATTCCTCAGATATCAGCCAAGGTCTATCCCAGAGCTTGTTTATAATTGCTTAAAATTTCTAGCAATTTTTCCTCCTAATCATTAGATAGATCAACAACAATGATCACTGGCAAAGTAGAGTGTTTACCTAAGTAGGCATACTTGAGGTGGTCTGGCAACGACTTCAGTTCCAATTCAGGTTGCTCCTCAATAAATGGTTTAGGTGCCTTGATTTCTCTGCCAGCCAACTCCAATGGCTCTGGCTTTCCAAAGTAATTAACAACTTCATTATCCAAGGTTGGTCCTTTAGTTTCTTCACTCGTCTCAATTTCATCATCTAGTTCTCTGGCATCATCTGCTTCTTGGCATAGCTATGCCACATCCATAGTGAAAATAGACTTTGTCATCTCATCAGCTTGGCATTCCTCAGGTTCATCTGTGCATTTAAGAGCTTGAAACACATTAAATGTAACATGTTGGTCATTCATACGCATAGTAAGTTGACCTTTATAAACATCAATTAAGGCTCAACCTGTGGCAAGGAACGGTCTACCCAATATAATTGAGACATTCATATCTACCTCATAATCTAAAATGATAAAATCAGTTGGAAATATAAATTTATCTACCTTTACCAACACATCCTCAATCTTACCTTTAGGATGTGCAAAAGATCTGTCTGTCAACTAAAGTGTAATAGTGGTAGGCCTTGTTCGATGCTGAGCTTTTTGAAAACATACATTGGCATCAAATTGATACTGGCTCCCAGGTCACACAATGCCTTACCCATGAATCTTTTGCCAATGGTACAAGGAATAGTAAAACTTTCCAGATCTTTCAGCTTCGATGGCAATCGATTGAGTATCATTACACTACATCCCTTAGTGAGAGTTATAGTCTCAAAATCACCTAATTTCCTCTTGTTGGACAAAATGTCCTTCATGAATTTAACATAGTTGGGCATTTTCTCAAGAGCTTCTACTAACGGTATGTTGATCTGCAACTGGTTAAGAACTTCCAAGAAGTGCTTAAATTGTTAATCCTACTTGTGCTTCTGTAGTCTTTGTAGAAATGATGGTGGTGGGAAAGCAAATGCTAACTCTGCCGGCATTGCCAAGGGTTTACTACCATTAGACTAAGGTTTGGCATCACTTATGTCTGTTTCTTTCTTATCTGCTTCTTCTGGTTCATCTACTGGTCCCATCTCTTTCTCCTAGCAATTAACTGGTTACTTGACAGGTATCTTAGCCTTACATTGTTTGCCACTCCGAAGAGTTAGAGCTTTGCATTATTCATTGCCTCTCTACTGAGCATCTTCTGTATCAGTTGGCAAAGCTCCCTGGGGTCGATTGCTGACTGCATTGGTAATCTGTCCGATCTAAACCTCCAAATTCCGCATAGATGCTGCCAAACTCTAGATGCATCATTCATCTCCATATATTGTGCCAAAGTCCCTTGGTTTTTCTTTTATCCTGAATAAAAATTTCTTTGTGCCCTCTGTGGCATGGCATTATGGGTGAAACTTGCTGATCATTGTTATTCTAACTCTGGGCATTGTTCTGACGCTAGGCATTATTGATTACCTCTTTGATTTCCCCAAGCTAAATTTTGGTGTTGCCTCCATCATGCATTGTAAGTATTGAAATATGCATTATAATTACGATTGAAATTGCCAACAAAATTTACCGACTCAGGGTTGGTAGGGCAATTTTCTATGTAATGGTCCTCCCCACATATTATGCAGAATGGGTCTAATACCTTGACCTCTTGGGATTCTTTATTCTTTTGCAAAGTTCTCGCCATGCTAGTAAGATTGGAAATCTTAGCTTGGATGGATGTTAGTTCATCTAGCCCTAATTTCCCACCTATTTTAGTTTTGGTCCTTAGTTTGGTAGTAGGATACTCGAAATCATTAGTTGTGATCCTCTCAAGGATGCCAACTGCCTTTGTATAGTTCTTGTCAAGCAGCTATTAAGTGTTCAAAAGTTCTATTTTTATTACCCTTTTTACTCATATTATTGTTAGACTTAGGCTCATATTAGTTGCATAATTATTCATTCATGCATTAATTCATGTTCCTTTCCACCGTTGAGCTTGATTACATAACTTGGTGATTTTTGTTGAAAAAGATATTATTTTGGTGTGTGTAGAATCAGTTGCCAAAGCAAGGTTGGAACCAGTAGCCAGGGCATTACAAGAAGGAGATGCCGACGCAGTTGCTAGGGTAGTGCAAGAAGGAGATGCCGACGTAGTTGCTATGGCAGTGCATGAAGGAGATGCTGGCGCAGTTGCCAGGGCAGTGCATGAAGGTTATGCCGAGCTAGTTGCCAGGGCAATTGTTGATAATGGATAAGATGATGTGGCACTCGAATTGAAGACTAGATAAAGCCTAATATGACGTGGAAGAAGACAAATCCTAGAAGAATTGGAGATTCAAAGGGAGATTAAATTCCAAGAGTTTTATGAGGATTTTGAGGATAAAGATAAGAAAGATTAATTATCTCTTTTATCCAATTCAATTCCAACTTAAACTCATCCTTATCAACAACATAATCTGCAAAATTGAAGAGTTTAAATTGGATTAGGATCTTATCTCCATGGAATTCCAACGCAATCCAACTCCAATGCAAATCCATCTCCAACGCAATCCAACCTCTCCTATCAATAAACAAACCGATCAGATCATCTCTATAAATTGAGAGGTTAACGCAACTTTGGAAGAGAGGAAGGGGAAATCGAACAAAAGAGAGAGCGATTAGGGTGAGATTTCGACAAGAGAAGGCAAGAGGGGAGAGTTCGATTGAGAGAGTTTCCAAAGAGGGCTGATCGATTTCTTCTGCTTCTTTTTCTTTGCTTCTATTAGATTCATGGTTTGGGGATTATTCTTTGTATATCTTTTGAGCCCAACCATGAACTAACTTGATTGGTTGAGGTTATTGTGTTTTGTTGTTGTGAGAAACAATTGGATTTTGTTTAGGTAATAAGAGTTTGCACTTTCAATTCAAGGTTTACTCATTCTTGGTTTTTATTCTTGCTTGCGAGTGAATTGGGAGAGGATCTCGTAATTCTATATATTTATCTAATATCGGGAGAGTTAGATTCAAGAAACGAATGAGTATGGTCTTTATTCAATCTATTGATGGTGAATATTAATCCGGCTTAGGAATAAGTTAACAATTTCAACGGCTAAGAGGCGCGCAAGATTGGTTGTTGTTCACCCTTGATTTACGCAGGGATGTATTGTTAAGGCATGGACAATTAGCTAGAGTTTCGACTTAGGGATAAGAAGAAACCACTAAAGAATGCTCTGTCGAACCTTGAAGTTGCTGCCCAACCGCCCAAACAGTTGCCCAGGCAACCGTCAATTAGATGCGAAGGCAACCCCGCTGCGCAAGTTGCCACGACAACTGAGTTGCCCTTGCACTCTTTTACCAAGACGATCCAATTGGCTATCACTCCTCAACTCACGATAACCTGGCCTATTCTCTCTTATTTGATTTCATCTATTCTTTTAGTTTATTGCTCTTAGTTTACTCATTAGTTATAATTCCTACAATCACCTACTTGTGTTTTTCTTTTCGAACGCAGTAACTTAAGCAAAGTGGCCCAAACCAATCCCTGTGGAGACGATACTCGATACTCATATCACTTTATTACTTGTGACGTGTATACTTGCACCGTTTACGTAGCACTCAATACGCGCAACAAGTTTTTGGCGCCGTTGCCGGGGATTGGCAATTGGTGTTAGTTGTTTTTTATTGCATTTTTTCTCTTAGTTTTACTAACTTTTCTTTTTGTTTGTTTTATCAAAAAAAATTAGGTGCGCTAAAAGTTAATGGACATCAACATGTCGGGAAATAAAAGCTGATCTATTCGAGAGTTGATGTTGGAAGATAGGAATCAATCCAATCAAGAGTTTCTTGCACCCTTCGATAATTACCTATACCAACCGAGAAAAGCATATACCGTGGAAAACTCGTGCACTTGTTGTGGAGAACATCATGTGTTTGAAAATTGCCCTCACATTTTCAGTGCATATGACTACATGGAGAACCATAGATGGAACCAACAGCAAAATCCTTCATGGTATGATCAAAAAGCTCAAAATGTTTTTTACCATAACAATTTTGCTGCAGCAACAAACATTCCTCAGCAATGTAGTCCTTATCAGCAGCCTAGTGTCACGGTAACAAATATGCCATGGCAATGTAGTCATTTTCAAGAATATTCCAATTCCTTGGAGGAAACGTTGCTAGCTTCCTTGGCTAGACTTGATGGATCAATTGAAGAGATTCAAGACCTATCAAAGAAAATGGATGAGAGGATAGCTCAATGGGATGCAACCTTGGGGGATTCTGAAGATCAATTGAGGAGATCGACATATGCCTTGGATAACATGCACCAACAATCCATTCTTGGGGATACTGACGTCCCAAGGCAAGAGGATAAGGAGCAATATGAAGAGAGGCCCCTGATGTGTAGGGAACAACTAGAACCTCCAAGTCAAGAGGATGCCAATGAGAGAGACTGCCCAACACATGATGAGCCTGAGCAAGAAATTGCCTCGGCAATGATTGAGCAGCCTGAACAGAGCAATGTCGCGACAACACTCAATGAAGCTGAGAACAACAATACTATATCAAATTGGTTCTTCCCTTGACTTACAGAAAATTTTGGCAACTGATTGTCACGGCAATTGGCTAGAGCAGCAATTGCCACGACAACGAAGGCTACATCCAACCATGATGGAGCCCAATGAGAATGAGGTAATTAAATGGTTGGATGTTGATATAATTTTTCCTAATAATAAATTCATGGCTTCTGGAATAGTAGCAAGGTGGAAGATGTGCATGGACTACAAGGGAACACGGAAGAAAGACATATCCACCATGGTAATGCAAAAGGGAGTAGCTGCGAGCATATTGGCCCAACTCTTTTTGGGCAATATTATCACTCGATGGAGGGTGCGAATGGACTATAAGAAGTATCAGAAACGACCCTCCTCAAGTTTTCTCATATATACAGTAACATTAGAAGATGCATAAAAAATGCTCCTTCTAAGAATCTTTAATTTTTGTTTTTTATTTTTTGGAACTTTATTTTATTTTCGTTTTTTTCTTTATTTATTTTTGGAATTTTTAGGAGATATTTTATTTTATTTTTCTTCATTATCTTTAGTTTCAAGGTTTTCTTTGTTTTCTTTTCTTTTCCACAACAAGGCTTACAACCACCATGCTAAGGAAATTCACCACGACAACCGCAACAGAGGATGCCCAGGAAACTACCTCAGCAGTTGTCACGACAACAGAAACTAGTGATGCCCAGGCAAGTGAACCTGCCTCAGGAAACATGGATCAAATCAAAGCAATGCTATTCACGCAGTACCAGCCACAAGCATTCAAGCACCGATCGAAATATGAATCAAGCAAACGGCACGAAGGATACTTATCACTCGAGGTGACGACCTCTCCTACTAACTCATTTCATTTAGTTTCTTTTAAATTTTGTTTCACTTTTGCATGCATTAAGGACAATGTTTCTCTCGAGTTTAGGGGAGGTGTTGGTTTCTAGTTAGTTTCATGTTTAGTTGTATTCATCTTTAGCAATCACATATATGTTGCATATGTTACTTGCCATGACTTTGATTGGATTTAATTGCTTAAGACTTGTTGAATATCCAATGATGAATTTTTGCCACTGCACTAAATTGAAAGAACCTTAATTTTAGGATTGCATGAAAAGAACTTAGAATTTTACTATGATGCTGAATTTTTTTACACAGTTGTGGCTTGTTGATTGAAAGAAACTTAGTGAACTTAGGTTGCTTAAAATTTGGGTAAATTTAAAATTGAAAATTAAAAGTTAATTTCTTTCTATTAAAATTTGGGTAAATTTAAAATTGAAAATTAAAAGTTAATTTCTTGCTAGAGGTGCCCGAAACGGCTCTAGTAGTAAACGCACTTTCTTGCTAGAGGTGCCCGAAATTGGCTCTAGTCGACTAAAATAAAATGAGAAATTGCTTACTTTGCTAGAGGTGCCCGAAATTGGCTCTAGTGAAAATAAAAATAAATGCCATGTAATTAAATTGATAAAAGCCTATTGTTCACATAGAATCTTGAAAATCAACTTGTACACAACTACGCACACACATTGTCACGAGCATTATAGTTTGATTCCGGGTAATTTTTGTGCTATCCAAAAAATTAAAAGGTGGTCATACTTTGTGCCACGGTTCCGAGGTTTGAATTCAAGTTTGAAGCATGTCTTTGATGATTAAAATCTTGGCGGGTAATTGTTAGTTTACATTGCTTGAGGACAAGCAATAGTTCGAGTTTGGGGGTGTGTTAAGTGTTCAAAAATACTATTTTTATTACCTTTTTTACTCATATTATTGTTAGACTTAGGCTCATATTAATTGCATAATTAGTCATTCATGCATTAATTCATGTTTCTTTCCACCGTTGAGCTTGATTACATAACTTGGTAATTTTGTGGAAAAATATACTGTTTTAGTGCGTTTTTCTATGTGTAGAATCAGTTGCTAAAGAAAGGTTGGAACCAGTAGCCAGGGCAATACAACAAGGAGATGCCGACGCAGTTTCCAGAGTAGTGCAAGAAGGAGATGCCGACGCAGTTGCTAGGCCAGGGCAGTGCATGAAGGTTATGCCGAGCTAGTTGCCAGGGTAAATCTCGATAATGGATAAGATGATGTGGCACTCAAATTAATGACTAGATAAAGCCTAATATGACGTGGAAGAAGATAAATCCTAGAAGAATTGGAGATTCAAAGGGAGATTAAATTCCAAGAGTTTATAAGGAGTTTGAGGATAAAGATAAGAGAGATTAATTATCTCTTTTATCCAATTAAATTCCAACTTAAACTCATCCTTATCAACAACATAATCTGCAGAATTGAAGAGTTTAAATTTGATTAGGATCTTATCTCCATGGAATTCTAATGCAATCCAACTCCAATGCAAATCCAACTCCAACGCAATCCAACCTCTCCTATCAACAAACAAACCAATCAAATCATCTCCTATAAATTGAGAGGTTAACGCAACTTTGGAGGAGAGGAAGGGGAAATTGGACAAAAGAGAGAACAAGAAGGGAGAGATTTTGACAAGAGAAGGCAAGAGGGGAGAGTTCGATTGAGAGAGTTTCCAAAGAGGGTTGATCGATTTCTTCTTCTTCTTCTTCTTCTTTGCTTCCATTAGATTTATGGTTTGGGGCTTATTCTTTGTATATCTTTTGAACCCAACCATGAACTAACTTGATTTGTTGGGGTTATTGTGTTTTGTTGTTGTGAGAAAGAATTGAATTTTGTTTAGGTAATAAGAGTTTTCACTTTCAATTCAAGGTTTATTCATTCCTGGTTTTTATTTTTGTTTGCGAGTGAATTGGGAGAGGATCTCGTAATTTTATCTATTTATCTAATATCGGGAGAGTTAGATTCAAGAAATGAATGAGTATGGTATTTTTTCAATCTATTGACGGTGAAGATTAATTCAACTTAGGAATAAGTTAAGGATTTCAACGGCTAAGAGGAGCACAAGATTGGTTGTTGTTCACCCTTAATTCACATAGGGATGTATTGTCAAGGCATGCACAATTAGCTATGGTTTTGACTTAGGGATAAGAAGAAACCATTGAAGAACGCTCTATCGAACCTTGAAGTTGCTGCCTAGCCGCCCAAACAGTTGCCCAGGAAACCGTCAATTAGTTACCAAGGCAACCCCGTTGCGTAAGTTGCCACGGAAACTGAGTTGCCCTTGCACTCTTTTACCAAGACGATCCAATTGGCTATCACTCCTCAACTCACGATAACCTGGCCTATTCTCTCTTATTTGATTTCATCTATTCTTTTAGTTTATTGCTCTTAGTTTACTCATTAGTTATAATTCCTACAATCACCTACTTGTGTTTTTCTTTTCCAATCCAGTAACTTAAGCAAAGTGGCCCAAGCCAATCCCTGTGGAGACGATACTCGATACTCATATCACTTTATTACTTGCGACGTGTATACTTGCACCATTTCTGTAGCACTCAATACGCGCAATAGCAGCAAACCATTTTTTGAAGCATCAACAACAGTCCTAGCATGAGCATTGAGTCCATTGTAGAAGTACTCCATCTGGGTCCAATTTAGGAATCCATGCATGGGACACCTCCTCAACAGGTCTTTGAATCTCTCCCAGGCATCATATAGGGTCTCATCACCAGCCTGCCTAAACGTAATGATCTCACTCCTCATCTTGGCAGTGAGTTTAGGTTGCTGGAATTACAACAAAAATTTCTAGCATAGATCTCCCCATGAGGAGACATAACCAGGTGGCAAATAACTAAGCCACATTTTTGCTCTATCTCTTAGGGAAAATGTGAACAATTTCAGCTTCACTATATCTTCCAATACTCCAGGCTACTGAAATAGTTGGCAAACTTCTATGAATTGCTTTAAGTGTTGCCTCGGGTCTCCATTAAGTGCTCGATAAAATTGTCCTACATTCAAAAGCTTTTGTATCATCATCGGTTTAAGTTCAAAATTCAGTGTATTTACCTCTGACGAATTAGTCCTGGCATCAAATTTTCTATGTTCGGTGCTGAGTGTTCTCGGATAGGTCTCTCTTCCTCCACATTAATGGTTGGGGAAGCATGTGCAGCTGGTATCCCATTGTAGATTGGTGGATTTCCATAATTATTTGGGTTACCATCAGCTCCTCTATTTCGTTGATTTGGCATCTCTTGAGCTTTTCCTTTTAACCCCCATAGGGTTCTTTCAATTTCTGGGTTGTAAGGCCAATCTTCCACCAAAGGGCAGTTTCTGGTCATATATAACAAATATATAAAATAAAATAATAATAAACAAAAAAAGTAAAAATCAAAACAATAAATTCTATCGTAATCCCCAGCAACGGCGCCAAAAACTTGTCGACTATTGCTAACGCTTGGCAACGATTGAATATTTACTGTAAAAGTGCAAGAAAATAATGCCAATATGATTTTTATGCTTGCAAGTATACACGATCAACAACTAATACAATAGTAAGCTAAGTATCGCATCTACAGGGATTGGCCAAGAACTTATTTACTTAATGTTTACTTGTTTGTAAGAAAATAAAAGTGATTGAAATGATTTGGATTTTTGATTGAAAAGATAGCGAAAAAAAGTAGTGAAAATGGAAGTAGTCTGGCAACGAAAGTGTATTCGAATAAATGATGAGCGTTGGCAAGAGATGCATGGATTTCACGCTTTTTATGCCAGCCTTTAATAATATCCTGCCTTGGTTTTATTGCCAAGCAGATTAAAGGTAGTATTGCCTTTGTTGATGGCAATACCCTAAGTTAACCATGATAAAACCCATATATGTCTATAGTGAAGCTTTTCATTAATTAACTCGATTAAGTGTCAACTTTACTCCAAAGAGGTAGACTCGCTTTCGAAGTAAGTTCATCTACTTGAACATATTCTGTCAAAGCTTTTTGCCTTAGTATCTGGAAATTGATCGTTGCCCCTTAAGTCTGTTAAGAAATTAAGGTACAATAAGAACACAATGCCAACTGTCGTATGGCAAAGGATTTGAGAAAATTAAGTACTAGCAGATAGAAAATAATGCCAAGGCATTTAGATTATTAAAAACCAAACATAAAACTAGCATTAATCGTAAACATCCCCCAACCAACTATAAAAGCTTAGTTCATGGTTAGGGGTCCATCCACAAAACATCATTATTTATCATCATCATTTCGAAATAGAAACAGATAAGACTAAGAGAATGGGCAAGAAGGAGATCTGTCAATGTATCCCTTCGAATGCTCTAGAGCTCTTGGTCTTAGCTGGTCGAACCACGTCGACTCTCGGTTCACCATGGTGCAGCCTCTCTTCAATCCCCTCTCAAGTGGTGGCTTGAGCTCCTTTAAATAGGCTTGCGTGGAAACCCTAGGATAAGCTTTTGATTTTGAATTTTGAATGCGCAAAGGGATAAGACGCGTTATCCTCTTATACTAATTTGAATCGTAGGGCTAACATGTACAAGGTCCAATGGCTACCTTGACCGATCATCGGACCTCAATCCTTTGCCAGCCGAGCTTGGCATTGTTTGGTCCATCTATGCCAACTGCTACTTGGCAATTTTCTTGCTTCTTTTCTTACGTTCTCTGCAAGTGCCTCTTTGTCATGCCTGTCTGCCTGTGTCCTGCATCAAAACCAGCAAAATAACCCTTCACACTGGCAATAGAATAGCTCCTAACTCATTATACAAATGCATTTAACAACTAAATGCAAAAATATCTAGTTAAAGGCAAGCAAAAGCACTGTGAAATAGCATAAAATTAGTACTTTGGGGAGTTAACATATATCAAGCAAGCATGCATGATTGCGCAAGATATATGAATGTGTAGAACTAAAATCTATCAAAGAAAGTAATGACATGGACTACAAAGTAAAAGTACCTGCAATCGCATATGTGTTATTGCTTCCCTTGCAATATGCTTAGATCCTGGCAGGTCAACCACCCTCGGGTTGAATAGCCACAGTATGAGCAACAACCCTCTGACCTTCCTCTCGATACTGAAAATTATCTCGGCCACGACCACGACCTATATGGTGCAACAATAGGTGCAGGAGCCTATCCATCCCTAGCCATCTGTGGACAATCATATCTCAAATGATCCAGTGAACCACAACTCCAACATGTTCCATGTATAGCCAACACTCTCTCGAAAGATGCTTCCTACAGTGCCTACACTCGGGTACTCCATCATAGGTGTTCTAACCCTGTTGTCCACGTCTGGCATAACCTCCACCATGTCTATGATCAAGATGATACTTCATGTCTCGATTTTTCTTGAATCGACCACCACCAATATCTGAATCAGCAACTCTCTTGCTAAAACTCATGCCCCCAGAATGAGAGGACAAACACAAGTTCTGCTCAATAACCTTAGCTCAGCTAACCAAGACATCAAAATCAGTTAGTCTGAAGACAACATATAGGTCTTAACATCTTTGACCAACCCATATAAAAAATGATCACATCGATGTAGATCATATAAAACCAACTTAAGATCATACTGGCTCAAATGAACAAATTAAACCTCATGCTCTGAAACAAAATATTGCCTTGAACCAAAGACTTGAACTCTAGCTTCTTTTCATCCTGGTATCGAGTACCCAAATACTTCCTCCAAAAACAACACCAAAGAATTCCCATGTCACATCCTCGGGTGCCATTCCCGCTATAGTGGTAGTCCACCAACTATAGGCATCTCCCTAAAGCAGATATATAATACAGCCCAACTTACGTACATCTATGCACTCCATCTGACCAAGAATCCTCTCGGTACTCACAAACCACTCCTCAGCTACCTCATGAGCTAAACCTCTAAACTCAGAACCTCCCAAACTACGTAAACGCTCCATTGGAAGTCCTATATTAATAGCTACATTAGGCCATTTTGGATTGGTTGTGGTGATGGTTTGAGATTTCAATTTTGCTTGCTTTGGTTTTTAGCAAGCATGCCTTTAGATTTAAATTTGAAGTATGATGCCATGAATTGATGTTAAAACTAGGCTGTTTTGATGTGTGTTGACCCTCGAATATGTTGGATACATGTTAGGGTATTTTGGTCTGTTCGAAAGCATGTTAAACCAACAAAAGTGGACATTACAGGTCCAGGCGTACCGGCACGGGATCCCTATTTCGGTACGAGTAAACCATTTCAGGCTTAGCGTATCGGTATACGGGCAAGCGTTTCGGTATAGGCTTAGGCAAATTTGGCCAGTGTTTCGGTACGCGATGAGATGTTTCGATATGGCATAGTGTTTTTATGAAGGGCGTTCAATACGCGTAGGCGTACCGAAACGAGTTTATGCTACTGGAAATTTTGGAGTATGAATTAGTGAATGCGTTTCGATACACCCTCTTGCATGTACCGATACGGTGGCAGTTAAATTAGTTTTTGGAATATTCTGAAGATCTAGGTTCTTACGTTTTAGTCCCTGAATGTTGTGGATGCAATTGAATGAGTAAGGATGACCTTTTTGAGCTGATTTTCGTCAGGTGTACGTGAAACCTGATTAATTTAAGGATGGTAACATAAAAATGGGTTATCTTTGTAGTTTTTTAAAATTACAATTTAGTCCCTAAATTGCAATTGTATTGAATTGGATGTCAATTCGATGCCCGATTGAGTTGAGTTATCAACTGTGATCTGTATGTACATGTAGGATAATAATTGTGCATCTAGACAAGATAAAAGAAAAAAATGGACGTGTTTTGGATTTCATCTTCACGGTTTACTTTGGTAAACCTAATATAGCTCGCTCAGTTCAGTCTTGCGACTAGGCCGGGTCGAGGGGGTTACACTCACCCTCAACTCCATGCACTCTGGCAGCATTATTCGTGTTCGACCTAAGCTCTTGTCTCGATGGCATACTAAAAAGTATGTATCTATAGCATGAAAATATAACAAAAAATATAATTATGCTAGCTTCAAGCAAGGATACAAGACGTTCACTTTTTCAAAAAGAAAATCCTTTTACACTTTTAGTAATAAGGCAATGTGTCCCCAAGATTCTACCCCAAAATATCGCATTACAGTCATAAAATAATTTCATCAAACACCGTACATATCATACAACAATCATCATCATCTTAAACCAACACAACACACCTTCCAACAATCATTAACTTGGCTCTGATACCACTAAATCTAACATTCTTGACCCATCCTAGACGTTAGACTAAACCAAGTGAGCTACATTGGGTTTGCCAAGACAACCCAAATGATTACCTAGAAACGGTCCATTTTTTTCATTTTATCATGTCTTAATGCATAATTTAGTCCTATGGTGATCATGCTGGCAGCGTGTAAAACTCACAATTAAATCGGGTGTCAACTTGACATCCAATTGATCGAGAACGCACTCTATGGACCAGATTGTAATTTTGGAAAGTTGGGGAAACTTTTTTAAAACCAAAGTTACCAATCCATAATTAATCAGGTTACAGGAAATCCGGTTAAATTTCAACTTAAAATAATCATCCAAACTCACTTAATTGCATGATTCAAGAAATAGGGACTAAACTGCAAAAATTCAAACTTCAGCAAAGCATATTACTAGAAATAACAGACAACGTACCGATAGACCCCTTGCTCGTATCGATACGAGTACATTTTGCAAAGGGTATGGTATAGTCCTTAGACGTACCGATACTGGTTGTTCGATATCAAAACATAGAATTCTAGTAGCTGAAGGGCGTACCGATATAGTTTCCCATGTACCAACACCTAGTATAATTTTCTGTGGTGTGCATCGATACGGTGCTAGGCATACCGATACGCCTGTATAGTTTTGCACACTTTTGAGTCGAGACAGACCCCATGTACCGATTTTTGAGGACCCATACAGGTACGACCTGATCTGTAATGACCTTTTGGTTGAACATATGACACTTTGGCTCAATCTAACATGCTTCGAACACCATACAAACAACATATTACACTTCAAACAACATTTTCCACAACCAAAAAGTCATGCTAGATGATTATTCAAACCATAGTAAATCTAATCAAAGATCCTATACCCAAGCATGCAATTCACATCCTAACCCCTCAAAACAAGTCATATAGCCACATACAAATCCAAAATACCAAAATAAACATGTCCAAAATAGGGAGCAAGCATACAACCCTCCCAGTTACAACTTGGTCATATTGCCCTTTTATTACTACAAGTTCGTTTATTAAAACCATACTTTAAATGATTCGACTTTTGGATTCCTCCTTACTTTCTTGCTACCCCGAAAGCTTACTTTCATGCATTGATAAGAAAGGAGAGCGTAAGCAAATAATGCCTAGTGAGGGACGGTCCAAAAACACTCATCAATGCATTTAAAATCATTTGAGTCAAACCACGCGTATAAACACCATGCTAAAACATCTCAAGTCCTTTTTACCTTTGTAAAACATGCATTTTAAACCATATGCAAAACATGTATCATGAGTCTCATGCATAATCCCATATGAAAAAACCTCAATTTAAGCCTTCACATGCTTATTCATCCAATAGCAAAGCTTAAAGAGTAAAACATGTATAAATCTCATTATACAAAACATATTTATCCATCATGATACATTAATTCATATATTGGCATTCAAGTGGCCCAAAACAAAACCTTTCATCTATCAAAACACATCGGATACACGGATTTCACAAGTGGTTCCTTCGGCCACTTCATATACATCTATAACCGGAGCAAACGACACATTTAACCCCTCAACAGTTATGATGTACAATATCTACAATGGGAGCAAACGGCACAATTAACCCCTCAAACATTGTGAGGCGTAATCCACCAACGGGAGAATACAACACAATTAACCCCTCCACCGCTACGGTCCCTATAGTGGAGATAACAGCACAATTAACCCCTCGACACATATGAGGTGACTTATTATAGTGCACTTTAAACCCTATGGCATGCCAACTATATCCGATAACATTTATTTTATTGTCAATTAGCTAATATATTCCACTTTAAACATGATACCTCACTGTTTTTCATATGCATCATTCAAACCAATTTCCAATGCAACAAAACATGCATTTATACATCATTGAAATCCTTTTCACAAATCATTTTCCATACTCAAATATCATCAATATAATTTTATTTGCATCACAATCCATTTTCTAAAAATGCATAAAATAGTAGGTATCAAAACATAAACATAGGCATGAGAAAATCAACTTTGCCAAACCGAAATTGAAAGCAAAATCGTCTAATACTTACTCTGAGCTTAGACAAGCATTTCAAGCTCAATATAAACTCCCAAAATCACTTTCAAACCTTTTTAAAACTGTAAATCATGTTTCCACTCACCGATAACACAAAGCTCCACTTGCCGATGCGAAATCAAGCTTCTGAAGCCTCTGAAACTTCTCAAATTGCTAAAGGATCTTTCTATCTTGTTTTACCCACACAAAAATAGATGATTAATGCATTACAATGCATCTTTAATCCCAGCAACATCTATTCTCAACTTTGCTACACTAAAAGCCATCAAACACCTTCCAAGAACAATCGAAAACATCATTAAACTTAACATAAATGAAGCCCAGCCATAACTCAACAATTTTAACATCAAAAAAATATCAATTAACATCCAAAAACACTATTAATATCACCTTATATCTCCAGCAACCTTTTAACACCAAGCACACTTCAAAATCTAACTATTTACAACCTAGAAAATTAGCAATTCAATTAGTTTCGAGATTCTTTTTATTAATCTCTTCTCATAACATTAAAACTTATCTCAAATGTGATCTATATCTATTAGAATCAACACAAATTAGATCTATTATCAAGATCTACCAAATTTCCTATCAAAACTCAATTAAAATCTTTTAATCATGATTTATTCATTAAAACATAACAAAAACCAATTGCAAAGGATTAAGAACTAGGGAATTTTAGTAAAGAACCTTTGATTAGAGGGGAGAAACAAACATCACCTCTAATTGCTGACTTTCCCCTTAATTGGTATGATTTGAATGAAATCTTCGAGAAAGCAAGTAGGATTTGATGTAGAAATCAAAGGACTCAATTAAGAAATCAAAAGGAAATCAAAAAGAGATGATTCCTGATCATTTTAAAGTGAAATTGGTAGTTTGGATACTGAGAAAATTGAGAGAAAAGTTGAGAGCAAAAGTAATTACGTAAGAAAAAATGAATTAGCTTTTAGAAATCTTTTTAATTAAATATAGTTTATTTTTATTTATTAACCTTTTAAAACCCATTTAAAAATAACCTAAATTAAGGGAAAGTCTGATTAAAAATATTGGTAAATTAGCTCCTTAAAGATTCTAAGTTTTGACCCTTTTACAATTTAGTCGCCAAAATAATTTTGAAAACTTTACATTTTAGTCACGAGACCAAAATGTCATTTAATCCGAATTTATTTCTTCAAATTGAGCTTTCTAAAACCCTTAATATATTAATTAAACATTTTATAATATTTTTCCATATTTTATTGTAGCAAAAAACAATCTATTATGAATTAATTCCTGAAACTAGTTCGAATCGCCTAATCCAGTTCCCCTAAACCGTCTAATCCACCTAGCTAACTTCTAGGCCCAAATTCAGGGCGTTACAATCATCGAAGCTAAAGATCTCAAGGCCTTGAAGCTTGATGCTTTTATGGGGTCTCTTCTCACTCATGAGATAATGAAGAAAGGATGAGAAGATGAGAAGAAGAAGGATGAGAAGAAGATAGAGAAAAATGAAGTAGATAAGATGGGAATTGCTCTCAAAACTTCACAAGAAGAGAGCAATTCAATTGAAGAAAAAGATAAATAAATGTCCATGCTTGCCAAGAGATTCACATGGTTCATGAAATCCAATCGGGGAAAAAACTTCAAACGGAGAGAGGGTTTCAAGAATAAGAATAAAGAGGAAGATAAGGATCAAATCATATGATATGAATGCAAGAAGCCAAGATACATCAAATTGGATTATCCTCAACTAAAGAAGAAAAGCATTGGGAAGAAGAAGAAGCTCAAGGCTCATGTTGCTACTTGGAGTGATGAGGACTCATCCAATGAGGAGGAGCAAGAAGCAACCAACCTTTGTCTCATGGCACTAGAGAAGGACCCTAAGGTAAACTCAAACTCATTTAACTTTGATTTTAAATTTGATGAGCTTCAAAAAGCTTACGATGAGTTGCAAAAGGTTTATGACGAGTTGGTGGAGAAGTATAAGGAATCACTTTTGAAAAACAAGAAAACGATTTCAAATTTGAAAACCCAAAATGATTCCATATCCAAAGCCAACTTAGAACTTGAAAAGAAGGTTGTGGATTTGCAAACTAAACAAAATGATTTTGAAAAGAAAAATCAAGATTTGCATAACCTTTTTTCCGAAGTTCATGATAATCACCAAAAGGACATGGGTGATCTCAAAGCTTCTTTGAACAAAGTTGGGAAACCACGTTTTGAAAAAAGAACAACTTCAAAACCCAACTATGTGAAAAGAAACTTTGGTGGTTACAAACATAGAGGCTACCCAAGGCCCTCTAATGGTAAGAGAATTAGAAATGTTTAGGTTCCTAAGGAATTGATTGCTTCTAATAATATTGATGGCATTGCTTCTTGGAATCCCAAAGGAACCAAGATTTTGCATGGACCCAAAAGAATTTGGGTACCAAAAATCAAGACTTAATGCTATGTTTGTAAGGAAAGCATTGCTACAAGGCTAAAGCCTCTAGTGCAAATTCGTGGTACTTTGATAGTGGATGCTCGAGACACATGACCGGAGACAAGAGTCAATTCTTGGAGCTAAAACCAAAGAGTAGAGGGGTAGTAACTTTTGGTGACAACTCCAAAGGCCACATTGAAGGAATTGATTCCATTGGTAATCATTCTTATGTACTCATTGACAATGTTGTATGAAGCATAATCTTATGAGCATAATCCAATTATGTGATAGAGGTTTCCATGTCCTTTTTGATGTAAATGGTTGCAAAATTATTGACATTGATTTAACAAAATTGTTCTCATTGGTCATAGAATAGCAAACATTTACATGGTGCATCTAGATGACATTCATATTTCAAATGCATATTTTGTTGCAAAAGATGAGCATGATTCTTTGATGTGGCATATAACACTATGACATGCAAGCATGAGTGTTTTGAAAAAATTAATTTCAAATGATCTATTAAGAGGTTCACCAAAAATAAAGTTTTCTCTTGACAAAATTTGTGAGGCATATGCAAAAGGCAAGGACAAAAAAGTTTCTTTTAAACCTATTAATGATGTTTCTTCTAGTAGAGATTTACAATTGATCCATATAGATCTTTTTGGCCCTATTAGAACTATGAGCTTGGGTGAAAAATCATATGCATTTGTTTTAGTAGATGATTACTCTGGATTTACTTGGGTTCTATTTTTAAGTACCAATGATGAGGCTTTAGAAAAATTCATCACGTTTCCAAAAGCTAATCAAAACGATGTTGGTTGCTCTATTTCACATGTTAGGAGTGACCATGTAACCAAATTTCAAAATATAGGTTTTGAAGAGTTTTGTAACTCAAATGGAATTAGCCATATTTTTTTCTCTCCTCACACACCTCAACAAAATTATGTTGTTGAAAGGAAAAATCAAACTTTAGAATAAATGGCTAGAATCATGCTTTGTGAAAACAATTTGCCTAAGTATTTTTTGGCAGAAGCCACAAATACGTCTTGTTATATTGTCAACTGTGTAATGATTAGGCCTATTTTAAAGAAAACACCCTATGAGCTTTTCAAAAATAAAAAGCCTAACATTAATTATTTTCATCCTTTTGGATGCAAATGTTTTGTTTTAAATAATGGAAAAGACAATTTTCAAATTTGATACAAAGTGATTAAGCTATTTTTCTAGATTATTCTTTAAACTCTAAAGCCTATCGTGTATTTAAAAAAAGAACTTTAGTGTTGAAGAGTTAATTCATATGGTTTTCAATGATAACCTCCTTCCAAGAAAAGATACTTGTGATGATGATGATATAGGGTTTTTTATGCCAATGATGGTGAAGGACAATCATCAAAGGTTGATGAAGTTCCAACTAAAGACGAACCACAAGATCCGCCTCTAGAAGCCTTGAAAGACATATCTCTTAAGGAAAAGGAGGTCACCTACCCAAGGGAGTTCAACTATGTCAAAGGTGGTGAGATTTTGGGTGATCCATCCAAAGGGGTAACCACTAGATCCTCTCTTAGAAATACTTGTAACTTTATTGTATTTATCTCATGCATTGAGCCTAAAAATATCAAAGAATCATTAAATGATGATTATTGGATATTGTCCATGGAAGAAGAGTTAAATCAATTTGAGAGGAGTAAAGTTTGGACATTAGTTGATAGGCCTAGTAATAAATCTACTATAGGCACTAAATGGGTTTTAGAAACAAACTAGATGAGAGTGCTAACATAATGAGAAACAAGGCTAGACTTGTTGCTCAATGTTACACTCAAGAAGAAGGAATTGATTTTGATGAAACCTATGCACCCATAGCTAGAATGGAAGCTATTTAGGATGTTGCTTGCATTTGCATGTTATCATGAATTCAAGCTTTTTATTATGGATGTTAAAAGTGCTTTCTAAATGGTTTTATAAATGAAGAAGTGTATGTAGAATAACCACCCGGTTTTGAAGACCCAAAATATCCAAACCATGTTTTTAAACTTTCAAAGGTTTTATATGGTTTGAAACAAACTCCTAGAGCTTGGTATGAAAGATTGTCAAATTTTCTTATTGAAAAAGGTTTTAACAAAGGGAAGGTTGATACTACACTTTTTATAAAAAGAAAAGGAAAAGACACTTTATTACTTCAAATTTATGTTGATGATATCATTTTTGGTTCTACTAATGAATTGCTTTGTCAAAAATTTGCTAAGTTGATGCAAGGTGAATTTGAAATGAGCATGATGGGGGAGCTCTCATTCTTTTTGGGACTCCAAATCAAACAAAGAAAGGATGGCATCTTCATCAATCAAGCAAATTACATCACAGATATGCTCAAGAAGTTTAGCTTGGAGAACGCAAAACCTCAAGTCATACCGATAAGCTCTTCTATAAAGCTTAACAAAGATGAAGGAGGTAAATGTGTTAATCTTAAGCTTTATAGATCTATGATAGGTTCTTTGCTTTATCTTACCATAAGTAGACTGGATATCATGTTTAGTGTTTGCTTGTGTGCTAGATTTCAAGCTAGTCCTAGAGAATCACATCTACAAGCCGTTAAGAGAATCTTTAGATACCTTAGAGATACACCTTGTTTAGGTATTTGGTATACTAAAGACTTATCATTTAGTATGCATGCTTATTCGAATACGGATTATGAAGGTTGTAAGATAGATAGAAAGAGTACCTCTGGTACTTGTCAATTCCTAGGTAACATGATCATATCATGGTTTTCTAAGAAGTAGAATAGCGTAGTGCTATTTACCACCAAGGTGGAATATATTTTGGCAGGTAGTTGTTGTACTCAAGTTCTTTGGATGAAGCAACAACTCGTAGATTACGTAATTGTTGTAGGTACCATCCCATTAAAGTATGACAATACTAGTGCTATTTGTCTCACTAAGAATCCTATCCAACATTCTAGAATTAAGCACATAGAGATAAGATATCATTTCATTAGAGATCATGTCTTAAAAATGATGTTGATCTAGAATATGTAGACACCTTGAACCAATTAGCTGATATCTTTATCGAACCTTTAGAAAAAGAGCGTTTTTGGTCTCTTAGGAGAGACTTAGGGCTTACTAGCCTTTCTTGAACCTTAGAGCCTTGTTTTGTGCTTAAATATTGCTTGAATTTGGTTGTTTTACATTTTATGTGATTTTGCTTCTATATGAATCTATTCATATTGTTAGGGGGAGTATGTATCTATTTTCTCATTTATGATGATCTCATATCATAATCATGCATATCGATTTGAGTAAAATCGATTTTTTGGATCTCTTGCAGCTAAATCTGTCAAATTCGATACGGGGTATAGCATATTGATACAGGTATCAGGGGTAGCATTTTGGTACAGGTGAGTCTGTACATGTGTGGGTCATGGGTTGGTACGTGGTGAACTCATACTGGTATCTAGTTTCGATAAACACTTTCGTGTATCGGTACGCGTGGCTGCTAGAGCTTTAAATGGGATTTTTAAATGAGGTTTTCATAATCCAACTCAAACCCTAACTTTTCCTAAAAACCCTAGGACGGCAATTCAATATAAATACCCTCTTAATCTCTTTTTTTTCATCAAAATTCTTTGAGGGCTTTTGCTTTCAACCTTAAACCCAAGTCATTATCATCAACTTTGTGCACAACATCCTCTCATGCATCCATTCATCCATACTCAAGGTATAAACTCTATTTTTCTTTAAATTTTGATTTCTTTTATATTTGTATAGCTTTTATGTCTCAAATTTACATATTTGGAATGTATATAACATTGTTTTCAAATATTTTACAAAATCATTTTCAAAACTGAACATTTTTTGTTCGAATATAAAATTATACTCGTATATTTTTTTTACTATTTTTCAATTTTATTTTTACTAAAAATCTTATTTATACTTGTATATGATTTTAAACTATAAAATATAGATTTTTATACTACCTTGATCATTGGATTGAATGTGATGTTTATGCATACATATGTTTTTCTGTGGTTTGAATTTTTCAGGTTTTTCACCGTGCCTCCTAAGAAGAGATCTAGAAAAGAGTTGTGATCTAGCTCTAAAGTTCCAAATCAAAATCCCAATCAAGAAAACAATGGTACAAGACCAAACCTTAACCAACTTTTCATGCAATGTTTTAATAAACCAGAAAATCCCAATGCTATGGACCATTTTAAACAATTTCAACCTGTCAAAATACATCGTGTGCGTGTTGTTTCTATGCCTTTTATGAGCTCCGATGGATTTAAATTTCGTTATCTTGATTTAATGAGGCGTTGAAAATTTATGACTTTTTTAAGCATACCTGGGGTTCTTTACAAAAATCTTGTCCTTATTTTTTACACTAATGCCCGGTGTATTTTAAATCATGAGAAAATAGAGGTTATATCTCTTGATTCTTATCTTATGGGGAAGAAATTCTATCTTGATTTTAAATTATTGTCGATCTTTTGGGAATGCATGATATGGTATAGATGATGAAAATGTTTTTTGTCAAACCTATAGTAGATCCGTAACTGTACTTGATGCCCATGAATGTTTCCTTCACCTCCTTATCACTTGGTGGTTTCGACCATCCGATGGTAAGTGGTCTACCGTTTGCCAAGTCGATGATTTTTAGCTACATTGTTTTTGTGAAGAAGTACACCCAAACCTAGTCCAAATTATGTTTGTCGAGCTAGTCTTCCTTGTTCTAAACCATCACACCTCTCTTGTGTCTTCTTTCACCTATGGCACCGCCCTTAGCTGTATGTTCCACAAGCTTGGGATAGATTGTTCCCTTGACATTGGAGTGCCTCTCACCGATCCCATCGATGATTGTTCTCTCCTGCAAGCCAAGTTCACCTTCTACAATAGACAATGGATTCGTAATACCGATCTTCCTAGTGATGCTCAACCCGATCTAGTAGAAGATGCTCCAGTTGCTCTAGATGCTCCGATTGCTCCACCTTTCCTTGATGCTCTCATGGCCTATCTTGATGGGAATTTTTCTTCTTTGGATGCGAGGTTGGATTCTAGCTTTGCTACTTTGGATACTCGTTTGACTTCATTGGATGCTAGAGTTACCACCATGGAGAACCGTCGAGCCTCGATGACATGACCCATACCGCGTTTCATACCGAATGATGTGTTCATGCTCTTGGTGATTATGATCATGAGGAAGATAAAGACGAGGATGGTGAAGATGAGGACGTTCCTTAGGCTTTTGCATCTCATTCATATAATATTATCATTTTAGGATTTGAGTTTTATGCAACTATGTTCTAATTTGAATTCCTATGGCTTTATGCTTTATTGCTTTGGTTTATGTCTTTAAGTTTTAAGTTGGATATTAATATGTTGCTTTGAATTTATAATATTTATATTTTTTAGGAGTTATATTGTTCTTTATTCTTAATTGCTTAAAAGATTTTCAAAATAAACTAGCCTAAAAGAAAGGGGAGTGATTTCAAAAGACTTAAAAATTTATCTTGGTTTTGTTATATCAAAAAGGGGAGATTGATAAACCTATATTTGATTTTGATATAACAAGAACTATTTTGTAAAAAAATAAAATTTTAAGAACTTGATTTAGTCACTAAATTGACAGGCAAATCAAACTTGAATTTTTCCTAAGTTAAAACTTTAAACCCCAAATATTTTCTAAGTGTTTTGGTACTCAAAATAGTCAAATCGGTCCGGAGTATTGATATGCCTTAGGTCGTATCAATACTGTTTTTAGCTACTGGAAAACTATTTTATTTTTGTTGGCTATAGGGTACCAATATGCGTTTAGCCGTATCGGTACACCTTGTTAAACCCGGAACCAAAATTGCTTAGAGTATCGGTACAACTCATAGCGTATCGATACAGGGGTTAAAGATTTACCAAATCTTTACATTTAATTTTTTGATCGTTGCCTTGTCAATTATTGGAAACCTAATCTTTGAAAAACTGTTACCCGTACCGATACTGCCTATAGGCGTATCGATACGAGTTTTTAATCCAAACTTTCCAGGATTCCAATGACCAAAATTAGTACTGATACGATACGGCCCGTATCGATAGCCTTTGTAAAATTCACACTTTGTACCGATACGCATGCTCACGTACCAGTACCCCTTTGTTGCAACGACTATTTCTTCTTATGGCAGGTACCAATACGAGCCTTCGTGTACCGATACCCATTATTGGCATATAGCATTTATTGAGGGAAAAATACAGCCCAACGGCTCTATTCAATATCCCATCTACCCAAATGGTTAGAAATCAATGAGGGGGTATAAAACAAGTCTCCAAAGCTTCAACAACAACTATTGATCAAGCCTAAAGCATTCAAGCACACATCCAACAACCTTTAAGCATTTATTGTCAAATCCTTGTAACCCACTTGAGAGTTCATCAATGTAATCTTTTTACTCAATTTTTTGGGGTTGAGTGATCTTAGAATTGAGAAAACATTAGCCTTTGAGAGGATTTTTCAGTTTGCTATCATTTGCAATTTTATTTGTGGGTGTTCTTAAGACTTTAGGGTATAAGTCTTAAGGGAGTTGTAAGGTTATCTCCTTGAGCCTCAAAAGGAAAGCAAATCTAGTGGATTTGAGAAAATCCTTAGTGTGGATAGCTAAGGTAGTGGATGTAAACCTTGTTAGAAGGTTAAACCACTATAAATTCTTGTGTCCCAATCTTTTTACATTTCCATTACTTCCACCAAATTTTTTATTTTCCAATTCACCCCATCTTAGCCATTTATCATTGATTGATCCTAAAAAAATGGTTTACGCAGATATGTATTGCCAGTCGCTATAGCATTAAAATAAGTAATCAAGCATATATCCTTAGCAATAAAACCAGCTTTCATAATTATTTGTTATTTGTCGCATCACTTGTTTGTCTTAATCATAGCTACCTTTACTTTAATTGTTTTTAGTTTTGATAAATCAACAACAACCATTCTTAAGTTCGATAACTTTGTAGTTATTGATCCAATCCTCATGGGTTTGACACTATAATCTATCACTTTATTACTTGATTCGACGATTATACTTGCTCTTAAGTGCATCATTACTTGACAATCATCACCTTTTCAGCAAGAAACACACTCCAAAATAATGTTGGCTACAATGCTCACAAACCGGTGCAAGCGACGCTCTAGCTGAACAATCAGTACTCCGTTCAGGAGCATAAGTCAAAGAATCCCTCCAAAACCTCAATCTAGATCCTAACCAACTCTCGGTAGTTGATATGAAGCAAATCTCTTTGAACCCCTTGAAGCACGAGACCTCCTATACGAAGTCTGAGAATGACCTATGATATCTTGAGCTACCAAAATCTGATTCCTAGAGTCTTTAGTTGGACTCAGTGTCATGCCTCGAAGTTGTTCAAGTGCCTTCGTACTATTGGCTAACTCCAAAAATGTCCTAAGTGGACCCGCTGTCACATGCATCTAAAGGTCAATCTTCAATCCATGCCTAAATCTCTTACACCTCAACTCCTTGGTGGCAACCAACTCTGGGCATACCTATTCAACCGTAGAAAATCTTGCTCATATTCAAATAATGATTGGTCTCCGTAAACAAGGTGCATGAACTAATCTATCATCTCATCCATAAGAACCTCATTGATGTACTTCTCCTTGAACTCGTCCAAGAAGATATCTAGGTTGGAAGTGCAGGTTGCAGTCCCAACTCAACGGTTTACCACCATTCATGGGCATTACCTTTAAGAAGGGCGACAACTACCTCACATCTGTCTCAAAATCCTCTAGGTGTCCTGTAATATCCCATTATTGGATTAGTGACCAAAACGTAAAGAATCAAAAGTTAGTGGTTTTAGTTCAGTGACTAAAACGTAAAGTTTTAAAGTTTGGTGACAAAAGTGAAAAGTTGAGAAAAGTTCAAGGACCAACATGGTAATTTTCCCAATAATTATTTTTATTCCATAAATAAATAGATCATCTAAGGGTGTGGATCAAATATAAAAACTATGATTCTATATGATGTTTCTATTATTGGGAAATTACGGTTAAAGTTTAAGTGTAATTCGGGTAATCGTATGAGCTCGGAATTTTATGAAATTTTGAAGGAAGTCTTAGGAAGACCCGAGGAATATGACATTGAAGTTTTGAATTGTGCTTGATTGATTTAGATTCGATTTAATACAGTATAAGAAATAATGCATAAATGGCATTTTGGAGAATATAAAGATTCATTAATGGCAAAATGGTCATTTTAACCATACTTTTTAATTATAATTGATTTGATGATAAGGTTGAGTATAGGTGTTGATTCATAATTGTCATAATTCAAGGGTAAAATGGTCATTTTACTATGAAGAAAGATTTTTGTTTTAAATTAAAGATTTAATTACCATTTGGCATTAAAATAAAAGATAGAAAAAGCTAGAATTTTGCTCATCTTTCTCTCAAGTTGGCCGAACCTCAAGGGGACTAGGTAGGAGAATTTTCAATTCAATTTTTGGCTTGATTTGTTTGGTTTTTGGCTAGAGACATGAAACAAGAAATTGATCTCCCTTGATTTCTCTATCTTTTGACATAAGTTTTGCTTAGTTTCCATGTCTCTAAGTTGAGATTGATGATTTGGGTGGTTGAAGAACATGTTAGGTTTTCATGTTTTAAGGTTCAATCAAGTTGGAAAAGGCGTTGTAGTGTTGTTTCCATGCTTGAAATTATGAAAATCTCTTAGAAAAACTTTTAAGGACCAATTCGGTTATAAGAGGAAAATTAGGGGAAATTTTTTGAAAATTTATTTGATGATGGAAATGATTAGAATGATGTTTTCTAAGTTGAATTATGTGATTGGATTGAAGAAAACATCATTTTAGGACTATTTTGTGAATTTTGCAAATTGGGTGAAATAAGTGAGAAATTTGAAAATATTCAAGAAGTATGGTTATGTTGTTTGCTATGATACAAGGAATATTTTGGTATTAAAATTTTTGAAAATGGAGATGAAATGTGGAAGTTTCGAAATTTTAGTTTATAAACTCTAAGAGAGAGAATTTAGGGTTTAAAGTGAAATTATCAAACTATTGGTTACAATGTGCCATTTGAAGTAAAATTAAAGTGTATGAAGCATTGTTGTTGTAAAGAAGCACTTGATTGAAAATGTTAAATTTTCCAACTTGGTATGTACATGTATTAGTAAGGTTAGACATGTACTTAAAGTTGCTTGTGTTATGTATTTAATGTACATACAGATAACAAGCAAGCTCGAGATCGAACAAGTGAGGAAAGAAGATAAAAAGTGCTACCGAGCTTAGTGAGGCTAGTATAAATTATACTTTTGAAAGTGTCAAGGTGAGTGCAATGCATGTATAGCATGATCTTTATGTCATTTATCATATATTTGATATATTAGAAATATGTCAAAGGTTGAAACATATGCATGGATCACTAATTAATCAGGGAATATTATCTTGTGTATGAATTACTCAATATGTATATATGTTGCCATGTATGAGACTATGATTGATATAAAGCCCAATGTATGAGATAGGAAATTAAAAGTATAGTTGGATATTCATCGAGTCATAAACAGCTGTATAAACATTTTAGCACTCCCGGTAGAGTGCAACTTATTATAAGCAATTTCAGGTAAAGTGCAAACTATTTATTAATTGTATACTCCGGTAAGTATACAGAAGCACTTCGATGCTAAGCACTTCCAATAAAGTGCAAATAATACACTATACTCAAGTAAGTATAGGGGGGATGACTCGTGTACATAAATTTCCTTAAATAAATACTTGAGCTAAATGAATTGAAAAACGGGATGAAAAGCTTAAAAGCTCGATGATAAACATGATAAAGGTAATGGTAAGAATCAAAGTTATTACCATGTATTATGTTATTATATATGTATCATGTTATATATGCTAGCAAGCATAATATGGTAAGTGATCGTGTGCATTGTTGTTTATTTATATTCATACTTTTGTTAATTTATATTTGAATTAAATGTTGTTGCCTCACTAAGTATATGCTTATCGTATGATGAATTTCATGCGTAGGTTTTAAAGGAGTTTCGAAGGAAGAGTAGTCGAGCACCACTTTCATAATTTGGGAGGTATATCTCCATACTCATAGTAATGTAATGACATCGATCTTTTCTTTTGGAAATGTACTATATGGCATGTATAATTAGTGGGGTTTGTAATATTTTATCCCAAATATGGTTGGGTAATAGTTGTTTCATATGAATTATGATCCTAGTAAGCCATATTATGGTTATAAATGATAATGGACTAAGTTTTAGTAAATATAGATCCTAAGATAGAAAGTTTAAAAATCTGTCCAGAAATGTACGCAAAAGCAGTGTGTTTGAAAACTCAGCATAAATTCAAAAATTAGAATTAGATGGTGAATTTTATATGTATGAACTGGAAATTTTGTCTAGTTTCTTAAAAAAACAAACGGTGACTGATTTCGAGTTGTATGTAAAAAGTTATGAATTTTTATTCGAAGGAAGGTCAGAAAACAGGGCAGCAGAATTTCAGAAAATTCTGGGCTGTGACGAGAATGTAGGAATTTATTGTAATTTTTGTGTAATGAGTTTGTACTAATAATTTATATGGTTAGAAAATTTTGGAATAAATTTTCAATGTCTATAAAAATTGTTATAAATTTTTAAGTAAAGGCAGTGCAGGCTGCCAGTTGTCTAAGCTAAAGAAATAAAAGGGTTTAACCTTAGTAACATCACGGACTCGTATTTGGTAATGAATACGAGGAATGGATGTTACATGTCCCTCAACCACTAGTCAACTTTAATTGGGTCATTCTTACCCAAACCTTCAAAATCTTTGGGTCCATATCTATGAAACCTCTCTATCGGGGTCTTGCAAGGCATGTCAAAAGACCTCGAAATAGCTTGCACAACTTGCAAGAGAGGAAAGGTAAAGTCATGGAGGTGGCTCGCCCCTCCGCATATGGTATCTCTCAGAAGGCTCGTGTCCCCAACATCCAAGATAGACTTCTTATCGAAGTCTTTTTCTTGAGAGACATGGCTCTCTTCACGACCTTCCTGGTCACAACCTGTGTCACCCGTCATCAAATTTTAAATCACAAGGGAACAAGGCAGCACCAACATGATTCCTTTACAACAACCATAATAAGATATGATATTCTTCTGGAGCATTAATACACCTCACCAAGAGGTAAGTGACACCAAGCCATATGTTAACATTGTAAAAATTATACATTCCATGCCTTTTTGCTTAGGTTATTGTTTGGTTTTAAGCTCATTTCATTGCATATAGTTGCATTTAGTGGTGTTGCTTTGGTTGTTTTTAGTTATTTGTAAAATTGGTGTTGCTTGAGAAAAAGGGTTATTTTGTGGTGATGATGTGCAGGTGAGCAAAGGAGCTTTGCTAGGAAAGGAAATTTTGCCGCAACATTTTGGACGGCATTTCTGGGCGCACAAAAAGACAAAGAAAGAAGATATTTTACAGCCCCCACACGTGATTCCACCAGCCAGCTGTTCCATACATGTGAAGGGAATATTCCCTATGGTACATGAGGAATTAAGGGCATAAAACCCTAGGAGCCCCCACTATATAAAGGATAGGACACTCACATTAAAAGGGAGCTGAAAAAGTTGTTGGTGAGCTAAGAAAGAGAGAAGCAAAAAGGCGGCTGCCCTCGTTCTTCCTCATCTTGGTGTCCTCCTGTTTTGAAGCTCCAAGGGACGATCTTGTTGGCCTTTGAGAGAAGCAGCAAGCTTAGGGTGGTTCGCAGCAGTCCAAGGCGGCTTGGGAGTTTCCTTTACTCTCAGTTGCTTTTTGCTCTTACATTTTTATTCTAAAATGGGTTGTATTAGATGAATGATTTTGAATGATATTTGCCCAGCCATGAACTAACTTTAAGTGGCTTGGGTTTATTGTGGATGATTATGTTTTCTGTTTAAATGAATGTTTTAGCATTTTCCAGTTTCATTGATGATTTGTTCACTATTTTATTGTCTTGGGTTTGTAAGAGCCTTCGAGAGTTAGCCTTTACCCTTGCCTGATGCTTAATGGTCGAGAGAGTTAAGCTTAGATCTACATGGACAATGGGGTTTGATGCTGAGAAGTAGAACCCTAACTCACCTTAGAGATAAGGATAGAGTTTTAACGACTAAAAGGAGTAGAACTTTAGGGTTAGTAGCTTTCTAGGGTTCACGTTGAGAGGTATTGTCGTAGCATTCTGGCTACCAGTTTCGTGCTAGAGATAGTTTAGAAACACCTATATAAGCTCTGCCGAGTGTCTTATAAGCTGGAAAGTGTTAGTCATTCATGAGAACTAGGCATAAGATTCCTTGATAAACCGGCCTGTCATCCTATTGAGAGTTTCTACACGTGTGAGGATGTTTGAAGTCTTATCATATCGCTCCAGTTTTTACTAAAATTTTTGCTACAGCATTTCTTTTAACTGCTCATATCAGCTCTTCCATTTAATATTTTGTTCTTGTTTGAATGCTTAAGCTTTACTTAATTTACCTCCAATCCTCGTGGAGACGATCTCACTCATCACTTTATTACTTGTTCAATGTGTATACTTGCACCAATTGTGTATCATTTATAGTACATCATAGCACACAACAAGTTTTTGGCGTCGCTGTCGGGGATTGGCAATTGGTTATTTTGAGTTTAGTTTTGCACCATTTTATTTCGTCTTTTTGGTATAGCTTTATTTGTTGTTTTTGCTTACTTTTTGCAGGTGTTGTGCTGTTGCATGACATGAGAGAGACCTGAAGAACCATTATCACCTTTCGTTCCTGAAATTGAATGTCTTTTTCAACAAAGAAGACAATTACAAAGATCTCGAAGAGCCATGTTTGGAGTTCAAAATCAAGGAAGTCAACCAATTGAGAATCCTAATGCTGAGTCAAATCAGGGAGTCATAGCTCATCCACGTGCTATTAGGGACCATTTAAATACTATTTTGGATGATCTCAACCCTGGGATTGTAGCTCCCGAGATTCAGGCAGCCCACTTCGAACTTAAACTGGTGATGTTCAACATGTTGAATTCTATTGGAAAATTTGGTGGATCGCCTCATAAAGATGCAATACAACACATTTGTTCATTCTTGGATGTTTGTTATTCCTTTCGACAACAAGGTGTACATGAAGACGTGTTGAAACTCAAGTTGTTTTCGTATTCATTGCATGATAGAGCACGGGCATGGTTGAGTGGAGTACCCGCTGGATCTATAAAGACATGGACAAACTTGTGCAAGAGCTTTTTATTGCGGTATAATCCGCCCAACATGAACAATCAACTAAGGAATGATATTCATTTTTTCGTCAAGCTGATGATGAGTCGATGTACGAATACTGGGATCGATATAAGGGATTGCTTTGTAAATGTTCGAATCATGGTTTTCATGACTGGGCGCAAGTTATGATGTTCTACAATGGTGTCAATGCTCCGACGAGAATGATGTTGGATGCTTCAGCAAATGGTACTTCGCTGGACAAGTCACCCGAAGAAGCATTTGATATCCTCGATAGGATAGCAAACAATGACTACCAATTTCCTACTTCAAGACTTGGAACTGGGAGAAAAACTCATGGGACGCGTGAGCTAGACGCCAATGAATCTGTTTCAGCTCAATTGTAGGCCATTACAAATATGTTGAAGAATCTCCAACGTCCTAATGAAGTGAAAGAAGTGAAGGTAGCTATTGCTTGTGTTCATTGTGATGGGAATCATCATGTGAGCGAGTGCCCCGATAACCACGAGTCTACCACTACGTGGGGAACTACAATAGGAATAACCACAACCCTTATTCAAATACTTATAATCCAAGATGGCGTCAGCATCCTAACCTTTCTTTGGGAAATCAAGGATATAACACCAGCAGCTCTGATCGTCAACAGAATGTGACTGAGCCCTCAAGTTTTCAGCAAAATATGACATGGCATAATATCAACAAGGGTTCAGATTCTTTATCGAACAACAACTCTTTGGAAGCTACTTTCCAAGACTTTATGACTACTACTAAGGCTTTATTTCAAGACCATGCTGCATCTATCAAGATTCAAGGAGCACTGCTACAAAGGCATAACTCATCATTGAGAACTTTAGAAACTCAAGTAGGTCAAATCGTACAAGCTTTACATGTTCGACCTCAGGGTAGTTTACCTAGTGATACTGAAGTCACTAAACCTCATGGTAAGGAGCAGTGTAGTGCACTCTCTTTAAGGAGTGGTACCCAACTCAACAAAGAAGACAAGTTTGGGGGAAGAAAGTAGATGATTCTAACCCTAAAACTATGCAAGAAGAACCTGAGTTACAAGAGTAATCATCTCTTGAGAAGGACATGAATGAGGGCTCAACAAGTGAACCTACTGGTGAAAGACCAAATATTGCTACAGCAAAAGATGCTCTGCCACCAGTTGAGCAAGAAGTTAGACCCCCACCACCCTTCCCCCAAAGTTTGAAGAAGAAGAAGGAAGATCTTCAGTTCCAGAAATTCGTAGACATACTTAACAAGTTGTACACCAATGTTCCATTTTTGGAGGCCATTGATCAAATACCCACTTATGCAAATTTCTCAAGGATATTGTCACAAAAAAGAGGAAGGTCGAGATGTATGAGAAAATTGCTACAGGAAAAGATTGCTACTCTATGTTGAGTAAATTGCCACCAAAATAAAAGGATCTAGGCAGCTTTATCATCCCATGCTCGATAGGAGATAACTATATGGGAAAAGCCTTATGCGATATTGGATCTAGCGTGAATCTCATGCCCAAGTCAGTCTTTATGAAGCTTGGTATGGGAAATGTAAGGCCTACTACTGTTATTTTGCAATTGGCTGACTGATCCCATGTTCGTCCAGAAGGAAGGATCGAAGATGTTGTGGTAAAGGTGGACAAATTTGTTTTTCCAATTGACTTTCTTATTCTCGATTGTGAAGCTGATGAGAATGCGACCATTCCTAGCCACAGGCTGAATTTTGATCAACTGTGAAAAGAGTGAATTCACCATGAGGGTGGCTAATCAGAGGGTGACCATAAATGTCTTTAATACCCTCAAATACGTGGATGAATCAGAAGATTGTCAATGCCTCCAAGACATGGATTCTACAGAAAAAGAAGAAGCTGCAGAATTTTGATGTAGCATTTTTTTTAGAGGTTGAGGATTACATAATACTCAATGAAGATGACAATGAGGAGCTCGAGGAGTTCCCAATAGAGGTACATCAATATAGCTAGCCCAAGTACGCGCTCCGAACCTTTAGATTTTGCTAAATTTATCCATCTGAAACCATCACTTGAGCATGCACCCACGTTAGAATTAAAGCCCTTACCATCACACCTTAAATATGCTTATTTGGGTGACAATGATACCTTGCCTGTGATAATTTCCTCTAGTCTTAAACCTGAGCAAGAATGTAGCTTGATAAATCTGTTAGCTCAACATAAAAGCTTTAGGTTGGACTATGGCTAATTTGAAGGGTATAATCCCTACTATTTGTATGCGCAAAATTCTGCTTGAGGATTGTCACAGCAATTCTGTTGAACCCCAAAGAAGGCTTAATCCAGTCATGAAGACAGTGGTGATGAAGGAAATAATTAAATGGCTTAATGCTGGAATTATTTACCTGATTTCCAATAGTCAGCCCAGTACAATGTGTACCGAAGAAAGGAGGCATGACTGTGATAAGTAGTGAGGACAATGAAACCTTACCAACAAGGACTGTCACGGGTTGGAGGATTTGCATGGACTATCGAAATCTCAACAAGGCAACCAAGAAGGACCATTTTCCCCTCTCTTTCATCGATCAAATGTTGGATCAATTGGCGGGTAAATCTTTTTATTATTTCCTCAATGGATACTCAGGGTACAACCAGATTGCTATAGCGCCAGAGGATCAAGAGAAGACAACTTTCACATGCCCCTATGGTACCTATGCCTTTAGGAGCCCCTTTGGACTTTGCAATGCCCCAGCTACTTTTCAAAGATGCATGCTAGCCATTTTCTCGGATATGGTTGAAGAGTTTTTAGAGATCTTTCTCGATGATTTCTCAGTATCTGGAGATAATTTCGAGTCATGTTTGGGTAATTTAGCAAGGGTACTCAAGCGATGTGAAGAAGCAGATTTAGTGCTCAATTGGGAGAAATGCCATTTTATGGTAGCCGAGGGGACTGTTTTAGGCTACAAGATCTCACAAAAGGGAATAGAAGTGGATAAAGCAAAGGTTAAAGTGATTGAAAAGCTACCGCCTCTGACCATTGTAAAGGGCATTCGAAGTTTCTTAGGCCATGCTGGCTTTTATAGGAGGTTCATAAAGGACTTCTCCTAAATCTCCAAGCCATTGTATACTTTGCTACAACAAAACCAGCCCTACGTGTTTGATGAGAACTGCCACATCACATTCAAGGAACTTAAAGACAAGCTTATCTCAGCACCCATTGTTTTTCCCTCGAACTAGACCTTACCATTCAAGCCTATGTATGACGCAAGTGACTATGCGGTGGGAGCAGCACTTGGACAGCGCTGAGGTAATATTTTCCATATCATTTATTATGCTAGTCGCACTTTAAATGATGCGTAAATCAATTATACAACCACTGAAAAAGAATTTGTGGTTGTTGTGTTTGCATTTGATAAGTTTAGAGCATACTTGATAGGCACTAAGGTCATTGTACATACTGATTATTCAGCTATTAAGTACTTAGTGACTAAAAAGGATGCTAAACCTAGACTTATTAGGTGGATACTTCTTTTGCAAGAATTTGACCTAGAAGTGAGAAAAAGAAAGGGCACTTAAAATCAAGTTGTTGATCATCTTTCTAGGCTATAAAACAAGGTTAAATGTAATGGTGAATTAGAAATCAAGGAGGACTTCCCCGATGAGAAAATATTATTTACTACGGCAATTCCGTGGTATGCTGATATTTTTAACTTTCTTGTTAGTGGTATTTTGCCTCCTGATTTGAATAGCCAGGGAATAAAGAAATTTAGACATGATGTGTGGTTCTACTTTTGGGACGAGCCTTATTTATTCAAACAATGTGCCGACCAAATGATTTGAAGGTGTGTTCCCGGAGAAGAGCAAAAAGAAATCCTTTTCCATTGCCACTCATCGTCATATGGAGGTCACTTTGGAGGAGCTCATACTGCTGCAAAGGTCTTACAATCCGGTTTTTATTGGCCTACACTCTTCAAAGATGCACACGAATTTTGCAAGGCTTGTGATAGATGTCAAAGGACGGGGAATATATCTCGAAGGCATGAAATGTCGTTGCAAAACATCTTGGAGGTGGAGCTTTTCGATATATGGGGAATTGACTTCATGGGACCCTTCCCAGCTTCATTTGGAGATCTCTATATCTTGTTAGTTGTGGATTATGTGTCAAAATGGGTTGAAGCAGTGGTTACACCGAAGAACGACTCCAAGACAATTCTGAAGTTCCTTCACAAGAACATTTTCACAAGATTTGGAGCCCCAAGAGCTATCATAAGTGACGAAGGCACCCACTTCGACAACAAGCTCATTGCAAAAGCATTACAAAGATATAGGGTGCGACACAAAATTGCTACGACATATCACCCCCAAACCAATGGCCAAGCTAAAGTCTCCAATCGCAAGATAAAAAAAATATTAGAGAAAGTGGTCAATCCCAAGAGGAAGGACTGTGTAATAACCCAATTTTTGGTTAGTGACTATTTTGCAAAGAATTAAAAGTTGGTGGTTTTAGTTTAGTGACTAAAATGAAAAATGTTAAAGTTTGGTGACCAAAGTGAAAAGTTAAGAAAAGTTTAAGGACCAACATGGTAATTTTTAAAATAATTATTTTTATTTTATAGTTAAATAATTCACATAAGGGTGTGAATCGAATATAAAATTGTTGATTTGATTCGGTGTTTCTATTATTGGGAAATTACAGATAAAGTTTAAATGTGATTCGGGTAATCGTATGAGCTCGGAATGTGATGAAATTTTGAAGGGAGTTGTAGGAAGACTTGAAGAATATGACATTTCGTTCTGGAATCATTTTTAATTGATTTAGATTCGATTGAAGACAATATTTTGAACTAGTGTACAAATGGCATTTTTGTGAATACATGGATTCATTAAAGGCATTTTAGTCATTTTGCCCTTACTTTTTTAATTAAAGATGATTATGGAAAAGTGATAAGGTTAGGTGTCAACACCTAATTTGTCATAATTGAGGGGTAAAATGGTAATTTTACTATTGATGGAGATTTTTATATTAGATTTAAAGGATTAAAATGCCATTTGTCATGTTAATTAAATGAAGAAAAAAACTATAATTTCTCTCATCTTTCTCCTCCAATTTCGAAACCACCATAGCCAAGGTAAGAAGATTTTTTATTCAAATTTTAGCTTCATTCGATGGGTTTTTGGTTCAAGACGTGAAATAGAAAATTTATCTCCATTGAATTCTCTTTCATTTGGTATAATTTTTGCATGGTTTCCATGATTATATGTTGAGATTAGAGATTAGGGTTTATGAAGAACAAGTTGGGAATTCATATTTTATGGGTTGTTTTAATTAGATTTGAGGTTGTGATGATGATTCATGCATAATATGATGAAAATTTCATGGATTTTGGTTTTAGGTATTATTTGGGAATATTGAAAAATTAGGGGAAACTCTTGCAAAATTTTTATTTGAATGAGAAATGATGTGAGAAGCTTGAATATGATGTTAGAATCTAAATTTATGCTTGAATCAAGTTGGAAACATTTTGGAGAGTGGCCCTTGGTATTCGTCATATAGGAAAAATTTTGGGGAAAATTATGGAAATTTTTCCTAAGGTTAGAAATGGTGTAAGGATGATTTTTTAAGCTTTGAAATGTTATTTTGACTAATATGGAAGTTTGTAAAGTGTTGAGGACTAAAGTGTAAAGTTGGGAAAATATGTGATTAAAGTGGAAAGATGTTTTGAATTTAAAGTTGTGTGATAAAGGACTATTTTGAAAGGCTTGGAAGTATAAGGGTTAACATTGTTGTTGTGAGATAAGATTAGTAATGAAAGAATTTGTAGGAGTAATTGTTATTATTCCTAATATGGTTTTATATTAGAATGATGCTAACATATACTTAAATTGCATATGTTGGTGAATTTGTTGTAGATCATAATCGTAATTCGAACCGGGAGCCGAGCAACTCTAAAGACAAGGAAAAAGTACAAAAGTGAAGCAGTGTATAAGGGTAAAGCTTTCTAGTGAGGCAACAGGTGAGTGCATTTTTACTATTTTATTTGATATGAGAAAGACTTGCGATGAGTCTATCTCAAATGTCAATTCACAAATGATATCTTTTCAATGATTTTTGAAAAGTTCTATGAATGATTTTCGGGTATGAACTACCCAATGCACTTTTATTTGATACTGTGGAATGTTAATATCTTTTGATATTTTAAATAAATGAATGATATATGATAGTGAATGTTAAAGCCCATTGTTTGCATTATGAGATTTCTTGGTATAATTGGCATGCCAATGAGGTGGGAGTATAATGATAGAGTGATGTTGTATAAATATACAACAGTTACTAAGTGAAACAGTGATGTTGTGTTCTACAGCTATGACCTAGTGATACATTGATGTTGTATAAGTTTACAGTAGTTATAAAGTGATATAGTGTTTTATTTTGGCACAACAATATAGTTGATGCCGCAAATGTGCATACTCAATAGTGACTCGCATTCCATGCATTCTCATTTATCTTACATAGGACTATGATTTAAATAATAGTGACAAGTGCAATTGAAATGATTGAATGAAAGTGATATTAATTTTTGAACAGGGGTTTTTGATGTGAACTGCCTTATTTACATAAACTATTATTTTCAATGTTTTTATTGAATTATTTATTTCAAATTTTTAAATTGAATTATTAGTTGCCTCACTAAGATTATTCTTAGCATGTGAATGTTTCACGCGTAGGTAAAGGATCGTAAGGAGTAAGGAGCTGTAATAGGAGACATCATCTATTTTGGAAGAGGAACATCATTATCAGTAAGATATCCCCAATGTCTCTTTTGATATTATTAGTTGGCATGTATCTTATGAATGTTTTGGGTTATTTTGATAAGAAAATGTTTTGAAATGGTTGTAATGTTATAAATGAATATAGATACATACAGCGGATATTATTAATTAAGTATGTTTAAAAATCGTATTTTATTAGCTATTTAAATGATTTTTAATTTAAGCAGTTTTTAGGCAGTTTTATTATTTATATAAAGGAGAATTGAACTGCCAAGTTGCTGCCTGAATCTAGGTTCAGATCGAACTTCTAAATATTAGTTTTAAATTTTACGTGATTAAATATTCTTTTAGAAAATGGTAAATTATCTATATTTTAAAGAAACAAAATTTTACCGATTTTGAAATATGAACTATTGTAAGAGTGTCATGTGACATCTGTAACTCGTATTTAATGATGGATATGGGTGAGGGGTGTTACATTTAATGGTATCAGAGCTGTAGGTTTAGCCGATTCTCGGTAGAACTTAAAGTTATTTTGTGTTGAAAAGTGTGTACATGCCACTAGAATATCAATATTACTGATATGATGTTTATTAAATTGATGGATGTCGCTCCTTACTAATGTAGTTATGTGGTTATAGATGTCTGAATCAGGGAGTTCCAGACAAGCTATGGAACCAGAAATGCCAAAAGGAGCCGTAGTGGTAGTAATGAGATTAATAATAATCCCCCGGCTCAATCGGGACAAGGAGGAGCACAAGCATGGAAAGGGATGCATGTGCAAGATTAGGGGACTTTTGTTCAGTCGTTGGAAGCGATTCTGACACGTTTCCAACCACAAGTTCCCCCTGCTCCCCGTATGATAATCGCTAAAGAGTTAAAAAGTTTGGGAGCACCAGAATTTAAAGGAGATTCAGATAAAGGTCCAATAGTTGTTGATGTATGGTTGAATGATTTAAAGATCATGCTTGACGGATTATGTTGTTCTGACATGGATAAATTGGATGGAGCTGTCTCATTACTGCGAGGTCAAGCTAGGTTTTGGTGGACTAATGCTACGATGCACGTTCCTCCCGAGTAAGTGACATGGCAATTTTTTCTGGAGGAATTCAAAAATAAGTATATCGGAGACCAATTTATAAAAGAAATGAAGCAGCAATTCCTCAGCTTGAAGCAAGGGAATCGGACTATTTATGAATATGAATGTGAATTTAATAAGTTGAGCCGGTTTGCTGCAGAGTTGATCCCTACGGAGAAAGATCGATGTGATTGGTTTATTGAGGAATTAACTACGAAGTTAAAAGAAATGTTGGTGGCATGGAATTTATCAAACTTTCAGGAAGTTGTGAACCGAGCTAAGGCAATCGAACGAGTACAGCCTGAAAAGACAGCAGAACCAAAATTGCAGTCAAACAAGAGATCAGGAACATCTTCATTTTCTTTTTCATCAAAGCGGGGTAAAGGTTCTAGTTCCCGATACCAGAATAGATCTGGATCAGCTGCAAATTCTCATAAAGGATCGGGTGCAGGAAAAGGCAAACAATTCCAAACAAATAATTCTAAGGCTGATTCAGTTCCCCATTTATGTGATATTTGTGGTAGACGTCACCCAGGCCAGTGTCGAATGATGACAAAAGCTTGTTTTAAATGTGGAGAAATGGGTCATTATGTGAGAGACTGTCCACAGGTATCTGGGGAGAAACCTGCTCAAACAAAAAGATGCAGTGATGCCACCGAGGGGCAGAGGAAGAGGTGGACCTAGAAGACCATCAAAGTCAGCTTCACAAGCGGAAAGATGTGCACTAGTTCGAGTTTATAATATATGGACTAATGAGGATCGGGATGACTCGAAAATTATTGCAGGTACATTCTATCTTTTTGATAAGCCTGTATTAGTTTCGATTGATCCTGGTTCTACGCACTAGTATGTTAGTACTAAGTTGATTGAAGAGAAAGATATTCTATTAGAGTTTATCTCTAGTGATATAGTGGCAACAAATCCATTGGGTTAGAGTGCGAGAATAAGTAGAATATGTAGAAATTGTCCGATAAAGGTGCAAGAAACAGAGTTTCTGGCAAACCTAATGGAGTTACCTTTCGAAGAATTTGAAGTGATATTAGGCATGGATTGGTTATCTTTCTACCATGCCATTGTGGATTGTCACTTAAAGTGATTAATCTTGAAAATTTTGAAAGGTGAGGAGATAATAGTAGTGGGAGAAAGGATGAATCCTTCAGCTAATATGATTTTAGCAGTTTCTACGAAGAAGCTGCTATTACAAGGTTGTCAAGCTTTCTTAGCAAATGTTGTGGATACAAGAACTGCTAAAATTAAATTGAAAGATATTCCTACAGTTTGGGAATATCCAGATGTATTTCCCGATGAGTTACTAGGATTACCCCTGATCGAGAAGTAGAATTTAAGATAGAGGTGCTACCTGGTACAACACCCATATCGATGGCCCCGTATAGAATGGCGCCAACTGAGCTTCGAGAGTTAAATGCGCTATTACAAGAATTATTGGATCGGGGTTTTATAAGGCCAAGTGTATCACCTTGGGGCACACCAGTGTTATTTGTGAAAAAGAAAGACGGGTCTATGTGACTATGCATAGATTATCGTCAGCTAAATAAGGTGGCCGTGAAAAATAAGTATCATCTTCCGAGGATTGATGATCTTTTTGATCAATTAAAAGGTGCAGTTGTGTTTTCCAAAATTGATCTTAGATCTGGATATCATCAGTTGAAGATTAAGGAAGAAGATATTTCAAAGACAGCTTTCCGAACTCGGTATGGGTATTATGAGTTTGTAGTGATGCCATTCGGATTAACTAATGCCCCTGCAGCGTTCATGGATCTGATGAATCAAATATTTCAGCCATATTTGTATCAATTTGTGGTAGTATTTATTAATGATATTTTAGTATATTCAAAGATAAAGGAGGAACATGATGCTCATCTTCGTGTTGTTCTTCAGATTCTTCGGGAAAATAAATTATATGCCAAACTGTCAAAGTGTGAATTTTGGCTATCGGAAGTTACTTTTCTTGGTCATGTGCTTTCGGCAGAAGGAATAAGAGTAGATCCCAAGAAAGTACAAGCTATAATTGACTGGAGAGTACCAAAGAATATTTCGGAAGTTCGAAGTTTCATGGGTCTGGCAGGTTATTATCGAAGATTTGTAAAGAATTTCTCGATAATTGCCTCTCCGCTAACCAAGCTATTGAGAAAGGATGTGACATTCATTTGGACGGATAAGTGTCAAGAAAGCTTTGAAACATTAAAGAGGATTTTAACTGAAGCTCCAGTGTTGGTGCAGCCAGAATCGGGTAAGGATTTTGTAGTGTATAGTGATGCTTCTTATAATGGCTTGGGATGTGTACTCATGCAAGAAGGAATTGTAGTGGCTTATGCTTCCAGACAGTTTAAGATGCATGAGAGGAATTATCCCACCCATGATTTAGAGTTGGCAGCGGTTGTTTTTTGCTTTAAAGATATGGCGTCATTATCTATATGGAGAACGATGTTATATCTGTACGGATCATAAAAGTTTAAAGTACATGTTAACTCAAAAGGAGTTAAATCTAAGGCAGAGAAGGTGGATTGAGCTCTTAAAAGATTATGATGTGGTTATTGACTACCATCCAGGAAAAACGAACGTGGTAGCTGATGCCCTCAGTAGAAAGACCTTTGCTGCTCTGATAACTATAATTGCGAGGCTAGCTTTGAAAGAAAATGGTGTTTTGATTTCTGAATTAAGTTTAAGGCCTGCTTTAGTAGATCGGATAAAGGAGCTTCAGAAGTGCGATATGGAATGTTTGTCAAGATTCAAACAAGTCAAAATGATGAGAATAAAGATTTTGGAGTTAAACCTGATGGATGCTTGTATTTCGAGGAAGAATTGTTATTCCTGAGGATGAAGAATTAAAGAAAGAACTTCTCTTTGAAGCACATTATAGTCCTTTGACTATGCATCCAGGTGGAAATAAGATGTATCAAGATCTAAAGAGTCGGTATTGGTGGCCAGGAATAAAAAGAGCTATAACTGAGTTTGTTTTAAAATGCCTGACATGTCAACAAGTAAAAGCGGAGCATCAGGTGCCTTTTGGTTTATTGCAGTCAATTTCCATTCCTCAGTGGAAATGGGAACGAGTAACCATGTATTTCGTAACGGGCTACCTTTGACTCCAAGCAAAAAATGATTCAATCTGGGTGATTGTTGATAGATTGACTAAGTCGGCACATTTCATTCCTATCTGAACTAATTTCTTTGTGGATAAGTATGCTGAATTATATATTAAGGAGATGGTTCAGCTTCATGGAGTACCAGTCTCAATTGTCTCTAATAGAGATCCAAGGTTTACTTCCAGATTTTGGAAGTCTTTACATAAAGCTTTGGGTACTCGACTTAATTTTAGCACGGCTTTTCATTCTCAAACAGATGGACAATCAGAGCAAGCTATTCAGATTTTGGAGGATATGTTGAGGGCTTGTGTGATTGAATTCAAAGGATCATGGGAGAAGTACTTGCCATTAGCGGAATTTTCTTATAACAACAGCTATCAAGCAAGTATCAAAATGGCACCTTATGAAGCCTTGTATGGAAGAAAGTGCAGGACTCCTTTGAATTGGTACGAGTTGAAAGATCGGGACATTTTGGAACCTGATCTAATTAGAGAAGCTGAAGATAAAGTAAAGATCATACAAGATAATCTCAAGATAGCTGCCGAAAGACAGAAAGCTTATGCAGATTCAAAGAGGAGAGAAATTGAATTTCAAGTAGGTGATAAAGTGTTTCTCAAAGTATCACCTTGGAAAAGATATTGCGATTTGGACGAAAGGGAAAACTAAGTCCAAGATTTATTGGACCGTATGAGATTGTAAAAAGAGTTGGTCTGGTGGCTTACCAACCTGCTCTACCTCAGGAAATGGATAAGATTCATAATGTGTTCCATGTATCGATGCTCAAAAAGTATCGATTAGATCATTCCCACATCATTACTCTAGAGGAAGTCAAGATTCAACCAGATTTGACGTATGAAGAGGAACCAATCAGAATTTTAGCACATGAGCTCAAGGAATTGAGGAACAAGTCGATTCCACTTGTTAAAGTTCTTTGGCGAAATCACAAAGTGGAAGAAGCAACATGGGAAAGAGAGAAAGATATGGAAAAACGGTTTCCTCATCTTTTCAAATTAGGTATGCTCGAAAAATTTGAGGATGAATTTTCTTAAGGGGGAAAATTGTAATACCCCAATTTTTGGTTAGTGACTATTTTGCAAAGAATTAAAAGTTGGTGGTTTTAGTTTAGTGACTAAAATGAAAAATGTTAAAGTTTGGTGACCAAAGTGAAAAGTTCAAGGACCAACATGGTAATTTTCCCAATAATTATTTTTATTTTATAGTTAGATAGTTCACATAAGGGTGTGAATCGAATATAAAATTGTTGGTTCGATTCAATGTTTCTATTATTGGGAAATTACAGTTCAAGTTTAAATGTGATTCAGGTAATCGTTTGAGCTCGGAATGTGATGAAATTTTGAAGGGAGTTGTAGGATGACTTGAAGAATATGACATTTCGTTCTGGAATCATTTTTAATCGATTTAGATTCGATTGAAGACAGTATTTTGAACTAGTGCACAAATGGCATTTTTGTGAATACATGGATTCATTAATGGCATTTTAGTTATTTTGCCCTTACTTTTTAATTAAATATGATTATGGAAAAGTGATAAGGTTAGGTGTCAACACCTAATTGGTCATAATTGAGGGGTAAAATGGTAATTTTACTATTGGTGGAGATTTTTATATTAGATTTAAAGGATTAAAATGTCATTTGTCATGTTAATTAAATGAAGAAAAAACTAGAATTTCTCTCATCTTTCTCCTCCAATTTCGAAACCACCATAGCCAAGATAAGAAGATTTTTGATTCAATTTTTTGCTTGATTCGATGGGATTTTGGTTCAAGAAGTGAAATAGAAAATTTATCTCCATTGAATTCTCTTTCATTTGGTATAATTTTTGCATGGTTTCCATGATTATATGTTGAGATTAGAGATTAGGGTTTATGAAGAACAAGTTGGGAATTCATGTTTTATGGGTTGCTTTAATTAGATTTGAGGTTGTGATGATGATTCATGCATAATATGATGAAAATTTCATGGATTTTGGTTTTAGGTATTATTTGGGAATATTGAAAAATTAGGGGAAACTCTTGCAAAATTTTTATTTGAATGAGAAATGATGTGAGAAGCTGGAATATGATGTTAGAAGGTTAAATTTATGCTTGAATCAAGTTGGAAAATTTTTGGAGAGTGACCCTTGGTATTCGGCATATAGGAAAAAAATTGGGGAAAATTATGGAAAATTTTCCTAAGGTTAGAAATGGTGTAAGGATGATTTTTTAAGCTTTGAAATGTTATTTTGACTAATATGGAAGTTTGTAAAGCGTTGAGGACTAAAGTGTAAAGTTGGGAAAATATGTGATTACAGTGGAAAGTTGTTTTGAATTTAAAGTTGTGTGATAAAGGATTATTTTCGAAAGGTTTGGAAGTATAAGGGCTAACATTGTTGTTGTGAGATAAGATTAGTAATGAAAGAATTTGTAGGAGTAATTGTTATTATTCCTAATATGGTTTTATATTAGAATGATACTAACATATACTTAAATTGTATATGTTGGTGCATTTGTTGTAGATCATAATCGTAATCCGAACCGGGAGCCGAGGATCTCTAAAGACAAGGAAAAAGTACAAAAGTGAAGCAATGTATAAGGGTAAAGCTTTCTAGTGAGGCAACAGGTGAGTGCATTTTTACTATTTTATTTGATATGAGAAAGACTTGCGATGATTCTATCTCAAATGTCAATTCACAAATGATATCTTTTCAATGATTTTTGAAAAGAGCAATGAATGATTTTTGAGTATGAACTGCCCAATGGACTTTTATTTGATACTATGGACTGTTAATATCTTTTGATATTTTAAATAAGTGAATGATATATGATAGTGAATTTTAAAGCCTATTGTTTGCATTATGAGATTTCTTGGTATAATTGGCATGCCAATGAGGTGGGAGTATAATGATACAGTGATGTTGTATAAATATACAACAGTTACTAAGTGAAACAATGATGTTGTGTTCTACAACTATGACCTAGTGATACAGTGATGTTGTATAAGTTTGCAGTAGTTATAAAGTGATAAAGTGATACAGTGTTTTTTTTGGCACAACAATATAGTTGATGTCGCACATGTGCATACTCAGTAGTGAATCGCATACGATGCATTCTCATTTATCTTACATTGGGCTATGATTTAAATAATAATGACAAGTGCAATTGAAATGATTGAATGAAAGTGATATTAATTTTTGAACAGGGGTCTTTGATATGAACTTCCTTATTTACATAAACTATTATTTTCAATGTTTTTATTGAATTATTTATTTCAAAGTTTTAAATTGAATTATTAGTTGCCTCACTAAGATTATTCTTAGCGTGTGAATGTTTCACGTGTAGGTAAAGATCGTAAGGAGTAAGGAGCTGTAATAGGAGACATCATCTATTTGGGAAGAGGTACATCATTATCAGTAAGACATCCCCAATGTCTCTTTTGATATTATTAGTGGGCATGTATCTTATGAATGTTTTGGGTTATTTTGATAAGAAAATGTTTTGAAATGGTTGTAATGTTATAAACGAATATAGATACTTATAGTGAATATTATTAATTAAGTATGTTTAAAAATCGTATTTTATTAGCTATTTAAATGATTTTCAATTTAAGCAGTTTTTAGGCAGTTTTATTATTTATATAAAGGAGAATCGAACTGCCAAGTTGCTGCGTGAATCTAGGTTCATATCGAACTTAGAAATATTAGTTTTAAATTTTACACGATTAAATATTCTTTTAGAAAATGGTAAATTATCTATATTTTAAAGAAACAAAATTTTACCGATTTTGAAATCAGAACTATTCTAAGAGTGTCATGTGACATCTCTAACTCGTATTTAATGATGGATACGGGTGAGGGGTGTTAAAGACTGGTCCCCAAAGCTTGAAGAAGCCTTATGGGCTTATCGCACAGCATTCAAAACTGCTTTGGGAATGTCCCCATTCAAGCTTGTCTATGGAAAGGCATGCCACCTTTCCGTTAACCTAGAACACAATGCTTATTGGGCCATTAAAAAGATTAATATGGACACCCAGCTAGCTGGAGAAAGGAGGTTGCTGGAGCTGAACAAGATGGAAGAATTTAGAGCACAAGCCTATGAGAATGCACGTCTGTACAAGGAGAAAACAAAGAAGTGGCACGACAAGTACTTTTGCCACGGCATTTTGTAGAAGGTCAACAAGTTCTCCTCTACAACTCTCGGCTCAAACTCTTTTTGGGAAAACTCAAGTCACGATGGTTAGGCCCTTTCCATGTACACAAGGTTTACCCTCATGATGTTGTAGACATCAAGAACCTTGACGATGACACCATCTTCAAGGTTAACGGCCAAAGACTGAAGGTCTATACTGGAGCTCCAATCTTACGCGACAAATCCTCATTGCTTCTTCAGGATGCATGAGAGTTTGAAATCCCCACCCTTTCTATTTTGCTATAGCATTTTCATATTCCATATGTTTATAAATAATCACATTTATATTTTATTTCTTTGTCACTTAGTTCTTTATTTTATGCTCTGTTTTTTGTTTGTCTTTATTAGCCCATGTCATATTTCTTCTTAGGGTTGCAGGTGTCATGCAAGGGCTTGGTTTAAGGAATAGACATATTTCTAATTAGGGTTAGGGTTTTGTCCTTACCTTATTAAGGGAAGTTGAAAATATCAAACTTTTCCAGGGTGCTTGGGCGACATTAAAAAAATGGGAATTCTATATCTTTTTAATTTTCAAAACCCTACTCAATCATGATCTGTTTAGATTCTTTCTCCCACTTTTCACTTTACATTAACTCCCCATCACATCCTTCCTCTTTCCCATGCCTATAACCACCATATCCACTCTCTCTCTCCTTAATTTTGCCAGTTTTCTTTTGCATTAAATCACCCCTCACCTTTTATAATTCCCCCGCTTTACTTCAACTTTTCCCCAAACCCTTCCTTTTCCTCATCTCCTTCGAACCAAACTTCACCCAAAAACCCTGCTAGCCCCAACACTTTTCTCCCATTACTTAAACCATGGTTCGATGCAAGAACGTTGCCGGTGCTTCAAGCAGTGTACAACAACAACCAACCATTGATGTAATATCCCAAATTTTGGCTAGTGACTAAATTGTAAATTTTAAAAGTTTAGGGGGTTAAAGTATAAACTTTGGAAAAGTTTGGGGACTAAAGTGTAAATTTCCCCAACAAGTAATTTTATTCAGTATAAGAGTGAATCAGATCGAAATAGGTACCTTGATATCGGTTTTAAGAATTAAGATGCAGAAAAAGGTACCGAATTTGGATCGAATAAAATTATCAAGCGTGCTTAGGCCAGAGAAATATAAGGATGGGTGACCTTCGGGAAGGTCCCATAAAAGTGTTTCTGATTGGTATTTTGGACTCAGTAAGAGTAAAGAATTTTTGAATGAATTATCGATAAAGGATTTCTAAGATAAATTTTATTCTATGAAGATTTTCGATAATTATTGGGAAATTAGACTAAGTTCAAAAAAATTATAGTCTAAGTCCTTAAGAAAGGAAGTTTTTATGAGATGATAATGTTTATTTTCTGAATATGGAAATATAGAATTTTTGGAATAAATCAGATAGTTTGGGAAAGGTAAAATCGTATTAGAAGTATTTTACGAATATCGGGAAATCGATCGAACTGAAATTTTAGAGACTGGTCCAAAAGCCATGGGAAAGTCATAAAATACTATTTTATAAATATTTTATTATAGTTGGTTGGATTCCAACTAGACATAGTTGAATTTTTACAAGAATGGCAAACTAGTAAATAAAAACTAGTTGGAGGGCAAATTGGTCATTTGGCCCCAATGGCAATGTTGAAATATTTAAAAAATTATCAGGAAAATTTTGGAAAGAGGAAATGGGAGATTTAATATTGGCCCTTTATTGATGATAAGATCATTCTCAACCATTTGATTAAAAGGGCATTTTAGTAATTTCACAATCTAAATGAATTTAAAATTCATTTATACAAGACAAGTGGCCAAATTAGATGAAAAACAAAAGATGAAGACCATTCTTCATGTAACACCCCCTACCCTGGGTTGGCAGCAAACTGGTTCGAGATCATTACTAACGTACAATACAAGCATAAACAAGGCTAGAATAGGCTAACTCATCCCTATTAGATGAGTTACGTAACTAACAAGTAACCAAACATACATTACTTAACATGTAAGCAATCTTATGTACATACATTATAGGTTACCAAAAATTTCAATTAACATTATCATACAATCATCATCATTCAAATAGCTTAAGGACAAACATGCTTCCATTTCATTTCATTGTTTCTTAACTTGATACATGTAACATTCAATTGTAAATACCTTGATTCCAAGCAAGCAATATGCCAACCTTACCATTCGGCATTTACCATTCAAGATTACAAAATACTTATATAACATGTCATGATCATACAAGACTATCTTAACTCACAAGACATTCGAATTGTAACACCCCATTCTCGTATTCGTACACTAAACACGAGTCGGAAATGTCACAGTAATTTAAAAACTACATTGCATTAAAAATCAGGACTATTTAAATTTTTTTAACTTATAGATAATAATTTAGTTATATCTAAGTTCTAATATAAAACACAATATTTATACATATCATATACTATTCAAGATACATAAACAAAACCATCACAAGACATACTGGTTTTATCTTTTAACAAAATAAACAGGTTATTTCGTTCATGCCATTATTCACATATAAAACCAGGATATCATAAGTACTGAAAATAACCTGTCAACTTTATGTCTTCACAAAAGATTTGATGCAACAACTCCGTCCAATCCTACTCCGGTTTACCTACGTGTATTACAGAAATACACGCTAAGTATAACATAGTGAGGCATAAATAAGTAACATATATAAAATCTTTATAATGCATGATACTTTCCAAAAACCTGATATTTGTTAAAAATACATACTTCATAATACAAGAATATAGCCCAAGGTAAATATTAAGTACTATTATAAGAGTCATGTACTTTAAAAGTAATATTCTTTATTGCTTGCAGACACAATAAAGTGCCTATAACATATATGACACTTTAAAGTGCCAATAACTTTATGATACACATTGAAGTGTCAATAACCTTACAATACTCTTCAAGTTTCATTAACCCGTAGAATGCCTTATATGGTTGATGATGCCTTTAAACCAACTAACCAACTTATACGGTTGATGGTGCCTTTAAACCAACTAACCAACTTATACGGTTGATGGTGCCTTTAAACCAACTAACCAACTTATATGATTGGTGATGCCTTTAAATCACCTAATCCATAATCGAATAATATATTTTTACATGTCCATAAGACATCTCATCATAACTTATTGAATTGTCAATACTCGTAGACATAATTGTGTCAGAAGTTGTAAGTTTCTAAGAGTATACCTCAATATTGTCTAACTTAATATTACATTACCAATGGCAACCTTAAAAACAATTCCTGCAATTAAGGGCAAATAACACAATATCCATACATACATCACGTAAAACATTTTATATTGGAGCAGTTCATACCCCAATATGCTTTATAATATTCATGGTATACTGCCATAATCTGTAAATCGTTAAAATAAAGTCCCATGCTAAATACATATATGCACTCACCTTAGCCTTGTAAGATGCCTTTCCTCACTATTTGGTATTACTTCTGAACTTTCTCTTTTCCTCTAGTACTTGTATCTCCCTTAGTCTCTCTTGGAACTGTAGAAACCAATCGAATACATACATTACCATACTTTTGTTAGACTTAAATCTAACATTGTTAGCTTAACAACAAACATACTTATTTGAATATAAAATATTCAAATATTTTCCTTTCTTCTTTGTCCTTATCGAATATTTATCATAGTCCTTAATGACTAACTTAACCTCATATAATTCTCCCAATTTCATATCTTTCAATGCCATACTAAAATAATCTTCCAAAACCCATCCCCTTCATTCTTTTTATATTCAAAAATGGTCCCTTCTCTCTGCCAAAATTTCATTTTGGTCCCAAATCACCAAAACTACTTAATGAATTCAAAATCTCAATACTTCTATCATTAAAATAATTTTCACAATAACTCCCCTATATTTTACATCTTAACCGAAATGGTCAGTTTCCATAAGGTGTTTCAATCATTCTAACATCAAAAATAAGACTTTTAGTTTCATTATTCATTCATTTTCATCCTTAATTTAATTCCCTAACCAAATTCCCAAAACTTAGGGTTAGGGTTTATGTCTTGAACATAAGATAAATTCTAATTCAAGCTTGTTTTCATGTCTACAACGTCAAATATACTCAAATCAAACTTCAAACTCAACATGTATTCAAATTCTCATAATTTTCTTCAACCAAAAACATAACCTATGCTTAGCTTTACCATGCAAAACAACCATCAAAATGAAGAAAATCAAGCATAGATTAATTTATTCTAAAGCATCATACCTTAATTTTTCTTGTAAATCTCTCAAATAAAGCTTGAAAGTTGAATTTTTCTTCTTTCCCTTGTTCTTCTTATCTCACGGCTAAGTAGAGAAATATGAACAAATATATTGTTCATTCTTTCTTTTAATTAATCCACATGTCCCCTATTTTAATCTAAATATGTCACTTGTCTCATTAAAAATGAATTTTTAATACATTTTTATCCATTTCACCAATTTCTCCTCCAACCAATTTCATATTTACAAGTCCTCTTCCAATATGCCATTCCATTACATGGGAACTAATATATTTCCTTCCTAACCGGCCATCCCTAAAAAAATCAACAAATTTCATTTTACGATTTTTTTGTTCGATCCAATTATCCGAAAATCACCTAATACAATTTTTCCATAATCGTATTATCAAATATAATCCAAAAATCTCATATTTCTAATTTCCATAAATAAATAATATTATCGTAATAATTATTCTATATTTATGGATTCTATCTCTGAAATTTGGACTTGATCCAAAAATACCGATAATTATTCGAAATTTATATCGGATAAAATTCTTTTTAAAAAAATCATTTAAAAATATTCGTACAAATCATTTCCACTTATTCAGAGTCCTCATTAACATTCTAAAACACAATTATGGAACCTTCCCAGAGGTCACCCATCATAATGCTACTCTGGCCTGAGCACACTTAACAATTATATTCGATCCAATTTCGATACTTTCCACTACATCTAAATCTCCAAATCCGATATCAAAATTCTTATTTTGATCATATTTACTATTATTCTAACTAAAATCAATTAATTGATATTTTTACACTTTGAACCCCAAATTTTAAAAATTTACGTTTTAGTCACTGAACTAAAACCACTACTTTTAATTCTTTATCTTTTAGTCACTAAACTAATTTTGGGTATTACACGAATGGCACATGACTAGATCAATTACTTTGATAAAATCAATATATACATAACCATATGCGCAACAAATACTTACAATACATAGAATTTAAGTTCTTTACTTGATTTATATTAATAACCAAGTTCACAAGATAGTAGGCCCATTCAAGATCATATACATATATACAAGATCAAATATTCAAAATGCATGCACAAGACATTATATACAACTAAGTGCCACCAACTAGGGGAGTACAAAACAAGTATAAACCATACTTTAGCTATGTTTGTGTCTTGCTTCAAGCTCAAGAAATCAGGCTTCAGGATCAAGCAACGATCGAATCCTTTATCCTGTGTTTGGGAAGAATGAAAACAAGAGTGATAAGTACAAGATATGTACTCAGTGAGGTAGCAACTAGTTCTAACAAATTTATAAGACATATATCACTTAACTAAGTTGCTTAGTCAAGGTTGGAAGCAATTAGAATTCAAGCTTAGTGCAATCTTCATTTCAAGTCAAATAACATACTCAAGCAATATACACATTTCAATTCAAATCAAGTACATATTAGTTCAAGTTTACATGTTTGCCATTTCAAGAATACATGTCAAGTAATCCAAGTAGCAAGTCATACAATACAAGGTTCAAGCATAGACAATTTTCATTTCAAGAGTTTCATGTCAAAAATCAAGCATTACATGTCAAGCAATTCGAGTATTTCAAGCTTATATATCAAGTGGTTCAAGTATCAAGTAATTCAAGAATCATATAATTCAAGTATCAAATGAACTTTATTCTTTAATTATTTCTCATTTGCTTGCTTTAGTTTATGCCTTTTGTATTTAGTTGTCCAGCTAATCGAGTCTCCAACCAACTGCCGCCACAAGATGTAACGTAGTACGCAAGATGTACTGTAGTACTGGTCAACCCTCCTACTGTCGCCAAAGACCACACATACGTACCCTCCATCTGTCGCCAATTGGGGGCCTTAGCCCTGGACCGTAGTCCACCTTGACACAATGAGCTCTAGACTCTAAGGCATGCCCTTCTACCTATGACCACTAACAACCAAGGCTTTGTTCAATTATGAATCACTTATTCAAGTATTACATGTTTATTTCAAGCAATAACATATTCAAGGATCAATTCAAGATACATTGCAAGATCATGTTCATATACACAACCCTTAGACCTATTGAGCCGTAGTTCTACACTTTGCAATTTAATCTTGTCATTCAAGCAAGTAATTAAGATATGACATCTTTTAGGCATCAAGCAAGATCTTTAATTCATGATTTATATCATGTTAACAAGTATTTAAATCATAGAGGTACATTTAATCACTCATTCGATATGATCAAGATCAAGGCATCAAGGTTCAAGCGTTTATTTTCACTTTTCTTCCTAGATAATTTAACAACATACATGTTTCAATTAGATCTCAAGTTTTAGCGTAAATCATTCTTCCACTTTTTCTTCACAACCAAGCTTAAATCATGTATATTAACATGGCATAAAATAACAATAAGTAGACATGCATCTTTGGTTAGGACCTAAGTCCTAGCTCTATATTAGCTATACTCACAATACTCCAAGCTTAATTAGTCTTGCAAGACTATCCCCTTTTTCTTGTCCCTTGAATGCTCGACTTTAGATCCTTCTCCAAAGTCTTGTCTTTGCTCTAATAAATCACATACATAGGACAAGGTCAAAACATGAAATCACAAAATCATTCAACATAGCAACAAGGTTAACACATCACCTATACAAGACCAATAACATCTAAACTGCTGCTGCTACTGCCTGGCAGCATGTGCACTGTTTACTAAAACATGCATAACTTTCATTCTGTTCGTCAGAATTTCAATTCGTTTACACCGTTGGAAACATAACTTAATTTTATTTCTAACCATATAGGCCTTGCATTTTAATTCTTTTCCAATTAATACAGTTTTTAACTTAAAGACAGGTCAAGTTACACCACTGGACAGTTTGTACTGTCCCTAGAGTTTCATTTCTACAATTCATTCTAAAATCCAGAATTCAGTTTTGTTTTCTCCTAATGAATTTAGACATGTTAAGTCATTGTCCATAAAATTTTCAGTCTTAAATTCTCTTTATACAATTTATAGTGATTTTTCAAAGTTACTGCCCAGAACAGAGTATTCTGGGCAGATTACACTAGTTTGAGTTTCTAGCTTCTTTAATCACTTGGATGGTACTTCTAACATATTAATTCAACTTATATACATACTCATACAAGTCTAGGTCATTTTTATTCACTTACCAATGTGATCAAAACAAAGCATTATATAAAATCAAGCATGTTTACACAATCTTATCTAGCAATGTGATCAAAACAGTTTCATGCCATGATACATTCAAATCATACCAATTTAGTACTTAATTTTCCAGCAATCTCCCAGAAAATACCAGCAACCATATATATTTCTTTCTTAGCAATTTGATCACAACATTCAAAATTTAAAAAATCTTAGAGCTAACATCACAATAACATGCATATCTTCCATCCTATTCAAATTAAGCAACAAGAACACCATAAATTTCCAGATTTAAGCATTATATTTCAATCATTCAAATCTATAACATATAGGAACCAAGAATTATACCTTCACCTAAGCTAATTTGATCAAGACTAAATCAAGAACATGAATTTGAAGATGATTCCATGAAGCTTTCTCTCAAACTCTCCCTCTCTCTCATTATTCGGTTATGGTAAGCAACAAGATGAAGAATCAAATTTGGTTTTACTCTTTCTTTCACACAACATGGCCGGCCATTACACCCTTAATTGCCATGTGTGAAATTACTTGCCATATGTATTCCATTATAGAATAATGGTCTGATTACACATGCAAGTTTGTTGTTTCACTTTTTTTTCAATTTGGTCCTTTTAATTTGGCACTCTAACTTGTTGGCTATAACATTTTAGTCCTTTAGACATTAGCTATCTTTTCTTCCTTTTATTTCAGTTTGGTCCTAGACTTAATTAGTCTAATAAGGGTAATTCTATAACAATTTAACTAATAGCTCCATGTTACATACTCCCAAGCTTAAGTATATTTTATTTCATTAACATAACATTAGATTTAACTCCCAATTCTTTCAATTTGATAAGTACATGACTCAAATGGTCAATAGCTTAGATAGTGGTAACCTTTCTAGGCCTGGTTTAGGGTGTTACAATTCTCCCCCCCCCCTTAAAATAAATTCGCCCTCGAATTTACCTGAGTTGAACAAGTGAGGATGTTGATCTCTCATCGTAGCCTCAGGTTCCCAAGTTGCCTCTTCCATTTTATGATTCCTCTATAACACTTTCACTAAGGGAACATTCTTGTTTCGGAGTCTTCTAACTTCTTTGTCGAGTATTCTTATTGGCTCTTCCTCATATGATAGGTCGGGATTCAACTCAAGTTCTTTAGGTTCTAGAACATGGGATGGGTCATATCTATATCTTCGTAGCATAGATACGTGAAAGACATTGTGGATCTTATCAAATTCACTAGGAAGAGCTAATCAATAGGCCACTAGCCCTATCTTTTCAATGATTTTGAATGGTCCAATGAATCGGGGACTGAGTTTCCCTTTTCTTCCAAATCGAAAGACTTTCTTCCAATGAGACACTTTCAGAAATACCTTCTCTCCAACATTGTATTGGATGTCTCTTCTTTTTAAGTCTGCATAGGCTTTTTGTCTATCAAAGGCTTGCTTCAATCGATCATGTATGATTTGAACTTGTTCCTTGGTTTCCCTGAGTAATTGAGGTCCCAATACCTTGTTTTCTCCCAGTTCAGACCAGCACAAGGGAGTTCTACATTTCCTTCCGTATAGAGCTTCGAAGGGAGCCATCTAAATAGATGTCTGGTAGCTATTGTTGTAAGCAAACTCTACTAGGGGTAGAGATTTTTCCCAGTTCTTTCTGAAGTTTATAACACAAGCACATAGCATGTCTTCAAGTACTTGGATGATTCTTTCAGATTGGCCATCTGATTGACGATGAAAGGATGTACTAAGGTGCACTTTAGTTCCAAGGGCTTTTTGCAAAGAATTCCATAATCGAGAAGCAAATATGGGGTCTCGATCAGAGATTATAGCTGTAGGTACACCATCTAATCGAATCACTTCACTAATGTATAGCTCGGCTAAGGTTTCCAAGCTCATGTTCATTCGAAGATGGATAAAATGAGTAGACTTTATGAATCTATCAACAATCACCCATGCAGCATCGTTCTTTCTTGGAGTGGAAGGAAGACCAGTAACGAAGTCCATTGTAATCTGATCCCATTTCCACTAAGGGAATTCGATTTGTTGGAGCAATCTAGTGGGGACTTGATGTTCGGCTTTGACCCTCTAACAAGTTAAGCACTTTGAAACAAAATCTGTGATAGCCGATTTCATGCCTGGCCACCAGTATAGTGGCTTTAGGTCTTTGTACATCTTAATCGATCTAGGGTGAATCGAGAAATAGCTTTGGTGAGCTTCTTGTAACATCTTGTGTCTTAGTTCTTCATTGTTAGGAACATATACTCTATCTTTGAAATAGAGGAGTCTATTCGACTTAAGGGAAAAGTTAGAATTAGACTCAGAGTCTAGCTTGGACATGATCTTCTGAAGATCTGGATCAATTTGTTAGAGTTCTTTGATTCTCGAGATTAGACTAGATTGAAATTGAAGTTCATACAAGAATTTCCGTCCTTTGGATAAACGAAAATGAGCATTGATAGCCAAGGAAGCTATAATGAATGGAAAAGATCATTAAGAAAGATTTTCGAATAGTTACTTGTAAGTTAAAAAAGGTATAATTCGAATCAATTATTCTAGAATTTAGATTTTGAGGAGTTACCCGAGTATGGTCTGCGACAAAGGGCATCAGCAACCACGTTTGCTTTCCCCAGATGGTAGTCGATAACCAAATCATAATCTTTAAGTAACTATAGCCATCTCCTTTGCCTCAAGTTCAAATCTTTCTGAGTTAGGAGGTATTTGAGGCTGTTGTGGTCTGTGGACAAGTTACATTTCTCCCCATACAAGTAATGTCTCCAGACTTTGAGCGCAAACACGATAGCTACCAATTCTAAATCTTGTGTAGGGTAGTTTGACTCGTGTGGTTTTAGTTGCCTTGAAGCGTAAGCTACCATGTTTCCATCTTGCATTAGGATACATCCTAGTCCTAAATGAGATGCATCACTGTAAACAGTGTACTCCTTGCCCAATACTGGTTGGATGAGAACCAGAGCATGAGTCAGGTCTTGTTTAAGTTGATCAAAGCTTCGCTGTTGGTTCTCCGACCAAACAAAGGGTGTATCTTTACGAGTTAGCTTACTCAAACTTGCGGCAATGGATGAGAATCCCTTGACAAGACGTCGATAATACCTAACTAAACCGAGAAAGCTTCTGACCTCACCAACATTCCTCGGAGGTCTTCGATCCAAGATAGATTGAATCTTCCTTTGATCTACTTTAATCCCTTCTGTCGAGATAACATGTCCAAGAAATGACACTTCCGATAGCCAAAATTTGCATTTAGAGAACTTCGCAAACAATTGATGTTCTCGAAGAGTTTGCAATATGATTCAAAGGTGTTCAGAATGTTCTTCCTTATTCCGAGAATACACCAAAATGTCATCAATAAAACAACCACAAACTTGTCAAGATAGGGCTTAAATACACGGTTCATGAGATCCATGAAAGCAGCCAGAGCATTCGTTAACCCGAATATAATCACAAGGAATTCGAAATGGCCATATCGAGTACGAAAGGTTGTATTGGGTATATCTTCTTCTTTTACCCTCATTTGGTAGTATCCTGATCGTAGATCGATCTTTGAGAATACTGCAGCATCTTTGAGTTGATCGAAAAGATCTTCAATCCTTGGGAGAGGATATCGATTCTTGATAGTAAGCTTGTTCAACTGTCTATAGTTAATACATAGTCGCATAGTCCCGTCTTTCTTCTTCACAAACAAGACTGGAGCACCCCAGGGAGATGAGCTAGGCCTAATGAAACCCTTGTCTTGTAGCTCTTGGAGTTGCTTCTTGAGTTCTTTCAACTCAACAGGTGCCATTCGATAAGGTGTGATGGACACCAGAGTTGTTCCAGATTGGACATCGATCTCGAACTCTACTTTTCTGGTTGGAGGGAGACCAGGGAGTTCCTCGGGAAAAGCATCAAGATATTCTGATACAACAAGCACAGTAGGTAAACCGAATTCAAGTTCATCTTGTAAGACCATAGTAGCAAAGATTGAGGTCAGGTTCTTGTTAATTAGAAGAATTGATTCTTTTCCTAAACCCCGAAGGTAAAGTCTTCTATTTAGGCAATCTACCAAGGCTTCATGCTTGCTTAACCAATCTAGTCCCAGTACTAGATCGAATTCACAAGTTGGTAGTACATATAGATTAACAAGAAATGGTACATTTCGAATGAATAGGGAACAATTTCTACAGATAAGGCTTATGTTTTTAATTCCCCCTATAGGGTTCAAAACTACGAGGCATTGTTTTACAATTTCAAGCTTTAAGTTCAACTTTACAATCAAGGTTGAACTTGCGCTCTAGGTTCAGCTTGTTGCTGTGGAGGATTTTGCTCCATCCTCACACTATCTCCTTCATTCGAGGAGCTTACGGGACTTTCATCATCCCGAGCGAGCCTAGTTTCAGACATTCTACGTTCAAAATAGAACAATTAGGAATTCAGTTTAGTTAAGCAAAGACATAAACTATACAATACAAGTCTCCTAGGTGGCACAAGTATATGTAAGCAATCTTATTTACATACATTATAGGTTACCAAAAATTTCAATTAACATTTTCATACAATCATCATCATTCGAATAGCTTAAGGACAAACATGCTTCCATTTCATTTCATTGTTTCTTAACTTGATACATGTAACATTCAATTGTACATACCTTATCTCCAAGCAAGCAATATGCCAAACTTACCATTCGGCATTTACCATTCAAGATTATAAAATATATATATAACATGTCATGATCATACAAGACTATCTTAACTCACAAGACATTCTAATGGCACAAGACTAGATCAATTAATTTGATAAAATCAATATATACAAAACCATATATGTGCAGCAAATACTTACAATACATAGAATTTAAGTTCTTTACTTGATTTATATTAATAACCAAGTTCACAAGATAGTAGGCCCATTCAAGATCATATACATATATACAAGATCAAATATTCAAAATGCATGCACTAAACATTATATACAACTAAGTGCCACCAACTAGGGGAGTACAAAACAAGTATGAACCATACTTTAGCTATGCTTGTGTCTTGCTTGAGCTCAAGAAATCAGGCTTCAGGATCAAGCAACGATCGAATCCTTTATCTTGTGGTTGGCAAGAATGAAAACAAGTGATAAGTACAAGATATGTACTTAGTGAGGTAGCAACTAGTTCTAACCAATTTATAAGACATATATCACTTAACTAAGTTCAGCCTAGTCAAGGTTGGAAGCAATTCGAATTCAAGATTAGTTCAATCTTCATTTCAAGTCAAATAACATACTCAAGCAATATACACATTTCAATTCAAATCAAGTACATATCAGTTCAAGTTTACATGTTTGACATTTCAAGAATACATGTCAAGTAATTCAAGTAGCAAGTCATAAAATACAAGGTTCAAGCATAGGCAATTATCATTTCAAGAGTTTCATGTCAAAAATCAAGCATTACATGTCAAGCAATTCGAGTATTTCAAGCTTACATATCAAGTGATTCAAGTATCAAGTAATTCAAGAATCATATAATTCGAGTATCAAATGAGCTTTATTCTTTAATTATTTCTCATTTGCTTTCTTTAGTTTATGCCTTTGGTATTTAGTTGTCCAGGTAATCGAGTCTCCAACCAACTGTCGCCACAAGATGTATCGTAGTACGCAAGATGTACCGTAGTACTGGTCAACCCTCCTACTATCTCCAAAGACCACATAATCGTACCCTTCGTCTGTCACCAATTAGGGGCCTTAGCCCTGGACCGTAGTCCACCCTGACACAATGAGCTATAGTCTCTAAGGCATGATTTTCTACCTATGACCACTAACAACCAAGGCTTTGTTCAATTATGAATCACTTATTCAAGTATTACATGTTTATTTCAAGCAATAACTTATTCAAGGATCAATTCAAGTGATACATTGCAAGATCATGTTCATATACACAACCCTTAGGCCAATTGAGCCTTAGCTCTACACTTTGCAATTTAATCTTGCAATTCAAGCAAGCAATTACCATATGCCATCTCTTAGGCATCAAGCAAGATCTTTAATTCATGATTTATATCATGTTAACAAGTATTTAAATCATAGAGGTACATTTAAGCAGTCATTCGAAATGATCACAATCAAGGCATCAAGGTTCAAGCATTTGTTTTCACTTTTCTTCCTAGATAATTTAACAACATACATTTTTCAATTAGATCTCAAGTTTTAATTTAAATCGTTCTTCCACTTTTTCATCACAACCAAGCATTAAATCAAGTATATTAACATGGCATAAAATAAAAATAAGTAGAAATGCATCTTTGGTTAGGACCTAAGTCCTAACCCTATATTAAACTGCACTCACAATACTCCAAGCTTAATTAGTCTTGCAAGACTATCCCCTTTTTCTTGTCCCTTGAATGCTTGACTTTAGATCCTTCTCCAAAGTCCTCTCTTAGATCTAATAAATCACATAGATAGGACAAGGTCAAAACATGTAATCACAAAATCATTCAACATAGCAACAAGGTTAACACATCACATATACATGACCAATAACATCTAAACTGCTGCTGCTAGGCAGCTTGTGCACTGTTTACTTAAACATGCATAACTTTCATTCTGTATGACGGAATTTCAATTAGTTTAAACTATTGTAAAGCTAACTTAATTGTCTTTCTAACCATATAGGCCTTGAATTTTAATTCTTTGCCAATTAATACAGTTTTTAGTTTAAAGAGACGGGAATTTACAACATTGGACAGTTTGCACTGTCCTTAGTGTTTCTTCTCTACATTTCATTCTACAATCTAGAATTCAATTTTGTTTTCTCCTAATGAATTTAGACACAATAAGGCATTATCCATAAAATTTTCAGCCTTAAATTCCCTTTATACAATTTATGGTGATTTTTCAAAGTTACTGCCCACAACAGAGTTTTCTGGGCAGATTTCACTAGGCTAGATTTTTAGCTTCATAATTCCTCTAAACCAGATTCTAACATTATAATTCAACTTATTTTCATGTTTTTACATGTCTTGGTCATTTTAATTCACTTATCTAGTGATCAAAACAGGGTAGCATGTATAACCAAACATGTTTACACATTTTCAATTAACAAAACAGTCCCTACACTTATGTGTGTGCATTGAACAGCCCTCAATTCATCAATTTAATCCTAAACATCTTTAAAATCATAAAAACAGTCTATCAATTCTTTAATTTACACAAAACAGACCCTCTTTCTTGTATGTTCGCCTATGCTTATTCAAAATACTTCAATGCACTCCCAAAGTTACACTAAACAGACCCAAATTCATATACACATAGATGCACACTCAAAACAGTCCCATATTTTACTCATATATGCACAAAACAATTCAATCTATTGAGATAATTAAAGTAGTCCTTAACTTATAAGTACAAACAGCCCTTAACTTTTGTTATAAAACAGCCATGATATGATCATATTACTATAAAACAGTCTCAATTACATTAGTGTACATACATATTCATATAAAATAGTCTCGAATATGATTATATTAGTATGAAACAGTCCATTCATGGATAAAACAGTTTCCCGTGTTTTCAGATTATCAAAATCAGCCTTTGAATTTTGTAAAACAATCTCCCTTGCTTTCAGATTACCAAAATCAGCCTACTTCATTCATTAATACACCTCTCAGTCCCAAATTATCATACTAGTAGACAATGATATTAAATTCAACCTTAAGAACCAATTACACAATCGGCAAGAACATGTTCCGCTTTTCAAATTATCTCAACCATTTTAGGATCCATTCACAAGAACATCTTATTATCTTATCTATACTATAAGTTTCATAAAAAAAAACCATGACATTTCATGTATAGCTCGAGAAAAACTCAAAAATGTATCCATAGCATGCGTTTGATTTTTCTAACAAACATAACACATCAGAAATCTATAATTTGGGTCTTAATTAAAAGAATGGCAGAGGATTTCCTTACCCTCTCTATTAACTATTCGAATAATAGCTTAATTTGACCAAGATGAAGCTTTCCAAACAATGAATCCTTGCAAGTTTTTCACTCTCTCACTACAATGCCACTCACTCATGCCTAAGGGAAGAAGAAGAAGAAGATACAATTTGATTTATCTTGTTTCTCCTAAAAAATGCTGGTTCACCCCTTCTTTCCCCCTTCACACATGTCTACTATACAAGACAAGTGTCCTAGACTTTGATTGTTATTAGTTTTACATGCAAAAACCCAAAATTTACATTATTACTTTTGAGTTCTTATAATGTGGCTCTCAACTTGCTAAAATTCTCGATTTAATCCTAAATTCATAATTTAATTATTCTAGGAGAAAATTTAATTAATTTTGGTCACATTTGGATCATATTTAGAAATTTTAAATCATAATTTAGGGTATTACAATTCTCCCCCCTTAAAATAAATTCGCCCTCGAATTTACCTGAATCGAATAGGTGAGGATATTGCTTCCTCATGATTTCTTCAGATTCCCAAGTTGCCTCTTCCATTCTATGATTTCTCTATAACACTTTCACCAATGGAACATTCTTGTTTCGGAGTCTTCTAACTTCTTTGTCAAGTATTCGTATTGGCTCTTCTTCATATGATAGGTTGGGATTCAACTCAACTTCTTCAGGTTCTAGAACATGGGATGGATCAGATCGATATTTTCTAAGCATGGAAACATGGAAGACATTGTGGATCTTATCAAATTCACTAGGGAGTGCCAATCGATAAGCCACTGGACCAATCCTTTTAATGATTTTGAATGATCCAATAAATCGGGGACTAAGTTTCCCTTTTCTTCCAAACTGAAAGACTTTCTTCTAAGGGAACACTTTCAGGAAGACTTTGTCTCCAACATTGTATTGGATGTCTCTCCTTTTCAAGTCTGCATAGGCTTTCTGTCTATCAAAGGCTTGTTTCAATCGATCATGTATGATTTTCACTTGTTCTTCGGTTTCTCTGAGCAACTAATACCTTGTTTTCTCCCAGTTCAGACCAGCATAAGGGAGTTCTACATTTCCTTCCATATATAGCTTCGAATGGAGCTATCTGAATAGATGTCTAGTAGCTATTATTGTAAGCAAACTCTACTAGGGGTAGAGATTTCTCCCAATTCTTTTCGAAGTCAATAACACAAGCACGTAGAATGTCTCAAGTACTTGGATGATTCTTTCAGATTGTCCATCTGATTGAGGATGAAAGGCTGTACTAAGGTGCACTTTAGTTCCAAGGGATTTTTGCAAGGAATTCCAAAATCGAGAAGCAAATTTGGGTTCTCGATCAGAGATTATAGCTGTAGGTACACCGTGTAATCGAATCACTTCACGGATGTATAGCTCGGCTAAGGTTTCCAAGCTCATGTTCATTCGAACAGGGATGAAATTAGTCAACTTTGTGAATCTATCAACAATCACCCATACAACATCGTTTTTCTTGGAGTGGAAGGAAGACGAGTAACGAAGTTTATTGTAATATGATCCCATTTCCATTGAGGGAATTCGATTGGTTGGAGCAATCCAGTAGGGACTTGATGCTCGGCTTTGACCCTCTGACAAGTTAAGCACTTTAAAACAAAGTCTACGATAGCCGATTTCATGCCTGGCCACCAGTATAGTGGCTTTAGGTCCTTGTACATCTTAAGCGATCCAGGGTGAATCGAGAAAGAGCTTTGGTGAGCTTCTTGTAACATCTCGTGTCTTATTTCTTCATTGTTATGAACACATACTCTATCCTTGAAGTAGATGAGTCCATTCGACTTGAGGGAGAAGTCAGAATTAGACTCAGAGTCTAGCTTGGACATGATCTTCTGAAAATCTAGATCAATTTGTTGAAGTTCTTTGATTCTCGAGATTAGACTAGATTGAACTTGAACCTCAGACAAGAGTTTTCGTCCTTTGTATAAACGAGAATGAGCATTGATAGCCAAGGAAGCTATAAACGAATAGAAAAGATCATTAAGGGAGATTTTCAAATAGTTACTTGTAAGTCAAGAAAGGTCTAATTCGAATGGTTACTTTGATGAATTATTCTAAGATTTAGATTTAAGGGTTTACCCGAGTATGGACTGCGACTAAGGGCATCAGCAACCAAGTTTGCTTTCTCCGGATGGTAGTCGATAACCAAATCGTAATCTTTAAGTAACTCTAGCCATCTCCTTTGCCTCAAGTTCAAGTCTTTTTGAGTTAGGAGGTATATGAGGCTCTTTTGGTTTGTGAACAAGTTGCATTTCTCCCCGAACAAGTAATGTCTCCAGACTTTGAGTGCAAACACGATAGCTGCCAATTCTAGATCGTGAGTAGGGTAGTTTGACTCGTGTGGTTTTAGCTGCCTTAAAGCGTAAGCTACCACGTTTCCATCTTGCATTAGGACACATCCTAGCCCCAAATGAGATGCATCACTGTAAACAGTTTAGTCCTTGCCCGATACTAGTTGGATGCGAACCGGAGCATGAGTCAGGGCTTGTTTAAGCTGATCGAAGCTTCGTTGTGGGTTCTCTAACCAAACAAAGGGTGTATCATTGTGAATTAACTTAGTCAAACTTGTTGCAAAAGATGAGAATCCCTTAACAAAACATTGATAATACCCAGCTAAATCGAGAAAGCTTCTGACCTCACCAACATTCCTCAGAGGTCTCCAATCCAGGATAGATTGAATCTTCCTTGGATCTACTTTAATCCCTTCTACCAAAATGACATGGCCAAGAAATGACACTTCCGATAGCCAAAATTTGTATTTAGAGAACTTTGTAAACAATTGACGTTCTCGGAGAGTTTGCAATACGATTTGAAGGTGTTCAGAATGTTCTTCCTTATTCTGAGAATATACCAAAATGTTATTAATAAAAACGACCACGAACTTGTTAAGATAGGGCTTGAATACACTGTTCATGAGATCCATGAAAGAAACCAGAGCATTCGGTAACCCAAATGGCATTACAAGGAATTCAAAATGGCCATATCGAGTACAAAAGGTTGTCTTGGGTACATCTCCTTCTTTTACCCTCATTTGGTAGTATCTCGATCGTAGATCAATCTTTGAGAACATTGCGGCATCTTTGAGTTGATCGAAAAGATCTTCAATCCTTGGGAGAGGATATCGATTCTTGATAGTAAGCTTGTTCAATTGTCTGTAGTCAATACAGAGTCTCACGGTCCCGTCTTTCTTCTTCGCGAACAAGACTGGAGCACCCTAGGGAGACAAGCTAGGCCTAATGAAACCCTTGTCTTGTAGCTCTTGGAGTTGCTTCTTGAATTCTTTCAACTCAACAGGTGTCATTCGATAAGGTGTGATGGACAACGGATTTGTTCCAGGTTAGACATCGATCCCGAACTCTACTTCTCTGGTTGGAGGGAGACCAAGGAGTTCCTCGAGAAAAACATCGAGATATTCAGATACAATAAGCACACTAGGTAAGCCGGATTCAAATTCATCTTGTAAGACCATAGTAGCGAAGATTGAAGTTGGTTTCTTGTCAATTAGAAGAATTGATTCCTTTCTTAAACCCCGAAGGTAAAGTCTCCTATTTAGGCAATCTACCCAGACTTCATGCTTGCTTAACCAATCTAGTCCCAGTACTAGATTGAACTCACAAGTTGGTAGTACATATAGATTAACAAGAAAGGGTACATTTCGAATGAATAGGGGACAGTTTCTACAGATAAGAGTTATGTTTGTAATTCCCCCTATTGTGTTCGAAACTACAAGGCTTTGTTTTACAATTTCAGGCTTTAAGTTCAATTTTACAATCAAGGTTGAGCTTGTGCTCTAGGTTTAGCTTGTTGTTGTGGAGGATTCTGCACCATCCTCACACAATCTCCTTCATTCAACGAGCCTACGGGACTTTCATCATCCCAAGCAAGCCTTGTTTCAGACATTCTACATTTAAATCAAACAATTAGGAATTCGTTTTAGTTAAGCAAAGACACAAGCTAAACAATACAAGTCTCCTAGGTGGCACAAGTATCCTATATGATGCAAGAGAGCCCGGTTTAGTAATAGAACCGACTAAAAAGCTCTGATTACCAAACAAATGTAACACCCCCGACCCCGAGTTAGTAGTAGACCGGTTTGGGAGCACTACCAAGTACATTACAAGCATGAACAAGGCAATGATAGGCTAACTCATCCTTATTAGATGAGTTACTTAACTAACAAGTAACCAAACATACATTACTTAACATGTAAGCAATCTTATTTACATACATTATAGGTTACCAAAAATTTCAATTATCATTATCATACAATCATCATCATTCGAATAGCTTAAGGACAAACATGCTTACATTCCATTTCATTGTTTCTTAACTTGATACAAGTAACATTCAATTGTACATACCTTGTCTCCAAGCAAGCAATATGCCAACCATACCATTTGGCATTTACCATTCAAGATTATAAAATACATATATAACATGTCATGATCATACAAGACTATCTTAACTCACAAGACATTTGAATGGCACAAGACTAGATCAATTAATTTGATAAAATCAATATATACATAACCATATGCGCAACAAATACTTACAATACATAGAATTTAAGTTCTTTACTTGATTTATATTAATAACCAAGTTCACAAGATAGTAGGCCCAATCAAGATCATATACATATATACAAGATCAAGTATTCAAAATGCATGCACTAAACATTATATACAACTAAGTGCCACCAACTAGGGGAGTACAAAACAAGTATGAACCATACTTTAGCTATGCTTGTGTCTTGCTTTGAGCTCAAGAATTCAGGCTTCAGGATCAAGCAACGATCGAATCCTTTATCCTATGGTTGGGAAGAATGAAAACAAGAGTGATAAGTACAAGATATGTACTTAGTGAGGTAGCAACTAGTTCTAACCAATTTATAAGACATATATCACTTAACTAAGTTTAGTCAAGGTTGGAAGCAATTCGAATTCAAGCTTAGTTCAATCTTCATTTCAAGTCAAATAACATAATCAAGCAATATACACATTTCAATTCAAGTCAAGTACATATAGTTCAAGTTTACATGTTTGTCATTTCAAGAATACATGTAAAGTAATCCAAGCAGCAAGTCATACTATACAAGGTCCAAGTATAGGCAATTATCATTTCAAGAGTTTCATGTCAAAAAACAAGCATTACATGTCAAGCAATTCGAGTATTTCAAGCTTACATGTCAAGTGATTCAAGTATCAAGTAATTCAAGACTCATATAATTCAAGTATCAAATGAGCTTTATTCTTTAATTATTTCTCATTTGCTTTCTTTAGTTTATGCCTTTGGTATTTAGTTGTCTAGGTAATCAAGTCTCCAACCAACTGTCGCCACAAGATGTACCGTAGTATGCAAGAGTACCGTAGTACTGGTCAACCCTCCTACTATCGCCAAAGACCACACAATCGTACCCTCCATCTGTCGCCAACTAAGGGCCCTAGTCCGTATTCCACCCTGACAGAATTAGCTCTAGACTCTAAGGCATGCCCTTCTACCTATGACCACTAACAACCAAGGCTTTGATCAAGTATGAATCACTTATTCAAGTATTACATGTTTATGCCAAGCAATAACTTATTCAAGGATCAATTCAAGTGATACATTGCAAGATCATGTTCATATACACAGCCCTTAGGCCAATTGAGCCATAGCTCTACACTTTGCAATTTAATCTTGTCATTCAAGCAAGCAATTAACATATGCCATCTCTTAGGCATCAAGCAAGATCTTTAATTCATGATTTATATCATGTTAACAAGTATTTAAATCATATAGGTACATTTAAGCACTCATTCAAAATGATCACAATCAAGGCATCAAGGTTCAAGCATTTGTTTTCACTTTTCTTCCTATATAATTTAACAACATACATGTTTCAATTAGATCTGAAGTTTTAATTTAAATCATTCTTCCACTTTTTCATCACAACCAAGCGTTAAATCAAGTATATTAACATGGCATAAAATAACAATAAGTATACATGCATCTTTGGTTAGAACCTAAGTCCTAACCCTATATTAAACTACACTCACAATACTCCAAGCTTAATTAGTCTTGCAAGACTATCCCCTTTTTCTTGTCCCTTGAATGCATAACTTTAGATCTTTCTCCAAAGTCTTGTCTTTGCTCTAATAAATCACATAGATAGGACAAGGTCAAAAAATGAAATCACAAAATCATTCAACATAGCAACAAGGTTAACACATCACCTATACAAGACCAATAACATCTAAACTGCTGCTGCTACTGCCTGGCAGCATGTGCACTGTTTACTAAAACATGCATAACTTTCATTAACTTAATTTTTTTTCTAAACATATAGACCTTGCATTTTAGTTCTTTTCTAATTAATACAGTTTTTAACTTAAAGACAGGTCAAGTTACACCACTAGACAGTTTGTACTGTCCCTAGAGTTTCATTTCTACAATTCATTCTACAATCCATAATTTAGTTATGTTTTCTCCTAATGAATTTAGACATGTTAAGGCATTGTCCATAAAATTTTCATCCTTAAATTCTTTTTATACAATTTATGGTGATTTTTCAAAGTTACTGGCAGAATAGAGTATTCTGGGCAGATTACACTAGTTTGAGTTTCTAGCTTCTTAATCACTTGGATGGTACTTCTAACATATTAATTCAACTTATATACATACTCATACAAGTCTAGGTCAGTTTTATTCACTTACCAATTTGATCAAAACAAAGCATTATATAAAATCAAGCATGTTTACACAATCTTATCTAGCAATGTGATCAAAACAGTTTCATGCCATGATACATTCAAATCATACCAATTTAGTACTTAATTTTCCAGAAAATTCCAGCAACCATATATATTTCTTTCTTAGCAATTTGATCACAACATTCAAAATTTAAAAAATCTTAGAGCTAACATCACAATAACATGCATATCTTTCATCATATTCAAATTAAGCAACAAGAACATCATAAATTTCCAGATTTAAGCATTCTATTTCAATCATCCAAATCTATAACATGTAGGAACCAAGATTTATACCTTCTCCTAAGATAATTTGATCAAGACTAAACCAAGAACATGAATTTAAAGATGATTCCATGAAGCATTCTCTCAAACTCTCCCTCTCTCTCACTATTCGGTTATGATAAGCAACATGATGAAGAAGAATCAAATTTGGTTTTTTTCGTTCTTTCACACAACATGGCCGACCATTACACCCTTAATTGCCATGTGTGAAATTACTTGCCACATGTATTCCATTATAGAATAATGGTCTAATTACACATGCAAGTTTGTTGTTTCACTCTTGTTTCAATTTGGTCCTTTTAATTTGGCACTCTAACTTGTTGGCTATAACATTTTAGTCTTTAGACATTAGCTATCTTTTCTTCCTTTTATTTCAATTTGGTCCTAGATTTAATTAGTTTAATAAGGGCAATTCTATAATAATTTAACTAATAGCTCCATGTTACATACTCCCAAGCTTAAGTCTATTTTTTTTCATTAACATAACATTCGATTTAACTCCCAATTCTTTCAATTTGATTAGCACGTGACTCAAATAGTCAATAGCTTAGATAGTCGTAACCTTCCTAGGCCTGGTTTAGGGTGTTACACTTCATCCTCAAATTTTGAAATATGAAGGGGAGAAAGAAAAAAATGGAGAAAAATTTTTCAAGTTCGATTCAAGCCCCGAAACTCGATTTTCAGGTAATCTTTCGAACTACAAAGTTGTTCTACTCTTCAAGCTCTATCTTTTGATGTCAATAATTCATGGAATACATTCTTTATTGATGAGAATTTTGATGAGAAAGAAATTAGGGTTTATGGACTAAATTGGGGGTTTTGAGATTTTATGAATCTATGTTGAAATTTAAGTTGAAATTAAGTTGTTATGATGATAAAATCATGTTTTTGAGTTGGGATTTAAACCCTACATATTTTAGTTTGTCTGAAGATGATTAGGGTTTATGGATTCAAGTTTGATTTAGGGTTTGTGATGTTGGATAAATGATCTAGTAAACTTGAAATTGTTATTTGGAAGCAAAACCCTAAATTAAAGGTTTATGGACTATTTCGGCAATTCTGAAAGTTAAAGGACTAATCTGAATTTTTATGATTTTGAAGTGTATTTATGTTATTATTGATGTTGGAGATGTGAAATTGAAGTTAGAATGCAAAACCGATGTTAAATCGAGTTAGTGACCATTTTGACAAATTGTCAAAGTTAAGTGACCAATTCGGAAATAAGGTTTTAGAGAAGGACTAAATCTGATTTTAGTTGAAATAATAGAATTCAAGTAGTAATGTTGATTTGAGGACTAATTTGCAAAGTTAAGAAGCTTAAATTCTAATCTTTGCATTTTTAGTGACTATTTCATAAAGAATGAAAAATTAGAGGGAATTATTTTTGAATAATTATTTGATGAAGAAAGTGATACATTAGTGGTTTGAATCAAGTAAGGGGACCAAATTAAAAAATATAAAAGTAAGGAGAAATTAGTATAAAGTTTGAAGTTATTTATGCAAGTTGTGTAGGAAAACTGGATTTGGCATTAAGTTTAAAAATTCACCATAAATTCTAAAAAAATGGTTAGATGATAAATTTTTTATTGATGTAAATATTTATTCGTCTAGTTCCTTTTAAAACAAACGGTGATTGATTTTGATTCATATATCAAAAGATATGAATTTTTAAGTGATGAAAGCTCAGAATACAGAATAGCAGTCTGTTTCGAAATTCAATACTGGAATTCGACTTTGAAAATTTGCCATAAATCGTACAAATTGAATCTGGGTTATTAGTTTATATGGTTGAAAAGCTTATCGAATCTAGTTTTGTTTCTAGCAAACGGAAACTAATTTCGAGCTCCAAGTTAAAAGATGTTAATTTTTAATCGGATGAAGGTCAAAAAAATTATAGGACAGCCTGTAAATGGGAGTTAGATGAATTTTTATAATTTTTTTAGATTTTATTAAATTTTGTGGCTTATACCGTTAGAACCGTTATCGAATCTAGTTTCTACGGTATAAAGGAGATTAAGATTCAGTATGTATTCTGCCCTGTAGAAGTAAATCTTTGATGGTAGTGTAAGTTGACAGAAAATGGAAATTGAGACAATTTGTGTCTAATGTTGGTTAGCAAGATTGAAGGAATTATTTGAAGATCAAAATGGTCATTACGGACCAAAAATGAGTTTGTGAACAGCATAAGGAAGGAAGGAAATTTATGGAAAATTTTTATGTTGAATGATTAAATAGCTTAATTGAAATATTGTTAGAAGTGAATAGAACAAATTTTTATTTATATTCATGTGATAAATGAAGTTGGATCTGAATCAAAAGAAGGTTCGAGGTACTATAAAGGAAATGATCAATAGAGCTTAGTGAGGCATATTAATAAATGGCCAAGGTGAGTGCATTTCTATATGTTTGCATTATGTTGAAATTGGCATTGCATTTCTCTATAATACGTGATATGATACATTGCCCGACATGGCAAGATTGATGGAATACCAGGTATGAATGGTTGTTTACATAAATGATGATGCATTATGCATACATGAAATATGGATAATGACAAGATTAAATGAAACAATATACACCCTGGGGATCTAAGCCCATAGTGCAAAATGCACTAACGAGGTGTTTATATAAGGAGCAAAGAGTGTCCTTATATGAGGAGCAAAGAGCGTCCTCTCGAGTACGTACTCTACATGGCACTACGGTGCAGATAGGCTACGGGGTTTCCATGGGCCTCTAGCCAGACACGTTAATAATAATACAAGATGGTTATATGATAGATCATGAGCATGCAAATGACTGCATGATGATACATGAAACATTGATATTGTGACATGATTGATGATAGAGATGTTACATGATAGAGATGTTACATGATACATGATAGAGATGTTACATGATTTATGTTACATGAATCACATGATAGTGATGATATATGATATTGATGATACATGATTTATATGATATATGATACATTTAGTATATGATAGATGCTACATGAATTATATGAAATGATATTACATGGTATACATGATGATGATGATACTTGGTTTACATGCTATACAAATGATTACATGATATAAGTATGACAATGAGATGATACATACTATTAAGAAAGTATGATATATGATGAAAATTGTGAAAATGATATATGAAATTTATGGAATATGAGATACATGATAATCATGATCATTATGTTATGTTGTTATAGAAATTTTTAGGATAAAAGCTTGTCCATGACAGAGAATATGTTATACAATATTAACATGAATTATATGATAGTTATAATACATGACACATGTACATTGTGATATATTTGCCTTGTTGTAGAGAAATATGAAATGCATTCTTATATGAAGTATTATAAACATCATTTCATGTGTAAATAAATAAGTTTAATTGCCTCACTAAGTTCGTACTTAGCGTGTGTCTTATGTCACACGTAGGCTTCCTGGAAATCGTCTATCGAGGAGGAGCAGAAACTTGGGGGAAAATCAAGTTACTGCAATAAGTTCAATAAGTACATCTTTACCATAATTTGATAGACTAGTGAACATGTAAATATTTTAAACTTAAATTGTCTACAGCATAAGTTTACAATGTAATTATATGCTTTTATGGATGAATAAGTTTAGAAATACGAATTGTTAACAATAGCAAAATCTTTGGTATGGTTAAAATGTTGTTTAGCCCTAATTGCATAAAAATTTTAAAATCAAGAAAGGGTTAAACTACAAATTAAAATTTTGATATATAAAAAAAATTACAAGTAAAGATTTCTTCCAATGATTTCATAACATCTTTAATGTATATTCGGTCTACGAGTATATGTTAAAGGTGTTACATTTATTGGTATCAGAGCATATGTTTAGACAATTCTTGAGGCAAAACCAAGTTTAATATGATTTGATGTTAAATACATGCCCTTAGGATGTCATGTTACTGACGTACTGTTGTGTAACTTGATTATGCTCTTCAATAACATTAATAAGTTATAGTAGAAAAAAGTAATGTCAAGTATTGTTGGACTGTGTTAGACATCTGATAATTGAGACCAAAAGGAGGTCCAAAGTAGAAGTAATGAAATACAGAATGTTCAATCTCTGGCTCTTACCTCAGTAGAGCCACTTGTATAGCAGAGAACTCTAGCACAAAAATATGAAACCTTAGTCTGCGCTTTAAAGGTTGTGGTTGATAGAATTAAGACCCTTGTGCTTGTACTAGTCTGTTACCTGCACCAGTAAGGATGTCGATTGTTAAGGAGCTTAAAAGTTAGGAGCTCTTGAATTTAATGGAGAAAGTGGTCTGATAATCGCCAATTTGTGGCATAAAGGTGTTAAATTCAAGCTATAGAGGAATTAAACTGCATATATACTAAGAAGTTAGAAGATGTTGTATCCTACTAAAGGAACACGTTCGTATTTAGTGGTCTAATGCCACGGAGTTAGTACCTATTAAGGAAGTGATTTGGAAATTCTTTTAAAAAGTGTCTAAAACCAAATATATGGGCGAAGTTTTCGAAGTGTTTGTGGTTTTTCGGATATAAAATGTTTATTTCGTGGGGTTTTAAAAATACCGTATTTTATTTTTAAAAAATGAGGAGTCGCCACCGGCCACTTAGGTAGGTCGGGCACCATAAAACCAGACATTTGAAAACTGTTGGGTTTGGGAGTCGGTTACGGATGGGGAAGGATTAGCACCCCCACACCGCCCAAAATTGGTACTTTAATAATTACCGCTTGATTAATATTAAACTTTCTGGATTAAAGTGACGATTAATTTAAAATTTGATTATAAGTGCGGGTAAATTTTAAAGGCCCCGTTATCCGAGAGTAAATGCCCAACCACCATCACTACGCCTGATATTGGCCCCGTTTACGCTCGGATAAAAAGACACCGCATTGACAATTTATATTCCATTATGCAACCTTAAAAAGCAAAATAAATACGAAGCGATAAAAATATAAATAAATATTAATATAATAAAATACTAATCTAACATAAATAAAATACTAATCTGAAACATACATACATAAATATTAATCTAACACATAAAACGAATCTAACATAAATAAAACATTAATCTAAAACATAAATAAATATTAATCTAACACATAAATAAAAACAAATCTAACATAAATAAAATATTATTCTAAAACATAAATAAATACTAATCTAAAACATGCATACATAAATACTAATCTAACTCATAAATAAAAACAAATCTAACGTAGATAAAATGCTAACATTCATAAATATTACTCTAACACATAAATAAAAAATAAATTTAACATAAATAAAATATTAATATAAAACATAAATTTAAAACATAATAAATACTAATCTAAAGCATAAATAAACAAACAAACTAAAAAAGAACACAATTTTAAATTAACTAATACTTCATTAAATCATAAAAATTACAATACAAATAAAAAGGGAAGAAAATATACCTAACTAGGAGCTCGAATAACGAACCCCGACCGAACCCCACCGGAATCTACCACGACCTCTCCAAAATTATTAACTAGATCGGACCTAAAATAGGACCCCCGATCGAATGTTAGATCGAACCAACTAGGGCCGAGGGCACTGCCCCCAACCCCGGCCAGCCTTGCGGCCAGCCATGGCTCCCACGAATTGGGTGCCAATTCATTTGCCAAATTGTTGGCAATTTTGGGCGTGCTTGATTGGCTGGCCCCATGCCTTGTATTTATAGGCAAAGGGGTGGGGTTGGGGGTAAGACGTGGAGCACCCTACTCTACGCAATTTCTTTTTTTTTAGTTTTTAATTTTTTAATTAATAATATATATATATATATATATATATATATATATATATTTACCTTTTTACATTTTATTTTTATTATTATTTTTTTATTTCTCATTAATTTTATATTAATAATAATATTATTAAAATAATACTAATAACACTAAAACCCGGTCAAAAATGAGTGATTACAGTTGCCCCTCTTTGCTTGTTCTTGTGAAACGAGAACAAAGCAAAGATCAAAAGCACTCATTTTTGACCTACTTCCTTGTCTTTGGCTTCGGAATAACGTGTTCTTCTGGAACTCTCTGCTCTTCCTTAGCTGAATCTTCAGGCTTGTAAGCTTTTCTTATATAGAACTTCGTCACCTTCCGATCTTGGAGCTACGGGCTCTTCCTATATAGAACCATTCACTCTGAAGCCTCGAGTTATGAGTCCCTCCTATATAGAACTTTTCACTCTAAGACGATAAAGCTTTGAGTCCCTCATGTATAAAACTCTTCGCCTTCAAAACTGGTTTCTCCTATATAAAACCTTCTACGTCACAGACAGATTCTTTCGACCGGGAGTTCCTCCTGTATAGAACTGCTAGTCTTCAAACCCTGGAGCTGCCAGTCCTTCATATATAGAACTTTAGCTTCTGAAATCTCGGAGCTACGGGTTCTTCCTATATAAAACCTCTCACTCTAAAACAGTAAAGCTCGGAGCCCTTTCTATATAGGACTCTTCGTCTTCAACACAACGGGTTTTCCTTATATAAAACATTCTGTGTCATGGGTGAATTCCTTCGGCTGTGAGTTCTTCCTATATAGAAGTACTAGTCTTCACCCTAGAGTCGTCAGTCCTTCCTATATAGAACTTTCGGCTCCTGAAGCCTCGGAGAGGCAGATTCTTCCTATATAGAACCTCTCGCTGCGGGCACTTGAAAATATAGGCCCTTCCTATATAGAACCTTTATCTTCACATTTGGGATTCACGCCGAAACAGCTACCGGTCTGGCCTTACGCTACCTAGGCTGCCAAAATCTTTCTTCAAATTTTGGGATTCACACCGAGAACGGCTACTGACTTTTCTTCAAATTTGGGGATTCACGCCGAAAATGGCTACCGATCTTTTTGGACTCACGCTGCTAAGGCTGCCGAAATTTTTCTTTAATTTGGGGATTCATGCCGAAAATGGCTACCGATCTTCCAGGATTCACGCTACTAAGGTTGCCGAAATCTTTCTTCAATTTGGGGATTCACGCCGAAAATGGCTACTGATCTTCTAGGATTCACGCTACTATAGCTACCAAAATCTTTCTTCAATTTGGGGATTCACGCCAAAAATGGCTATCGATCTTTCTGGACTCACGCTACTATGGCTGTCGATCTCTCTGGACTCAATCTACTAAGGCTATCGCATCATGCCCGAATGACTTATTGATGGCCCGAAAGGACTTATCACCATGCTCAAAATACTTACTGGTGGCCCGAAGGTCTTATCATCATGCCCGAAGGACTTACTGATGGCCCGAAGGACTTAACATCTAGCCTCACGCTCTATGGCTACCGACCTTTCCAGACTTACGCTACTATGGCTACCAAAATATTTCTTTAAATTTTGGGATTCACGCCGAGAACGACTATCGACCTTTCTGGACTCACGCTACTGAGGCTGCCAATCTTTCTGGACTCACGCTACTAAGGCTGCCAAAATCTTTCTTTAATTTTGGGGATTCACGCCGATAATGGCTACCGATCTTTCTGGACTCACGCTACTATGGCTGTCGATCTCTCTGGACTCACGCTACTAAGGCTGTCGCATCATGCCCGAAGAACTTATTGATGGCCCGAAGGACTTATCACCATGCTCGAAAGACTTACTAGTGGCCCGAAGGTCTTATCATCATGCCTGAAGGACTTACTGATGGCCCGAAGGACTTAACATCTGGCCTCACGCTGCTATGGCTGCCGATCTTTCTTCAAATTTGGGGACTCACGCCAAAAATGGCTGCCAAACCTTCTTCAAATTTGGAGACTCACGCCGAAAATGGCTGCCAATATTTCTTCAAATTTGGGGACTCACGCCAAAAATGGCTGCCAAACTTTCTTCAAATTTGGGGAGTCGTGCCGAAAATGGCTGCCAATCTTTCATTTCTTTAGTAAATTCTTTGACAATTCTTTAAATACCTATCTAAAAACAAGCAAAAATTGATATATCTCTATCTATATGATGCATGCAATGTCGTGCTTTATTTTTCTTCTTCTCTTTTCCTTCATTTTCTTTTCTTTTTTTCTATTTTTTCTTTCTTCTTTTCTCTCTTTTACCTCTTTCTTCTTCTTCTTCTCTTTTTTATCATCATTTTTCTCTCACTCTATTTTCTTTCTTTTTTATTTTTTCTCTTTTTCTTCTCTTTTTCTGTTCGCTCTCTTTTTGTTGTAAAGTATTGCACCCTGAAAGGTCGTTCCTCAGATTTCTTCATCTCTTTACTTCTTCATTGTATGCTCTTAAATCCTCATTTGATCAATCACTTCGAATCTAGATTAACATGCTTTCAAACCTTTTATGCATAAGGCTTTCTTGTCTTCGGGGTTATCATTCGTCTTCATAAATGATCTTATGGTTCTTAGATTATTCTTATAAGAACCATTGTCATCTTCTTTGCTTGGCGTTGCCCCATTCAACCACGGGCTCCACTGATTTGAATTTTTTGACCCATCATACAGAGCCTTGATCTATTTCTAGTCACCAGGGTGAGCCAAAATGCTTCCATCCCCTGCGCTCATCCTTGATCTTCTCGTAGCATTTCGACGGGAACTAACTCTCGGTCCCTATGCTTTAAATCTCATCATCATTCATTTTTAAAGTAATGCAAAAGGCAATTTACTTGTGTATATTTCAAAAAAATAATGATTGTTTGAAAAGATAACGGTTATTTTGAAAATCACAACTTGGAGGGGATACCAAACATTTTGAAAATATTGTTTGGAATGGTAAACGTCCTCTCTTTTTTTAAGGACCAAACATTTTTAAAAAATTAATGTTTGGAGAATGGTAAACAAAATTCGAAGTATATTGCCAAACATTTTTAAAAACTAATGTTTGGGGGAAATGGTAAACATTAAAACTTTGGGAGAAAATTTCAAACCTTTTAAAACATGTTTGCCCCTGAAATATCAAACACCATAGCTCATCTGCTTCAAGTTGCCAGAGATCAAGTCTAATGAAGCGCGTATTTAGAAGATCTCGACCATTGTGGAGATATATGCAAATGTAGTTTCTTATGGTCTAATAGGCTTTTGAGAGGAACAACCCTACCTAGTTTCTACCCTGTTTAAGGTGGCTCTCTTAATCTCACTATCTCACAGTGCCCCATCCTTCCCTCATTTGGGTGTCGATCAAGCACTTCGAAGTTTGACGTTCCTTGAAGCAAAGTTAACCTTTATAGGCAGAATGAAATCTGAAGGCATTCTCATTCAACTTGGATATCTATGGATGATCAAAATGGTCTTTGGGGCTTGTAATGTAGGCCTTTGGTTTAGGGTTAAGTGAAACAGTATTTCTGTACTTGTGTAACTTGGATATGCTCATTATTCCTTCCATTTTTTTTGGATCACTCTAGACTGCCCGTTTTCGGGTTTTCACCCTAGAGTTCATTTCCTTTCTTTTTACTGTAGGCTGTCTTGCATTCTGGCTATGTACTGATGTTCATTTTTTGTTCAATAATGTTTGATCCTCCAATACTCCTCAAAACTGAGATTTCTTGAATGAAGGACTACGAATACATTTCTGGGAATTCTTGTGATTGGCACACCCAGATGAAACGTTATTCTTTCTTCTTTTCTCTTCTTTTTTCTTTTCTTTTTTTCACTTTTTCTCTTGGATCGCTTTAGACTGCCCATTTTTAGGTTTTCACCCTGGAGGTCACTTCCTTCAGTGTATTTTGGTTGGATATTGATGCCAGCAGGCTTAGGCAGACTACTTTTTTCTTCATTTTCAGGATCACTCTAGACTGCCCATTTTTGGGTTTTCACCCTAGAGGTCATTTCCTTTTTCAAAATTGGCAATCTTCGGGCCGACTTGTCTTGACTTGGCTTCAATTCTAGCTTCTATACTAATTTTCAAAACTGATATTTACTTGAAATGTGGATTCCTTGTGTCTCTTGCACATAATTGAAGTCTCGTTCATGTATTGTTTATACAGTATTATTTCTTTCTTTTTTCTTTTTTCCCTTTTTTCCTTTTTCTTTTTTTCTTTTTTTCTTCCTTTTTCTTTCTCTCTTTTTCTTCTTTTTTCTTTTATTTTTTTTCTTTTTCTCTTTTTTTTTGTTTTAGACTATTCATTTTGGGTTTTTAGCCTTGAATCTCTTTCTTCTTATTCGAGTCTATTAATGTATCCTCAAATCAACACGTATCTATACTGGGTATTGTTGCTATCTTCCGCTCGAAGTTAATTACCTCTCTGCAGCTCTTCTGATATTTACTTGATCTAGATTGCTTCGGCCTTTCGATTGTCATTTCTCTTCTTTTCTTTGGTTTTTCGTTTGGACATATCCATGTTTTCAACCACTTTCTTCTGATGATTTTCTGATCTTTGTATCCAATCTGTATGGTCTCGTCTCTGTCTTCTGGTAAAGTAAAAGAATATCATTCGTCGTCACATTCACAGTTATCTTGAGAAAGCCTTCAGGGGGCAGTGGTTTAGGGTCAACTCTCGTTTCAAGGATCTTAAACGACAAGTGCCTAAGAAGATAAATTCTTAAAATGGGAAATGCCCATTGTCTAAACACTCGCTTTGTTCCTCTGTTGGCCTAAGCAAACTAGCAGATACTCACATTTACAGTATCCCCACAACATTCAATCTCTTCTAAATATATGCAACTTAGAGTTGATCTTTGGATCTGAAGCAAATGTACTGTTGCATTCAAAATTCGAGGACCTGGTATAGAAATGATATATACATATGTCCATTCAAAAATGCGTGTATATGCATATGGGAGAACAAAAACTACCCCATAAAAATAAAATGTTTAAAGAATCGAAAAATGTAAAAATGCTTTCTAAATGGAAATGTGATTTGTTATTCTGACAAACAATGAGTTTTTTTGTTGAGAATTTCTTTGTGAAATGATTAGAAAACTGTAGGGACCTTTGAACTATCTCTAGGGTACTAACTCATTCCAGCCCTTTCAAGGTAGTGTAGGCTTGTGCCACTTCTCTTGTTTTTCCTTGTTGGATCAATTCTTGTCATGACTCCCTCGTCAACCACCTTCTTGATTTCTTCTATTAACAACCCCAAATTTCTTGGTGTCATGCCCCGGTGCCTTAGTGTAGAACTCACATGCACTGTATGGATCAAAACTGTGAGCAGATGAGCTTGGCGTAATCTTTGTCGGCCCAGAGGTAAGGTACTAACCCTTGACCAGATGAGGCCATATGTACGAGATGGAATACTCTGAATATCTCTAAATATGTACTTGTTCGAGGAATTTTTCGGTGATTCGGAGGAATATGCCTGTCTTCTTCTCTTACGATCACGAGAACCTTGAGAGTGGTACCCATTTATCTCTTTCTTTCTTTTTTCTCCTAGTCATGTCTGGTTCGTTGAATTAAGACTCAATTTTTCTTCTTGGGTCATGTATTCTATAAAGTCATCACATTTTCCCATCAATTTCCCAGGCATCTTATAGAAGATGGCTTGAGACATGGAAGTCACTTTCCTTTTCAACAATGAGAGGCTGCACTTGGGCGGCTAACCTCCGCCATCTCAAAGCACATTCCTTGAAACTCTCATCAGGTTTCATCCTCATACCCTGGAGATACTGACGACTTGGTGCTAGGTTTAGAGCATATATGTATTGCCCATAAAGATGTCGGTTAAGTCTCCGCATGACTACACTTGGTCTCTACTCAAATAGTTGTACCATATCATAGTAGGTCCTGCTAGACTGTCGTAGAAGTAGTGGATCGATAATTTTTCATTCTCGATGTAGCCCTCTATCTTTCTGCAGGACGTGGTTAGGTGAATCTTGGGGCAACTTGTTCCGTCATCATGCGTAAATCTGAGAATCTTTAAAATCCGGAGGAATGACCAAATCAGGGCTCAAACAGAGTTTTCTTGCATCGAAGGCATCAAACTTCTTCTTTTTTCTTTTTTTCCTCTCGGGGCCATTTTTTAACTGGTCGAATCTTGATTTTTGAGTGTCTTCAATTCTTTTATCCATGATAAAACCCTAATTGGTCTTTGAATTACTCCTCATCAAAATTATGCAAGGTAATAATAATGCAAGGTAATGATAATGTCATGTAAAACATGCCAGGATCGTGCAATGCAATGCAATCCTAAAATATAAACATGAATGCAATAAGGTATTGATTCCAAAATTGATCCCCATAGAACGACTTTCATTGAGGCCAAAATGTTTCATTATATCAGATATTAGATATTTACAGTTACTGATAAGCTTAAGTGCCTATTTTCTTAACTTCATCCAGTAGTCCGGTCAGCTTGCCTCTGTAGTCCAACACTTGGTCCATGTTCTGACTAAGCCTACCATCTTGTTAAGCCACCTTACCTGCTCGAGTAATATCGATCTTCGGGTCTTCATCTATCCCCTGCTTAGTCTTTCGCAGCTTGGAAGTTGTCCTACTTACTTTCCAACTGAAGAGTGTTGGATTGTCATTGCTCTGTCGTAAACTTGTTCCCAAAACTCTTGTTAATGGCTAAGTTATTCTATAGCTCATCTCTGGAGACTGTCGTACCTATTCCCAATTTCCTCAAACTTATCTGATAACAGCCTAACTTGATTCTTGCTTGACTAGTTTCTCTTCTTCCAATATTCTGAGTCGTCCTTCAACTGAACAACATCGTTCATTTACTCTTTAAAGGTGACCCAATCTGATATTCTTAAACACTCAGTAGAGCTTCGGGTGATCATTCTGAAAATTCAATTTTATCAAAGTTATCTCTCTCTTATCTAAGCTGGCTGAACTTGAAAGAATATCCCTCTCCTGGGATGCCCCTATCTTCGATCTTCAAATTTAACTCGCTTGAGTGACCCACTTCGGCATTACTTGAACTTTGTCCTGGATATCGATTCTTCCTCGACTTTGCCCCTCAGGTGATTGTTAGCTTACTATAGAATTGGGGAAGTCCGTCTTTGAAACCCAAAATTCTCATTGCAATAAGATCTTGAACTTGTTCCTCAGGGCCCCACAATCCTTAATATTGTGACCCAAACTTCCTAAACGGTGTCGTAATCTTTCAGATAAGACGATCTCTTCGCTAGAGACTTCACTGAGGTAATAAGGCTCTTCTCGATGAATATTAGGAGTAGTTCGGTGTGCCTCACAGGAATTGAGATATACTTCTTTTCATTACTTGCTTCTCGGGTTTCTTCTGGACCGAGCTCTACTTTTTGAAAGCCCGACTCAGACATACCTTCCGCCTGTTTATTGATGCGGATCACAAAAGGGTTCAATTTGTCGTATTTAGCTGGCTTAGAGGTAGAATTCTGACTATCCCACTTTCTATTCTGATTCTTAATCTGTTCTTCTTTTGGTTCGATGGATCGCTTACCTTTCGTCAAAGTCTTCATCTGATTCATCACTTCTTCCCTCTGCTTCTTTCAACTCTTGCACTTTACTTTGCTCATTACCAGTACCGTGTCTCCTTACCGTGTCTGACCTGAAGTCTTTAGATGGTTCCTCTTCTATTGTCTTCGATCTTGTTCTGGGACAAAACCCTGGATCTGTGCCCTCTAATATCTGACCACACGACCCTTTGCCAATTATGAACGATTTCTGAGATTTGAGAACCCACTTCGGGAATCAATACCCTATAAATGCAATAATGCATGCAAATGAGGTGTTGATTCTCGAACAGTCTTTGAAAATCTTTCAATTGAGAAAATGTTTGTTTGCCAGAACTTAATAATGAATTACAGGTAACAGTTGGATTTATTCTGGAGACCTTGACTTCGGAAAGCAAAACCTGTGCTCCACGTCTCGGCGTCGTCTTCAGGATGATGGATGACTTCGTCTTCTCATCTTATTCTATTCCATGGACTCGTGATGTCGTGATCTTTATTTTTGTGGCTTCTGAAAAGGACATCAACAAGTGCAGGCATAATGCAGACAAGACCTTTTCTTCTGTAGATCTGGGTGCAAACGAATAATACGTCTAAACATGGATGGATTCTATCGGTCCTAGGGGAGTACTTTAAAATTTTTAGGGTTTAAATTAAAATTCTCAAAGATCATTTGGTTTAAAAATTTCCCCCCTTTTTATTATCAAAAAGTTTTAACTTACTTAAAAAAATGAAACTTTTAGGTTTCTTTTTGTTATTATTATTATTCTGAAAGTTTTATGAGGGAAAAAGATTCAAAGCAAAATAATAATATTTTCAAAAAAAATTAAATGAGTTAAATTAAAATCTTTGAGATCTTTACAAAATGGTCAAATGTGAAGATTTAAAATTGGGGTTCTGCGGCCCTGACTGAATCTTTTGCGTCGCACGTGCCTTACTATCGTACCGTCTTCTTTCTCGATTGGTCTTTGCTCGGCCTAACTTGATACTGTAATATTATCGTTTCCAGCAAAGCAGACTTTTTCTATTTTGAAAGCCTTTTAATGAACTGTTCTTGAATCAACACCATGTCATGATATGCAACATGAATGCAAATAAAGGCGTTGATTCCGCTGGTAATCACCCTTTCGAACGACTTTCATGGGAACTAAAGGGTCCAGATTACAAAAAGGGTCAACATTACAAAAGGAGTCCCTATTACAAAAAGAGTCCCTATTACAAAAAGTCTTAATTATAAAACAAAGTTCTACATATAAGCCCTAGCTCTACCTCCTAGCTCCTCGATAGCTCTGAGCAGCTTGATAAACCTTGGTGCTTCTTCCATGTCTGGGGTTACGAAAGGTCGGAGAGCAGTGGCTTCGGTAGCTAAGTCATTCACACGCCTTGCAACTCGTTGTATGTCCATCATCAGGGTCTCGTGTGTATACTTTGGCACTACACGTTTGCTCGGCAAATTGTTACCTCGGATCTATTGATTAATCTCTGACCAATTTCATACAACTGGATCGATGCAGTCCTTCTTAAGACACCTTTTTTCCATGATGAAAGATTTTCTAATCGGGCAAACCACTTGAATCAACGCCTCTATGTAATGTGGATGCAATGATAATGCAACAAAAGTATGTGTAAAATAAAAATAAAAAAAACACAAAAAAATGAGTTAGTACTGGATAAAAATAATAAATACATAAATAAAGGGAAAATTAAATAAGGTAAACAAACAAAACAACCCTATTTATCCCGTCTAAAACACCTAAGGTTATCCGCATGGCTCTAAAGGGGCGGGTTTCTATATATTCTCTACATGCAGTCTTGGTTCTAGGAAGTACCCAAACTGTCCTTGATGTCCTCTACTAAGAGTAGCAAGGCCCCCGATCATAACCCACTATAGGCTCCTTTCAACCGAGTTCAATTCAGGGGGACTCATTCACTTATGCCTGCACGAATGAACGATATCCTTACGAAAGCATAAGGTACTCGAGCCCCGAAGGTACTTGCTAGGCCTACACGGGATAACGATATCTCCACGAAATCATTAGCATTTTCCCCCACTTAAAAATGGGTTTATATGCCAAATTTTAAATGCGTTAAAATAAACGCGCAATTGCAACCGAATATTAATTTAATAGTCACTTTACTCCGGAACTTCTAATATTATTAAAGCGGTAATTATTTGAAAAAGCTTGACTCTCTTTATTTTGTTTTTTAAAAACAAAAAAATGGTCCCCAGCGGAGTCGCCATCTGTAGCGATATCCCCTTTCGCTAAAAAAACCAAAGTTTTCGAAGTGTTTATGGTTTTTCAGATATAAAATGTTTATTCCGTGGGGTTTTAAAAAAACCGTATTTTATTTTAAAAAAAGGAGGAGTCGCCACCGGACACTTAGGTAGGCCAGGCACCATAAAACCATAGATTTGAAAACTGTTGGGTTCGGGAGTCGGTTACGGATGGGGAAGGATTAGCACCCCCACACCACCTAAAATTGGTACTTTAATAATTACCGCTTTATTAATATTAAACTTTCCGGATTAAAGTGACGATTAATTTAAAATTTGATTATAAGTGCGGGTAAATTTTAAAGGCCCCGTTATCCGAGAGTAAACGCCCAACCACCATCACTACGCCTGATATTGGCCCCGTTTACGCTCGGATAAAAAGACACCGCATTGACAATTTATATCCATTATGCAACCTTAAAAAGCAAAATAAATACAAAGCGTTAAAAATATAAATAAATACTAATATAATAAAATACTAATCTAACATAAATAAAATACTAATCCGAAACATACATACATAAATATTAATCTAACACATAAAACGAATCTAACATAAATAAAACATTAATCTAAAACACAAATAAATATTAATCTAACACATAAATAAAAACAAATCTAACATAAATAAAATATTAGTCTAAAACATAAATAAATACTAATCTAAAACATGCATACATAAATACTAATCTAACTCATAAATAAAAACAAAACTAACATAGATAAAATGCTAACATTCATAAATATTAATCTAACACATAAATAAAAAACAAATTTAACATAAATAAAATATTAATATAAAACATAAATTTAAAACATAATAAATACTAATCTAAAGTATAAATAAACATACAAACTAAAAAAGAACAAAATTTTAAATTAACTAATACTTCGTTAAATCATAAAAATTATAATACAAATAAAAAGGGAAGAAAATATACCTAACTAGGAGCTCGAATAACGAACCCCAACCGAACCCGACCGAAATCTACCACGACCTCTCCAAAATTATTAACTAGATCGGACCTAAAATAGGACCCCGATCAAATGTTGGATCGAACCAACTAGGGCCGAGGGCACTGCCCCCAACCCCGGCCAGCCTTGCGGCCGGCCATGGCTCTCAGGAATTGGGCGCCAATTCATTTGTCAAATTGTTGGCAATTTTGGGCGTGCTTGATTGGCTGCCCCCATGCCTTGTATTTATAAGCAAAGGGGTAGGGTTGGGGGTAAGATGTGGAGCACCCTGCTCCACGCAATTTCTTTTTTTTTACTTTTTAATTTTTAATTAATAATAATATATATTTTTTAACCTTTTTATATTTTATTTTTATTATTTTTTTGATTTTTCATTAATTTTATATTAATAATATTATTATTAAAATAATACTAATAACACTAAAACCCGGTCAAAAATGAGTGATTACATCAGTTTATTAGAATTCTTTAAATAAAGCAAAGGGTGGAGAGAGCCTGTATTTACTTTAATTGATCCGGATTTAACTCACTCATACATTAGTACTAAGAGAATGGCACAAAGAAAGATTTTTAAGGAAATTATTTCTAGTGATGTGATTTTTAGTAATCCATTTGGACATAGTGTATGGGTGACTAGAATATATAAGAAATGTCCATTAGTAATTCAATGGATTAAGTTCCCAACGAATTTAATGGAACTTCCATTTCATGAATTTGAAGTTGTCCTTGGAATGAATTGGCTATCTGCATTTGATGCAGAAGTGATGTGTAAAAAAACAAAAAAAAGTTAGTGCTTCAAGAACTTGATGTGAAAGAAAGAACTGGCTATTTAGAGTCAATGATTTCTACGACAATAGCTCAGAGGTTGTTAAGTAAATGGATGTAAGGCGTGTTTAATTTATGTGGTGATTATACAAATGTCACCCAAGAAGATTAAAGATATCATGATTGTAGGAAAATTTCAAATGTTTTTTCGGATGAGTTATTAGGATTACCTCTGGATAGAGAGGTGCAGTTTGGGATTGATGTCTATCTTAGAATTAAACTGGTATCGATAGCACCATATAGGATGGTGTCAATTGAGCTAAGAAAGCTGAAAGCTCAATTGCAAGAACTGCTAGACTGGGATTACACTTGACTGAGTGTATCACCATGGGGTACTCCGGTATTATTTGTAGAGAATAAAGAATATTCTCTACAATTATGTATAGATTATCGGTAGTTGAATAAAGTAACTATTAAGAACAAGTATCCATTACCAAGGATTTAAGATCTATTTGATCAGCTTAGAGGTACAATAGTGTTCTCAAAGATAGATCTTCAATTGGGTTATTATCAACTCAAGGTCAAAGAAGAAGAAGTATCAAAGACAACATTCATGGCTCTTTATGGACGTTACAAATTCCTGGTAATGCCATTTGGACTTACAAATGCCCTTGTTGTATTCATGGATTTGATGGATAGGGTATTCGAATACTACTTAGACCAGTTTGTAGTATTAGTCTCCATGGACAATATTCTGGTATACTTAAAGATAGAAGCTGAACATGATTAACATTTTTGAGTGGTATTACAAACATTAAGAGATAAGCAGCTTTATGTAAGATTTTCTAGATATGAATTTTGGCTATCAGAAGTAATTTTCCTTAGACAGGTAGTATCGGCTGAATGAATAAGAGTTGAATTCCAGGGAAGTACAATCTGTTCTTGAATAGGAGGCATTGAAAATGTCTCTAAATTTCAGAGTTTCTTGGAAATTAGCTGGATATTATAAATATTTTGTGTATAATTTATCTATTATTACTCTGTTCTTACTCAACTATCATAAAAAGGTATTCCATTGGAATGGTAAGAAGTGTCATAATTACACTGATCACAAAGGTTTAAAGCAATTAATGATGCCAAAAAGAATTGAACCTACGATAACAAAGATAGGTTGAGTTTTTAAAAGACTACAATGTAGTTATAGATTATCATTTTGAGAAGATTAATGTACTAGCCTATTCATCAAGGCAGCTCAAAACTCATAAAAAGAAGACAAAAGAAAAGAAGTAAGTTGAAACAAGAGAAACAGAGGAGCATGAAAATTAAGTCAAATGGTTGCTTATATTATCAAGAAAAAAAATTACTTTCCTGATGATGGTGATTTGAAGAAAAAAGTTTTGACTGAAGTTTGTCATAGTCCATTGACTATGTACTCTGGAAGTAGCAAAATGTATTAAGATCAAAAGACTCAGTATTGGTGGCCATGAATGAAAGAGGACAATTTCGAAATTTATGACAAAGTGCTTGACATGCTAACAAGTAAAAGCCAAACATCAAGTACCTTCTGGATTGATTCAGCCTATTTCTATTCCCCAATGGAAGGATATGCCGAACTCTTCATTATTGGTTTGAGCTACAGGATCGAAATGTTCGGTATAACCCAAAAGTTGGAGGGGTTGATTTGACACGAGAAATCAAGGATAAAGTAATAATTATTTAATATAATCTCAAGGCTGCCGTGGATCGACAAAAAGGCTTACGCAGACAAGAAGAGAAGGATGTTAAGTACGAAGTTGAGGACAAAGTGTTTTTAAAGGTTTCACCTTGGAAGAAGGTGTTACGTTTTAGTCAAAAAGGGAAAACTTAGTTTCAGAATTGTTATACCTCAAGGAATCATGAAAGAGTTGGACCAAGAGTATATTAATGGGTCTTATCTCCAGAAGTGAGCAAAAGTCTATAGTATATGTACTTATGTTTTGGGGGCATTGACTGAATTATTTACATGTTAACACTCCTGAATAAATTAAGATACAATTAGATTTGATACATGAAGAGGAGTTAGTTGAAATATTGGTTTATTGAATGAAAGAATTAAGGAATAAGAAATTTCATTGACTGAAGTTTTGAGAAAAAAATCACAAGGTCGAAGAAGCCATTTGGGAGGCTGAGAAGAAAATAAGAGAGTAATATCCGTAAATGTTTGGAACAGGTACACATTGAAAATTCGAGGATGAATTTTCTTAAGGGGAGGAATTATAATATCCCAAATTTTGGCTAGTGACTAAATTGTAAATTTTGAAAGTTTAGGGGGTTAAAGTATAAACTTTGGAAAAGTTTTGGGACTAAAGTGTAAATTTCCCCAACAAGTAATTTTATTCAGGATAAGAGTGAATCGAATCGAAATAGGTACCTTGATATCGGTTTTAAGAATTAAGATGCAAAAAAAGGTACTGAATTTGGATCGAATAAAATTATTAAGCGTGCTCATGCCAGAGAAATACAAGGATGGGTGACCTTCAGGAAGGTCCCATAAAAGTGTTTCTAATCGATATTTTGGACTCATTAAGAGAAAAAAAAATTGAATGAATTATCGATAAAGGATTTCTAAGATAAATTTTATTCTATGAAGATTTTCGATAATTATCGGGATAATAGACTGAGTTAAAAAAAATTAGTCTAAGTCCTTAAGAAAGGAAGTTTTTATGAGATGACAATGTTTATTTCTCGAATATGGAAATATAGAATTTTTAGAATAAATTCGATAGTTCGGGAAAGGTAAAATCGTATTAGAAGTATTTTGCGAATATCTGGAAATCAGATCGAACTAAAATTTCAGAGACTGATCCAAAAGCCATGGGAAAGTCATAAAATATTATTTTATGAATATTTTATTATATTTGGTTGGATTCCAACTAGACTTAGTTGAATTTTTACAAGAATGGCAAACTAGTAAATAAAAACTAGTTGGAGGGAAAATTGGTCATTTGGCCCCAATGGCAATTTTGAAATATTTAAAATTTATAAGGTAAATTTTGGGAAGAGGAAATGGGAGATTTAATCTTGGCCCTTGATTGATGATAAGATCAATCTCAACAATTGGATTAAAAGGGCATTTTAGTAATTTCACTATCTAAATGAATTTAAAATTCATTTACACCAAACTGGATGAAAAACAAAAGATGAAGACAATTAATCATCCTCAAATTTCGAAATATGAGGGGGAGAAAGAAAGAAAAATGGAGAAAAATTTTCCAAGTTCGATTCAAGCCCCGAAACTCAATTTTCAGGTAATCTTTCGAACTACAAAGTTGTTCTACTCTTCAAGCTCTACCTTTTATGTCAATAATTCATGGAATACATGCTTTATTGATGAAAATTTTGATGAGAAAGAAATTAGGGTTTATGGACTAAATTGGGGGTTTTGCGATTTTATGATTCTATGTTGAAATATTTAAAAAGTTAGAAGGGAAATTTTGGAAAGAGGAAATGGGAGATTTAATCTTGGCCCTTGATTGATGATAAGATCAATCTCAACCATTGGATTAAAAGGGCATTTTAGTAATTTCACTATCTAAATGAATTTAAAATTCATTTATACAAGACAAATGGCCAAATTGGATGAAAACAAAAGATGAAGACCATTCTTCATCCTCAAATTTTGAAATATGAGGGGAGAAAGAAAGAAAAATGGAGAAAATTTTTCCAAGTTCGATTTAAGCCCCAAAACTCGATTTTTAGGTAATCTTTCGAACTACAAAATTGTTCTACTCTTCAAGCTCTACCTTTTGATGTCAATAATTCATGGAATACATGCTTTATTGATGAGAATTTTGATACGAAAGAAATTAGGGTTTATGGACTAAATTGGGGGTTTTGAGATTTTATGATTCTATGTTGAAATTTAAGTTGTTATGATGATAAAATCATGTTTTTGAGTTGGGATTTAAACCCTACATATTTTATTTTGTATGAATATGATTAGGGTTTATGGATTCAAGTTTGATTTAGGGTTTGTGATGTTGGATAAATGATATGGTAAGCTTGAAATTATTATTTGGAAGCAAAACCCTAAATTAAAGGTATAGGGACTATTTTGGCAATTTTGAAAGTTAAAGGACTAATCTGAATTTTTATGATTTTGAAGTGTATTTATGTTATTATTGATGTTGGAGATGTGAAAATGAAGTTAGAATGCAAAACCGATGTTAAATCGAGTTAGTGACCATTTTGACAAATTGTCAAAGTTAAGTGACCAATTCAGAAATGAGGTTTTAGAGAAGGACTAAATCTGATTTTTGTTGAAATAATAGAATTAAAGTAGTAATGTTGATTTGAGGACTAATTTGCAAAGTTAAGAAGCTTGAATTCTTATCTTTGCATTTTTAGTGACTATTTCGGAAAGAACGAAAAATTAGAGGGAATTATTTTTGAATAATTATTTGATGAATAAAGTGATACATTAGTGGTTTGAATCAAGTAAGGGGACCAAATTGACAAATAGCAAAGTAAGGAGAAATTAGTATAAAGTTTGTAGTTATTTATGGAAGTTGTGTAGGAAAACTGGATTTGGCAGTAAGTTCGAAAATTCACCATAAAATCTACAAAAATGGTTAGATGGTGAATTTTATATCGATGTAAATATTTATTCTTCTAGTTCTGTTTAAAACAAACGGTGATTGATTTCAATTCATATATCAAAAGATATGAATTTTTAAGTGATGAAAGGTCAGAAAACAGAATATCAGTCTGTTTCGAAATTCAATACTAGAATTTGACTTTGAAAATTTGCCATAAATCGTACAAATTGAATATGGGTTATTATTTTATATGGTTGAAAAGCTTATCGAATCTAGTTTCTTTTACAAAAAAACGGAAACTAATTTCGAGTTCCGAGTTAAAAGATATTAATTTTTAATCGAATGAAGGTCAGAAAATTACAGAACAGTTTCTGTCAGGACAGCCCTGTAAACGGGAGTTCGATGAATTTTCATAATTTTTGTAGATTTTATTAAATTATGTGGCTTATACCTTTAGAACCGTTATCGAATCTAGTTTCTATGGTATAAAGGATATTAATATTCAGTGTGTATTCTGCCCTGTAGAAGTAAATCTTTGATGGAAGTGTAAGTTGACAGAAAATGGAAATTGAGACAATTTGTGTCTAATGTTGGTTAGCAAGCTTGGAGGAATTATTTGAAGATCAAAATGGTCATTAGGGACCAAAAATGAATTTGTGAATAGTATAAGGAAGGAAAGAAATTTATGGAAAATTTTTATTTTGAATGATTAAATAGCTTAATTGAAATATTGTTAGAAGTGAATCTAACAAATGTTTATTTATATTCATGTGATAAATGAAGTTGGATCCGAATCAAAAGAAGGTTCAAGGTACTATAAAGGAAATGATCAATAGAGCTTAGTGAGGCATATTAATAAATGGTCAAGGTGAGTGCATTTCTATATGTTTGCATTATGTTGAAATTGGCATTGCATTTCTCTATAATACGTGATATGATACATTGCTCGACATGGCAAGATTGATGGAATACCAGGTACGAATGATTGTTTACATAAATGATGATGCATTATGCATACATGAAATATGGATAATGACAAGATTAAATGAAACAAGATTAAAATGAAACAAGATACACCCTGGGAATCTAAGTCCATAGTGCAAAATGCACTAACGAGGTGTTTATATGTGGAGCAAAGAGTGTCATCTCGAGTATGTACTCTACATGGCACTACGGTGCAGATAGGCTATGGGGTTTCCATGGGCCTATAGCCAGACACGTTAATAATAATACAAGATGGTTATATGATAGATCATGAGCATGCAAATGACTCCATGATGATACATGAAACATTGATATTGTGACATGATTGATGAGAGAGATATTACATGATAGAGATGTTACATGATAGAGATGTTACATGATACATGATAGAGATGTTACATGATATATGACACATGAATCATATGATAGTGATGATATATTATATTGATGATACATGTTTTACATGATATATGATACATGAGGTATATGATAGATGCTACATGAATTATATGAAATGATATTACATGGTATACATGATGATGATGATACTTGGTTTACATGCTATACAAATGATTACATGATATAAGCATGACCATGAGATGATACATGATATTAAGAAAGTATGATATATGATGAAAATTGTGAAAATGATATATGAAATTTATGGAATATGAGATACATGATAATCATGATCATTATGTTATGTTGTTATGGAAATATTTTAGGATAAAAGTATGTCATTGACAGAGAATATGTTATACAATATTAACATTAATTATATGATAGTTATAATACATGACACATGTACATTGTGATATACTTGCCTTGTTGTAGAGAAATATGAAATGCATTCTTATATGAAGTATTATAAACATCATTTCCTGTGTAAATAAATAAGTTTAATTGCATCACTAAGTTCGTACTTAGCGTGTGTCTTATGTTACACGTAGGTTTCATGGAAATCGCCTATCGAGGAGGAGCAGAAACTTGGGGAAAAATCAAGTTACTACAATAAGTTCAGTAAATACGTCTTTACCATAATTTGATAGACTAGTGGGCATGTAAATATTTTAAAGTTGAATTGTTTACAGCATGAGTTTACAATGTAATTATATGCTTTTATGGATGAATAAGTTTAGAAATACGAATTGTTAACAATAGCAAAGTCTTTGGTATGGTTAAAATGTTGTTTAGCCCTAATCGCATAAAAAATTTAAAATCAAGAAAGGGTTAAACTACAAATTAAAATTTTGATATATAAAAAAATTACAAGTCAAGATTTCTTCCAATGATTTCGTAACATATTTAATGTATATTCGGTCTACGAGTATAGGTTAAGGGTGTTACAATTGAAATCAATAAATTTCAAGATGACGTTGCCAAAACCTAATTCCAACATATTGAGGAAAGGAAAGTCTTCCCTGAACAAGAATTTTCTTTCCCATCTGAGGGGGAAGAGGGATTTGATGTCGAAGTAATGGAAGTCATAAACAAACACGACTAGGAAGTGTTTTTCAAGCATCCAGGCAACATTGTTGTCCCACTGGTGAGGGAGTTTTATGCCATCTCACAAGCCCTACACAACCTGGTGTGTACGTGAGAGGGGACCAAATCAAATTCACTGCTACAGCAATAAACAAGTTTTATGGGCTGAAGAATGTGGTGGACCAACACACCCCTTTTTTCAAAGCGGTTGATGCCCAAACAATCAAGGAGGTTTTGGAGGATTTGTGCTTCAGGGGAACAAAATTTGACTACACCAAGAACATAGTAGAGAGGGGGCATCTGAAGCCCCATGCAAAGCTGTGGAACCATTACATCAAGACCAAGTTGATGCCCACCTCCCACCACACGACCGTGGCCCTTAACAGACTATTTCTTCTGCACTTTATCCTCAATGCACGGCCAATCGATGTGGGAAAGATAATTGTCGACGAGGTGTATGCGTGCGTAAAGAGGAAATTGAGCCCTCTGATCTTTTCCAATTTGATTGCGGCCCTCTGTCAAAAGAAAGAAGTGTATGAGGATGACGAGGATGAGATTCATAAGGGAAAGCAAGGATTAACCCCGGACCAGATTCCTGGGCTTAAAAGATTTGATGAAGATGCTCCGGCTGAGACTGTTGAGGGGGGAGCTAAGATAGTTGCTACAGCGAGGATTACCTCTTTGGTAGCCTCCACGCATCGTATGAAGGAAGATATGGAGATGATGCGCAGCAACATGCATACATTTTTCAAGTATGCTAAAGAGATGGATGATGTGATGAACTCCTATTTTCGGGAGATGTTACCGCACCTAAAAAAAGAATTACCACCCTTTCCTGAAGCCCTATTAGCTAAGCCTCAGACAGCAGCACCACCAAAGAGAGCCCCTACAGATGCTACAGCAAGTCCTCGCCCAATGAGGAAGAGTAAAGGAAAAGCCCCAATGGAAGCCCCACCACCTGAAATCCAGTAGAAGAACCAGTCACTATTGAGAGTGACGATGAAGAGATGCATGATACCACTCCTGCCCCTACACCTGCTCCAACTCCAGATGATACAACGCGATCAATGAGTCGTCTCAAGCGATCTGTCGGCCGTATTTGGAACACTCTTACTGAAGGAAATGATGATTGGGATAACGAGCACGACCAGGACGAGCATGATGAGCAAGCACAACCAACCGAGGATGAGGAACCCATTGTCGCGCTGAGGAAGAAGCGTTTCAAGCTTAAGGCCACCAAAACTGCACCACCGAAGTAGGACCATGGCGAGGTACCTCCCATAGCATTGCATTTAGTTTAGTTTTAGTTGATTTTCATGCATTGAGGACACTGCATTCTTCAAGTTTAGGGTGTTAGTGCTCTTAGTTAAGTATTTGCATTAGTAGTTAAAAACATGTTTTTGCTATAGCATTTTGTTTGGCTTAAAGACTGACTTTATGAATAAATTAAGGATGTCCAATGATGAGTAATTAATTTTTATGGCTATGGATTATGTGAATATACATTACTATTGAGATTGGTTGAACTGACTTTAGGGCTTGATCCTTTGTGATTTATTTGTTACACGATTGCATGTTCTCTATGCTTAATACTGTTGGAAAACAATTTGTGAAAGAACTCTTGCATGCCTTAGTATAAATGATCTTAATGATAAATGGAATTGTTAAAGGCTTATTAAAACTCCCTTGTGTGCAGGAATAAATGCTTTGGCATAACTGTAGAGGGACACTCCGCTTTGCATGGTTTGCCTGGATACTCCATTTGAATAAATGGCATCCATAACAAATGAGTGAATGAAAGTAGTCACGGGATGACTCTACCTACTAGCTCGGGGATGAAATGTTTGCTCCATGTTTATCTAGAGTTAAGGACAGTAGTTGTGATGAGCTGACTCCCCCCGTAGCAGTAGCAAAAAAAAGTTAGAATATGGGAGTAAAGCTTGTGCTTAATTAACAAATACTAGGGTATAATAGAGACCTGGCCTAGAATTTTTCTAACTCTGTCAAGCACAGATTGGATGCAATCACGCACACACATGAAAAGGATCTTGTCCTAAGGAAAAGTTCTTAAAATCTCAAAACTGTATAGTATGTTGAAGCCCATATTTACTGAGGACAGAAATTTTGCCATAGCATTGTCTTGAGCTAATCTTTGCCATAGTAATTTCTTTATTCATATATACTCATTGCTTGAGGAAAAGCAATAGCTTAAGTTTGAGGGTGTGTTAACCTTGTAAAAAATATACATTCCATGCCTTTTTGCTTAGGATATTGTTTGGTTTTAAGCTCATTTCATTGCATATAGTTGCATTTAGTGGTGTTGCTTTGGTTGTTTTTAATTATTCGTAAAATTGGTGATGCTTGAGAGAAATGGTTGTTTTGGGGTGATGATGTGTAGGTGAGCAAAGGAGCTTTGCTGGGAAAGGAAATTTTGTCGCAACATTTTGGACGGCATTTCTGGGCGCACAAAAAGATAAAGAAATAAGATATTTTACAGCCCCTACACGTGATTCCACCAGCCAGCTGTGTCATACATGTAAAGGGAATATTCCTTAGGGTACACGAGGAATTAAGGGCACAAATCCCTAGGGGCTCCCACTATATAAAGGATAGGACACCCACATTAAAAGGAAGCTTAAAAAGTTGTTGGTGAGCTAAGAAAGAGAGAAGCAAAAAGGTGGTTGTCCTTCTTCTTCCTCATCTTGGTGTCATCCATTGTTGAAGCTCCAAGGGACGATCTTGTTGGCCTTTGAGAGAATCAACAAGCTTAGGGTGATTCGCGACAGTCCAAGGCGACTTGGGAGTTTCTTTTACTCTTAGTTGCTTTTTGCTCTTACATTTTTATTCTGAAATGGGTTCTATTAGACAAATGATTTTGGATGATATTTGCCCAGCCATGAACTAACTTTAAGTGGCTTGGGTTTATTGTGGATGATTATGTTTTCTTTTTAAATGAATGTATTAGCATTTTCTAGTTTAATTGATGCTTTGTTCACTGTTTTATTGCCTTGGGTTTGTAAGAGCCTTCGAGAGTTAGCCTTTACCCTTGTCTGATGCTTAATGGTCGAGAGAGTTAAGCTTAGATCTACGTGGACAATGGGGTTTGATGCTAAGAGGTAGAAACCTAACTCACCTTGGAGATAAGGATAGAGTTTCAACGACTATAAGGAGTAAAACTTCAGGGTAAGTAGCTTGCTAGGGTTCACACTGAGAGGTGTTGCCGTATCATTCTGGCTGCCAGTTTCGTGCTAGAGATAGTTTAGAAACACCTGTATAAGCTCTATCGAGTGTCTTATAAGCTGGAAAGTGTTAGTCATTCATGAGAACTAGGCATAGGATTCCTTGACAAACCCAGTCTGTCATCCCATTGAGAGTTTCCGCAAGTGTGAGGACGTTTGAAGTCTTATTGTATCGCTCCAGTTTTTATTACAATTTTTGCTATAGCATTTCTTTTAACTTCTCATATCAGCTCTTCCATTTAATATTATATTCCTATTTGAGTGCTTAAGCTTTACTTAATTTACCTCTAATCCCTGTGGAGACGATCTCACTCATCACTTTATTACTTGTTCGATGTGTATACTTGCACCGATTGCGTATCATTTATAGTACATCACAGCACGCAACACCATACTTATCAAGCAAATGCCCCCAAGGCATCCACGAGTCAACATGGTTCATCTCTTAATTATCATTTATCAATGGTATGGTACGTTATGGAAAGTATTGATCATCATTACATTAAAACATTAGATTTCTCTAAAATAAAGCAAGCCTCTATCTCATTATGCTCCCATATAGGGGTGAAATCTCTGTTACAGGTTTACTTATGTCATCCTGCATCATAAGGGGTGTATTGAACCATATTACATAAGTTTTCGGCCCTTTTGGCTAAATTTCACTTTTCTTGGACAGATTGCCTAGTGGATACCGGTCCTGGACCACGCATACCGATACTCACACTCAATTATCGGTACGAAAAAGCCATACTAGAATTTGGTAAGGTTTATCAGTACTGGTACTAGATTGACCGTACCATTACTCGGGCCTCGAGTATCGGTATTCTCCCATACGTACCAGTACTGAGATTCACTACTAGAATTTCAAGAAGGCACACCAGTACCGGTACATGATCGACCGTACTGGTACTCGAGGTCGTGTATTGGTACTGCTTGAATGAAGTACGGGTACGCAAGCACAATATCGTATTTGTTCATGATAGAACACCTCGTACCGATACCAATTCATCTGGTACAGATACTCGAGCCCAAAACTATATTCTTAAGGCTCGAAAATCAACCTAAAATATCTCTAAGGACCTCCACTTCAACCCAAATGGTTTCTACAATTTATTAAGGTATTTATGAGCATATTGGAGCTAACTAACAACTTATCTACCATCAAATTCGTTACTTTGATTTCCTAAGATAAGCTTTACCCACCATACCAATAAATCAAGAAAAGCAAATCATTTTATGATCTTCAAGAAATATAGGAGTCAGAGATGTATCAACATTTAGCAAAAATCCCAAATTTAGCTCGCCCATTTACTTCCTCCATTTTCTCTCTTTAGCTCAAGCTTGAATAAAACCTCCAAATCACTTCTTCTTGCAATAAAAACATGGAACATCATCAACACTTAAACCAAAGGTTTAGGAAGGATTTACTATGAATTTAAACCTTAAACTTTTGAAAGAGAATTTGTTCAACAGGCCCTCCTTCATGATGGTATTGAAGTTAAGATATCAAAATGGGGAGTGGATTTTGATTCCTTTGTAATTGCTTTTAAGTCATCCTTAGAAATGGAGGAAGTTTGGAAATCCAAAAGAGAGGAGCTATGCTACTGGTTCGAATATATTGGCCCTTTGTTATTGAACGGTGTTCCTCATTATTATTGCTCAGTTTTGTTATCAAGGGTTCCTTTATTCTGCTGGCATAAGAACTTTTTTGAAGCGCTGGGTAATCGGTGGGGTTCCTTTGTAGGCACTGATGAAAGAACCTGGTCGAGAGATCGATTGGATGTTGCCAGGATAATCATAGGAGTTGCCAGCCCTGCAAACATGCCTAATAAAATTAAGGTATCTTCAATGGGTTTTTTACATCTGATCAAAGTGAAGCTAGGCAACTTAAGCGAGGAAAGAGTCTTATCGGATATTGGCAATTCTAAGGATAATTTTGCGGACGAATAGCCAGAGTCTGAAGATGTTAGGCTAGACAATAGAGATGATTTATTGGCTGAAGGGAAGGTTGCTCCGATTGCTGCTCCGGCCCGGAGTAAAGGAAGGGTCAATCTAGTTGCTGCGCCTCATAGCCAAGATTTTCTGGGCTCTTCAAACGAGGGAGCTAAACCGGCCGGTAAAGGAAGGGTCAATCTAGTTGCTGCGCCTCATAGCCAGGATTTTCTGGGCTCTTCAAACGAGGGAGCTAAGGATGGCACAAATTCTCCTATTTTTCAGGTTAATGAAAGTGGGGCCAACAGGGTTAATGATGTTGTCCAAGTAGAATCCTGGCTAGAATCTAATGAGAATAAAGGGTCAGCATGCAAAAGTGATATAACCAGGCCAATCCCTCTACAAATTGATGGGCCTGATAGGGCTATTAACAAAGGAAGTAATGGTAATTTGAATCATATGGTTACTAGTTCAGGGTCTGGCCTAAATTCTGCATAATGTCTAGTGAACATGGACCCTTCTATGAGAGTACAACTTAATCATGTTCTGGTTGACTCTATTGATGTGGTGCCAGATAGTTTTGAGTGGGTAGGTCTGGTGGGGTCTGGGAATCTATCATCCCCTTCCATTGAATTTCGGCGAAATCCCTAAATAACTTCGAATCTTTTGATTCAAGGAAGTTTATTCAGAGCTAGCGCCAGGAGACGAATAAGGAGTTTGGTTCGTGATTCTTCAGAAAAAAATACAGGGATCTCAGGTGGGAATGGTGGTGGGACAAAGCTCGAAGACTCGGTGGTTGGCCTAAAGGCAGAATCTGTTTGGAAATTAGTAACCTGCTGGAAATATCTTTTAATGGAGGACGGGAGGCAGTCATCAGAAAGGTATGTGAGTTGGAACAGGAATTAAGAAATGACTTATAAGGTTGTTGTTGGGTTTTGATTATAATCTTGTTTATGGATTTAAAAATTATAACGTGGAACATAAGGGATTAGAAGGAAGGAGAAAAGAAGAGCTGTGAAAGGGTTAATTCGTAATACACATCCAAAGTTGGTGTTTATCTAAGAAACAAAACTCGAAATTATGAATGATTGTGAGATCAGGAGGCTATGGAATCTGAAGGGATTAGAATATGCCCTATCGCTAGCAGTGGGCTTGGCTAGGCTTACTGCGTATGTGGGATTTTGAGTATTTTCAGGTGTCGGAAAAAATCATCTTTCCAAGATTTATTGCTCTGATTGGATGCATCAAGTCTAAGAATCTAATTTATGGGCTGGTTAATGTTTATGGCCCGGCATGTAACTTCGAAAAGGTTATATTTCTGGAAGAACTGCTCAATTTTATGAGTCAGAAGCAACTACCTTGGAGTATAGCTGGGGATTTCAACTTATTTTTGGATCCAGAGAAAGAGGTGGGTCTGACTATGAACCAGTCTTCGATCTCAGCATTTGGAACCTTTGTGTCTGAAGTAGAATTGATAGATTTACCCCTCTTGGGTGGTAAGTTCACTTGGTGTAATAACAGAGATCCCCCAATATTTGTAAGATTAGATCATTTTTACTCACTGTAGAATTTATTGTTGCCTTTTCGAGTATCGTACAAAAACTGCTGGACAAATCATTACCGGATCGGAGAATTATATCATGGGTCATTTTCGCCACATCATACATGGGATCAATTAATAAGAATCATTCATCTCATTATTTTTTCCATGTCATATTTTTTACCAATTGAATCTTTACTCATATTTACTGTAAATTAATTTTAAAAACAGTTTTTATCAAGTGAATATTCACTTGGTAAAAATATGATATGAAAAAAATAATGAAATGGGTGATTTTTATTGCTTGGTCCCATGAATAACGTGGCGGGAATGACCTATAATATAATTTCTCTTATCTGATCATAATGCTATACTACTTATGGTTGAGTGTTCAAATGGGGGTCTAAAGCCGTTTAAGTGTTTTAACTATTGGCGTGATGTGGAGGGTTATGAAGAAACGGTTCTACAAGCTATCAAACTGAAGAACTCTCGTGTGAAGATAGGGGGATTACTAAAAGGCTCCAAAAATGCTCTAAAAACTTGGGTCGGATAAACTAATCACAAGGCTGAGAAGAATACACATGCTCTTGAAAAAGTTATTTCTGAATTGGAAGGTAAAATACAGTATGGAACGGCCTATAATGGGTCGATTGTTAACCTAAATAATCTCATATCAGAATTATGGAGTAGCACCCTCAACGTATACTCGTAGTACGAATATACATTAAGGAATGTTACAATATTATTTAACAGAGTTCAAGATCCGACATAAAACTAGTTTATAAAATGACTCTTTTTCAACTTTCGAAGTATTCATGACCTATTTGCATATTGTTAGTTTTGACCCCAAATTGATTTATAAAACATGTTAAGCAGTTATTAAAATAAGTATATAACTTAGGGTGAAGATTATGTATACTGCCTAGGCCCTTTCTTAAATTTTCAAATCATTACGTGATAAACGATAATTAAAAATTTTACTTTTAAAACAACTAACGAATAAATTGATACATGCCCACTAGAGAATATCACAAATTAGAATGTCTTACTAATGTTTGGCAGATTGCAGCTTGATTAACATGCTTGACTCCTCTTCCAGTAAGTTTCCAATAACCTACGTGTGAAACAGCACACGCTAAGTATTCACTTAGTGAGGCAACTATAATTTAAAGTAAAACATTTTAATGTATAGAAATAACATAAATAAACAAATCACAGTGTATATTATATAAAAATATAGAATCGTATAAAACTGACTTATCAAAGTCATTCCTCTGTCATGTAACAGTACAATATAGTTCCTACAAAATGGCAAGCAAGTCTCAATTGCAGTTTATATCATATCATCAAACCTTTATTTTATTAATCAAATATACGTTAAGCTTTTTAACTTAACTACTTGCATAAATGCATTTCATATATTATAGCCCGAAGTACAATATAATGTGATACTTTGGTACACGAGTCATCATAACCGACACTATAGTGTCTACAACGCCGTAGCGTCTAATGATGAGTACGTACTCGAGGACGCTCTTTGCTCCTCATACTCGCACATTTTGTGCTATGTACGCCGTAGTGTTTGAACCGACTATGTAGAGTCTAACTCGACTCCGTAGAGTCTATCTCGACCCCGAAGAGTCTATCTCGCACCGTAGTGCTATGACACAACTGCTAGGACTCTATGGATATCCAACTATACCAAAGACTTCACAATAGTACTTGGGCAAAATCAACATTCCATGTTCAAAGCATCAATATAAATCATAATTGTATGTATATATATCCAACGTCATAATATCGTTCTTACTTTATTAGTAGGAAATACGATATACTTGCTGGCCTATTCACCTGCATAAAAGCATTTCATGAATTATAGTCCAAAGTACAATTTCATGTGAACCTATGGTATACGAGTCATCATAACGACATCGTAGTGTCTGCAACGCCGTAGCGTCTGATGGTGAGTACGTACTCGAGGACGCCCTTTGCTCCTCATTATTGCACCTTTTGTGCTAGTTGACATCGAAGTGTCTAAACAACACCGTAGTGTCCGAAGTCAACACCGAAGTGTCTGGAACGCACCGTAATGCTGGAATGCAGCTGCTAAGACTCTATGGATATCCAATTATACCAAATACTCTCACACTAGTACTTGGGCATAACAATTTAATATTTTCACATTCAATATCCAATCCATCAATACTATCATCCATAATTCGATAATATGCAGTTCATACCCAAAATCTAAAAGTTTGATTTATCTTAGATAAATCTATAAACTATGACAGTGTATCCTACATGTCACATTATTAATTCATAACATTCATACAATTATTAATTAACATGCATTTTAATTAATATCAAGGTCGACTTGTCGCAAGTCGTCCTATTTGTAACATGCTATACATACATATAATGCACTCACCTTGGCAACTTAACATGATGCCTCACTAAGTCCTAGTTTGATCATTTCTTTCATAGTACCTCGAACCTTCTCTGAATCGGACTGAAAACCGAAATTCAGAGCTTAAATCAAGCTTGTAAAATTTTTCTCTTCTTTTTCTCTTCACCACAGTTTTGGAGGGTATTTGGCTGATAATTCATTCATATTTTATGTATTTAAGACACTTGTATTATGAAAAAATGAATTTTTAATTCAATAAATTCCACTTTCTAAAAATACCCTCCAACTGGATCTATATTTCTAATTTTTCATTTTGTAACATTCCAACTAGACTTAGTTGGATTCTAATCAGCCACTATTCATCAATAAAAGAAATCTCAAAATTCCTTCCATGTCCCTTTTAGACGAAATGACCAAAATGCCCTTTATCGATCAACTTATTCACAAAATTGTCATTCCATGTCATTTCAATCGATTAAAATTTTTCTCGATCTTTTTAACATCCAAATATTCATAAAATGATATTTTATGACTCTTCTAAGGTCTATGGAACTATCTCTGAAATTTCAGCTCGATCCGATTATCAGAATATTTTTTCAAACTTTATCGCTTTATAGCCATTAATACAAAATCCGTACGAAAAATTTGGGTAACACGGAAACGTCATTCTTGGGGGTAAATTATTTCAAAAAATTGTGATATTACATATGGTCCTTGTATAGGAAGGAAGAGAGCGAGTGGTTACAAAAATCAAGATTGGGTTGGTTCTTCGAGGGTGACAAAACACGCGCTTTTTTCATCTCGTCGCCTCTGATAGAAGGAGAATTAATTTATAAATTGTATTAAGAGAGATAGAGTTATCTGACACGAAAGTGGTTAAGTAATTGGTGAAGGATTACTTTTGCAAAGCTTATAATGATAGGCATGCATTGGAGGTTGTTGGAATAAATCTGGATTTTAAGAAAATTAGCGGTGATCAGTCCAAATCTTTTCAAGACTATTTTTCCGAAGAAGAGGTGTGTCTAGCTTTTTCTTCAGCAGATAGTAATTGAGCCCCTGGCCCTGATAGTTTCAACATGAGTTTTTTTTTTTTTTAAGTTTTGGCCAGTGTTAAAAGGAGATATTATGGATTTTTTAAGGTAAACTACACCAGTAGTCATCGAACTATGGTTTTTTTCTATTTTAGTCACCGAATTATTTTTTTGGCAAAAACATCACTAACGTTATGTTTTCTTCCTATTTTGGTCACCGAATTGTTTTTGGCAAAAACATTACTAACGTTATGTTTCCTTCCTATTTTGGTCATCGGCTGTTAAAAACTTAACGGTTTTGCTGACGTGAAATTTTATTTTATTTTTTTTAATTTTCTATGTCATTTCTTCTCTCTCCTCATAAGTAATATATGTCATTTTATAATATTTTCATTCAAACTAACAGGATGATGACACGTGTCACTGCCTATTAGTGGAATAAAAGGAATGAAAAATCAAGCCCCTTATGCAGCCAGAGAGATGGTGACACGTTTAACTGCCTAATAAGATGGTGACACGAGTAATTGCCTATTAGTCGTATCTCTCGGCTGCATAAGTAGCTTGATTTTTCATTCTTTTTATTTCACTAATAGGTAGTGACACGTGTCACTATCCTGTTAGTTTGAATAAAAATATTATAAAATAATATATATTGCTTACGAGGAGAAAGAAGAAATGACATGAAAAATTAAAAAAATAAAATAAAAATCCATGTCAGCAAAACCGTTAAGTTTTTAACAACCGGTGACCAAAATAGGAAGAAAACATAGCATTAGTGATATTTTTACCAAAAAAATAGTTCGGTGACCAAAATAAGAAAAAAACATAAAATTAGTAATGTTTTTTACCAAAAAAATAGTTCAATGACCAAAATAAGAAAAAAACTATAATTCGGTGACTAATGATGTAGTTTACCCTTTTTAATGACTTTTTCCATGGCAGGAATTGGGAAGGGGGAATAAATCATTCTTTCATCACCCTCATTCCAAAAGTGAAGAGCCCTGAATACTTAGAGGAATTTCGTCTGATAAGTTCGGTGGGGGTATGTACTAAATTTTATCGAAGGTGTTGGCTAGAAGACTCAGACTGGTGATGGGTCAGATTGTTGGGGAGTCCCAATTCGCCTTTATTCTTAGAAGGCAAATATTAGACTGCTTTTTGGTGGCAAATGAAGTGATTGACTTTGTTTCTAAATTCGGGAATAGTGGGGTTACGTTCAAAATCGATTTCTAAAAGGCTTACGATGCCGTCAGTTGGGATTTCTTGATTGGAGTCCTTAAGGAGTGTGGTTTTATAGATAGATGGTGCGACTGAATTTTCAAATGCATCTCCTCGGCCTCGATTTCAGTTCTAGTGAACGGCTCACCAACGGAAGCTTTCTCTATATTGAGAGGTCTTCGACAGGGGTGCTCCCTGTCTCCGTTTCTATTTAACTTGGTTGTCGAGGCACTAAATTTAATGTTAGAGAAGGCGGCTCGATTGGGTTTGTTTTTAGGCTTTAAGGTCGGACGCTGGGGGGTTGCGATAAAAATTTCTCATCTACAGTTTGCTGATGACCTCCTTATTTCTGCGGAGGCGTTGAGGACTAGGTTCGCAATGTTAAAAGGGTTCTTCGCCTGCTTGAATTGGCATCAGGCCTGAAATTAAACTTAAAGAAAAGTATGGTGCATCAATATCCCAGAAGTAACTTTGAAAGGCTGGGCGTTGGGGGTTGGTTGTTCTTGTGGAGAATTCTCGACTGAGTATCTTGGACTCCCTTTGGGGGGCGCCGTAATTCTGTTACACTTTGGGAACCTATCTTCAAAAATTTCTTACCTAAATTTGGAGGGTAGAAATCTAAATTTTTATCAATAGGGGGTAGACTGACCTTAATTAAATCTGTGCTGACGAGTTTGCTGGTGTATTTTCTCTCCCTTTTTAGGATGCCAGTGGCTGTGGCGAATCGTTTGAATAGGCTAATGGTCACCTTTCTTTGGGGTGGTGACATCGAAAAGGCTAAGATCCACTGGGTAAATTGGAGTCAAGTGTGTTTACCCAAGGGTTGCGGGGGACTAGGAGTTGCGAATTTGGATTTGATGAACCAAGCTCTTTTGGGTAAGTGGTCTTGGAGATTTGGTAACGAGCCAAATAGTTTATGGAGACGTGTTATGGCTGCTAAAATCCGAGGTAATATTTCCAATCTCTTACCTGAACCGCCGACGACTAGATCGACATCTTGGATTTGGAATGGAATTTCTAGATCTTTTTTCTTGGAAGACTCTTTTGGTCTTAAAATTCGATCAAACTTAGCCTTACAAGTTGGTGATGGACACTCCATTTTTTTTCTGGACCGACATTTGATTAGGAGAGGTATCATTAAAGACAAAATTCCCAAGAATTTTTGCCTTGGCCTTGAATAAATCTGGGCGCATTTCAGATTTTGGTTGGAAAGCTGAAAATGGTTGGCTTTGGGAGATCCCTTTGCGTCGCCCACAACTGGACTCAGGACTGGGAACGGACACAATGGAGCGAGGTGATGGACTGTCTAAGGGATTTTAAGGCAAGCAGCTTAGATACAGATTGGGTGAGATGGATGGGTTCCAGTGATGGAGCCTTCTCGGTAAAATAGCTTCGAAATCTAATTGGTAACAATCAATCGGTTATCTCGATGTGGAAACATGTAGTTTGGCGTGGCTTTGCCCCACCGAAAGTTGAGATATTTGTATGGATGGTTTTATGGGGTCGTGTTCCTATTAAAACAGAATCGAGGAAGCGAGGCGTGTCGTCTATAGCAGATGTCAGCTGCCCATTGTGTAAGATTCATCCTGAAACTGTAGCTCATTTATTTTTCAATTGCCAGGGTGTGTAGATCATTTGGATGAAGTTTTGTGGAATGTTGGGAGTAGTTTCAGCTTTACCTCTGGATCCGAGGCTATTTCTTCAAGCTTGGAACGACATGGGTTCTCACAAAAGCAAGGAATGGAGTTGCTTTATCCCCTTTGCGGTTATTTGGACAATTTGGTTATTCAGGAACGATGCAATCTTCAATGGCAAGGATGGTGATTGGTGGCAACTAGACTATATGGTGAGGTATCGTCTTGCCTCTTGGCTTAAAGCCAAGTTCCCAGGTGGTAGTATTACATTGAAAAATCTGCTTGCTGACTTAACTTTGGCATGCAATTTAGTAAACCAAGGTGATGTTTTGATTCCTAGTTCGAGATGGATTCCTCCTTCAATAAGATTTCTAAAACTAAATATAGATGGGGCTGCTAATAGATCGAATGCTAAATTGCTAAGTGTGGGATAGGTGGGTTGCTTAGAGACACAAACGGAATGATTATTTGTTTTCTCGGAGTCTGCTGGTATTGGCCCCACGGCGATGCGGAGTTAGAAGCAGTTAAAGTGGGTATACTTAAGTTCATCTCATCAGTTTGGTCAAGGAAATTTAGATTGATTGTGGAATCTGATTGCAAAGTGGTTGTGGATTGGATTAATGGAGCAGTTGCGCCCCCGTCAACCGTTTCCCCCTAGGCGCAGGATATCAAGGAGTTGATTTGTAGGAATGGTGTTTGTCTCGGACTAATTCTTAGAGTCTGTAATGTGGAAGCGGACATGTTAGCCAAAAAGGGTATTGGGTAATATGCCCTGGTTAAGTTATGTAGGATTAGTTCTGTGAGGTTGTCGTGTGGTGTTGTAAGAAGGTTCCCTTTAACTGGGGTGTAATATGTTTTTATTATTAATGTAATTTAGTCGGGTACTCTTTTTCCCCTTTGATAAGGAGTTTTTTAACTAGACCTATCAACTTTTAAAAAAATAGCTCGGACATGGTCAAAAGGAAAACCTAAAAAAAAAAAAAAACTAACTTCTCACTAGTTCCATTTCAGAATTTGTATCAGCCGTATATTCTCTTCAGTACCAAAACTTGTTGATAAACTGGTCCATTTATCATAATTCTGTACATAATCATATTGCCCTGAACTGGTAGCCGACAAAGAATTATTTAGGGACCTTTTTCGTGCCAGCCTTCCTTTCTCTCGATACGTGATTAGACCATGCGGCGGACTAATTTTAAAAATTCTCTAAAGGATGAAGGACTTATTAAGCAATTTTCTCATATAGTTTGATTTAAAACGTAAAAAAAATCTAGGCAGATTCATTCCCTATTTCTTTTCAAGCCGGCTGCTCCCCCTCTTTCTTTTCTCTGCTTTTTTTATTTTATTTTTCAAAACCCTAATAGATTTGAACCACTCTTTTATTGTTCGAATCTAAAATTTATGGATCAAGGATGATGATCGACACTTGACTAGAACCGTTCAACGGCGGTTCAACCTCGGCCGTGAACGGCGGCGGTGGTTCGAATACAAACCGAGGTAAGCTTCCGAAAAATCCTCTCTTTTTATTTTATTTCCCTACTGGATTCACACAAAAAAAGGACATACCTTCTGTTCTTTTTTGTTTTCGAATATGGATCTGGAGATGAAGTGGGACCTGAAAATTTTGTTGTTTTTTTTCTATTCGAAGAAAGCTCTCCCTTTTTTATGTATTCGAACATTTTTCTTTTCTTTCTAAAATCGGAAAAGCCTCCCCTTTTACATGCATGTGTAGGTTTTTATAACCCGAATATAATAATAAAAAAGATTACAACTTGTCTTATTTTGCAGGTTTTTGGCCGATGGCCGGCAATGGTGGGTGGTGGCCACCGCGCGTGGCGGCCACGCGCGAGGAGAGTGGGCAGAAGGGTGCGGCGGCAAACTCAAGTGGGATAGGGTTTGGTAATTAGGGTATGGGGTAGTTTAGGCATTTGAAAATTAGGTCAAGTGGGCTGTTGGGTTGAATATTTGTAATGGGCCAAGCCCGGATAAAAAAGGGTTACTATAGTTGCCCTTCTTTGCGCATTGTTGTGTAACAGGAATAGAGCAAAGACAAAAGGGTAACCCTTTTTGTCTGGTCAAGTCAAGGTTTCTTCCTCCAGCCACCGCTTCTTCTTTGGGCTTGACTTGATATTCTTTGCCGTTCTTGTAAGCAGAACCTTCAAAATGAAATATCTGTTGGGGAAGACAAAATCTGGGGCGATCTATTGGAAGAGACAAAATGAGCTCGGCTTGCTACGACTCTAATGACGATGCAATGTTTGGAGAAAATTTAACCTAGCTGCAATACTGATGAAGAGACAAGGTCTGCAAAACTTGATCCAAATGCTATCCTGCTGAAGAAGCGGGATCGAAGGTTTGGCCTAGCTACAAGACCGAGGAGGCTAGACCAGAAGTCGGTGAATTTGATGCAGAGCTTGGTTCGTATACTTCTTTTGCATTTTTCCCAAATGCACAAAGATCAACAGTTTTGAGTTGCCTTTATCGGTAGCCGTTTGCTCCGGGCTAGTTGTACCATTCCCCTGGGTACAATCAGTTTGTACCAATCGTGACATTGTATTTTTCAAAGGATTTATTTTCCTTCGACCATTCGCGAAAATGGATTTTCGGTGGACATTTGAATTATCCATTATCTTAAACTTTACCGTGTTTAAGGACGTTGTGCCAACATTTCTGCTGGACTTGTCAAAACTTTGATCTAGCTACATCAATGACGAAGAGACAAGATCAAAATTTGGTTTAGTCATCCCATCAACGGAATGACAGAATCTGATATCAGCAACTTAGGTCTTATTACGCCCTCAATAGAGGAATAAGAATAAACAACACCTTGAGCTGGCCACACCATCAGCGGAGGGACAAGATCAAATATCAGCAACTTGGATTCTACCACGCCATGACGAAGAGACAAGATCAAAATTTGGTTTAGTCATCCCATCAACGGAATGACAGAATCTGATATCAGCAACTTAGGTCTTATTACGCCCTCAATAGAGGAATAAGAATAAACAACACCTTGAGCTGGCCACACCATCAGCGGAGGGACAAGATCAAATATCAGCAACTTGGATTCTACCACGCCATCAACGGAGAAGTATAATCAAATAACAGCCACTCAAACCTTACTACACCATCAACGGAGGAGCAGGAATGAACAACAACTTGGACCTTACTACACCCTCAATGGCGGAGTAAGAACAATCTTGAACCTAGCCACACCATCAACGGGGAAGCAGAATCTGGATAACAACTCAAACCTTACTACACCATCAACGAATGAGCAGGAATGAATAGCAACTTGGACCTTACTACACCCTCAACGGCGGAGTAAGAACGAATCTTGAACCTAGCCACACCATCAACGGAGGGACAACATCGAATAACTTAGACTCTACCACACCATCAACGGAGAAGCAGAATCTAGATACAATTTAAACCTTACTACACCATCAACGGAGGAGCATGAATAAACATCAACTTAGACCTTACTACGCCTTAAACGACTGAGTAAGAACGAATATTGAACCTAGCCACACCATCAACGGAGGGACAAGATCGAATAACTTGGACTCTACCACACCATCAACAGAGAAGCATAATCTGGATAACAACAACTCAAACCTTACTACACCATCAACGGAGGAGCAGGAATGAACAACAACTTGGACCTTACTACGCCCTTAACGGCAGAGTAAGAACGAATCTTAAACCTAGCCACACCATCAACGGAGGGATAGGATCGAATAACTTGGACTCTACCACACCATCAATGGAGAAGTAGAATCTCGATAACAACAACTCAAACCTTACTACACCATCATCGGAGGAGCAGGAATGAACAGCAACTTGGACCTTACTACGCCCTCAAAGACGGAGTAAGAACAATCAATAATTTGAACCCAACTACACTATCAACGAAGGGACAGGATCGAAGAATGAAGCTTTAATTTTTTATTTATTTTTTTCTTTATGATTTTTTTGAGCTATAATATTCGAAGAAGAATATTGGTTTAGCTGTACCATCAACAGTAACACAAGGTATGCAAAACGATGGATCCGCTACATCGCACCAACAAAGAGGTTGAATCTAGATTAATTCGGCCTAGCACCACTGACGGAAACAAAAATTGGGAAAAAGTTAGTTCTGCCACTTTGTGGCGAGAATCATGACCTAAAAATAAAGAAAAATATTAATTAGTAATTATGCAAAATTTTGACGTGGTTACCTGGATGTTTGACCTTTTCTGCATATTCGGCCTTCTTTGGGCTAGGAACTGATCATCATGTCATTGCCCCCGCAATTGAGGTTCTTTGGTCTCTTCCTTGGACCTGTTTGTGTATTTATGCCAAAAATGAATGCCCCTAAATTTATGCCTAATGTGCATGTTTAACCTAACTGCATGATAACTATTATTGATGTATGATGCGTGCATTTGATGTTAAATGGTCCTAACAAATGTGTTAATGGTTTTTTGCCCCTCAAAGGGATGCCCCTGACTTTCTGTTGGTTGGATTGAGTTTTCTGTCTTGTATTACGAAGGTGCCCCCCAATTTTCTCGATTTTGATCATATCCATGTAGAGTTATCTTTCCGGGTGTATTCCCCTAAAATTATTTTCATTGAACTTCATTTGAAAATGCTCCGTAGACGTGGGGCCTTGTATAGGCATGGTGGCTGTATGAACACATAGGTTATTCTCAAAAAATGTCCCTGGACTAGGCTCTTGCATAGGTTCAATATGGTGCTAGACTTTGCTATATCTGATAGTGCTCGACACGAGGCATCCTGGGGACCGGTTCCTAAATTGTGAATGTATGCATGTAGATGCAAAGTGCATGTTTTAGATGTGGAGGTACTGATTCAAAAATGGTTCCCGCGGCTCAACTTTCGAACTCATGGGATTTTTTCGCAACTTTGAATGTTGCATTGATATCTAGGGTACTAGATTTTTTCCCGATGATATTTTTTTTCAAACTGGGAACCAGTTGTGAATCAATACTTCGTGCGAATGAAATGTCAGAAATTAAAATGATGGGTCATGCAATTAATGCAAAATAAATTTAACATGATATGATAAAAAAAAGAAACGAGGTTAGTTCGAATAAAGATAATCAAATGAATAAATTAACAAGAAAGAAATTGAAATGGATAAAAAATTGTACATAAAAAACAAATAAAAGCACCAAAGCCTAAAAAGGGTGACCGCTAAACTGGCAGAGTTTTGCATGGCTTAAAAGGGTGGCTCTTACGACTCACTATATGTGGTTTAGATCTAAAGTAAAGGGTACCCGAACTGTCGCTAGGACATCGATTCGGGAGGATACATTTCTCTAAGTCTATGCGGAGATGAAGGTCTCACGGAGACGAAGGCACTGATGTATCCCGGAAGTGATTCACTATCCTGCACGGAGGCAATACCTCACGAAGGCATAGCTTCTCACTCCCACTTAAAAGGAACGGAGCTCGTGTACAGAGCTCATGATATGCAAAACCAGGAAAATAGATTTTTTTTTAAAAAAAACTTGTAAAAATTTCAAAAAATAAAAAGAATGGATCACAAAATAAATCAAACCGAATTATTAGTTTCCACTCGTTAAGACAAAAAAGTAATTGATGTGTGGCTCGACTCTCTTAAAAAATGTCCCCAGCAGAGTCGTCAACTGTAACAATGGCCCCGTACCCGGAGGTGGGCCCGACACGTTCTTACAAAAAATATTTGGTTTAAAAACAAAATGGAGTCGCCACCGGCCATTTTGGTACTCGAGTTGAGGTAGGATACTCGAGTAAGGTATCGAGTATCCTACCTCGACTCGTTAAAAACTCAAGTCGAGTTTGAGCTTGAGTCGAGTTTCGATCGAGCTTTGACTTAGTCGGACTCGAGTAGCTCGTGATCTGTCTTGTCTCATTTCAACCCTACTAGTAGTCACCCAACTATTACTGGTTTTCTATTTTGGTCATCAATTACTATTTTTGGCAAAATTGTCACTAACGTTACATATATTTTCTATTTTGGTCACCCCTCTAATTTAAATTTGTTTCAAAAATAATGGGGATGCAGCAGCTCCCATACCTATAGAGAGCCAGCTGCATCCGCCCCTGATTGTTTTTATGAAATTCCATTTCGTAATTTTGGTTGGGCTGAAAAGGCATTTTCCTTTTTCATGGAAATTAAGAGTTCATGATAGGTTTTATCAGAATTTTTTGGTTCGTTGATTTTTAAAGTTTTAAGTTTTTTTGTGAGATGAATCAAGTAAAATGAAAGACATTGTTGAGGAAGAAGAAAGAGAATGGGAACTTTGGGGTTTGACCTAAAATTGTGTTGAATTATTTCAAATTAGAACTTAATTGATAGAATGCATAAGTTTTAGGGATTAAAATTATTATTATACCAGGTCACGTCACCATCTCCGTTAAAACTTTAACCCTTAACAGCTAGTGATCAAAATATAAAATATAGGTAATGTTAGTGACTTGTCTTGCCAAAAACAATAGTTTGATGACCAAAATAAGAAAGTAGTAATAGCTGGGTGACTACTGGTGTAGTTTATCCATATCCTGTTATAATGGTATCTAGCCGTTCCAATATATCTCCTTTCCAAGTTCCATTGATCCGTTCTCATATATGTGATTACTTGCAATGCATGTGTTGAGAAAAATGTGTTGGTTACTTAATCCTGGCAGTCAAGCCTTGTTAATTCCACATTGGAGGATAAGAAGATTTCCGAGATTATTCCAAAATTTAGGTATTACCATGTGAATCTAGTACTCATGAATGTGTAAATGCTGAGAAAATAACAAGCTTATTCCATAAGTTTCAATGATAAAATCATAGCAAATTTCAACTAAAGTTTGAACTCATCAACTCGACTAACTCAAACTTTTTCGCTCAATTTGACTTACACGATCAAATACTCCTCCCTAATGGCATCTACTTCGCAGAGAAGGGGGAAGGTTTTGAATATGAGAAAAGTACATCTCACCATATAATGCTATGTTTGCGGACGTGAACTTCAAAATATGAATTCAGATTTCATTTGCTATATTAATTATAAGAATGAAATGCATACATTATAAATAAATTAAATGAAATTCAATATGATTAAATATTTGAAAAAGTATGGAAACATGACTTTGTGAAATTCATAAATACTTAAGATCACTAGTAGATAGGCATTCAACAAATCCATGGATTTGGAGAAAAATCATGAATGTTACATTCACATGTGTTTTATCACATGATTTATACTATTTTAGAAATCGAAGTTCTCAAACGCTACCTAAGTTACATGCAGACACCAAACCTAAGACATTTATACAAGTCCACACTCAACCTCCAAGGATGCATCTCAAGCACTCAAAACTTGAGCACCACGGTTATAGTGTCCACTAAGAATTTGTTAATATAGATGCACAAAATATATACATGGAAACACTGTTAAGCAATCTCCTGGTAGAAAGAAATATTTACCAGAATTAATCTTTTGAAAGCATCTTCGGATATGAATATGATTCTGTAGCGACGTCTTTGCAGTGAGTGTCGCTAAAAAGGAATAATAGGTTTCCTTTTGTTTTTTTGGGAAAATATTTGAAAATGTGTGGAAGTCCTTTAAAAATTATGTTTTTAAAAATAAAAAATTTGGAGTCGCCGCCAGCCATTAAGGTAGGTCGGACACCATAAAATCAGAGATTCGTAAAAAACGGGTTCGGGAGTTGGTTACGTGTGGGGAAGGATTAACACCCTCATCATGCCCGAAAATCGGTACCAAAATATACGTTGTTTTAATTGATGAAAATTTTCGAAATTTAAAATTGAGTTCAATTAAATTGTTCGTAATTGAATTTAGACTTTAATTAGACGGGCTTGGTCGAATTGGTGAATTCGACTTAATTAAAAATTTAATTAATAAGGGTGACGAAACCTCGGACCATAAATTAAACCGACATTGAATAAGCCCGACTGCCGTGTTAATTTATGGTTCGAACTCCGTTCCTCACCTTTATGCATGATGCAAGCAGTTAAATATGATGAAATGACTTGTCAAAATTTTAATTTGAATTATATTTACCTTTAGACGATAAGAATTAATTCAAATATTTGGTCAACATCCAGTGAGCTAGGACTGTTACGACACAAATATCGGAATTAATAAACATCTCCGTTTTATAATTTAAATTGATTAATTACATGTATTGATTAAAATTTAGGGGTCTGATGAATGACAATTAAAATGCATGGCATAGAAACACATAAAATTAAAACCTAAGACCCACTAAAGCCTTAACCTAAAAAGGCCCAAATTTTTGAAAAAGACCAATTAGTGATCTAATGATTAACTAGGTTAATCTAATATTAGCCCTAAATTAATTTAATCCAAAAAACTAAAATCCTATCATTTTATTGGTTATCTTGAACCATAATAATCAATTTGATTGATTTTAAACTAGAATCCCAATGAGCCAAGGAAACTATTTAAAATTAATCGAATTAATTAGTCATGATTTTAAATTAGATGATCTACATGAAATTCCAATTTTATCCCTAAAATTGTTAAGAATTGTTCAACCAATTTAATATACTTAACATTTACCCCAATGAGCCAAGGGCGAATTTAAATAAATTAAATTGCTTCGAACTTATAGTCTAACTAAGGCTCTAAACTTAACCTAAATTTAATTTAATTAATTTAAAGCCCATGCCCCAATTAAACGAGCGCATAGTTTAAATTAATTAAATCAAAATTTAAACTCTAAACTAATCCTGAAGGCCTAAACTAAACTAAAAAAAAACTCCCCTAGTAACGAAACACAAAAGAGGGAACAAAAAAGAATACCCAAAATCAAATATCACCCTACGCACAAATATAATATACACACATGGATGCACATGCTTCACAATATACATACAAGAATTTGATTCAAAAGGGCAACAAATACGGAAACTTCCAATGTACATATATTACATTATATATACTCATAAAATAGGGTTTTTACGAATAAGATTCAAAAGAGAAAGCCTATGGTGTATATATATAAAAGAGTTTACGATATACCTTATAATATAAAAAAAACAGTTTTGCTTTACTAAACTTTTATAATTTATATATATAATTTTATAAAACCATGGAATATATTTATCTTGTAAAATTAAAGAAAAACACTGTTTAATCTATGGTCATTAAATTTTTATAACGAATACCCAAAATTAAAAAGCTTATTCTATGCTAATTTTTTTTTATAAAATGTAAAATACCCATATATATATATATATAAAAACCAGCTAACTATGTATACCATATTAGATATTATTTATAGCATAATAACACATAGAGTATGTACACATATGAGGTACAACAAGAAAGAAAAGCACAGCATACGTGTATCGTTTAAATATGTACACATGGGAAACCAATACAAACGCACGAATTAAAATGAACAAAAACAAGACAGATGAAAACGAACAAGCATGGAATGGCCGAAATTTAAAGAAAATAAGGTGCAAAATTAGAACAAATATGCAATGCAAACATAGGTAAAAAACGAAACAAAAAAAATAGGGACTAAAACCGAGATTAAACCACTGAGATCGGGACCAAAATCAAATGAAACTGAAACTTTAGGGGTAAAGGGGGGCATTAACCCTTTGAAAAACAGATTTAATTCGAAAAGGGACAAAATTGAAAGATCGAGCAAAATATCGAGGACTGCTAGCCTAATTACAAAAAGCGAAACGGCCTAAAAGTTAACACGAAAACACGGAGTGACTTAAGGGAAATAAATCCATTTTTAAAGGCTTAATCCGGATGAAACTGGGTGAAATTGCAAGGTTGTGACAAGTTTGGGGATTGGGGTTGCAATTAAAAAAGACGAAATGGCCTCGAGGGTAAATTCAAAAGTGCGGAAGGATTTATTGAGTAAAAACGTTTTTTAAAAAAGTAATCTAAAATATATACGTTATTTTCGGAAATAGACAGAGTTTAAGCCATTTTGAAATCATTTTTCATTCTTCCCAAATCTAGAAAAAAAGCTCTCCCCTCTCCTTGGTTCGAATGAACACCGCCGTGGTGTTCATTCGGATCACCACGAAACCCAGAAAACGACCGCTCTGCCTCCAAGTCGGCCACCGTGAAACCCTCCCGGTCGCAGTAAATCGATGCCAAAAAACTAAACCTATCCCTAAAAAAACCTTTCTTCACCCTAACCACGAATCCAAGCTTAGATTCACCAGATCCAACCCTAACCGGCTTAGTTCTACCCAAACAGAAACGAAAAGGACCTCCTTTAAACACAAACAAGCCGACCGAGACCTCACCGGGGGAACCAACAAACCACCATCATCCTTTCGGTTCACCCTTGAAGGCACAGAGGCCACAGGCTTCTCACGGAGGACGACGTGGCAGCCGAGACATAAAGGGTAAAAAACTCGAACTATAAACTCAGATCTATTTTACTTTTATGGATGCAAAGCGAAAAACAAGGAGTATACCTCTAAAAGGTTCTTCTTTGTATTGCTTTTTTCTAAAAGTCCCGAATGGGAATACAAGTGTTTGTTGTGGTTTTTTTATAATGAGTATTACATAGAAAGAAAAAAAATTACATTGTTATAACTTCTGAAAATTTGCTATTTGTGTTCGATCTCCTTTTTCATACTTTTTGCTAATGTTTGCCTATTCTAGTTGCATGAATATCGTGACCACATGAGGGGATGAGGGGACCAGAAAGGGGCTACTGGTTGCGGCAGACGAGAGGTCAGAGGGTCAGGCGATGTTGTACAAGCGCGCGTGGGGGAGCCAAAAGGTTGCGCGTGAGCGCGTGGAACTAGTCGAGGAGTCACGCGTGGGCGCGTGTGAGATCTGAAAGTTTCCTCATTCGGATCTAAACCGTTGATGTCCTCCTTAATCTAACGGCTACAATTGATGCGGCACTAGGCTTATGTGATGGCTACTAGGGCTTCCTCTCCAAGGGTGCGATCTGGACTGTTGATCAAGCTCCCAGATCTAACGGTCCAAGATAAGCTGCACATCAACCAAGATAGGATTAGGGTTTTGGGATATTAGGGCAGATTATGTTTTGGGCCTTATCAGGCCATGTAATATTTTATTTATTTTGGGCTTTTTCTTGTAATATGGACTATTAATAAACATTTGGGCTTATTTATTTGATATTTAATTGAACTTTATTTAATGTTTTGTTTGTTTTTATATTTTTAGTTTAATAATATACTAATATAGTAAAATATAACTATAACATAATATGATAATAATAACTATGATGATATTAATAATTAAACATAATACGATTTAAACCTTATAATATTTTTGTGTGTTTTCCTTTCAAATTAAAATAACGCATAGTAACATACAATAACTAATAATGTTTTTGGCTTTTTAATTATAGATAGATAAAGAAATAATAGTATTTTGAATTTTTGTGACATCATAATATATAAAATAATACCTAAAGCCCATTATTTTAAAAATAAAAACAGGTTAACACCAAGATAAAATTAGTGATTACAGATTTCAAAACCCTACTAGACAAGCTGAAAATCAAAAACCACTTTTGAATGCACCGAGTTGTTTAGAACTTCAAATAGAATTTGACAAGTCACCTGTTGAAATGCACTCAGTTTAAGAAGACCACTTCCTTCAATGATCTCTAATAGTAATTTCGAATGAGGCCCCCATATCTTCACAAAAGTGCCAATTTTGTTCTGAGGTCTAAACAGATAAACCTGTTTCTTCTACCTATTAAAAGAGGATTGATATACGATTAAGCAAAATTGAATCAAGAGAATACCAGCTAAATAGATCAGCAGCATAAATCATTTTACAGGAAAAAATGTTTCTTGCCTGCACGTTGTCCATAAACCAAGTTGAAAGAATCACCAGCAATAAACTCATTCGCCTGAATAAATCCAGGAACTGCAATTAATAAAGCATTTTATACCACGTCTCAACAAAGTTACTGAAAACAGAATACAGAGAAATGCAAAAGTCTATTACAGGGCTCAGAGTTTTAGTACAGAGAAATAATTTTTTTAAAAATAAAATGAAAATAGAAAAATAATTCAGCTAAAAAGGAAAAAATAATCACCATCTTTTCCCCTTTAGTGTGCAGTGCAGCCAAAGTATCATATATACAAACACAACAGAGATTGAACTTTAATCCCCAAATTAACAAATGAATGACTTTCATCCACATCATACATTTCATGGTACCATCTTTTCTTACAACTAAGAAAATTATGGGTATAAACAATAGAAGGATAAAGGTACTGATCCAAAAAGAATAACTTTTTACCATAACAAACTGTTATTATTAGCTTAAATACTAAACCATTTTAAGGAGGCGGCTTCTGGTGTTTCAGTTAGAAGCCCTAGTAAAATAACAATAAAAATCAGCTCAACAATATTAATATTAATACAGAATGGTAAACCAAGTTGTAAATATTCCCTTCATTCCAAATTCAAAAGACGTGAACAAATGAACTAGAAACAAAGAAGAGACTTTGAACACCTTGCAAGAATGTTGGCATTTCCTGTAGAACCTCCTCTTTATTGCTTGATGATATTCACAATGCCCGACTTTTTTCATAAGTTGGTTGATCTTCATTTATTGAGAATAGGTCCACTAACATGACTGTTGTACATGCATCGGCAGAAAATCCCTTATTTACCATTTCATGAAGAGTTTTCATAGCTCTTGAAAGGACATTGCTTTGAAGGAAACCTCGTATTATAATATTGTAAGAGATGTTATTTGGCAAACAATCATCATCTTCCTGAAAAGGTCATATGCCTTTTCAGGCAGTCCTTCATTGCAAAGTCCCTTGATCATTATGTTATATGTTGGGAGACTAGGCGTTAAACCAAAGACAAAGATGTCAGAAAATAGTTTCCTTGCAGCTTTAAAATGGCCAGCTTCAATCATGCCATCAAGTATGATATTGTAGTGGACAATATAAGGTTCCAGCTCACTGTTTTGCATTGCCTGAAATAGTTCCAATGCCACATCAACTTTACCATGTTTGCATAAGCCATCTAACAAAACTGAGTAAGTAGTTAAATTTGGAACTTGACCACAGGAATGCATATCCTCAAAGAGTTCTTGTGCATCTGAAAGCCTCCCAACTAGGAACATGCCACCCACAAGCGTGGTGTATGTAGCAGTGTCAGGAGCAGGTCCTTTTTTAGTCATTTCATGAAAGAGTTTTAGTGCTTTATCTATCCTTTTAGTTTTGCAGTATTCATTGATCATGATATTGTAACTAAATACATTAGGTTCACACCAATGGTTAACCATCGAATCAAAAACCTTTCTTGCCTCATCCACCTCATTCCACAAACAATATACATTTATCAATTCACTATACATAATAACATTAGGTTGAATACCTCTACGAGCCATCATCTCACCTACACCTAGAGCCCCATAAATCTTCCATTCTTTACAAAGTCCATCAACTAAAATACTAAAAGTCACAGCATTTGGCTTCAAATTCTAACTCTCCATTTCATTGAGTAATCTGTTCACCTCACTCCACTGGCCCGAACTACACATTGCTCAAATCAATGAACCGTATGTGACAACATCCAGTTGAATGCCTTTACCCTTCATTTCAGAAACAAGGTCCAAAGCCTCGGCTAAGAACTTACTCTTACAAAGGTCATCAATAACAGCAGTATAAGCTACTATATCAGGCCTAAAACCTCTTCCTTCCATCTCTCTCAGCATTCTAAGAGCGCCACTGCCTATTTTACAATGTCCATTAACCATTATCGTATATATATACAAATCGGGCCGAAACCCTGTTAGAACCATCTCATTGAACAATCTAGCAGCTTGAGCAACTTTACCTTTGATGCAAAACCCTTTGATCAAAGTAGAGAAGGTAACTAAATGCAGTCTATAACCAAGCTTCATCATTTTCCCTAAAACCGAAAACCGAAATCCACTCTATGCGAAGCACAAAAACAATTCATCAAAATGTTGACAGTATAAGCATCATGGGGTATTCCTAAAAACTCCATTTGTTTACAAAGAGAAACAACAACGGCATAATGTTTCATTCCCACAACAGCCTCTAACAGTTTATTGAATTCCACAATACAAGGCCTGGGAGAAGCATGAGCCATCTGATTAAACAGAGTAAGGGCATCAACAATATTACGGAACTCTACTTTTTTCCATTTCCCTTGGCGGGTTTCTTAGATATTTTTCTGCTGCTACCTGCGCTACTAAAAGAGCAAAACCCAGAACAGAAAGGAGGGATCTTTATATGAAGAAGTGAATAATGGTTACCTATTTGATGAAAATGAGAAAGAAAAGCAGTCGTTTTCCGCAACTTCCACTTCTTCATCGGGGATTTTCCGGCAACCAAGCAGCTTCGGCTTATGGTGGTGACAGAGGCAGGCAGTTCCTGTTTTGGGTTTTGATGTGGTAAACCTAAACTTACACTAGTTTAAACAACGGGTCCTTAACGAAAAGGGAAATGAATTTGGACCGTTAGATGAAGGGAGAATTCAAACCATTTGATCTCAACCATTGACTACATAAAAAAGAAGAAAAAAATGTACAAACGGCAAAAGGTTGTAACGGTTAAACTATTTTTAGGGGTAAAGTTCACAAATGGTCACTAAAGTTTATTAAATTGTTCAATTTGGCAATGAAACATACAACTGCTTCAATTTGGGCACTAAATTTTTAGTTTTGTTACAAATCGGCACTGAGTCATTAACGGCGCATAGAAAGGTGATGCGACAGTTAACAAAATTTGTACAATAACACATTTAATTATCTAAATTTACACAATCAAACAATTTAGTCATAATTCGAAAAGTAATAAATTTAATTTTCGTTATTTATACATTATTTCAATTTGGTCATTTTTTTATTACAAATAAATTTAATAATTTAAGCTATTTTTTGTCTAATAAAACATTTAATCTCCCATATTTATACATTCAATCAATAACTTGAACATATGCGGCAATATCTCTCATCTCAACATTCCCTGATAGTAATTAATTGATTTTAAAAAATTACACATTGGAAAGCAAAGAGAGAATATGTTAATACCTACACTTTTCTGTGATGCATAGAAGTAGGGTTGGTCATAGATCGGGTTAGGTCGAGTTTTTGACTGATATGCATTCGACCTGAAAACTTAATACCTCCTCTTAAACTCGACCTGACATGACATTTAGGATGTTTCACCTGACCCGAATTCGGCCTGAATTTTAGAGTAAAAATTCGAACCCAACCCGGCACGACCCGACATAAATAAAAAATATTCATTATTATTTGATATTTCATTTTTATTAGACAAATAGGGAAATAATTGAAATATATATATAAAGAGAAGGGCATTGTAGCAACTATACTTAAATAGTTAGAACACAATTAAATTATTCCTTCGAGGAGGGTCGGGTAAGATATTTTTCACCTTTATCTAAAACCCGACTTGACCCGACCCCATCCTCAAAAATTCAAACCCGAACCCGATTAAAAAAAACCGATCCTATAAGAGGTCTGGGTCAAATGACATCTCTACATAGAAGGGGTTCAACTTTGAGAAACAGCTTGATGCTAAGGTACAAATAAAACAGCATCTTTGTTTCTTGATATTATTTTTATTTTAGTTAAATCTGTTTAAAAAATTGTTCTTTTTTTTCAGACACTGGGACGATTAGCTCAAAACTGAGAAGCTGCAAGGAAAAGTCGTCTTAGAAAAAAGGTTGCATGACAATTGACATGAAGATTTTTCATATCTTTTGGATATAATATTTTTGCACCAGACATGGAAACATTAGACTCATGGAGTTTTCTTGATTACTTGTCTTAAAACAGGCTTATGTTCAACAACTAGAATCAAGTAGAAATAAAGCTAACTCAACTTCAACAAGATCTTCACTTCAGAGATCACAATCTCAGGTTCTCCTTTTTTTGGATAAAATTTGTGTATTATATTATCCAGGAGCAGTTAACTGGTAGAAGAATTTTGAGGTGAGAGAAGGCTCGAACTCTCAACCTCGGGATTTCTTAGAAAACTATTAGACCTACGCGCTAGCCAACTGCGCCACCAACCCTTTTTTATCTCAGGTTCTCTTTGTTTCTTCTTTTTATTTTAATTTTACCAGCATAAGAAACTAGTAGTATTTCCTTTGTTTCTTCAGAGAATTTTGCAGGAGTTGAATTCCTATCTTGAATACTTGTTTAAACTTATTGTTTAATCTTGAATACCTTGAATAGTGGAGAAAAGGAATTTTTTAAGCCTCGGCTATTGGGGAATGTTGAGATGAGAGATATTGCAGCAGATGTTGAAGTTATTGAAGAAGGTGATACGCATTTAGATGAGAAGGACGATAATGATGGTGGTGGAAGAGGGATGGAAAGGATTATGATTAAAGTGATTGAATGCATAAATATGAATGATTAAATGTGTAACACCCCGATCTCTATTTGAATTCGAAGTGTTACATTTGGGTCTCCTAAAAACCGACCTATCAAATCTTCCATTTAAAAATCACAACTTTAACATTTCTCAAAAATATCCATTTCAATAAATCCACGGAGATAAATAACATTTAAAATGAGTTTACAAAATAGTAGCTCCAATTTAAAATACACTGTATAACAAAATAATAATTTAAATAGAGTTATAGACTCGACTATAATAAGGTCATATGAATACAATTTCTGTCCAAACTAAAATATCAAGTATTGTACTCTGAAGCTAGCTCGGTGCTGAGAAGTCCTCCGCGATGTGCTCCTCCAAGAGATAACCGGCCAACCTACGCACGAAAAAACCACAATTCCGCACGTTGAGGTAACAAAGCTCAGTGGTACATTTCTACTCTACCGCAATTCATGAATATTATAAAACAAGCATGCATGATGATATAATCAAGAGTGCACAGATAAGGCTTCACATATAACGAAATATCATCTTCTAACCTACCCTAGCAAGAGTTCACAATATTTGTCTCAAGGCATCGTTAATTAAAAGAAGTCTCATATGCCATCACCAGGCATTACCATACTCGAGGTCACACAACCCATCGAGTTACTCGAGCTCACACAGCTCACAGAGTTAAAACATATCGTACCATGATCACACAGCCCTAGGGTAATATAGCCATCAACTATTATCCATACATCAAGCATAAATATCCATACATGACCTACACAATTGCCAATAAAGCCCTACTTTACCAGTGCTCACACAGCCGTTGGGTTACCCGTGATCCATAGTCGTTGGGTTAGTTAGACCATATCTATATCACCATAGCCACACAGATACGTCCTAAACACACTTGGATCACAATAGCCACAAGTAGTCTTTACCTGAGGTCACTCAGCCAATCAAGTTACTCGAGTTCATATAGCCCATTGAGTTATGTTTCCTCATCCGGTTCACCATAGCCACAGATAGGTTTCTAACATCACCCAGATCACGTAGCCCGTGGATAAGTCAGATATACTAGATCACATATCCTGAAGTACACATCCCCTTATATAAGTGCCCTTGCATTGACTCTAAGACATCCGAATTCCTTACCATAACACACAAGATACATATGCTCCTCGAGCATCCACACATCTCACCAAGAGATAAGAAGCATCAAGTCGAATCATTACAAATGCCCTAAGGCATATTTCAATTCGCTACAATTATTAATTCATGTATTTCAAGTTCATTTGCGACATTCTTATTAGATTATCTTATAATTCAAAGCAACTAGACTATACAAGCATCCCTTCAGCACCCAGAAAGGACACTACGCGCCACACAACATTGATTGATCCATCAATGATCCCTACGGGTTACTAATACAATCAATTCACCCAAAGATTACCAAGTATTAGCCATTTATTTCGCATATAGGGTATTAACCTTGATTTCTTATTTTGCAATTCATTTTACACCTTTAGAGACCCATTGGGCCCTTTATCCCGAATTATAAAACTCCCGAATGGAAACTCAAACTTCTTAGGCAGATTGTTCTGCGAGTACCGATACTGTTATATGGGTATCGGTACGTCTCTCTAGGTACTGATACTCCTTTTCGAGTATCAATACATGCTTTAGGTTCAAAAGAAATTATCACAACCTCGTATTGATACGCCTTCCTCGTATATCAAAACCATGTACCGGTATACGTGCCTTGCGTATCAAAACCCTACACATACAGAAACGCCCCTTGTTATACCGATACGCTATTTCACTACTGGAATTTGGCAATGGAATAGTGGTATCGGTACGCCCTTGGCCCCGTACCGATACCCTCTTGTAAAAAATGCATGGAATAGATCACTTCCAATAGAGCGTACCGATACTAGCCTATCCCGTACTGATACACGTGTCCAAAACTCTATTTTTAGAGTTTGAATTTCTTAGATTTCCCCCTTAAACTCAATAGTTAAACCTCAAATTAAGCCTACACGTTGTGGGGAAGTTATTAGGTGGATTCCTACTAATTTTACACATTATCAACATCCAGTCTTTGATTTACCATTAAAGGGATTTAAAGCTTCTAAGACCCAACCTTAGCAAACCACAACCATACACCAAGCAAAGCAATCATTTTAGGATCCTCATGAAATGTAAGAGTCAGAAATGTACTGACCTTAAGCAAGCAAATCTGAAATAAAGCACCCACCAAGCTTCTTTCATCTCTTTTCCTTGGTTCAAGCTTCCAAACTCAACTTCCACCAAACCTAGAGATGAACACTTTGAGATAAAGATCTTGAGCTGCTGATAAACTTCTTTTTGATGATCAATCCGAGATTTCCTCTCAACAACAAGTTTTCAATTTTAACTTTAAGTTGGGGATGAGTGTTTGAAGGAAGATAAAGATGAGAAAAGAGATAAGAGACAAGATAATCTCACCATCTTTAAATTCTATAGAAAAATAAGAGAATGGGTAGCCTTGTCTCTTTCTTGAGGGAAAATACTCCTTTACCCCTCATTAAACATTCCTCATTCAAACACCAACCCAACATCCAATCCCAAAGACTCATGAAGCCCATCAAAACTCTTATGGGGCCTATTACGGCCCAATATCTCAATCCAACAAGCAAGGCACACGACTCAGGTTTACCCGACTCTCAGATTCTAAAATTTGGGTCGTTACAACTCTTATCTCCTTAAAGAAATTTTGTCCTCAAAATTTAAACGAAAGAAGGAGATGAAACCAAAATAGACTCATGCATTTCCCAACTCATGTACGATCACCTTGGTAAGGGGAATTCTCCTTCAAACTTCTTTAGCCGAAATTATAGCACTGAACCATGTGCTCACAACACCTCTCCCAAGAACTCTAACGTCTCATTCTCAGCAACCAACAACATACACTACCAACCTTAAGGTAGGGAAACAAAACTAACCTCAAGCCTTGTTGTCCCAATGTCAACTTAATGAACTCACATTTGATGAATTCTATCTCGATTAACACTCCTCTCTACAATATTTGGTTGTTCAAAACCCCAAACTCAAATGTCATCCATGTTTGAATTGTGGCATCGTCTCCATGATTCATCACTAGAGACACTCCTTTATCTAATATCAATACTCTTTCCAGATGTTTCAAAACATGTTAACCCTTGACAACTGAACGTACCATAGATTTACTTTGAATTAATGGCTCTTCATCTTGGTTTGTTCAACCAAGTCGAAACTTAACACTTTACTTTATTAGAACTTGTCCCCATACGAACAAAAAACTAACTTATAACCCACGAGATTCCACCACTCGAACCTACTTAATTTAGAGCAAGGACCGTTATCACAAATGAACTCCCACTAGCAACCAAAACCCACTAAGCTATCCTTAAAGGTCTAAACATCTTCTTCTAATCTAACCACTTAATCTCAACTAAAAATAAACTCAACCTTACCCTTATCGCGGTTCTAAACCACGATCAAACGGTAAGCCTGCTCATTCACCAAGGTACCTCCATACCCTCAAAACATCTACAACTCTAAGGCCTAGAATTCTCAACCCTCGCGTCTACAACGCAAGCTGAAAATATCTCACAACATACAGAACCTTTCTTGATCTAACACCACGAAGCATAATGTCCACCTTAGAGAGGTAAAGATCATACACATCTATCACTAACAACTAAATTTAGAATAATCTAAACTTTAAGACTTCTCGCTTGCAACTCACAGCATAAGTTGCAATCTTAACAACACTCTATGCGAAAGGTAACCTCCACAACTAGTGAGGGGAGTAAATCCAACAAGTCCACAAGGACCGTTACTCTCGATCTTCAACCACCATCTACGGTAAAATACTTATCTGTCAGTCTTTACAATTCTAATTTACTAAACAATCCAACATCAATCTCAAGATTTACCAGAATACATATTCAACAAGAGGCAACTCAATACACAACAAGGAGTTAAACGGCTATCCAATAATAATTGAAACCAAAATGGAACATAATTACCTAACATATCCTCGACAGCAAAGCCGTCAACTTTAGCCTAAGCAGCAGGCTGTCTAGCAACGTTTTGTACGTCAAATCTAGTTGTGGATCTCACATAACCTCCACCTCGATAAACTGATGGTGCCCTAGTTTTGCCTCTAGCAAAACTCTGACCATGACGAGATGTATCCAACCTCTGGGACTGAGCCAGTGTATTCTCATCCACAACTGGGCAATCTTTTGCCATATGCCCTAGTACCTGACGCCTATAGTAGACCTTTCGAAGCAAAATGCACACTCCAAGGTGATATCGGTCGTAATGCTCATATACTGGTAGAAGTGACGCTCTAATTGAACCATCAGTCCTCGCTTTTAGAGTAGAAATCAAAGAGCCCTTACGAACTCTCGATCTAGATCCTGAACTGACTCTCGGTAGCTGGTCTAAAGTAACTCTCTTCGAACCCCTCAAAACACCCAACCTCCAATGTGGTACCTAAGAAGAACCTATGATATCCTGGGTCTCCACATTATGGCCCATCGAATCCTTCGTCCTATCTGGTGTCGTATCCTGAAGCCGCTTCAATGCCTTTGCACTATTGGCTAGTTCTAAAAATGTCCCAAGTGGACCTACTATCACGTATAACTAGAGCTCGACCCTCAAACCATGTTTAAACCTCTTGTACATCAACTCTTTTATGGTAACTAACTCTGGGACATAATGGTAACTCATCTATATGCACCTCACTGATATACTTCTTCCGAAACTTATCCAAGAAGATATCCCATGTCAAGAGTATAGGTTGTAGACCCAACTCAATGGTCTTTCACCACTCGTGTGCATTGCCCTTAAGAAAGGAGACAATGCAATCAAGATCATCCTCTTGGCTTCTCCTCATTTGTCTCAAGATTCTCTTTGTGTCATGCAACCACAAATCAGCATTGATCGGGACATCCCCGCCCAAACCCTTAAAAATTTTAGGCTCAAAATGGTGGAGCCTATTTACAAAGGTCTTGCAAAGCGTATAAGATTGCCTCAGAATAGCTTATACTACTTGCAAAAGGGCAGAGGTAAGATCACGAAAGTGACTTGCCCCTCTATTTCTAGTTTCTCTTTCCATCAACTCTTTCTGGAACACAAAGAAATAAGGCAGCACATTAGCATTCCCAATCTTGTAAAACTACGACTTAAATTTAGGGACTTTTATTCACACCTTACCACGACCTCTAAACCACCCCAAAGTTTCCTAGAACCAACTAAACCTATGCTCTAATACCACTAAATATAACACCCTGATCGCAATCCGAATCTGAAGTGCTACATTTGGGTCTTCCAAAAACTAACCCATCAAATCTTTCATTTAAAAATCACAACTTTAACATTTCTCAAAAACATCCATTTCCCTAAATCTACGTAGATAAATAGCATTTAAAATGAGTTTACAAAATAGGAGCTCTAATTTAAAATACACCGTATAAAAAAATAATAATTTAAATATAGTTATAAAGTATGATAAAGTCCTATGAATACAATTCAATCCAAACTAAAATATCAAGTACTATACTTTAAAACTAGCTTGGTGCTAGGAAGTCTTCCACGATATGCTCCTCCAAGAGATAACCGGCCAACCTACGCACAGAAAAACCATAATTCTGTATGCTGAGCTAACAAAGATCAGCTATGGTACCCCTAAAATTGGGCTAGGAGTTTTACAAAGTGATCACATGCTCGATAATGTTATCTTTGAATTACAAAAGTTTCAATTCAAGTCAATTGAATAAGTAAGTCAATGGAATTGAGAATGAAAGAGCAAATTAAGCTAAAAATCAACTAGCAAAAGAGTAAAGTAATTATATTTCAAGGAGTAGAATGAGCATATGAGCATCAAGATGTTAATTTAGTATATGAATTAAATTATTAAGGATTAAATTGCAAGAAGTAAGAATGAGCTAGGGGCTAAATAGTAATGATGAGAAACTAACCATGAAGGACCAAAATGAAATAAGGAAGAAGCTTGCATCTTGCATGTGTAATTCCACCACTTTGGATGAGTGGAATCCAAGTGGCAATGCAAAAAGGGCTAGACGGCCATGTGGTCAGTGGGAGGAGAACCATTTGTTTATTCTACCATTTTCCCCTTGGGATTTACTATCCTTTGGCTGAAAGTATCAATGAATAAGAAAGAAAACTTGAAGCAAAAATTTGTGGAGGAAGTCTAACAAGAGGTAAGCTCATCCTAACTACGAATTTATCATGGAAATTGTTATTATTTAAGTTGAAAAGAAATGATGATTTAGGAATGCTTAGTTGGTTGAATAATTGAAATTCTTCATTGTTGGGGAGCTCAATACCTTGCTGGAAATTTAGTTTTGAAGATGTTTGAAGCGGATTAATGAATGAGAAGTAAGAGGTTAACTAGATGGATGTATATGGATGAAAACTTACTGAAATTCAATGATGTAATTGCTTTGATTCATGAATGAAAGCGTGATAAGGACATTGAAGTATTTTTGATTGAATTGCGTTTAAATTTGTTGCTAATTAGAATGAGTTTGGAGCACTTAAGCTAGTTATATCTAAGGCCAAATGTAATCTACCTAGAGGGCTCTATTCTGGCAGTGAGTTTAGGAAATTCATAGAAAATTGAATCTATTGAGATAGAAGATGAATTTTATATGTGTAAAACCATGTGTGAGTCTAGTTTAATCTCCAAGATTGATTTTAAACTCTAAATCAAAAATTAGGAATTTTTAAGTGAAGGTAGTGCAAAAATTTTGGAGGCTGATTCTGCGCTGGACAGTTTCTATTTTGAAATTTCTTAAAATTCTCCTAATTGTTATAGAGCTTGTTAAATTATGAGGCTTATACTGTTAAACCCGTAGTTAAATCTAGTTTGTAAAGATGTAAAGAACTTTAAATTCCAGTGTATATTTTATTTTGGAGAAACTATTCTTTGATGATAGCTCATGTTGCTAAAAGTTAGAAATAATAACTTATTTTGAAAATGGAATTGAGAAATGACTAGTATATGTATAGCTAATGCTTGAATGACAACGTTGGTCAAGTCTATTGAGTTAATGTGTGATGAGAAACATGTATATTAATGGATATATTTTTGATTATTGAGCTAAAGATTGGGAGAAGAAGCTGGAAGTAAGGTCAAAGTAGAAGGAAAGTTTGGAATCAAAGGCTCGGATGAATCAAGTATTGAATGAAGGAAGCTTGGATGTGTTAGTGGATTAGGATATCCCGTAACTTCAGGATATAAGGTGAGTGTAGTTTAAAGTCTCGGGATAGATTAAAACTACCCTGAGCATTCCTGTTTGCTTTGTTTAATTTTGCTTACTCATTAGGCTAAGATTTGCCCGTACGAATAAGCTTGGATGTCAAGGTAAGTACAAAAATTACAAGCTATATGTACTTGTGTATGTTTGAGATGCTATGAAAGCTATATGTGATTAAGTATGTTTGAGATGCTACGAAAGCTATATATGATTTAGTATGTTTGAGATGCTATGAAAGCTATAAAAGCTATATGTGATTGAATATGTCTTGGACTATTTTGTAATTTATATTTGTATACACATGTTTTGTAGACTGTTTTGATAGAAATGAATATGTCTTGGATTGTTTTGTAATGTATATTTATATACACATGTTTAGTGGGCTATTTTTGATATGTTTATATGCATACATGTATATTTGGCTATATATGTATATAAGTTTGATAAGCATTCAAAGTTTTGTAATGGGCCTTTAATTATTTATTTGGTTGTTTCTTGCTTAATATGATTTATTAGTTAGCAAGATTGTGTGGTTGTTTAATATCTGTTCGAGTCTTAAGTTGATAGACACCTTGGTGGTATGAGTGTCACAATCTGAAATATATACTATCATATGTTAAACCTTAGAAAAGTAATGTAGTTTGTATGTTTAGTTTGATGGTTAAGATAAGTATTTGGTAATATGTCAATGAATATGTATATGGTATTGCTATGCGAAAGTTATATGTAACTGGATATGATTGGGTTAAGCTTTGAAATAATTTTGATCTTAGTAATTGAACGTAACTATCACCTTTTCGTAAATGGTCTATATTGCCTAATGATTGTTGTTGGTTAAGCTATGTTAGACATGATATTCTAATACTTGTTTCCGTGGTTACATGTTTGGTTGTGATATGTGAGGCTTAGATGATAATCTTGGATGATAAGTTTTGAATTTAAATAATACAACGTGTAAGCTTAAAGATAATTAAACAATAATTTACTGTTAGCTTGTATGATCTTAAGCATTGATCGATATGTCTTAGAAATGGTTAGAGGTAGGCAAGTTTGAAATCGATCTAAGTTTAATAGTGTATGAATGAAAAGAAATCTTATGTGATAGAAGAAACATGTAATAAATCTTTGTGATTTAAAGAACATAAAATATAAGGGCATTCTGAGAACTAGTGATTGGTGTGTATAGTCTATGGTATGTAAATATATGTTTGTATATAATTGGAAGATTAAGTTAGATCTTTGAAACAATTAAAAAAGTTTTAAACTACTCTGTTTTTTAAAGGCATGTTCAGTTGATTGCACTAATTTGATCGAGACTCTTTGTATGTTTGTTTGGTAACACGTCCTAAGTTGGTTTATTTCCTAGACCGGGTAGGGGATGTTACAATTGGGTATCAAAGCTTTTGTTTAGCCGATTCTCGAACTAAACAGAAACCCGTTGCATCATCATTTGTTACATGTGCTACCTAGGAGTTAAATTTGATAAGTGCTTGTGATCTGTGTCTATTAAAAGCTCTCTTACGTGCTAATAGTTAGTAGGAATGTCTGAAGCACTTTTGGGATTGGGATAATGAGATCTCGGTTGGCTCCTCTGTTGGAGGAGGTAGTGTAAGGATGAACTGGGAATGAAAAAATCTTTCGAATGCCGATGTCTAAGTAAGCATTATGTCTGGGTAGATTATTATAAGGAAAGATTATTCTTCACGAATTAGGGAAATGATCCATATTCTTGTTAGATAAGAAACCCTCTGAATCAAATTTCTGTGGAAATTCGAGGATGAATTTATTTTAAGGGGAGGAGAATTGTGGCACTCCTAAAACCGGGCTAGGAGTTTTACAAAGTGATCACATGCTTGATAATGTTATCTTTGAATTACAAAAGATTCAATTCAAGTCAATTGAATAAGTAAGTCAATGGAATTGAGAATGAAAGAGCAAATTAAGCTAAAAAACAATTAGCAAAAGAGTAAAGTAATTATATTTCAAGGAGTATGAAGGAGCATACGAGCATCAAGATGTTAATTTAGTATATGATTTAAATTATTAAGGATTGCAAGAAGTAAGAATGAGCTAGGGGATAAATAGTAAAGATGAGAAACTAACCATGAAGGACCAAAATGAAATAAGGAAGAAGCTTGCTTCTTGCATGTGTAATTCCACCACTTTGGATGAGTGGAATCCAAGTGGCCATGCAAAAAGGGCTAGCCGACCATGTGGTGAGGGGGGAGGAGAACCATTTGTTCATTCCACCATTTTCCCATTGGGATTTACTATCCTTTGGCTGAAACTATCAATGAAGAAGAAAGAAATTTTGATGCAAAAATTTGTCGAGGAAGTCTAATAAGAGGTAAGCTCATCTTAACTACGAATTTATCAAGGAAATTGTTATTATTTAAGTTGAATGGAAATGATGGATTTAAGAATGCTTAGGTGGTTGAATAATTGAAATTCTTCATTGTTAGGGAGCTCAATACCTTGCTGGAAATTTAGTTTTGAAGATGCTTGAAGCAAATTCATGAATGAGAAGTAAGAGGTTAACTAGATGGATGTATATGGATGAAAGCTTACTGAAATTCAATGATATAATTGCTTTGATTCATGAATGAAAGCGTGATAAGGAAATTGAAGTATTTTTGATTGAATTTAGTTTAAATTTGTTGCTAATTAGAATGAGTATGGAGCACTTAAGCTAGTTATATCTAAGGCCAAATGTAATCTGCCTAGATGGCTCTGTTCTGGCAGTGAGTTTAGGAAATTCATAGAAAATTAAATCTGTTGAGACAGAAGATGAATTTTATATGTGTAAAACCATGTGTGAGTCTAGTTTATTCTCCAACAGACGGTGAATGATTTTGAACTCTAAATCAAAAGTTATAAATTTTTAAGTGAAGGTAGTGCAGAAATTCTAGAGGCAGATTCTGCTCTGGACAGTTTCTGTTTTGAAATTTCTTAAAATTCTCCTAATTGTTATAGAGCTTGTTAAATTATGAGGCTTATACTGTTAAAACTGTAGTTAAATCTAGTTTGTAAATATTTAAAGAACTTTAAATTCCAGTGTATGTTTTGTTTTGGAGAAACATTTCTTTGATGATAGCTCATGTTGCTAAAACTTAGAAATAAGGACTTATTTTGAAAATAGAATTGAGAGATGACTAGTATATGTATAGCTAATGCTTGAATGACAACATTGGTGAAGCTTATTGAGTTAATGTGTGATGAGGAAGATATATATTAATGGATATATTTTTGATTATTGAGCTAAAGATTGGAAGAAGAAGCTGGAAGTAAGGTCAAAGTAGAATGAAAGTTTGGAATCAAGGGCTCGGATGAATCAAGTATTGAATGGAGGAAGCTTGGATGTGTTAGTGGATCAGGATATCCCGTAACTTCGGGATATAAGGTGAGTGTAGTTTAAAGTCTCGGGATAGATTAAAACTACCCCGATCATTCCTGTTTGCTTTGTTTAATTTTGCTTACTCATTAGGCTAAGATTTGCCCATACGAATAAGCTTGGATGCCAAGGTAAGTATAAAAATTACAAGCTATATGTCCTTGAGTATGTTTGAGATGCTATGAAAGCTATATGTGATTGAGTATGTTTGACATGCTATGAAAGCTATATGTGATTTATTATGTTTGAGATGCTATGAAAGCTATAAAAGCTATATGTGATTGAATATGTCTTGGACTGTTTTGTAATGTATATTTGTATACACATGTTTTGTGGACTGTTTTGATAGAAATAAATATGTCTTGGAATGTTTTGTAATGTATATTTGTATACGCATGTTTAGTGGGCTGTTTTTGATATGTTTATATGCATACATGTATATTTGGACAATTTCGATTATATATGAAAGTTTGTGGACTGTTTTTGAACCTATAAACGTATATTTATGAATTAATGGTACTATGGATGATTTAATCAAAAGACATACAATTGAAATAGGTTGCTTGAATCACAAGATTATGATAAAAGACACCAATAAAGTTTAAGTTTATAAGTTAAACTATGAATCGATAATGACTTGTATAATATGTAAACTAAATCTTAGTTTATTATATGTTCTTTGTCTGATTAGATAAGCTTGGTAAAATGCTTACATGTTTGAATTGCTTGAACATTCAAATGCTTATGATTTGTTGAACAATCTTAAGTTTGAATCACCCATGTATAAGTGTAATTTCTTGATTGAATGTCTTGACCTAGAATGGTTAACTTCTTGTCCAAGCTTAGAATTTATGTGCATGAATAAAATATTTTAGTGAAAGGATAGGTTTTTGTTCCTTGCTTTAGATGCTTTAAGCTACCTCACTAAGTAATCATACTTATATATCCTTTCATTGTCTTTCAGGTTAAGTTTGTTTTTGGTTAGCTATGAGACTGGACAAGATCACTGGAAGTCAGGATTGTATGTCTTGAATTTCCTTAAAGAACTCTTAGATGGTGGCACATAGTTGTTAAGCTGCATAATGCATTTAGATTCCATTTTGGCTATATATGTATATAAGTTTGATAAACATTCAAAGTTTTGTAATGGGCCTTTAATTATTTATTTGGTTGTTGCTTGCTTAATATGATTTATTAGTTAGCAAGATTGTGTGGTTGTTTAATATATGTTCGAGTCTTAAATTGATAGATCACCTTGGTGGTATGAGTGTTACAATATGAAATATATATTATCATATGTTAAGCCTTAGAAAAGTAATGTAGTTCGTATGTTTAGTTTGATGGTTAAGATAAGTATTTGGTAGTATGTCAATGAATACATATATGGTATTGCTATGCAAAAGTTATATGTAACTGGATATGATTGGGTTAAGCTTTGAAATAATTTTGATCTTAGTAATTGAACGTAACTATCACCTTTTTGTAAATGGTCTATATTGCCTAATGATTGTTGTTGGTTAAGCTATGTTAGACATGATATTCTAATGCTTGTTGCCATGGTTACATGTTTGGTTGTGATATGTGAGGCTTAGATGATAATCTTGGATGATAAGTTTTGAATTTAAATAATACAACATGTAAGCTTAAAGATCATTAAACAATGATTTATTGTTAGCTTGTATGATCTTAAACATTGATCGATATGTCTTAGAAATGGTTAGAGGTAGGCAAGTTTGAAATCGATCTAAGATTAATAGTGTATGAATGAAAAGAAATCTTATGTGATAGAAGAAATATGTAATAAATCTTTGTGATTTAAAGAACATAAAATATAAGGGCATTCTGAGAACTAGTGATTGATGTGTATAGTCTATGGTATGTAAATATATGTTTGTATATAATTGGAAGATTAAGTTAGATCTTTGAAACAATTAAAAAGTTTTAAATTACTCTGTTTTTCGAAGGCATGTTTAGTTGATTGTACTAATTTGATCAAGACTCTTTGTATGTTTGTTTGGTAACAAGTCCTAAGTATGTTTATTTCCTAGACCGGTTAGGGGATGTTACATCTGTGGTACATTTTTACTCTATTGTAATTCATGAATATCATAAAACAAGCATGCGTGATGATATAGTCAATAATGTACAAATAAGGCTTCACATATAATGAGATCATCTTTTATCCTACCCTAGCTAGAGTTCACAATATTTCTCTCAAGGCATCGTTAATTAAAAGAAGTGTCACATGCCATCACCAGGCTTTACCATACTCAAGGTCACACAGCCTATCGAGTTACTCAAGCTCACACAGCCCACTGAGTTAAAACATATCGTACCCTGATCACACAACTTTAGGGTAATATAGTCATCATCTATTATCCATACAACAAGCATAAATAACCATACATGACCTTCACAATGGCCTACGAAGCCCTACCTTACCCGTTCTCACACAACAGTTGGGTTACCCGTGATCACATAGTTATCGGGTTAGTTGGACTATATCTAGATCACCATAGCCACATATACGTCCTAGACATACTTGGATCACAATAGCCACAAGCAGTCTTTACCTGAGGTCACTCATCCAATCAGGTTACTCGAGTTTGCAAAGTTCATCGAGTTATGTTTCCTCATCCGGTTCACCATAGCCATGGATAGGTTTCTAATCGCACCCAAATCGCATAGCCCGTGAATACGTCAGATGTACTCGATCACACAGTCTGAAGTACACATCCCCTTATATAAGTGCCCTTGCACTAATTCTAGGACATCCGAATTCCTTACCATAACACATAAGATACATATGCTCTCCGAGCATCCATACATCTCACCAAGAAATAAGAAGCATCAAGCCGAACCATTACAAATGCCCCAAGGTATATTTTAATTCGCTAAAATTATTAATTCATGCATTTCAAGTTCATTCACGATATTCTCATTAAATTATCTCATTATTCAAAGCAACTAGACTATACATGCATCCCTTCAGCACCCAACAAGGACACTACATGACACACAACATCGATTGATCCACCAGTGATCCCTATGGGTTACTAATACAATCAATTCACCCAAAGATTACCAAGTCATTAGCCATTTATTTTGCATATGGGGTATTAATCTCTATTTCTCTATTTTACAATTCATTTTACACCTTTAGAGACCTATTGGGCCCTTTATCCCAAATTATAGAACTCTCGAACTTAAACTTCTTAGGCAGATTACTCTGTGAGTACCGATACTCTTACATGGGTATCGGTACGTCCCTCTAGGTACCGATACTTCTCTTTGAGTATCGATACGCATTTTAGGTTTGAAAGAAATGATGATGGCCCCGTATCGATATGTCCTCCTAGCGTACCAAAACCATGTACTAGTACGTGTGCCTTGCGTACTAAAACCCTATGAGTACCAAAACGCCCCTTGTCATACCGATATGCTATTTCGCTACTAGAATTTGGCAATAGAACAGTGGTATCGGTATGCCTTTGGCCTGTACCGATACCCTATTTTAAAAAATACCTAGAAGAAATCACTTCCAAGTGAGCATACCTATATTGGCCTAGCCTGTACCGATATACATGCCCAGAACTCTATTTCTTGAGTTTGGATTTCTTAGATTTTGCCCTCTAAACTCAAAAATTAAACCTCAAATTAAGCCTACACGTTATAGGGAAATTATTAGGTAGATTCCTACCAATTTTACACATTATCAACATCCAATATTTGATTTACCATTAAAGGGATTTAAAGCTTCTATGAACCAACCGTAGTAAACCACAACCATACATCAAGCAAAGCAATCATTTTAGGATCCTCATGAAATATAGGAGTTAGAAATGTACTGACCTTAAGCAAGCAAATCTGAAATGAAGCACCCACCAAGCTTCTTCCACCTCTTTTCCTTGGTTCAAGCTTTCAAACTCAACTTCCCCCAAACCTAGAGATGAACACCTTGAGATAAAGATCTTGAGCTGCTGATAAACTTCTCCTTAATGATCAATCCAGAATTTACAATAAGTTTTCATCTTTAACTTTAAGTTGGGGATGGGTGTTTGAAGGAAGATGAAGATGGGAAAAGGGATAGGAGACAAGACGATCTCACAATCTTTAAATTCTGTAGAAAAATAAGAGAATGAGCAGCCTTGTCTCTTTCTTGAGGGAAAATACTCCTTTAACCCTCATTAAACATTCCTCATTCAAACACCAACCCAACATCCAATCCCAAAGACTCATGGAAGCCCACTAAAACTCTTATGGGGCCCATTACGGCCCAATATCTCGATCTAACAAGCAAGGCCTGCGACTCGGGTTTACCCGACTCTCGAATTCCAAAACCCAGGTCGTTACAAAATGTGTTATTATACAGGAAATGAGGGTTAAATTATTAAATTTATTTTCAATTAAAAATATGGCCAAGTTCAAATGATTTGTAAATAATGAAAGTTAAATTTATTATTTTTTTTCGAATTACTACTAAATTGTCTGAATGTACAAATTTAGAGGACTAAATGTGTTATTATACAAATTTTCTTAACTGCCACGTCACCCTTTTAACCAATGTCAATCTCAATTTGTAATAAATCCAAAAGTTTAATGCTCAAATTGAAGCAATTGAAAGTTTGGTTACTAAATTGAACAGTTTAACAAAATTCAGTGACTATTTATGAACTTTACCATTTTTTATACATTTATGTACAATGTTTATGGTATCCTAACCTCTTTCAACCCATAAACACGTAGAAATTGAACGTTTAAATATGCTCAATCTCACGATCTCTGGCATATTGTACTAATGACAATGTCGATTAAGTTATACTCAATTAATACCAATTACACTATCTTAACAAAACTATAACATAATTTTTTTTAAAAAAAATCAAGTTCTCAAGTGCCTACTCCATGAGAAATTTGAGTGCAAATTAAATTTAGCTACAACTTTTCATTGGATGCCATAATTTATTTTCGTATAAGGTCCCTATGAACACAAGTGCTTAAGTTCACCATTGTAAAATGTAAATACCTTGAAGATCTTTATCTATTATAGTTGAGAATCCTCTTACTTTATTTCATAACTCGGGTTAAATTCTTTCGAATCTTTATTTGCTTTGTATGAGAAATATTAGTCTCAAATAACCATGGAAATAAAGAAGCACTTCATCTTAATTACTTACTTTGTTGCATAGCCATGAATTGTTGATTTTTCTTATATAATGGTATCATCCTCTGATTAGCCTGCGAACCCTACAAATGTTTGGATATATTTCATGTGCATAAATCATCTCAATTGCTTTCGTAAAATGGCAGTTTTGGACATGTACAATAAGAACGACCGCACAAGACCTGAAAGTAATGAAAGGCTTAAAATGAGATAAATTAAATACTTCCAAGGGAAAAGTAAAAAGTTAGTTCTGAACTACTGATAAAGCACGTGAGGAAAGAAAAAATATGTTGTAATTTATTAATTTTGTGTCTTGTTACATTTATTTTTATTCAAAAAATCACTCTACACATACACAACAAATTAACAAACATTTAATTTTAAAAAAAATTAAAAATCCATTTTAAAAAATTGTACAAACCCCTTAAATTTTTGAGTCGTTGATACTTTGAGGTAGTGGAAATATTTTATTGAGCACATGTCTGATGGATGATTGCAGGTTTGATAAACGGACAAAAAGAACGGTCCACTAAATGTCTTGAAGATGCAAATCCATAAAAAATTGAGGTATCATGTCTTATTAAAATGTTTTGTTCATGTTATGCCATTGCTTATTGGTACAAATAGGCCTCGACTTGGGGATAGGGAGTAGCAAAAGCGTCCGTAAATGTTAAGATTCGAATCTTGTACTTATTGAATTCATCTCTTGAAAGTGAAAAAGAGACTATAGGTACATTATGGGTCGACGTCGGTATCATGAGAGCCAACATTGGCCGAACTTATTTGAGCCAGCTGATCGGGGGTCACTTGGAGGTGACAACGGATCATCATGTACCATAGCATCTAATTCTAGGGGAATGTTCGATTCAAGTTCTTCAACCAAGCCTAGCATCTATCGACTATTGCAATATTTAAAAAGTTATAAATTATTAGAAATGATCTTAATTATTAACTATAAACAAAAATATTTTTATTATTAAATAGTAATTCAAATTAGGTGGAATCAAATTTGAAAAATAGTAAACCAAGGCCGGGTCCATATTGGATAGTTCAAACTATAAGCAAGGGATTCTAATACCACTAAAGAGAAATTAAATGCTAAGCATAAAGCCGATCTATCAAAAAAATTGTGTAGGGTATCAAGATGCCACTTTAGAACATTCAAATGTCTTTCAAAAATTCTGTTCCATGTAAAAGTTGGTCCAAGGAAACCATGTTTCGAGCCACAACGGATCAAAATTATTAACCATTCTCATTTATCAAAAATATTATAACAGGCTAGCATACATCCGTTGTCTCAAGTTAATAGTACATCACACATCTTTATCCGATGTTCAAAATCTCAACTCAGGAACAGAATGGCAGAAACACGTTACATAACTTACCAGGGTGGAATGGCATCCTGCAGATTTAATCTTTAGGTAGAAAAGAGCACTCAAACAGATAACTCGGTCTTGGAGATGAGGATACCATCCGTGTCTGCATAAAGCCACTCACCATCACAGATTCTAGTCTCGGCAATGGTTATCGGGACATGTTTCTCCCCGATTCCCTTCTTATTGGCCTTCATTGGACGAGAATGAAGATCTCTCACCCCAATGTCACAACCATTTATCTCATCGACATCCCTTACGCAGCCGTCAACCACTATTCCAGCCCATCCATTGTTTTGAGCTTGAACCACAGGGTTGCCTCCAAGTATGGCACACCTTAAACTACCACCCCCATCTACAACCAAAACTAGAGGTAGCAAACGGGTCATTTGGTTCGGTTTTGGTTCGGGTCATTTCGGTTCAGGTCATTTCAGTTCTGACTACATTCGATTTAAATTCGGGTCTAGTTCGGTTTTAGTTCGGGTCTATGATGATTTCGGTTCGGGTATCGGGTCAGGACGTCGAGTCGGTTGATTTTCGGTTCGGTTGACTTTCGATTCGGTTGATTTCGGGTCGGTTATTTTCGGATCGGTTGATTTTGGGTCGAGTCAATATCAGGTTAATAAGAGATCGATCGGTTTTAGTCGGATTTTTAGGCCGAGTTAAGTTTTTCCACCCTATATATGATTTTATATAGCATGTATATTTGACTTTTTGGTAAGTTGTACAATAGTTCACATCACATCTCATTTTTATTTATTTATTTTAATATATTTTCTTAATTTCAGGTTGCCTTCGGTTCGGTTGCTTTCGGTTCGGGTGAAATCGATTTGGTTGCTTTCGGTTCGGTTGAAAATCGGTTCGGGTCTATTCGGTTCGGTTGAAAATCGGTTCGGGTCAATTTTCGGTTCAACTGAACTTCGATTTGGTTCGGTTTATTTCGGGTTTCGGATCAAATTCGGGCCATCGTATTTAGGTCAATTTCGGGTCTCGATTCAGGTAAATCGGTTCGGTTCTCGAGTCAAGTTTGCCAGGTCTAACCAGAACTCTTACCCTTCTCCTCAAGGAATTCACGGATCAAAACGTTGTCTTCAAACACTTTAAGCGTAACTATAGGCCCAGAGAAGATGGGGCGACGGCCGTATATTTGAAATACTTGTTGGAGGGACCGAAGTTCACCACTCACAATTAGCTGTGGATTTGCATCACACACTTCAGCAGTTGTAACCAAAGCCATGTATTACAGACACCTTCAAGGCAAAACAACAGTTAATGTTCGGGCACAGAGATGAAGAATACAAGCTAGCCGACATTAGAAAGTTGGATATCGCCATCATTGTTGGCAAAAAAACTAAGATAATTTAAAACTAGAGTATCGCCAAAAGCAAGAATTTATCCTAATTACGAAAAAAAGACTAGGAAATAAATATGCTTAGAAAAGAAAAACCAGAGACTAATGTTAGACCTATAATGCATCTGAAAAGGAAATAATTTCTTTCCAAACAATCCAAGGACCAAAAGAGCTCTCCTCTACATATCACCTTCACCGATTTGGATTGGTAACCTTAGAAAAGATAAAATTATGAAGGTCAACTATGAGCATTTACGGGTGATGAACTTGGGGATCAATCTAGTTGATTCATGCAGCTACTCTTAAAAAAAAGACTAGGACTCGGTTCCGGCATCCGCATCCTTAGGTTACAGTTTCCATTAAAGGAGATCTTCCTCAACATCCATGCATTAGCCATATACATAACCATAAAACACAACAACCAATTTCTACTGTCATTGCAAACAGAAAGTTCTCTAAGATCTATGCCGAAATCAAGAAGCGTAAACAACAGTGCAAAAGTTCCAACATTGAAATCTGACAAATCAAAACAACCAAAGAGATTTTCACATAACTAAATCCGAGAATAACACATCAAATCCATCAATAGTGCAGGGGGGGGGGATGAAGCAGCTAAAAGGAAGACCTTAAGATCCAACATTTGGAACAAAATGTAAGAAATCGATTCAAATTCTTCCAATGTAAGAAAACCCATTACGATTTAATAACTAGAAATGTTTCCCCTATATTAATATTCTTCAGATTCTTAACCAAACCTTTATAATCTATACCCTTTTATCTTAAGCTCTTGTATTTGTTATCGTAATTAATCTAAATAAGCTGATCAAATAACCCAATTTAAAAGATTGGTTAGATTTGTACAACACTGAACCAGTATAAAATATAAAAACAAAGAAAAAGAATATAAATTTGAATCAACATGAGTAACAGAAAAAAAAGGAAAAATCAATGTGGTACGATCTTTTTTACCTAGAAACTGAGCTCCTCAAAGAAGGATTCAAAAGAAGATGCAACAGAGAGAGAGAGGGGGGAGAGTTTGCGGTTTGAAGGCAGGAAAGAGAATCGGAGTATGGCTGCTAAATCGCATGACTGTTTTATTTTCCAATACTTGTTTGTTTTAAGGGTTTGATTTCTTTCTGTTTATTATTACTACTTTTTCCCAATTTCTAGCAGCCTACGTCGGGACAGCAGATACCTGACAAACGTTGCTTTGCTAATGAAGTAATGAGCACACCTGAACTTTTTTTTTCCTTCTTAATTAAATTCATGTAGTTCTGGGCATGCTTTTTTTATATAAAAAATAATAGTTTTATTTTAAATATTTAACAATATGACACCCACTTCAAATATTTACGAAAATAGAAATAAAAAATACATATCTTTTTCCTCAAATTTCTTTCTAAACTTCTTATTTTTTTTCGTTTGGATAAAGTCGCTGGGGCTGCTGTGAGCGACAACAACTCCTCTTTCTTTCTTTTCTTGCACCTTTCTTCTCTTACTTCTTTTCCTCGCCTTCGATTATTTGGTTGTTCATTTTTTTTTCTATTGGAATTTTTGTCAGTTTTGCATTGTGGTCGGTCTCATTGGGAGTTCTTTTCTCGACGTCTCTTTTAGGCGAGGACGTTTTCCATTAGTAGTGGAGGATTGATCGTTCGACAGCGATAGCCTTAAAGGAAGTTTGCTTTTCTTTTCTTCTCTTTTTATCTCTCGGTATGCTTTACGTTTCCGTGCTGAATTGGTGAGTGTATGAGGGTATCTCTGTGGATCTTTGTCATTGTTTTCGTTTGTGGTCAGTCAATAATTTATACGATCGCTCGGCTTTTCAGCACCGTCTCCTCAGTCCCTCAGACTTTGAAAACCTTGGATTTGACACGAAAACTTTGTTGTTATGTTCTCCCTGCATTCCTCCTATCGTCCTATAATCTGGTGACTCCTGGAATGACATGCAGGCGATGACTTTGGTGGCTGACATCGTCTTGGTCTAAACTTCATTCGGCGACTGTGTGTTTTGAGTTTCTTTACATGTTTATCTAGGTTTCTTTCTTTTTTTTTTTACAGTTGTTCCTCCCTTATTTTTCCTGCAGTTTTCATCATGCTTTGTTTTTTCTCGATTTAAGTTGTTGCCGATTTATTTCTGTACATTTCACTTATAATCGGGCCTGTTTGTTTTGTTGTTTTTGTAATATTTTCTTGTATTGTTTTTTTGTTTATTAATGCTAATTTTATTGTTTAAAAAATATTTACAAAAATGATACTTATTCTGACCACATAGAAGTAAGACGTATCTAATCAAGAACATTTTTGGATGGCACGATTAACTAATAGTTTTTTTGCTCAAAAAACTAATAGATTTTTCGTCTACGTGACAGCCAAAATAGAAGGCATGTCTGACGCAGAAACACATTCCGAGAATTTTTACTCCCTGCCAAAAATAATTTAGTGATTTTAGTGTTTTTGTATTTTGGGTGCTTGGTGATGTAGGATTTTTAAAAATTATGATTTAAGTTTTTATACTAATGATTTTGGCTTTAAGTGTTTAATGAATTAGAATATTATTTTATAAGTTGAAGGTTTTGAATGTAACACCCATAACGTATACTCGTGAACCGAATATACATTAAAGATTTTACGAATTCGTTTAAAGAAATCTTAACTTATGAAATCTTTCTTGTAAATTTTTTTATGATTTATCGTTGAAACCGACTAATGACACTATCATTTAATTTAATTTCATGCATCATATTCTACTAGCAAATAAATAGTTACATGCCCACTAGAGATTATCATAAGCTAGAATGTCTTACTAATGTTCTGCAGATTGTAGCCTGAACATCATGCTTGACTCCTCTTCAAGTGCTCCAACTGAACCTACGTGTGAAACAATCACATGCTAAGTACGAACTTAGTGAGGCAATTAAACTTATTTATTTACACATGAAATGATGTTATATAATACTTCATATAAGAATGCATTTCATATTTCTCTACGACAAGGCAAATATATCACAATGTACATGTATCATAGCTATCATATAAATCATATTATCATTGCATAATATATTATCTATTATAGACATGCTTTCATCATGTAATCATTTACGTAACATGTGTTCTATCATATAGCATGTAATATTTCTATCATGTAACATTCTATCATATATCAATAACATTTCTATCTCGCATGTCATGTACTTCTCAAGCATGTAACATATAACTTCATTTTCAAGTATCATGAAATCATGTAACATCTGTATCATATATCATGTAGCATCTATATCATGTTTCATGTAACATCTGTATCATGTACCATCTCTGTCATATGAATCATGTATTGTCATGCAGTCATTTGCATGCTCATGATCTACCATGTAATCATCTTGTTATTATTATCATCGTGTCTGGCTAGAGGCCTATGGAAACCCCATAGCCTATCTGCACTGTAATGCTTTGTAGGGTCGTACTCGGGAGGACGCTCTTTGCTCCTCATATAAGGACGCTCTTTGCTCCTTATATTAAAACACCTCGTTAGTGCATTTTGCACTATGGGCTTGGATCCCCAGGGTGTATCTTGTTTCATTTTAATCTTGTTATTGTCCATATTCTTTGTATAGACATACATTGTCATTATGCATAATGCATCATCATTTATGCAAACAATAATTCATACCTGGTATTCCATCAAGCTTGTCATGTCGAGCATTGTATCATATCATGTATTATAAAGAAATGCAATGCCAATTTCAATGTAATGCAAACATTTAGAAATGCACTCACCTGGGCCATTTATTAATATGCCTCACTAAGCTTTATTGATCCTTTCCTTTTATAGTACCTCGAATCTTCTTTTGATTCGGATCCAACTTCTTTTATCACATGAATATAAATAAACATTTGTTAGATTCATTTCTAACAACATTTCAATTAAGCTATTTAATCATTCAACATAAAAATTTTCCATAAATTTCCTTTCTTCCTTATACTGTCAAAACCTCATTTTCGTTCTTAATAACCATTTTGAGCTTCAAATAATTCTTCTGAACTTGATAACCAACATTAGATACAAAATATCTAAATTTTCATTTTTGAGCAGCTTTGTACAACCTTCAAAGAAATATTTCTATAAAATAATATACAACTCAAAATTTGATTCCGTTTGTTCTGAAATAATCTAGATTCAATAATTTCTTTAACCATATAAATTAATAGCTCAAATTCAACTTGTACGATTTATGGTGAATTTTCAAAGTCAACTTCCAGGACTAAATTCGAAGCAGACTGCTAAACTGTTTTTCTGACCTTTCATCACTTAAAAATTCATATCTTTTTGCTCGTAACTCGAAATCAGTTTCCGTTTGTTGGACACGAAACTAGACGAACACATATTTATATCGGTATAAAATTCACCTTCTAACCATGTTTTTGGAATTTATGGTGAATTTCCAAAGTTACTGCCAAATCCAGTTTTTACACAGTTTCATAAATAATTTCAAACTTTATACTAATTTCTCCTTACTTTGCTATTTGTCAATTTAGTCCTATTATTTACTTTAAACCATCAACTTATCACCTTCTTCATCAAATAATTATTCACAATAGTTTCCCTTAGTTTTCCTTCTTAACCGAAATAGCCACTAAAATGCAAAGATAAGGATTCTAGCTTCTTAACTTTGCAATTTAGTCCGCAAATCAACATTACTATCTTAATTCCATCATTATAACTAAAAATCAGATTTAACCCTTCTCTAAAACCTCATTTCCGAATTGGTCACTTAACTTTGACAATTTGTCAAAATGGTCACTAACTCGATTTAACACCGGTTTTGCATTCTAACTTCAATTTCATATCTTCAACATCCCTAATAACATAAATAAACACCAGTTCCATAAAAATCAGATTTATTCCTTCAACTTTTAAACTTGCTAAATTGGCCCCTAAACATTTAAATTAGGGTTTTGCTTCCAAACAACAAATCAAGCTTACTAGATCATTTATCCAACATCACAAACCCTAAATCAAACTTGAATCCATAAACCCTAATTATCTTCATAATAATCAAAACATGTAGAGTTTAAATCCCAACTCAATAACATGATTTTAACATCACAAAAGCTTGATTTCAATTTGAATTTCAACATGGAATCATAAAATCTCAAAACCCCCCAATTGAGTCCATAAACCCTAATTTCTTCTCATACAAAATTCTCATAAATCAAGCATGTTTCCACAAATTATTTACACCAAAATATAGAGCTTGATGAATAGAACAACTTTGTAGTTCGAAAGATTACCTGAAAATCGAGTTTCAGGGCTTGAATCGAACTTGGAAAAATTTTCTCCATATTTCTTTCTTTCTCCCCCTCATATTTCGAAATTTGAAGATGAGTCTTCATCTTTTTTATTTTCATCCAATTTGGCCACTTGTCTTGTATAAATGAATTTTAAATTCATTTAAATAGTGAAATTACTAAAATGCCATTTTCATCGAATGGCCAAGATTTAATCTCATCAAAACTCAATGGCAAAGATCAAATCCATGTCTAATTGGCCTTTCAAAATTGACCTTAAAGTTTCAAAATATTTCAAAAATGCCATCCATGGCAAATGTCCAATTTGCCCTTCAACTAGTCTTTATTTACAACAAGTCTTGAAAATTGCCATTCCATTAAAATTGAACCAAATTGGTTCCAATCCAACCGGCCATGTCCCAAAATATCTTAGATTTTTAATTATGGAATTTATTCGATCCAAATATTCGAATTTCATTAGTACGATTTCCAAATTTTCTTCATACGAACTTTAAAGCTTTATAACCATTAATATAAGCTTCGTACGAAAAATTTGGGTAACATGAAAGTGTCACTCTTGGGGGTGAACTATTAATTTACGGGGTTAACTTACATAACTTTTGGAAATTACACTTTGGTCCCTGAACTTTCCCAAAGTTTATATTTTAGGCACAAAACTTTCAAAATTTTCATTTTGGTCACTAAAATTCAATTCCCATTTCAATTTTCCTCAGATTTTTACCAACTTTGAAAGTACCCAATACAACTCACTATCTATCACATGATACTTTTAAACCTTAAAAAAATTCCTTTCATAAAGACTTAGACTGATTTTTCTTAACTCAGTCTATTATTCCGATAATTATTGAAAATCTTCATAGCATAAGGTTTCTCATAGAAATCCTTTATTTGAAATCCATACGAATATTTTATACTTTTACTGAGTCCAAAATATCGACCAGAAACACTTTTATGGGACCTTCCCAAAGGTCACCCATCTTTGTATTTCCTTGGCCTAAGCACGCTTAACAATTTCAGTTGATCCAAATTCGGTACCTTTTTCTGCATCTTAATTCTTAAAACCGATATCAAGGTACTTATTTCGATCCGATTCACTCTTCTACTGAATAAAATTACTTGTTGGAGAAATTTACACTTTAGTCCCTAAACTTTTCCATGGTTTATACTTTAACCCCCTAAGCTTTCAAAATTTATAATTTAGTCACTAGCCAAAATTTGCGACACTACATTGAATATTTCGTATTGTTATAAATATGATGTAATTGTCGTATATGGAAACATGTTAAGAATGATTTGCTTTGAAAAGATTGAACATTAATAAAAGCTTCTAAGGAAATTATTTGAATTTTTTTGATAAATTCTAATCTAATCCTAATCCTACCTAGAGGGAGAGAAGAGGGACTCTAGGAGAAGGAATGAGGTGTTCCTAGTGGGTCTAGAACTCAAGACCTAAGAGAATATGAGGGAACAAAATGACCAGTTTGGCCAACCGGCCAAATGTGTTTGCTCGAAATTATTTAAATATTATCATAAGGGGTTATGAGATGCTAGAATTAGATTTTTTTCTTGTTGTTATCCAAATTGTTTTTTGACATGAAGAAGCTATTATTTAATCGCACCTTTCAAAATGCATTGTTGACCGGATGTTTTTGTTCCTACGTGAGTAAAATCAGTGTTATTTTCTTAAATAATTTGAGGTGTGTGTCATTTTATTAAATAAATAAAATAATTATTGATTTGACTTAATGGAATTTTTACTTGGATATTGATCCAAGTTTTTTTCCAATATATGACACTAACCGAAATAATTCCAAAAATATTGCAAACTCTACAGTGTAATTGAAGTCAGATTCTTTTGAATCCGACTATGAATAGTAATTAAAAAAAACTAAAGCAGCTTTATCTGAATCCGACTTTGAATAGTGTTTGGATTTAGGGTCACTCATCCACGTGGCAGCCATGCAGTGTGATCTTGGGGTGGGTCAAAGTCGGATTCAGCTGAATCTAACTTCAACCCTATCCGATTTGAAGGCTGCCATGCATGCAGGGTTGCATGCATCGTAAAATGGGTTTTTTCCTGATTCGATAGGATGTGTTTAGGCTGTAATTTTTAGGGTAGGGTAGGTGGTAGATTTATTTTTTTGGGAGGGGTGGTAGATGTGTTTTTGAATGGAAATGGGTTTAGGGTGTTTTAAAATGTATAGGGGTAGAGGTTAAAAATTTGTAATTGTTAGTAAAGGAGGGATATGAGTAGTACAGGGGATAAAAATTTATTTTTTGTGTTAAATAGTTAAGGTTGGAAGAAAAATTTAGATTGTTGAAGAAGAAGAATAAGAAATTAGTGGAGAAAATATTATAAGTAGATTTGAATTTTTTTAGAGTTTTTTATTTGAGTTTGGTCATTTTATTTTGCATGTTTCATATATTTTAAATTTTATGCATGTAGTTTATTATTTGAGTTAGTTCAAATTTTATGCATGTGGATTCGTTTTTAATTTGTTTTAAATTTGATTTAGTAATGTTAGAAAAAAATTATTATGTTCATTTTGATTTAGTATATTAGAAATATATATTCGAACTATATTTTAAAAAAAATTAATATAGTATATTTATTAAAAAAATATATATTCAAAAAGAACTCATCCACGATGTTAGTAATATAATTTAAATGTTATTATGAAAATTTTGATTTAGTATGTTCATTTTGATTTGTCTATTATGACTGAAAATCCATTTATGTGTTTTGAATATGTAGAGAAAATGAGCAACAACAGATTTATGACGATTGTCCATTACAATAGACAAATGGTGAAAACTGATGCTAGGGTTGTATTTGAATCTGAAAGCACTACGAAGATGAGATTCGAAAAGGAAATCACGCTTCGAGAAATGAAGGAGAAAATATCACAAAAAATTGGAACATAAATTCATGGTTTGCGTTACCGGTAGCTGACATGTGATAATCCGGTCAGATAGTGTGCAATCACTCTCCAAGATGATGATGATGTTGGAATGATGATTGCAGAGCATGAATCTATGGAGATTTGATATATCGAGTTGTTTGTCGAGGTGTGTGATGTTCCTGACCCATTCAGTAACGTAGTTGGAGAATCTGGGCAAATGAATTTCGATAATGAGATTGATATGCCTAAAGGCAGTTTTGTCACAATGTTAGCAAGTGAGACATCGAGTGTATTTCATCCAGCTAGGCCTTCAACATATGTTTCATTATACGAGCCGGGTGTTGATCCGACTGTTGAAGTTGATGTAGAACCCCTACGAGGTCAATGGGGAGAAACACTTGATAATTCCAGCGAAGAAGAAGATATTGTGAATCTTGATTTATTCCCTGATGATGTTGGTGATGCCCCTAATTTTTTGTTGGAGAATTCATTCTAACCGGGGGCGACATTACCTTCTATGAACCTCCTTCTCACATGAGCTTAGTGGATTTCGATGCGATGAGGGTGCCTCAATTCCCGGATATGCCCCGATTAAGTTCGAGTTAGCATGGTGAATTATATGTTAGGCTTCAATTTGATGACAGGAATGAAGCTACATTGGTAGTGAAAGAGTACAACATCAAGAACCACGTAGACTACGTTGTTGCAGAATCCAGCTAGAGGACTTTCTTTGCCAAGTGTGTGAAATACGAACAAGAGTGCAATTGGAAGATCAGAGTGTCGAAGCTTTAGATGAAAAATTGTTGGGAGGTCATAAAGTACAATGGTGATCACACATATTTACGAACTTTCATCGACCAGGACCACCAAAAATTGGACTTGAGTGTAATAAGCCATCACGTGATGAAGTTGGTTGAAGCAAATCCAAGGGTTCTCATTTCAACAATTTAGGCAACCATTGCGCAACAATTTAGATACCTGATAAAATACAAGAAGGGGTGGCATGCAAGGGATAAGGCAATGGGGTCGGTGTATGGTGATTATGATAATTTGTACAACGAGCTACCGACTTTATTACTAGCAATGACACATTTCATCCCGTGCACCATAGTGAGGTATCAAACCAAGGATGCATACGAACGAGAAGGCTAATTTGTTGAAGGCCATAAATTTTTTCATCGAGTTTTTTAGACGTTCAAGCCTTCCATTAAAAGCTTTCCATATTGCAAACGTATGATTTAAGTCAATGACACATAGCTGTACGGGAGATACTCCCATGTACTGTTGAGTGCCATTGTGCAAGATGGTGAAATCAATGTCTTCCTGATTGCATTCGCAATTGTTGAGCAGGAGACAACTGCAGCTTGAAATTTCTTTTTGACCAATTTACGTGAGCATGTCGTCCGAGAAGATGGGGTCTGCATCATATCTAATCGAGGGTCGGGTATCAAAGCAACAATTAATTGAGACAAAATTCATTGGACATCGTCATATGCATACCCCGTATACTGTATTTGTCATATCGGTAAGAACAGCTACAAGCAGTTCAAAAATCAATATCTTCGCAGTGAGATTTTAAGCATGGGTAAACATCTTTTTTCAAACTCAACTATATTTGTGAAAAAATCCATTTATTTATTTATGTATGTGCTTTGATTTGTCTCGATACTAACAATATTATGACACACGATATCTACTAACGCAGCCAGATTTTGAGAGGAAGATGGCAAATTTAATGAACTATGGTGAGCGTGTATAGAGTTGGGCAAACAATATCGAGGGAGGAAAGATAGACCCAATCGTATGACGTAGGTAGTAGACGATACGGGCAAATGACTACCAACCTTGTGGAGTGCATAAATGGAGTACTAAAAGGATCACTTCATCTCCCAATAGAAAGCCTGGTGAAAGAGACGTACTACAGGTTGGCGAAAGTTTGGGCAATTAAAGGGAAGGAAATCAAGGCTTTAATAAATAGTGGGCAAAGTTGGGCTCCCGAACTTGTGAGGAAAATGTAAGCGAATATGACGAATGCAACGTCACTGAAGGTTCACAGCTTCGACCGAATCAATCAGACATTTGATGTTGTTGGTCCCAGATGCAATATTGAAGCAGCGTATTTAAATGTATTTTGAGTCGATTTCAGATATAGGTGGTGTAATTGTGGAGCGTTCTAGGCATGGCGATATCCATGTGCTCATGCAGTTGCAGAGTGTATGCATATAGAGGTTGACATGTACACTTATGTTGATGAATGCTTCAATCTCCACATGATGGTCAATATTTACAGAAGTGAGTTCCCACCGATCGTAAATTCAAATTATTGGCCGTTTGTGGAGCATGAAAAATGGTTACCAAATCCTACACTCCATAGAAATCCAAATGGCTGACCTAGATCGGCTCATATCTATACCAGTATAGATCTTCATAACATAGAGAAGGGATAACGAAAGAGATGTACCATATGTAGGGCTGAAGGACATTCTAGATCAAACTGTCCAAATAAACCAAGATTCGTGCCTATGCCTCAGAGATTTACAGTGTTTGTATTTGAAAATATTATTAATGTGAATGTTATGTTATGTTGTGTTATTTATAACGTTATGTTATGTTGTCCAAATTAAGTTCAACATCATTACTAATTAAAAAATTGGTTCAACATCATTACTAATTAAAAAAAATAGTTCAACATCATTACCAGTTCTTGAATTCAAACATTCTGGCAAATCATTTCCTATATAATTTCTTCCCATAACGAGGTATGATCGAAAGATAAATCTGCAAAAGTCGTCAAACACGTCGTGGCCTCTATGGTGCCTCGAGATCCTCTTCATTATCCTCTTCAGCATCCCCAGTCACCGAGGGCATAGGAGGCGGTGTTGTGAAAAAATCTATGTAACCGCTCTGTCCTCCCATAATATCTAGTGAATTTAGGAAATTTTACATTTCCTAAAAATTCATGTTCTGGCCAAAGTTTGAGTAATTGGGTGACTATGGCAGAACACACTTGGGTCTGTATAAGCCAACATCATCAAACCCTATATTACTTGAAGAGATCGAGCCCACTCCTAGATGTACAAGTGTAGGAGGCGAATAAAACTCGGGTTTGTGGAAACCAACATCATCAAACCCTAGATTACCTGAAGAGCTCGAGCCTACTCCTGTATGTACAAATATAAGAGGCGAATAAAACTTGGGTCTGTAGAAACCAACATCATCAAACCCTATATTATTTGAGGATCTTGGGGCCACTTCTGATTGTACACAAGTAGGAGTCGATTCCTTTTTCCATATAGCCATCGACGTTACTCTGCTCATATCTGGCTCCCATGTGGTGGGCTAACCTTTAGGGGTTCTACTACAAATGTGTGTACTTTGTGACACACCCGCTGTATTTTTTGATGATTTACCTTTGCCACTATATTTTTTCGGTACCTCTCGCATTCCTCATGTTCTTTGAGAGTTGTTAAGTACGGCATTCCATGACTACGATAGTAGATCATATACTCTAAACTCTCAAAATCAAAATCGGTAGCTTTCATTGGGTGGAGTTTTGGAATTGACGAACCTCTGTTGTTCCACAAAGCAATATACTCGCTATGTATGACTTCCCAATCTGTATCTGGCCTGCCACGTCTATCATAGGTGTGAAGATAGTAATGGTCACGCAGAATAGGCTGGTGGAAGCCAAATTGCCTCAACACTCTATCTGAAAAGTGGAACTTGAAAGCAAAAAAGTGGATCAATGGTGTAACACTACACCATAAAGCTGGATCCTTCATCAAATATTTTGGTACAAATATGTGGTCATCTTCGTAGGCTTTCCAAATAAACTGTTAAAAATGATTATTTATAATAATACATCTAAATAACTCATATGTGAATAATACATTTAATGAAATAAACTTTCCACTCATATACCTACTTTTGACAATGGGAATCAATAAGAGATCTACAAACTCTTACGTTGTTGTGCGTCAATCCTGTCTCATGCTTTTCCTCGCACCATCTGCATACAAATTAAAATAATATTTTAAGAACAAGTTAATTTAATTTAAAGATTCAACTAAGAATATGAATATTTACCTTGCAACAAGAGGATACTGTACATTTGTTCCAGTAAGCGGTGTAAAAAAGGAAGTCACTGCCAAGCTCACACTTGCAACAACAACAGACATCCACCAATACCGCCTACCTTCTTACCCTTATCCATTATAGAACCCTTGCACAACTTACGATACAAGTACGCTAATATGGATGATCCCCAACTATATTCACAATCAGCTACCCAAGAAGTATCAAAAAAACATAGATACAGTACACTGACCATATTGCCAGATTTATCTGGCATCAGTATCCCTCCAATCATCTGTAGGATATATGCTCGACCGACCTTAAAAATTTTATCAACTTTACTATAGTCATCGAGTCGAAATTCACTCTTCAGCCAACTCATTTTCAAACGAGACCCTATCACGTTACCTTCATAGGACACCTTCCCTAGGTACCTTTCACAAATTGCAACAGTTGAACCCTCAGTACGTCGACCAATGGCTTCTCGTTTACTGGGACCCCAATAAGATAAACCACATCTTATAGCGTGATCGTGCATTCTCCACAAGGATTTAAATACAAATATACGTTCTATATTTTCTTCTCAAATCTCTTCGACCCTATATTAAAAAAGTTTTTTCTCTTAAATTAAGTATCTACTTTTTTATTTTCTCTAAATATTCAAATAAACATCCAAAAATAAAAAAATGTATTTTCTTTTATTATAAATAAATCTAATAAACCATAAATTAAACAATATTCTCTTCAACCACCTATAAATAAATCTAAAAAAACTATAAAAAAAACTAAATATATTCTCTAAAAACATCCGAACATCAAAAATTTAAACACCAACTTTAAAATTAAAAAAATTAACGAACTTAAATTAAGCAATAAAATACAAATTTACTTACTATAGTTTCTTCTCAAATCTCATCAACCACTTATTTAACACAAAAAGTTCAAACAACAACTTAAAAATTTAAACAAATAAAGAACTTAAAATTAACAATTGTAGCGACTATTTTTGGGCATCAAAGGATGCTACGAAAAGTATAAAACAAGTCGTGTACGAGGGTATTTCCCGCTTTATTGAAAATTTTATTAAAAAAGGAATTTAAAAAAAACTCGTATTTTTAAAATTGGAGTCACCACCGGTCACTTGGATTAGGTAGACCGGACACTGAAAATAAAACCAGAGACTCGAATTGGGTTCGGGAGTTGGTTACGGATAGGGAAGGGTTAGCACCCCACACCACCCAAAATTGGTACCAAATAGATTCCTATCGTATTTATAAAGAAAAATAAGAATTTGGATTTTATTTAATTATTAATTCCTAAAATGCATGGTTCGAATATAAAAATTTTGCCTCGATCCACGGTACCAAAGGAGATGACACCCGGAAATCGGGATGACACTCTCACTAGCATGCTGGGATAAAGGCCCTAAACTATGTGTAACAAAATCTAAACATAAAAAAACATAAAATGTAAACAAATATTAAATAAATAAAACATGTGCATACATAAAAAACATAATTAAAATAAATCATCCATAAATGCATGAACATAATATATAATATACAAAATTTAACACACATGAATATACAAGAATAATATAATATGTATAACATATATATATAATATAAATTATATAAATAATATAATATAAGATATATAACATATACTATAATACATAATATGCAATATACATAACATGAATATATATAATAACATTAGAATATATATTAACATACTTTCTATATATAAACATATATACAAGAGAAACAAAATGATCAAATAAAAAAATACTAGCAACATAATCAAATAGAAAACAACATAAAGAACATAAAAGTAAATATAAATACATTCATATAAATACACACAAATAAAACATAAATAGCATGTAAAAATAAAAAACATATGAGCAAGAATATAATAAAACATAATAAATAAATAAATAAATAACAACATATATAAACATTTAAACAGAAAAAGGATTTAAATACTGAAATTAACCGAAGTTAAACGAACAGGGACCGAAAGGTAATTAACCCATACAAAAACAACTTTAAAATGATAAGAAGGGACACAATTGCAAAACATTGAAAGAAAGAGGGACTAAACTGTGATTTACCCTTTGAAAGCATTTAAAACAAGTTTAGGGGTGACATTAAAATCTGCTTGAACTTAGGGAGACCAATACTGTAAATAAACCAAGCGGCAGAGACGTTTTGAAAATAACCAAAGGGCGGAGGGACTTTGGAGGATGAAATTGAAAAATTAAAAAAAAAACAAGGACCAGCCAAGTAATTAAGAAAAGTGGAATGGCACTGGGGCAAATAGAAAGAGACGGAGGGACTAAAACGACATTATCCCAATTTTAAAATAATATGGTCTATAAAAAGACCTATCCGGTTCAAAATAAACCCTTTGCCATTTTAAATTTTGGTCTTTAAAAAAATAACCTCACCTTTCTTTTATTCTCTCAACCCAAAACCCATAAAACCCAAAAACCTCTCCGGCCCTGAGGTTTCCCAGGTTTCGATGGAGCATCGCCGTATATCAGCGTCGGAATCTGGGTAACTCGAACCTAAAAACCTTTTTTTTATAAAATAAACTATGTTTTAGATTTTTAAAAACAAAACCCCTTTTATTATCATAAAATCAAACTCCTTTTTTGTTTTTTTAAAACAAAATAGATCTTTGAATATTTGCCGGTGAAAGGAGGTAGAAGATGGAAGGATGACATTTAAGTAGTGTCGTTCATCAACGGCACCGGCCTCGACCACCATGCAAGGCGGCACAAAGCCGAAAGGTTTATCCTTTTCCCTTTTTATTTTTTTATTTTTGTTTCGAAATATGCATGAAAATAAAAAAAAACTCTCTGAAATTTTCTTTTTTTTATTTCATCCGAAAACTTGGTACAAAATGGTAGATGATGATGACTTGGATATGATTTCCACAGTTTTTATGTGTTTTGGCCATGCTGGTTGGTGAGCCGGTGATGAGTGGTCGTACGGCGGCAGAAGGCAGAACAGCCACGTGGATTGGTGGTTGGGATGAAAGGATTATTCTAGCCAGAATTAATCTCGGCCGTTGGATCATATCTGATCCAACGGCTAGGATTGTTTAAAGATCGATAGCTGTGATGCAATCTGGAGAAGGACGGGCCGCACAAGATGGCGACACGTGGCGATTGGGGGAGCTGAACGGATCGCGCGTGCGTGCCACGTGCGCGTGGGAGGTGAAGCCCGGCGCGTGTTTTTCACTCGCGCCAGCTGGATAACTCTAGTTGATCGTGACCGTTGGATCTAGATCTAATCCAACGGCTCTCCTTTGGCCGGTGCAAAATAATATAGATTAGGGTTAATATTTTTCTAGGGTTTTTTAGTTAGATTGGGCCAAACGGGCCTATGTAATTTTATTTAAGTTTGGGTTTTGATATGAAATGGACTAGACTTAATATATATATATATATATGGGTTTTTTATGATCTGTTTTATTTATACATGTTATAATCAATATATAATATATATATAATAATAAATGCTTATAATACATACACACATACAAATAATAATAGTATAATAATATTTATGTAAACATATACATACATACATTTATGCAATACACTAATTCACACATACAATATACATGCAATAGTAATATAATTATCATAATACGTACACATGCTACCATCATACATACAAATATAGCAACAATTAAAATAACATATACATGCAAACATACGTACATATATACTTATATTCAAATATTATATACAATACTTATATGTATATATACACATAAATTATCACTCATAAACATACATACTTATACATACATACTACCAAACGTACATACAGATATTAATACGTGCACACTAGCATATGCAATAACTACTGTAATTACTTAATATAACTATAATATGTACAACCCAGACAAAAATGAGTGATTACAGCTGCCCCTCTTTACTTGTTCTTGTAAAACGAGAACAAAGCAAAGACCAAAAATCACTCATTTTTGTCATACTTTCCTGTCTTCGGCTCTACTAGAACTTTTCGCTCTTCGTCGGCCAAATTTTCACGCTTCAGTCTCTTTAATGCCCCGATTTGTACTCGTCTCCACATTCAAAAGGAAAGATTGACATCATGCCCGAAGGTCTTACTGATGTCCCGAATGTCTTATCACCAAGCCTGAAAGACTTACTGGTGGCCAGAAGGACTTGTCATCATGCCCGAAAGACTTAAGATCTGAATTCACCCCAAAATGGCTACCAATTTCCCTTAAAATCTGGATTCACGCCAAAAATGGCTACCAATACCCCTTATAATGATGCCCCGATTTCAACCAATCTTGACACCACAATAAGGTTAGCATCATGCCCAAAGGACTTACTGATGGCCCAGAGGACTTAAAATCTGGATTCATGCCAAAAATGGCTACCAATCTTCCTTAAAATCTGGATTCATGCCAAAATGGCTACTAATATAAATCTTCAATAAAATCTACTTCTTCAACATCAAATTCTTTAGCAATCTTCAAATACCTGTTTAAACAAAATGCTTTTAAACAAAATGCTTTTAAATTAGCATGACCCTATCTATATGGTGCATGCAGTGTAAAACTCTTGTTTCTTTTTTTCTTTCTTTCTTCTTCTTCTTCTCTTTTTTTCTTTCTTCTTTTTCATTTTTTTCTTCTTTTTTATTTTCTCTTTCTCTCTCTTCTTTTTTCTTTCTTTATTTTTTCTCTTTCTTTCTTCTCTTCTTTTCTCATTTTTTTATTTTCTTTCTTTCTTCTTTTCTTTCTTTTTTTTTTCTTCTTTTCATTTTTATTTTCTTTCTCTTTTTTTTCTTTGCTCTTTCTTTTTTCTTTTCTATTTCATTTTGTTTTGAAATCCTATTTCCTGAAAGGTCATTCTTTGAATTTCTTTATTTCATCTGTCGACAGTATGCTCTTTAATCTTCATTTTATCAATCTTCCACTGAATACCCATGCTCTTATCTCTCTTTGTGCGAGTAACTCTTCTCTTCTTCTTCTTTGGGGTCTCTACCCACTTTGCAAATCTTTCTTCTAGTCCCTACTCTACCTTTAGGTAGGGTTTTTCGTCATTCTTCTCATCCAACATTGCCCAATCATTCTTCAAGCTCAAATACTTTTCTCATCTTTGACCCAACACTCAGAGTCTTCATCTATCTTGCATTCTTATTATTTTGCAGTATTATCCTATCCTATTTTGGGCTCAACTATCTCTCTTGTCTTTGACTTAACATTCTGAGTCATCATTTATCTTCCTATTAGGGCAGGCAAAATACCTCTTCTCCTTGAACTTATCTCTTCTTGCAGCATCTCAGCGGGAACTATCTCTCGGTCTCTATGCTTTAATTTTCATCAAAATAAAAAGTCAGTAAATAAAACTGAGAAAATACCAAACATTTTGAAAACTAGTGTTTTGGAGAAAAATTATCCTAAAAATAAAGGTATAGAAAAGAATGCTAAACATTTTTAAAAATTGATGTTTGAAAGAATCAAAATTCAGAGAATAATACCAATTTTTTTGAAAAATTAATGTTTGGAGTAAATGTATTGAAATTTGAAAAATGCCAAACATTTTTGAAAATTAATGTTTGAAAGAATCAAAATTCAGAGAAAAATACCAAACATTTTTGAAAAATTAATGTTTGGAGTAAATGAATATTAAAAGAATTGAAATTTTGGAGAAAAATGTCAAACATATTTGAAAACTAATGTTTGGAGGAATATGTAAAAGAAATAAAATTTGGAGAAAACGCCCAAACATTTTTGAAAATTAATGCTTGGAGGAAATAACTAATATGCAAAAGAATTGAAATTTGGAAAAAATGCCCAATCATTTTTTAAAAACTAATGCTTGGAGGAAGTAAATAATATGCAAAGGAATTGAAATTTAGAAATACAATGCCGAAACTTTTTTGAAAACTAATGCTTAGAGAAAATGGAAAATATGCAAAAGAATTGAAATTTGAAAAAGATGCCCAAACATTTTTGAAAACTAATGTTCGATCCTAAAATAATAAATGCTCTAACAAATTTGCATGTTTAGAAAATACTTGCCTATTTTGGCGATATAAGCGTATGTAGGGTCTCCCCTAGTCCATTTAGGCTTTTGAGAGGAACACTTCCCATACCTAATTTCTATCCCATTTAAGGTGGCTTTCTTAATCTCACCACTCATTATGCCCAATCATTCCCTCATTTGGGTGTCGATCAGGCACTTTGAAGTTTGACGTTCCCTGAAGAAAGGTTAACGCTTTTATGCAGAATGTAATATGAAGACAATCTTAATCTACTTGGATATCTACAAATGAGCAAAATGGTCTTTGGGAGGCTTGCACTGTAGTCCACGTGCCCCGATTAGCAAAAATTGTGCTCCTAAACTTGTTCAATCTGAATATGCTCGTATGACGTATTCTATTCTCTTTCATACCTCGGATTGCTCTAGACTGCCCATTTTTAGGTTTTCACCCTAGAGTTCATTTCCTTTTTTTTCGTACTTCTGACCAACTTGTATTCTGGTCGGCACCGATGCTCACTTTATATTCAAAGTAATTGATCTTCTACAACTCTTCAAAAGCTGATATTTACTTGAATAGAGGATTTCATATAAATTCTCTGGGATTTTTCTTCTGATCAAAGCCTTCATCTTGTGCTTAACTTGCTCAGCCATGTACTATTTTCTCTTTATATTTAGGATCGCTCTAGACTGCCCATTTTCGGGTTTTCACCCTAGAGGTTATTTTCATTTTCTGCATCTTCAGATCGATGTATTCTGGTCAAAATTTGATGCCAACATGCTCAGGCAGACCACAATTTTCTCTTTATTTTATGGATCACTCTAGACCGCCCATTTTTGGCTTTTCACCCTAGAGGTCATTTACTGTATCTTTTGACCGACTTATATTCTGGTCGGCATTAAGGCTCGCTTTCTGTCTAAAGATGACTGGTCTTCCAAATATCTTCAAAATTGAGATTTTTTTGAAGTCTCTTACTTATTTCTACCTTCTAAGCTTCATCATTGCATTGCTATACTCGTGTAATGTATTCTTTTCTTTCTTTCCTCTTATTCTTTTCTTTTCTTTTCTTTTCTTTTATTCTTTTCTTTCTCTCTTTTTCTTTTTCTTTCTTCTTTTCTTTTTTCTTTATTCTCTCTCTCTCTCTTTTTCTCTTCTCTTTTTTGGGTTTTAGTCTCGAATCTCTTTTCTTTTATTGTATCTGCATTAAACTTTGATTTTTATTTCTGCTTGGAAGCAGTCAATTCTTCATGATTCTTCTAAATTGATGATTATTGGATAGGGACTTCTTCATGGGTCTTCTTTTTATTGCACCATTAAATTTACTACCCTCACTCTTTATTGCTTCAGTTTTGTGCCTAACATTTTCTTTCTTTGCTTGGTTTGCTCATTAATCCTAATACCATCTTCAATCGCTTTCCTCTGGTGATTCTATGGTCTTCGTATCTGATATACCTGGTCTCATTACTTCTTGCTTGGTAGGTGGAAGAGTACCATTCGTCGTCTTATTCATAGACATCGAGAGAAAATCTTTAGGGGATAGAAGTTTAGGGTCAACACTCGATTCAATGATATTAAACGACAAGTGCCTGAGAGGGGAATCTCCTAAAATGGGAATTGCCCATTATCTAAACACTTGTTTTGTTCCTCTATCGGTCTAAATGGACTAGCGAATACTTGCATTCACAATATTCGCAGGGTGTCCAATCTAACTCTAGAGTACTCTTATATTTGGGATTCAATGACCTAATAATAAAAAGGTATGTACATGTGTATGCTTTTTTATAAATATGTATGTGCGTATGGGACAACAAAAACTATCCCATAACAATGAATGAAATGTATAAAGAACAAAGAATTCCAAGAATGCTTTCGAAATGAAAATTTTATTATGACAAAAAAATAACTACATTCTAAAAAAATCTATGGCTTAACTTATAGATTTTTTTGCATTTTCTCAAATGCACAGGGATCAACAGATTTGAATTGCCTTTACCGGTAGCTGTTTGCTCTGGGCTAGTTGTACCATTCCCCTGGTTACAATCAGTTTATACCAATTATGACATTGGATTTTTTCAAAGGATTTATTTTCCTTTGACCATTCGTAAAAATGGATTTTTTGATAGACATTTAATTAAAAAAAATCTATAACTTACCCATAGATTTCTTTTGCATTTTTCCTAAATGCACAGGGATCAACGGTTTTGAGTTACCTTTATCGGTAGCCGTTTTCTCAGGGCTAGTTGTATCATTTCCCTGGGTACAATCAGTTTATACCAATTATGACATTGGATTTTTCCAAAGGATTTATCTTCCTTTGACCATTCGTAAAAATGGGTTTTGATGGACATTTGAATTATCCATTGTCTTAAACTTTACCGTGTTTAAGCATGTTATGCCTACATTCCGGTAGGACTTTTTTTGTAAAAAAGATGAGAAACCTAAGCATAGGGACTTTCGAGTCATTACCAGGGCGTCAACTCCTTCTGGCCTTCTAGGTGCGGTGTAAGTTTACCCCATTTCTACTGCTATATTAATTCTTGGGTCAAAACTCTATTGCGAATTAGCTTCTTGATTTCCCCCAACAACGGTCTATACTTTCTGGTAGGATGCCCTGATGCTCTCTTGAAATCCGATGGAATGACCAAATCATGGACTAAACTAAATTCTCTTGTTTTGAAAGCGTCTAACTTTTCTTTTTTCTTAATTTCCTTTTCGAACCTATCTTCTATCTGCTCGAGTCTTTGTTCCATTCTTCTTTTCAACTAATTATCGAATACTTTCATTGATCCCGTAAAATTCATTATTATTTAATTAATGCATGAAATGTATCATAAATATCTAAAATGTAAAAGATAAACAGTAAGTATGAACTATCAAAACGGATGCAAATGAAGTGTTGATTCATTAATAGTCCTTTAGGAGGATTTTTATAAAGGAATGGTATCTGTGTACAAAACATTGACAATATTCTACAAGCGTCTGTTGGCCACTCTTCTTGGAGTGAAATGCGTACTCGGTGCCCCACTTCTGTCTCTTCTATATGCTTTATACTCAGATTATTTCCAGCCGTAGTATTGTCAATCTCTGTACATTACAGAACATCTTTTCCTTTTATATAAGAAATCCCCTAATATGAAATATTTTTGAATCAACGAAATGTGAACATGAATGCAATAAGGTATTAGTCACGAAGTGATCATCGTAGAAAGACTTTCATTAAACAAAAAGGCTTGTTACATCAGATATTCCTCTAGGCTTTACGAATATTGAAGTCCCTAACTCTTTTGGCTTCATCTAACAAATGAGTCATCTTTTCTTCATGGTCCACTGCGGGATTCATATCCTGACTCTACAACATTGCTGCGTCGACCATATACGCTTCCTACTGAGCTACTTTGTGCACTTGAGAGATAAAACTATTTATGTCATTGTCTCTCTCTTGTATTTCTTGCTCTGCTTTTCGTAGATGGAGAGTTACCTTTTCGATGCTTTCATAGCCAGCTTGTTTGTAGGCTTCGGCACAAATTTCGCTCGTACGCAAAGAAATTCTAAGCTCCTCTATTTGTTCCCTAAGTGTTGCATTCTCTATTTGAAATATGCATGATTCATTCTCACTCTACTACAGACTTGATTTCAGAATCTCATTCATATCTAAACTACTTTCCAACTCATCCTTGAGGACGTCGCACTGGCTTTCAGCTTTCTTCAACTTTTGTGACAATAATCGATATTTATTTTCACTGGCCTGGCCTTTTCGTTTCCAATGCCCCAAATCGTTCTTAAGCTGGATGACTCCATTCTTCCACTCTTCTAAAGTGTTACCTAAACCAGCATTCTGGAATATGTAGTAAAGCTTCTGATGCTCTTCTTGTAGATTCTTCAGTTTCTCACTCAAATCGTCTCTCTCATGCCTGGACTGATCATATTCGATCGAATGCCTCTCTTTCGAGATTCCCCCATCTTCGGCTTCTAAATTTGATTCACTTTCATTCAACCCTTGCCCTGGGTCTTATCTCTTATTCAACTTTGCCCCTTGTGTGATCCTTGGCTCACTATGAAATCGGGGCTCTCCACCTTCAAAACTCAATAATCCTATATTAACAAGATTTCTAACTCGTTTTTCAAAACCCCACAATTCTCTGTAGTGTGACCCAAACTTTCTAAGTGGTAACTGAACCTGGCTTGGTTGTTGTAACCTTTTGGGTAAGGTGGTTCTTTCGGAACAGAGTGAACAGGGATGATAAGGTTTCTTTCAATAAGCATTGGGAGCAGCTCAGTGTACCTCACAGAGATCGGGATACTCTTTTTCACATTGTTGGTTTCTTGGATTTCTTCTGAACCTATTTCTATTTTTTTGGGAGCTTGATTAAGATGTACCTCCCACTGGTTTGTTGACGCAAATCACAAAAGGGTTCAACTTTTCGTATTTACCGATGTTACTCTGCTTGGAAATGGGATTTTGACTATCGAACTCTTTATTTTGACTCTTAATTGGCTCTTCTTCTGACTCTACAGACCCTTTGCCTTTAGCCATATCGGTCATCAAGTTCATCATCTTGGCCATATGTTTCTTTAATTCTTGTACTTCATCTCATTCATCCCCAATATGAGTATCAGCTATCCTATCTTGTTCGAACTCTTCATATGATTCGCTCTCTCGACTCTTCTGACAATACTCGGGATTTGCTCGCTTTATCTATATACGAGCCTCTTGTCCATTATGACTGCCTTCTATAGTGACGGTCACTTGCGAAATAAATACCTTTATGTTTATGAAAATACGATGCACGAAAGAATAAAAAGACACTTAAATGGTTAATAAACATAGATAATTAAAACACTTAAATCAAGCAGTTAGAATAATCTACAAAAATTCAAACAAAAACTTAAACATGTCATCCACTAAACGGACAGAGTACCGAATGACTCTAACAGGTAGACCCCATGTCTAACTATATGCGGTTGAATTCTAAAGTAACGGTACTCGAACTGTTGCTTGGACATTGATTCGAGGGAACGCGACCCTTATACAACACAGAGGTGAAAACCTCACGAAATATAAAGACCGAATTCCTGAAGTGAATTACAACACTGTACGGAGGTGAAAACCCCACGAAGTGAAGTAATCACTCCTCCTAAAGGTTCTAAGACTACTATATGATGTGAAAAGGTAAACAAACAAGACCTAGGAATTAAAAATTAAATTAAATCGAAATTAATTATTTTGAATAATTACGATATGAATCTAACTATGGCTTAACTCTCTTTTTATTTTTGAAAAGAAAATTTTTCCCCAGTGGAGTCGCCATGCTGTAGCGACTATTTTTGGGCGTTGAAGGCCGCTACAAAAAGTATAAAATAAGTTGTGTACGGGGGCATTTCCCGCTTTATTGAAAAATTTATTAATTCCTAAAATGCATGGTTCGAATATAAAAACTTTGCCTCGATCCACGGTACCAAAGAAGATGACATCCAGAAACCGGGATGACACTCCCACTAGCATACCGGGATAAAGGCCCTAAAATATGTGTAACAAAATAAAAAACATAAAATGTAAACAAATATTAAATAAATAAAACATGTGCATATATAAAAAACATAATTAAAATAAATCATCCATAAATGTATGAACATAATATATAATATACAAAATTTAACACGCATGAATATACAAGAATAATATAATATGTATAACATATACATATAATATAAATTATATAAATAATATAATATAAGATATATAACATATACTATAATACATAATATGCAATATAAATAACATGAATATATATATAATAACATTAAAATATATATTAACATACTTTCCATGTATAAACATATATACAAGAGAAACAAAATGATCAAATAAAAAATATTAGCAACATAATCAAATAGAAAACAACATAAAGAACATAAAAGTAAATATAATTATATTCATATAAATACACAAAAATGAAACACAAATAGCATGTAAAAATAAAAAAACATATGAGCAAGAATATAATAAAACATAATAAATAAATAACAACATATATAAACATTTAAACAAAAAAGGATTTAAATGCTGAAATTAACTGAAGTTAAAAGAATAGGGACCAAAAGGTAATTAACCCATACAAAAACAATTTTAAAATGATAAGGAGGGACCCAATTGCAAAACATTGAAAGAAAGAGGGACTGAACTGTGATTTACCCTTTGAAAGCATTTAAAACAAATTTAGGGGTGACATTAAAATCCGCTTGAACTTAGGGGGACCAATATTGCAAATAAACCAAGCAGTAGAGACGTTTTGAAAATAACCAAAGGGCGAAGAGACTTTGGGGGTAATTTACCCTTTAAAAATTGATTTGGTTTAATTAGGGGACAAAATTAAAAGATTTCGAAAAAAAACCAAGGCCCAATCAAGTAATTAAGAAAAGCGAAATGGCACCGGGGCAAGTAGAAAAGGACGGAGGGACTAAAACGACATTATCCCAATTTTAAAATAACATGGTCTATAAAAAGACCTATCCGGTTCAAAATCAAACCCTTTGCCATTTTAAACTTTGGTCTTTAAAAAAATAACCTCCCATTTCTTTTATTCTCTCAACTTGAAACCCATAAAACCCAGAAACCTCTTCGGCCGCCGTGGTTTCCCAGATTCTGATGGAGCGCCACCGTGCGCCGTCATATATCAGTGTCGGAATCTTGGTAACTAGAACCCAAAAAACCCTTTTTTTTATAAAACAAACTCTTTTTTTAGATTTTTTTAAAAACAAAACCCCATTTTTATCATAAAACTGAACCTTTTTTTGCTTTTTTAAAACAAAATCGATCTTCGAATATTTGCTGGTGAAATGAGGTAGAAGATGGAAGGAAGACGTTTAAGTGGTGCCATTCATCGGCGGCACCGGCCTCGACCACCATGCAAGGCAGCGCAAAGCTGAAAGGTTTATCCTTTTTCCTTTTTCATTATGTTTTTCTATTTTTGTTTCGAAATATGCATGAAAATAAGAAAAAACTCTCTGAAAATTTCTTTTTTTATTTCATCTGAAAACTTGGTACAAAATGGTAGATTTGATTACATATATATGCCTCGATTTCTTAGTTTTTGCTTACAAGAAAATATCTCATTAACTGCTATTACTGTTGATGATGATTTGGATCTGATTTCCTCATTTTTATGTGTTTCGACCATGCTGGTTGGTGAGCCCGTGATGGGTGGCTCTACGACGGCAGCAGGCGGAGCAACCACGTGGATTGGTGGTTGGGGATGAAAGGATTATTCTGGCCAGAATTAATCTCGGTCGTTGGATCAGATCTGATCCAACGATTAAGATTGTTTAAAGATCGACGGCTGTGATGCAATCTGGAGAAGGATGGGGCGCACAAGATGGCGACACGTGGCGATTGGGGGGAGCTGAACGGATTACACGTGCGTGCCACACGTGCATGGGAGGTGAAGAGCCCCGCGTTTTCACTCGCGCCAGCTGGTTAACTCTGGTTGATCATGACCGTTGGATCTAGATCTGATCCAACAACTCTCTTTTGGCCGCTACAAAATAATATAGATTAGGGTTAATATTTTTCTAGGGTTTTTTAGTTAGATTGGGCCAAACGGGCCTATGTAATTTTATTTAAGTTTGAGTTTTGATATGTAATGGACTGGACTTAATAAATATATGGTTTTTATGATCTGTTTTATATATACATGTTATAATCAATATAATATATATATATAATAAATACGTATAATACATACACATATACAAATAATAATAGTACAATAATATATATGCATACACATATATACATTTATGCAATACACTAATTCACATATACAGTATACATGCAATAGTAATATAATTATCATAAATACGTACACATGCTACCACCCATACATACAAATATAGCAACAATTAAAATAACATATACATGCAAACATAATTACTATATACTTATATTCAAATATTACATACAATACTTTTATGTATATATACACATAAATATCACTCATAAACATATACATACATACTACCGAACGTACATACAAACATTAATACGTGCACGCTAACATATGCAATAACTACTATAATTACTTAATATAACTATAATATTTACAACCCGGACAAAAATGAGTGATTACAACAATAAAATACACATCTACTTACTATATTTTCTTCAAATTTCCTTCTCTTCAACCACCTATTTAACACAAAAAGCAAAAACTTTAACATAAAAACATAAAAATCAGATTTTCGTAATAACTATAAAAGTATACGTTAAAAATAAAATTAATCAAATAATATCAATAAATTACAAAAATAAAATTCATATCTTACTCAACATAAAAAAATTTCTCCAAATCTCCAAATCTTCTTCAAATTTTTTTTTCTCTCTTCTATCTTTACCCCTATTTAAGCTCATAAAAATTAAATCCCAACCACTCACACCACCTACCCAATTAAATCCCACCATCCATCCAACCAATCCTAAAACCTCTATCCCTCATACAAATTGAATCCGTCCATCCACCCTCATCAATTTTTTCTACAGACTGACGCATGCCAGCCTTCAAATAGGATAGTGCAGGGTTGAAGTAGGACTCAGCTGAATCCGACTTTAACCCACCCCAAGATCACCTTGCATGGCTGCCACGTGGATGAGTGACCCTAAATTCGGACACTATTCAAAGTCGAATTCAAATGAAGTTGCCTTTAGTATTTTTTTAATTACTATTCATAGTCGGATTCAAAAGAATTTGGCTTTAATTACACTATAGAGTTTGCAATACTTTTAGAATTATTTCGGTTAGTGCCATATATTGGGAAAAAAATTGGATCCATATCCAAGTAAAAATTCCTGACTTAATGAATAAATTGACTTTTGAATTATACTTGAATTCTTATTTTTACCCTTAACGTTTTTTTTTTTTTGTCGATGGACCCTTTAAAGTTTCATTATGCACGTTTTTAGTGCTTTTTACGGACAACGTTAAAAAATGATGTGGTCCTTTCAACTAATTAATGAGCGACAATAAACTATAGTTAAATGGCCAAATTAAAAAAACGTTAGAATATGTACATAAAAAAAATAGATTACGACGAGTTCTGGAATTTTCAAGCTTCTTATTTACCCAATTTTCACACTCAAACTATCACAATCATTTCCTCAACCTTAATTGATCATTAGATTTTTTATTAAAAAATCTCTAAAACCACAAAAACAAATATTTATTTCTGGGATGTTCATACTCCGATCTCAAAATCTGACTACCAGATCGAATAAAATTTTTATTGTAGCTTACTCATGTTCTTAAATGTCATTTGAACGTTTAGATTGTAAACAAATATATATCGAAGTTGTTCAACTAATTGAAATACGAAGAAGACGATGGGAAGAAAAACTCATAAAAAGTAAAAATATTTAAAACTCTTTTTCAGTTTGACTCTTAAACTATATATTATTCACAATTTGGCCCTCCATTTATTACTCATTAATTGGTTGGAAGAGCTAAAGGGACCAAAAATGATGATTGGTTGAAAATTTAAATATAACTTTTAACCAAAAATTACTTTAACGGTCAAAATAAAATTTAAGTATAGCTCAAAGGTCAAATTACCTATGAAGCCTATAAATTATTACAATTTTATAATATTTTCTTATAATTACATATTTACAAAATATTACTTGATTGCATAAAATATTATTCAGTTACATTAATTATTATAATTGTTATAATCGTATTGTTTTTGTCACAACATTATCCCACTTACATAAATTATTCTAATATTATTTTGAGGTGGAAACTATATAAATGTTTGTTGAAAGAGTCAAGAGATCCTTCAACAATTTAAAATTATGCAAATATTGAAAAAGTATATTAGTATTTATTTTTTAGAGTAAACTGTCTATTTGGTACCCTACAAGTTCATGTTTATGTTTTGAACATTCAATTATATCTTTTTGGCAAAATCATGCATAACATTACGTTTTGTTTCTATTTTGGTATCTGTTGTTAAGTTTTCATTAAAATTTAAAGAATATGATAACATGACATGGTATAATAGTAGTTTTATCCATAAAACAAATTTGGAGAAAGGTATTCTAGGTAGGTGTTTAAAAATACCAGATCTGAAATGTCTGGTTTGTTAACTCACTGACCCGGTATAAAATAATAAATATTTTCACTAAAAAAGTATTTTTTTTAGGTCGAGTACCTGGCCCGTTATATATCATTAGTTCACAGGTCGAGGTTGGGCCGCAATATTATGCTTAACCGGGTACTCAACCCGAGAAATATTTTTAATATTTTAGATTAATTTTTTATTTTAGAATTTAACATTTTTACTTGAAATTAGAAAAAAAAAAGATGAAGTGACAAGAAATGGGTCATCGAGAAAAAGGAATAGTTTGTTGGAAAAATCACTGCAAAACATGGCGTTAGAACTGACATGATGGAGTAATATAAAATAACAAAAAAGATTAAAATAATCGTGTCATGGATGAAATCAACTGCCTTAGGAACAGATTTGCCCCAACTGGTGTAGTTGCTACTATAGGCGGATTGTCCCCCGAGGTTAGCACGGTCGCTCCGACAATTTGTACACCCAAATTTCAGAGTAGAATCCGGTGGTACTGCTCTCCTCTCTTTAAAACCAAAAGAACTCAATAAAAGGTTTAAAATGGCTTGTAAAATATGTAAAATCAAATCTGAATTTGTCACCAAATGGAATGGCCTTGTTACAATTTAAAATGAAGAAATTGAGCACTATTTATAGGCTTTGAACAAAGGGTAAAATAATCCAAATAAAAATAGTATTAAATCAGATTTTAATTTGTTAATTAAGCCTTAGAAACGGCTCAATAAAAGCTTGGAAAACGTTTATGAAAACAGCTGCAGTTTTGGATGAATCTAGACATATAGTTGTCCAGGTTCATAATGAATCTGGACAAATGCATGTCCAGGTTCATAACGAAAAAGCATCTACATTCATTCATGTAGATGATGTGCACACAACTTTCAATTCAAATAATTGCAACCGTTTATAGACGTTTAATTTATTTTGAAACTAGTGAGTTCAATATAGAATACTGTAAAAATTCTTCCGAAATTTCTATAAAAGATAGAACGCGCGCGAACGTGTCGAAGACACGTGTTAACACGAACACAAATCGAACCGGCTGGACGGTGGTGGCGGCGAGCACGTGCGGGAGCCTTGTCTACTAATCTTCAACAAGGGAGGCTATTAAGACCTCTATATAAACCAAGCCCAAGGTATTTTCCTACCCAATGTGGGATACTTGACTTGAGCATTATCCAACAATCCCCCACAAATGCGAAAGAATATTTTAAAACAGTGATAAGAAAAAAAATTTAAAAACACGAGAAGAGCAATAGCGAGATTAGTTGCTTAAGCACTAGTGAACGTATTTGGAACTAGTACGTAGTGGAATGAGTAATTTTTCTCTTAGATAAGTGAACGAATTTGGAACTTTCTAAGATAGGGGTGAACTCATAACACACAACCAACCCCTTCATCCACCGAAATCCTCGATGTGTCAGAAAATATACAAATGTTTAAATATACATATGTAAACAAGTATAGTCATCTGACCTCAAGATTCTAGTAAGTGTACTAAAAAAACAACCCAATATTTTCCATAGAAGGTGGCTAATCCTTCTCACTTACATAGGTCATTTCATCAAGTTTATCACACTATAAACCACTCAAATAAGAGCTATGAAATAATTAAGAGCCTTTTCATCAAGCTCATCCTCTCTAATAAATAGGTGAATTCTTCAAGTTAATTTATAAAATGAACCACCCAAACTCTGGGATAATAATTCATTAATAATAAAAACTCAACCCCTTTAATTGGTGAATTCAATAAGTTCTTCTCAATAGAAAAACCCAATCTCTTGGGATTGAATTCATTAAGAGTTATATAACTCATCCTGTCTAGCGTCAAGTTCATTTAGTCTTTCGCGATAGGACTACCCACTCAACACTGGGCTATGAACTTATCAAGAGTAGTTATTCAACCAAAATCGGTAAATTCATCAAGTCTTTCTCACTAAGACCACCCAAAACCTGGGCTATGAATTTATTAAGAGTAGTTAAACTCAACCTGGGCATGTACATTATTCATCATAGGGATAGGTAGTAATAAATATACACTATGAGTACTATTCATGGTTTCGTTTGACCACATTGAACTTAGATAACTAAGTTGGGTATCCACCATGAATTCCTCAACCAATGGGCTTTAGACCCATCCCCTACGACGAATCCATAACCAATTTCTGACTTAACTTTTTGGTAAGCGAATCAGTTAGGTTCCCTTCCACTTCACATACTCTAAAAAGAGTACTTCGTTCCTTATTAAATGTTTCACTGATTCATACCTTATGCGAATAAGTCTCTTCTTACTATTGTAAGTTTGGTCTTTTCCAATAATGGAAATTCTGCTAATAAATTTCTGAGCCACTCAACTTCTTGCCTAGCAAGGTTAAGACCGATAAATTCTTACTTCATGGTAGTGTGAGCGATACAAGTCTGTTTATAGACTTCTAAAAATCACTTCACCATTTAAGGTAAGATATACCTACTCGTTGAGCTTACTTCATCATTATTGGTAACTCAGTTGGCATCACAAAATCCCTCTAAACTGAAGGAAAGCCAACAAACTCGAGCCGCCAATCTATAATACCTTTAAGATATTACAATAAGCATTTTGAGTGTAATCAGTGCTCATCACTAGGATTATAAGTATATCTACTTAACCTACTTATTACATAGGCAATATCAGGCCAAGTATTGTTCATAAGGCTTCTTTAGCATTCTCAATTATGAAAACACTAATTCCTTTATTTTTTAAAGAGATGTAATCTGGAGTTATAAGGAGTTTTAAACAGGGATGACATCAACACTGTCAAATTTCTTTAACACCTTCTCAAAATAGAGAGTTTTTCTTTAAAATAAAAAACATTCTCTATTTTTAGGTACCCTTAACTCCTAACATTACATTAATCTCTTTCAAGTGTGATTAGACATTACTGATTCTAGTTTATAATAAACAGAACTTATTCAGAAACTAGCAACAATTTGAACATTTTAGCTTCACCATAGATTTTAGAATCCTCTTCTATCAGGAAAGATTGAGCTATATGTTCAGATATAGAGTCTAAATCACTTATTTATATAATAAAGAAAGTTTTATAAAATCTGGCAGTATATATATAGCATACCCTATAAACATTGCATCATAAACCGATATGGCAGTAAATATAGCATACCCTACAAACATTGCATCAGCGATTTTAGATTCAGTAGAGGTTTTCTTAAAGTCAGACTAAACTACTTTTTCCAGACACCCCCACACTTTCAGGTAATGCAAACATGTTGCACAAAACGTATGGAGTATAGTCTAATTTTATGAGGTACTCGGTTTAATACATGACTAACCGAGAGAATGACTTTCTCCTCATGACTTAAGAATTCATTATCTCTTCTTAAAGTTTTATTTTTCTCTCTATACAGAAAAATTTGAACAAAGGTTTTATGAATTAAGTCATTCTTCTTACACACCTCTTTAAAGAAATTAGACTCATATCTATTACCTCTAACGAATCTAACACGTCTTACTCTCCTATCTAGCTGATACTCAACTTTTGTCTTTAAGAAAAAAGTTCCCAGCTTCACTTTTAGACCAAGGAGATAAACCTTTGTATATCTAGAAAAAAAAATCTACAAAGGTGATGTAACAACGTTTTCCTTCCTTATCCTCACAGTTTCTAAAGTTCTCTATATCGGAATGTATAAAGGAGTTCAGATCTAAGTTTAGAAAACCGTCTTCAAGAAGGTTTAGTATGCTTTAGCTTCTAAACAAAACTCATATTTTGTTAAAGCTATTAATTTCTACATTAATTATTATTTTAATTCACATGCCCTAACCTAGCATGCCATACCACTAATTATCTTTATATGTCAAAGACTAATGTCTTATTTTACTCAATCATACTAAAGTAATGACAGATTAAAAATATTTCATCTTTTCCCTGAAGAGAATTTTTACAAGGATATTTCAATACACTCCTTTTATAGACAATTCTTTTCTTCCTTCTTCACCCTCTTATGAAGAGAAGGATTCTAAAAATTAATGGCTACTAAAACACCTTTGAGTAGCACCAGTTAAATTCTCTTTATATTAGTTTAAAGAGACTATAAATTTTCATCTACTATGACTCAACAGAATCTTTCTTAGAAAGATTATTAATTTATTATTCTAACTTCTGCACTAAGTTAGAAAAAATTATTTAGTCATAATCTTTTATCAATTGGAATAATAATGCACCAGGTAGGTTTGAAAGAGAGGTGGTGCATGAAGCACGCTTAAATACCAAGCCTTTCATTAAACCAATCCTAGACATCCATTTTTTATTACCCTTTTTCCAATTAGATACTTATGAAAAATTTTCCTTTATTTTGGTCTCTTCAAAAATTATGCTTTAATATTTTTACTTTATAGAAGTATTTTATTAAGCATACACATGATGTCTTTTTCTACTCAGAAAATGTCATCTAGCCTTAGAGTACAGTCTAGTCAAAACTTGCTTACTGAGTTTACAGACTAGCTTAAAGCACGAATTAATAGACAATAAGTCTAAAAAATTTGACCTCGTAGGAAGAACCATAGTTCCTTGATCAAGATATTGGAGATTTTCCCTTCCAGCATCATCAGCTTCGTATCTCTCCAAAATTTACAATTGTCCTGGTTCCTTAATAAATTTCTCAAAAGAAATTATACAAAATGATTGCAATATATTTATTCCCTTGGTTATCAGGAGTAAAATAATTTTACCCCCACAAGCCAACTATCACAAAGGGTAAATGTTATTTAAATTATTGCAACTTCATTATAACATACTAATCCAATATTAACCTACCAAATAACATGGTTAATACATCAATTTAAGTCTAATTAAATGGTACAATTCTTGACATTTCAATACTAAAAATTACGTTTGCCAACACACAAAAAAATAGTACTTAGTATTGAAAATTCAAGAGATTTTAACCATTTAATCTTCTACCATTTCAAACTAAAGACTAAAAATGTCAGGAAATATAACCTTTTAATAGCTACTCACACTTAAAGCTATTTAATGGCCATTTAACAAAAAAAAATCATTGTCCTAAAAGCCATTTAAAAAAAGTTATAATCATACTAATCCTAACATTTAAAGACGTGAATTTTCTCATTTAAAATTCAAACGTTTTATTAATACATTGTATTTATATCTCAATTAAAACAATGCATTAAAATAATAAAACGGTGTAAGAATAAAAAAACATTTGTTTTCATCACATAACTATAATTAATATATTTGTTAATGTATTGTTTAATGCATTGTTTCAGCCAAAAAAACGTTTAATAAGAAAACATTTAACAATACATTAAATATAGTGAACCAAAACACTTATGCTCAAAAAGTGTTACGTGATTAACTCAGCCATTTAACGTTAATTTTGCTACTAAATTCAAAACTCTTTTTAGTAAAGATCAATAACCAATATATTTTTTTTCTATTTTGGCAGAGTACTTGAAAGTGTAAGAATAATCGTAGGATAGATACTTACTATCCAAACGATTAACACTGATTTTTTGCTTTACAGTCCAAATTTTCAGCAGTAGATTTCTCAAAGCTTGCTGACTGGAATCAACATATTTTTGCAGTATAATCTGTTTTTAAATTGTTGAAAAAATCACTGTAAAATAGGGCGTTAGAACTGACATGATGGAGTAATATAAAATAACAAAAAAGATTAAAATAACCGTATCATGGATGAAATCCACTGCCTTAGAAACAGATTCACCCTAACTGGTGTAGTTGCTACTACAGTCGGATTGTCCCCCGAGGTTAGCACGGTCGCTCCGAACAATTTGTACACCAAAATTTCGGAGTGGAATCCAGTGGTACTGCTCTTCTCTCTTTAAAACCAAAAGAACTCACAAAAGGTTTAAAATGGCTTGTAAAATATGTAAAATCAAATCTGAAATTGGCACCAAATTACAATTTAAAATGAAGAAATTCAGCACTATTTATAGGCTTTGAACAAAGGGTAAAATAGTTCAAATAAAAACAGTAATAAATCAGATTTTAATTTGTTAAATAAGCCTTAGAAACGGCTCAATAAAAGCTTGGAAAACGTTTATGAAAACTTCAGTTATGGATGAATCTAGACATATGGATGTCCAGGTTCATAACGAATCTGGACAAATGCATGTCCAAGTTTATAACGAAAAAGCAGCTACATTCATTCATGTAGATAATGTGCACACAACTTTTAATTCAAATAATTGCAACCGTTTATAGACGTTTAATTTATTTTGAAACCAGTGAGTTCAATATAGAATATTGTAAAAATTCTTTCGAATTTTCTATAAAAAGATAGAACGCGCACAGGCGTGTCGAAGACACGTGTTAACACGAACACAAATCGAACCGGCCGGACGGTGGTGGCGGCGAGCGCGTGCGGGAGCCTTGTCTACTAATCTTCAACAAGGGAGACTATCAAGACCTCTATATAAACCAAGCCCAAGGTACTTTCCCACCCAATGTGGGATACTTGGCTTGAGCATTATCCAACATAGTTAATTAAGGTGCTAGAACAATTATATAAAGAAAATGCTTAATGGCACAAATGGCCCTTAAAGTATACACTTTATACCGAGTTGCCCCCTAAAGAATTTTCAAAACGTTTTTCCCCTTAAACTTTAAATCGTGACCTCAGTTGTCTCATACTGCTAAATCCCGTTAAAAAAATTCATGGACCAATCAGAACATGCCATGTGCCACTAATAAACAAAAAAATCAACTGACTTTAATAAAAGGGATAAATAGCACGGTAAGTTTGTCAAAAATTTTTTTTGTTCAATTTAGTCCTAAAACTCTATATTTAACCCAAAATTGACCCCTATTTTTATAATTTTTATAATGGGTAAACTACGTAAATTATCACTAAACTTTACTCTCAAACCTATTTTGGTCACTGAAGTTTCAAAATGTTCAATTAACTCACTGATGTTTAGGCATTGAACTTTTTTGTCACTCCTCCATTAGCTTTTTGAGGAAGTCCATTATCAGTGAACGAAAGAACTTTTCCGAGATCTGAACGGTGGAAAACTTTTTGACGAAGTCCATTATCAGAGAAGCAACATACTGAGAAAGGGCTCCATCTAACTATGGAAGAGGGAGATCGACGAGAGAGAAACTATAAGGATTAATTTTAAAAATATTGGACTAAATTATAAAGTTTAACAAGAAATTGGTTAATTTTTTGTTTAATAAAGATTTTTAGGACTAAATTAAAAAAATATATAATTATATTTAAAATATTGGGAAAATTATAAAAAATAGAAAGAAATCGGGGTTAATTTCAAGTTAAATAATGATTTTTAGGACTAAATTGAAGAAAAATATGATTATATTTAAAATATTGCACAAAATTATAAAATTATAAAGAAATATGGGTCAATTTTGTGTTAGATATAGAATTTTAGGACTAAATTGAATAAAAATGCAATTATATTTAAAATATTGGACTAAATTATAAAAATTATAAAGTAATAAGGGTTAATTTTGGTTTAAATAAAGATTTTAGGACTAAATTGAACAAAAATATAGTCATATTAAAAATATTGGACTAAATTATAAAAATTAGAAAGAAATTGGGGTCAATTTTAAGTTAAGTAAAGATTTTTAGGACTAAATTGAACAAAAATAAAAATTGGACAAAACTAACGTACAATTTACCCCTTTTATTAAAGTCATCTGATTTTTTTTGTTTATTAGTGACGCGTGACACATTCTAATTGGTCCATAATTTTTTATCAGGAGTTAACAGTAAGGGGCAACTAGGGCTGTAAATGAGATGAGATAGATCGCGAGCTACTCGAGCCTGACTCGGTCAAAGCTCGACTGATTGGACTCGACTCGAGCTCGAACTCGACTCGAGTTCTTAACGAGCCGACCCAAGCTACTTGATACCCGACTCAAAAAACTCGCGAGCTACTCGAAAATATAATATACTAAAATTTATATTTTTTTTTATAATTTAAAATCTAAATTCCTAAACTTAAAGCCCTAGAATATAAGCCCTAAACATAAATCTTAAACCCTAAAATCTAAATCCTAAATTCTAAACCTAATGACCTAAAACCTATAAACCCTAAACTAACACCTTAAACCCTAAAATTAACAAGCCTTTAATTCTCTGCATTGATGGAAAAAGAGAGTGTAAGCACACTAGACTTAGTGAGAAATGCTCTAAAACAAACCACCATCCATGCATTTAAAACCGTTTAACAATCCACTTTTAAAACATCTTTCAAAACTTCATCAACATCATCATTCCTTCTAAACCATGCATTTAACATTTCCAAAACATGCATATTAAACCATATGCAACATGTATCATGTATTATTAGCAAAATCCCATTTGCTACACTCAATTTAAGCTTTCCCATACATAACTACCAAATGCAAGGCTTAATAAAACATGTATAAACCAACATTATACAACATAATCCATCACATGATACAACATCAATTATATTGGCTTACAAGTGATCATCAACCAAGTTCCACTTTACAAAATATTATATCGGATACACGGATTCAACAAGTATTCTCTCAATACTTCATGCAACCTCAACCGATATTCAAGATAAAAACACTACCGGGTACAATCACAACCCCAATCATCGGTTAGATGCATGATCCACTAACGGGAGTTTTTGGTATCATATAACACCTCAACCGTTGGGGTACTTGGGTGGAGTTTTCGGTATACATAAACCCCTCAACATCCAAGACGACTTTTTATAGTGCACTATCAATCCTACGGTCGACCAACTATATCCGATAACATTTAAACCACATCACTTGCCAATATAATTCATTTCATTAACATTAACTCATTGTTTTCATATGCACCAATCAAAACCATTTATCCAATGCATTCAACCATGCTTTAACCAATGTTCAAAAATATTATCAAAACATGCATTTCTTCAAAATGCATCATCATCATCATTATATAACCATTTTCCAGCATTAAACCATACTCAAATCATGCATATAACAGTGAGAAATCAAATCATCAAAACAAGTGCATCAAAACCAATTGCCAAACCGAGAATGAGGGAGATTTTCTTTCATACTTACTTCGGAGTTTAAACCAGCGTATGAAGCTTAATTTGAACTCTCACACACAACTTTCAAGCCTTTGAAAATCTGTAAACCACATTCTTACTCACCGGCTATGCAAAACTTTGATCGCCGATGCGAATCCAAACCTTCAAGGCTTTCGAAACCTCACCTCAAGCTTGAGGATCAACCTCCCCTGCTTCAACCACAGAAAAACATAGGATTCAATGCATCAAAATACATTCAACACCCCAACAACATCAATTCACACAAATCCTCATCAAATTCTAACCAATTTTCATCCACAACAACCGAAAACAACATCAAACACCTCCCAAACTTAACCCAACCAAAACCTAATGGTTTAATCCAACAATTATCATCAATTAACATCCAAAAACACATTTACATCATCCTTATACCTCCAACATTCATTAAACATCCACAACTCCTCAAAAACTCATAACTAACAACCTAGAAAAATTAGAGATTCACCTAGTTTCGGAATTTCAATGTTAAAACCAACTTATTAACATTACAAAACATCAAAATCATGTTCTAATCTAATCAAGAACATAACAAAACAGATCCAATAATAAAATCAACCTATCTCATCAATTAAACCTTGATTTAACCAATTTTCCATATTTAAATCATTAAAACTCATTAGAAAACATTTATAAAGGATCAATGACTTGGGAATTTCAGTAAAGTACCATTCATTAGAGGAGAAGAACGAATCTCACCTCTAATGCTGACTTTTTTCTTAATTAGATTGATTTACATGAGAAAACAAGATTAAAACAATAAGGTTTTGATAAGAAATCATAGGAAACTCATTTGAAATCAAGAGATTGAAGAAATCAAGAAGTTACCTGAGGATTTTAAAGAAGAAAAGAGTGTTTGGCTTGAGAGAATTTGAGAGAAAATCTTTTCGAGAAAAGTTAGTTACGTAAAGTTTGCTTTTAGAAATTAATTATAAAATTAATTCTCCATGCCTATTTATACCCCTTTAGAACCTTTTTAAAATAACCAATCAAGGAGAAAAGTCTGATAATACACTTTGTCCAAATAGCTCCTTAAAGATTCTAAGTTTTGACTCTTTTACAAAACAGTCACTAAAACCAGTTTTTCAATCTTTACATTTTGGTCATAGCAAAAATGTCAAATTTCAAAACTCCATTTTCCAAAATTGATTTTACCAAGATCATCTACATATTAAACAATGATTTTAGGATATTTTCACACTCAAAAATATTTATTTCAAATTAATCTTGAAACCAACACGAACCTTCTAATATGGTCTACCGAAACGTCTAATCAACCTAGAAAACTCCTAGGCCCAAAAACGGGGCATTAAAACTCTCCCCCACTTAAGAAATTTCGTCCTTGAAATTTACCCAATGGAAACAGATGAGGAAACTGTTCTTTCATATCCAACTTACTCTCCTACTTGCCCCCCTTAATACCTTAACAAGCTCAATCGTCTTCGCACGAAGAACTTTACTACTGTAGTCAAGGATATCCACTGGTTCATCATCATAAGATAAATTTGGTCCCAAATCAACATCCTCCATTAGCATTACGTGCAACAGATCTGAACGATACCTCCGTAACATGGATACATGAAACACATCATAAATCTTCTCCAACTCAGGAGGCAAACTCAACTGGTAAGCCACAGGACCTACGTGTTCCAACACCTCATACAGTCCAATAAACCTCAGACTTAACTTTTCTTTGAGCCCAAAGTGCAACACCTTCTTCCAAGGTGAGACTTTCAAGAAAACCTTTTCGCCAACAACTTACTCAACTTCCCTACGCTTCAAATCTGTGTAGGATTTCTACCTATCTGAAGCTGCTTTCAAACAATCACAAATAAGTTTCACCCTTTCATCCGTATCTTTCAACATATCAAGCATAGAAAAATATTTTTCCCAGCCTCAGCCTAACACAAAGGCGTATGAAACTTTCTACCATAGAAGGCTTCATACCGTGCCATCTTTATACTTGCCTGATAACTATTATTATATGCAAACTCCACCAAAGATAGCAGCCTTTCCCAAGTTTCTTGGAACTCAATGATACAACACCTCAACATATCCTTCAAAATCTAAATCACACGCTCAGACTGACCATCTGTCTGAGGATGATAAGAAGTATTGAAATTCAAGCGAGTACCCAAAGCTTGGTGCAAACACTATCAAAACCTTGATGTAAACTGTGGATCCTTATTCGAAACTATCGACTTGGGCACCTCATTCAACCTCACAATTTTATTAATATAAAGATCTGCCAACTTATCCAGGGTATATGTCGTATGCACTGACAAAAAATGTGTACACTTCGTGAACCGATCACTAATCACCCAAATGAAATCCTTTAGTCGGTGTCAAATGTAACCCAAAAGTAGAGGAAGTAGATAACATATTAGGTTGAATCGCTAAGTATCAAAATTCATGAACGCGTCTCGCAACCTAAAGTAGAAGATTATAATATTTTTGATTTAATGATTCATATTTCTAGTTTTTTGTAGGTCACGTAACATAATTTAGTTGTTTTGCTAGTCGTATCGATTAAAGCCCTCCGGTTCTTCTTAGAATGAGAATCGAACCTTTATTTCCTCACTGGAAATATAGAGAATCCTGTCAATTTGTGAAAAATGTTTTAGTTAGTGTAAAGGATCGAAACCTCAACTTAGGTCTGCAACTGTACCTGTGCAATCGTCTCCGGTGCGAAGGTGATGAGTATGCAAAAGTACTATTTTTTCTTGCCCTTTTTACTCATATTATTGTTAGACTTAGGCTCATTTTAGGTGCATTGATAGGAATTCATGCATACTTTTCTAGTTTCCTTAGTTAATGCGCTCGGTATTGCATTTGGTTGGGTTTTGTGGAAAAATCGTTGTTGATGTGCATTATTTTATGCAGGACTGGATTGCCATGGCAAGTGGAGATTGCTGTGGCAAGTAGGGGTCATTGCTGAAAGAGTTGCCATGGCAAGTAGGGGTCATTTCTGAAGAGGTTGCCGAAGTAGATTACCGAGGCATAACTGGATAATTCTGGATAAATGCAATATTATCTGCAACATTATCTAGATCGCAACAAATAAAGCCCAGATTCAAATTTCAAATGCCTAATCAGATAAGGATCATATCTCCAGGGAATTCAAACACATTCAAATCCTCCTCATCAACAGCAAAGCTGATTGCATCGTCCCCTTTATATAGAAGATCAAATCGCAGCTTTGGGTGTGGAATTTTTGGGGAATTGAATTCTAGAGAGAAGGCTGATTGCACACTTCATCTCTTTCATTTTTACTTTATGCGATCCATGTCTGGGATTATTTTTATTGAATTTCCTTTTTCCCCAGCCATGAACTTATTTAAATTGGCTGGGGTTATTTTGGGTTTGTGGTTGTGATAAACGTTTGGATGGTGTAGGTTTTTTATTGCAATTTAAATTCAAATTTGTTCATTATTGGTTCTTATTTTTGATTTCGAGTGAATTGGGAGAGGATCTCGAGAGTTTTCTTTTTATCTATACTCGGGAGAGTTAGATTTAAGAAATGAATGAACATGATCTTTATTCAACAATCGTCGATGAAGGTTAATCCACCTTAGGAATAAGGATTGTATTTCAACGGCTAAGACGAGTGTAGATTGGTTGCTGTTCATCCAAGTTTAACGTATGGATGTATCACCAAGGCAAGCACAACTAACTAGTTTTTTGGTTAGGGATAACAAGAAGACATTGAAGAACGCTTTGCCGAGCTTTGAAGGAAGAAACCCAGTTACCATGACATTAAAACCAGTTCCAGTTGCCACGGCATAAATTGTGACCTAATTGCCACAACAATTGAGTTGCCTCAGCAATCAATTGCCTCGACAATCCAAACAACCATTGCACCACTACTCATGATAACACATCCTACTCTCTTATTCGATTACTTTTTTCATTTATTTTAACTGTTTAATTATTTTACTTTTTACTTCCAATACCTATCATCACTATTCATTTATCTTTTCAGTGTGAGAAGTTAAAAATCAGAGTTTCACCAATCCCTGTGGAGATGATATCTTTACTATACTATAACTTGCGACGTGTATACTTGCACCAATTGTGAAGCACTCAAAACACACAATAGAAGGTAACAAGCAAAACTCTAAGGTGGGTTTACTTGAAATCTAGGATGTGTTTTGAAATTTTGGTATGGAATTGCATTTCTTGTTGGATGAAATATGTTTAAACTAAATATTATGTCTTGTTTGTTTTTTTATTATTATTTTTTAAAATGTTACCATTTCCATCACTTTGAACCTAAAAAGGTTAGATTTGTTTGTAATGGGGATGAGTTTATTTATGAGTTGGTTTCTTGCTGTGGTGTTTTACAAACATGACTGATAAACTGCATAATGACATTACTTCTTTTCGTCAAGCAGATGATAAGTCCATGTACGAGGCGTGGGAGCGTTATAAAGAGCTTTTACGTAAATGTCCCATGCACGGATTTAGAGAATAGACACGAGTAACAATGTTTTACAATTCAGTCAATGCACCGACGAGGATAATGTTAGATGCCTCGGCAAATGGTACGCTTCTAGACAAATCAGCAGAGAAAGCTTGGAAGATTTTAGACAGACTTGCCAAAAATGATTATTTGTTCCCAACCACTAGAAGGGAAATTGTCAGGCGAAATGCCTCGGCAATTGAGCTAGAATCGTCAGATACTATATTAGCACAGTTATCTACATTAACCAATTTGGTTAAGAATATGCAGAGACCCAGCAACACACATGAGGTCAAGGTAATAGGTCCACTTTTTGATTTATGTAATGCTGGCCATGATTCTTCTGAGTGTATGCAGAACCCAGAGTCCAGTTTCTATGTTGGGAATTATAATCGGAACAACAATGCATATTCCAAAACATATAATTCGGCCTAAAAAGCATTCAAATTTTTCATGGAGTAACCAGAACAACTCTAATAATTAGTAACGCCAGAATATGGAAGGATCAGGATTCCAACAGAACATGGCACGATAACAATTGTCGCAGCAACAGTCAACATCAACTAGTTTTTTGGAGAACTCTTTAAATGCTTTCATGTTTAGAACTGAATCTTATATGGATGAGACTAGTAATTTCATGAAAAAGACTGACAGTTTTATTAATAGGAATGAGATACAGATGCAGAGTCAAGGAGCAGCTTTGAAAGCATTAGAGATGCAAGTTGAGCAATTTGCTCAGATTCTAAATACAAGGCCACAAGAAGGTTTGCCCAGCGACACTGAGGTTGTACGAGGAACGGGCCATGAATAATGTAAGGTGATAACTACCCGAAGTGGATCAAAAGCAAATGAGGGATCCAACCAATCAAAGGATAATAATCTTGTCCAGAATGATGTATCCAACAACAATACTTTGGCAATCGTTGATGATGAGCCTTCAGCAGTTGCCACGGAAAGTCCACTTGCCACGGCAAGTCCATCCAAGAATTCCAAATAGGATGGGAGGGGAGAAGACGAAGAGATCATAATTCCACCACCGTTCCCACAAAGGCTGAAGAGGTAGAAACACGGATACCAGTTCAAGAAATTTCTTAACATCCTGAAGCAAGTCCACATCAACTTGCCACTGGTTGAAGTAATGGAACAAATGACAAACTATGCTAAGTTCCTTAAAGACATCATTTCTAAGCGAACTAGGCTCGGAGAGTTTGAGAAAGTTGCTGTGACAGAGGGATGTATGGCAATGTTGCACAACCACCCACCACCTAAATTAAAAGATCCCGGTAGTTTTACAATACCTTGTGCAATCGGCAATCACTATGTTGGAAAGGCGTTGTGCGATTTTGGAGCCAGCATAAACCTTATGCCAAAATCTATTTTTCAAAGATTGGGCATAGGGAAGGCGAGACCCACTACAGTCATGCTACAGCTTGCAGATAGAACTTATGTGCATCCAGAGGGAAAAATCAAAGATATCTTGGTAAGGGTGGATAAGTTTATTTTTTTGGTTGACTTTATTGTTTTGGATTATGAAGCAGATGAGTCTGTGCCTATTATTCTCGGAAGTCTGTTCCTAGCAATAGGATGGACATTGATTGATGTCGAATGAGGAGAGCTCACCATGAAGGTGAATGACTAGCAAGTCACGCTCAATGTTTTCAAAACCTTGAAGCATGCTGATGATCCAGAAGAGTGCCAAGTCATCCAGGACACCGCAAAATTTAACTTTGACATAGAAGAGTATTGCCATGGTAATTTGCTTGCCGAGATGGGAGAGCTTGTAGAATCGAACATTGAGGCACAACAGGAAGTGAAATAAATGGTAAGTCGACCAGGTAAAAGTTTCGAATCTCTTTATTATTCAAGTAAGGAATGTAAAACTGAGAAACCTTCCATTGAACAGCCCCCAATTTTAGAGTTAAAACCATTTCTAGGGCAATTGAAATATGCTTATTTAGGAACCAATAAAACTTTGCCCGTAATTATTTCTTCTAAGTTACAGCCTGAACAGGAAGAAAGGTTGGTTTCCATGTTGGCGCTACACAAAAAGGTAATAGGTTGGTCAATTGCAGACTTGAAGGTAATCAGTCCGGCATTATGTATGCACAAGATCTTGCTAGAAGATGACCATAAAAACTCTATCGAGGCATAAGTGCGGCTTAACCCTGCCATGAAGGAAGTTGTGATGAAAGAGATCATCAAGTGGCTTGATGCCAGTATCATATATCCTATCTTCGACAGTGCATGGGTAAGTTCGGCACAAAGTGTACCGAAAAAAGGAGGTATAACGATGGTAAGTAATGAAAACAACAAACTCATTCCAACTAGAACCGTCACTGGTTGGAGGATTGTATGGATTACCGCAAGTTAAATAAAGCTACTAGGAAAGATCATTTTCCTTTACCATATATTGACCAAATGCTTGACCGTCTTGCAGGTAAATCGCTTTATTATTTTCTTGATGGATACTTAGGGTATAACCAAATTGCCATAGCACCAGTAGATCAAGAAAAGACTACTTTCATGTGCCCGTATGGTACATATGCATTCGATGGATGCCGTTCTATGTAATGCCCCATCGACATTTCAGCAATGTATGATGACGATTTTTCTGACATGGTGGAGGATTTCCTCGAAATCTTCATGGACAACTTTTCAGTATTTGGAGACAGCTTTGACAATTGCCTTGACAATTTAGAGAAGGTGTTGGCACGCTGTGAAGAAACTGACCTAGTGTTAAATTGGGAGAAGTGCCATTTTATGGTGGACGAAAGTATAGTGCTTAGGCACAAGATCTCATCGAAGGGAATCGAGGTAGACAAGGCCAAGGTGGATGTGATTGAGAGATTGCCGCCACCTAATTCAGTCAAAGGGATCCGAAGCTTTCTCGGACATGTAGATTTTTACAGAAGGTTTATTCATAATTTTCTTTGATTTCTAAACTCTTGTGTAATTTGCTTGAATAAGACAAGGCTTTTAATTTTGATGAATCTTGTGCCAAGGCATTTGAAACCCTTAAGAAGCAACTAGCCACGAAACCCATTGTCATTCCCCCTGATTGGACCTTACCTTTCGAGCTCATGTGTGATGCGAGCAATTACGCTGTACGAGCTGTTCTCGGACAATGGAGATGTAAGAATTTCCATGTGGTATATTACGCTAGTAAAACCCTTAGCTGTGCTCAATTGAATTACATCACGACGAAAAAGGAATTACTATATGTAGTTTTCGCACTTGACAAATTTCGTTCCTACTTGATTAGCACAATGGTAATTGCCATACTGACCATTCAGAAATTAAGTATTTGATTGCTAAAAAAGATGCCAAACCTCGTTTAATTCGTTGGATGCTGCTTTTACAAGAATTTGACATTAAAATTAAGGACAAAAAAAGAACAGAGAACCAAGTTGCTGATCATTTGTCAAGTCTGGACGGGGGCGATATAGACAATAACTCCTTGGAAATCTATGATGCATTCCTGGATGAGCAGTTGTTAATTGCCTCGGTAGCACCCTGGTATGTAGATATAGTAAATTTTTTGGTCAGTGGTATTTTAACTTATGACCTTACTCACCAAGGAAAGAAGTGGTTCCGACATGATGCTAAGCATTATTATTGGGACGAAACTCTGTTGTTTAAACAATATGCAGATCAGGTCATACAATGATGTGTTCCTGAGGAGGAACACCAAAATGTGCTTCGACAATGCCATTCTTCATCCTACAGAGGCTATTTTGGAGGAACTCGCACAGTAGCCAAGGTTCTATAGTCTGATTTTTACTGGCAGACTCTTTACAAGGTTGCCCATAATTTCTATAAAGGATGTGACCGTTGTCAACAAATGGGAAACATATCAAGGCGACATGAGATGCCATTGTAGAATATCCTTGAGGTCAAATTGTTTGATGTATAGGGCATCGCTTTTATGGGACCTTTCCCATCACCATTCGACAACCTCTATATCTTACTTGCCGTGGACTATGTTTCCAAATAGGTGGAGGCAATTGCAGTTCCCAAGAATGATTCAAAGACGGTGCAACAGTTCCTGCAGAAGAATATCTTTACACGGTTTGGGACACCAAGGGAAATTATTAGCGATGAGGGCACACATTTTGACAATAAACTGATTGCCAATACATTAGAGCATCTTGGAATGACACATAAAATTGCTACGGCATACCACCCACAGACTAACGAGCAAGCTAAAATTTCCAACTGTGAATTGAAGGGGATCCTAGAGAAAGCTGTTAATCCTTCTCGAAAGGATTTATCTTTGAGAATTGATGACGGTCTTTGGGCCTACCGAACAACATAAAAGACACCCTTAGGCATGTCTTCCTACAAACTTGTCTACGGCAATACTTTCCATCTACTAGTGGAAATCGAGCATAAGGCCTACTAGGCTATCAAAACCATGAATATGGATTGGGAAAGTGCAGGGCAAAAGTGTCTACTAGACCTAAACGAAATAGAAGAGTTCCGTGCCTTAGCTTATAACAATGCCAAGATCTATAAAGAGAAAACCAAGCGTTGGCATGACAAGAAGCTATTGCCGCGGCAATTCTTGCCAGGGCAATTAGTGCTTCTCTTCAATTCTCACCTTAAGCTTTTCCCTGGGCCGTTCAAGGTTGTAAAACATTATTCTCATGGGGTTGTAGTGGTTAAATCGACAGTGGTGGACATGAGTTCAGAGTTAACGGACAACGGTTGAAGTACTACGTTGGTGCACATGTGACTCGCGATAAGGAGACTGTAACCTTAGAAGATGCATGAAAATGCTCTTTCTAAGAGTTTAAATTTTTAGTCTTTAATTTTCAGACTTTTTATTTTTATTTTTTATTATTTTGGGTTTATTATTATTTTGTTTCATTTATTTTATTTTATGTTATTTTTAGATTCTAGGGTTTTATCCTTCTTTTTAGTTGATTTAGTTGTTATCTTTATTTTGATATTTCCTTTATCTCTTTATTTTTATTTTGATTTCATTTTATCTTTATTTAATATTATCTTTGTGTTTTGTTTTTTAGGATAAGAGTTTCAAAGAAGAAGGAGTTGAGCTTAGGATAGAATTTCTTTTGAATGAAATCTATCCAATGAAGTGGATAATGAGCTGATCTAGGGGATTCAAATTTTCGGCTATCTCAAAGGGGATTTAATTACCCTTTTTGAAAGATTTCACCCAAAATTTTCCCTCTTCTTATACTCTAGCCGCACCAATCCCCATCTCCCTTTACTTCTTTTCCCTTATTGATTGAACATCAAATCCATCTCTTCTACCAAAACTTCACTCAACCATTAATATTTTCATCTACTTCATATTTTTCCTTTACTTCCTTCTCATCTTTGCAACTCTTAAGTTTCCTCTCTTGTTCCTTAAGTTTTTATCTTTCTTTTACAATCAAGAACCGAAAAGCCATGGGCAAGAATCTCAAGACTATGCCCAAGGTAAGTTCTTCAAGAGCAGTCGAGCCATCTTTCTGCCAGTTTGCATCTCTAGTCATTGAAAATAGATACCTTACCAAGTTTGCAAATCGAAGGGTGTGGGAAGAGCAAGGGTTCGATATGATGTTTCCATCAAGAACTATGGCCTTGAAGCTTCAATCTTCAAGATAATTGAGCACCATCAATGGCAAATTTTTTGCAAACAACCAAAATCAGGAAACATCTTATGAGTAAGGAAATTTTATTCACATCTTTCTAATCCGGATAACCCTTGTGTTTATGTGCGTGGTAGGGCGATTCTTGTTGATTCCGATTCAATCAACGCGTATTTTGGGCTGTATATTGAGAAGGACGAGTATACATAATTTTTTGAAAACATCACAGCCGAAGAAGTAGAGGACGTGTTCTAGGATCTCATAGTTGAAGGAGATACGTGGAACGAAGGACATTTGAAGGGAACGGTGAATCACATCCTATTGAAGCCCGCAGCTAAACCGTGGAACAACTTCATTAAAACTCGTTTGATACCTACTACTCATAATACTACGGTTTCTTATTCTCGTTTGTTATTAATCCATTTTATTTTGCATAAGCGTTCTATAGATATTGGGAAAATTATTGTTGATGAAATATATGCTTGTAGCCAAAAGGATGTGGGTGCACTCTTTTTCCCTAATTTGATATCAGGATTATGTGAAAAAGAACATGTGTCAATCGATGCTATGGACGAGAAGATGACTGAGAGAAGCGGGTGGTCCAGGGGCCAATACATGCGAATGATGAGTGAGGAACCAACAAAAGAACCAATGGCTACGAAAAATACTCTGTTCCAGCAACTGCTAAGGCAACCCAACATGCCGCAACAAGTGCACATGCCACGGCAAGTATAGAAGGGATTGTCGAAATCCTTCATCCTTTGACACAACAGTTGGACAAGATGGAAGAATGCTAATTGCTGTTTATGCGTTACATGAAGGATCGTGGTGCAGCCCTGGCGATAGTGATCCTAAGGAATTATCCCGACATCACTATTTCTTTTCCCGTATTCCATTCTGCTCTACTTGTCCCAGCATCTGAATCTGTGCCTATGCCAAGTAATATTGCCGCGGCAACGGATGTAGCAAAAAAAGGTAAGGACCCTATTGTTGAACCTTCATGTACTGAATCTCTTTATGGTTCTTTAGATTCAGCTGACTCTATGACCGCACCAATGAAGTCTCCTCTGGCATCGCCATCAAAACCTACATTGAAACGTAAAGCTTCTTACCTAGAGGAGGCCGCCAAAGAGGATGAACCGGGTAAGGAGGACACAGAAACCACGATGAAAGAGGCACCCCCAGCCTCGCATCAACAACCACAACGAGCCGAAAAGAGGACCAAGCAAATGGCTCGAAGGGAACTAGTCATTCGAGTTGATGATCTCTCCGACTAACTCATTTGCATTTCATTTTTTCTTTTGATTTGTTTACATTTTGCATGCATTGGGGACAATGTTTCTCTCGAGTTGGGGGGTTTGTTTCATAGTTAGTTGCATTCATTTTTGTTGTCTCATGTTAAGTTGCATATATTGCTTTCCATGTCTATTACTTGATTAAACTGCCTAAACCTGCTATGATATCCTATGATGAATTTTTGCCAATGCACTTACATGATAAAATCTTAGATTTTAGGACTAGCATGAAGAGTACTTGGAATTTTACTATGATGCTGAATATTTTGACACTGTTGTGACTTGTTGATTAAGGGAGTGTAATATCCCAAATTTTGGCTAGTGACTAAATTGTAAATTTTGAAAGTTTAGGGGGTTAAAGTATAAACTTTGGAAAAGTTTGGGGACTAAAGTATAAATTTCCCCAATAAGAAATTTTATTCAGTAGAAGAGTGAATCGGATCGAAATAAGTACCTTGATATCGATTTTAAAAATTAAGATGCAGAAAGAGGTACCAAATTTGGATCGAATGAAATTGTTAAGCGTGCTCAGGCCAGAGAAATACAAGGATGGGTGACCTTCGGGAAGGTCCCATAAAAGTGTTTCTAATCGATATTTTGGACTCAGTAAGAGTAGAGAAAATTCGTATGGAATATCGATAAAGGATTCTAAGAGGAATTTTATTCTATGAAAATTTTCGATAAGTATCGGGAAAATAGACTGAGTTAAGAAAATTCAGTATAAGTCCTTGGAAAAGGAAGTTTTATAGGATAATAGAGTTTATTCCTGAATATGGAAATATAGAATTTTCAGAATAAATCCAATAGCTCAGAAAAAGGTAAAATCGCAGTAGAAGTATTTTACGAATATCGGGAGATCGGATCAAAATTTCAGAGGCTGTTCCATAAGCCATGGAAAAGTCATAAAATAATATTTATGGAATAGAGGCTGGTTGGAAATGAACTAATTTAGTTGGATTGTAATGGGATGACAATTTTGAAACAAGCTAGTAAATAAAAACTAGTTGGAAGGCAAATTGGTCATTTTTCCCCAATGGCATTTTTGAAATATTTAAAAAGTTACAAGGGCATTTTTGGAAGAAGGAAATGGAAGATTTAATATTGGCCCTTGATTGATGATAAGATCAACCTCAACCGTTGGATTAAAAGGGTATTTTAGTAATTTCACTATTTAAATGAATTTAAGATTCATTAATACTTTAGAAGTGGCTTAATTGGATTAAATAACAAAGATGAAGACAATTCTTCATCCCAAAAATTCGAAATTTGAGAGGGGAGAAGAGAGAAAATTTTTCTAAGTTCGATTCAAGCCCCGAAACTCGATTTTCAGGTAATCTTTCGAACTACAAAGTTGTTCTACTCATCAAGCTCTATCTTTTGGTGTAAATAATTTGTGGAAAACATGGTTGATTGATGAGAATTTTGTATGAGAAGAAATTAGGGTTGATGGACTCAATTGGGGGTTTTGAGATTTTATGATTCCATGTTGAAATTCAAGTTGAAATCAAGCTTTTGTGATGTTAAAATCATGTTATTGGGTTGGGATTTAAACTCTACATGTTTTGATTATTATGAAGATGATTAGGGTTTATGGATTCAAGTTTGATTTAGGGTTTGTGATGTTGGATAAATGATCTAGTAAGCTTGATTTAATTTAAATGTTTAGGGACCAATTCAGCAAGTTTAAAAGTTGAAGGACTAAATCTGATTTTTATGGAATTGGTGTGTATTTATGTTATTAGGGATGTTGAAGATATGAAATTGAAGTTAGAATGCAAAACCGATGTTAAATCGAGTTAGTGACCATTTTGACAAATTGTCAAAGTTAACTTACCAATTCGGAAATGAGGTTTTAGAGAAGGATTAAATCTGATTTTTAGTTATAATGATGTAATTAAGATAGTAATATTGATTTGAGGACTAAATTGCAAAGTTAAGAAGCTAGAATCCTTATTTTTGTATTTTAGTGACTATTTTGGTAAAGAAGGAAAATTAAGGATAATTATTGTGAATAATTATTTGATGAATAAGGTTATACGATGGTGGTTTAAAGCACGTAATTGGACTAAATTGAAAAGTAGAGAAGTAAGGAGAAGTTAGTATAAAAGTTGAAGTTGTTTATGGAAGCTATGTAGAAAGCTGGTTTATGACAGTAACTTCGAAAATTCACCATAAATTCTAAAAAATGGTTAGAAGGTGAATTTTATACCGATATAAATATTTATTGGATATTTGATTCAAATGATCTAAAGTAAAGTGAAAAGTCAATGTGATATGATTCAAATGAAAATAAGTGATTTACTGGATATTTGATTTGACGTGACATTGCCTTATATATGTATATGAGATGTTGATTTTTATAGGTTACATGACAAAGGAACGACTTCAATAAGTCATTCTATACGATTCTAAATTCTTATATGTTATATTTAATATTTTATTTATTATGCAATTTTTATTAAAATTAAAGTGCTTTAATTTGATTTATAAGTTTTGCCTCACTAAGTTTGTACCTAGCGCGTGTTTGTTTCACACGTAGATTAAGATGGAGTATTTGAAGAGGAGTCGAGCATGCTGATCAAGCTTCAATATGCAAAACATCAGTAAGATATTCTATCTTATGATAATCTCTAGTGGGCATGTAATTATTTAATTGCTAGTAGAGTATGATGCATTAAATTAGACTAAAGGATAGATAAGTAATCAGTTTTGATGATGAATCGTACATGAATAAAGCAAAATAAGGCATTAGCATTGTAACTGAGTAAAGCTATGGTAGAAAGGATAATTACTTTGCTAATAAGAATAAGGATTTCTGTAGGAAAGATGGGGAACGGCACGCGGCTGTCCGGGTACTTTTCCAGGATGACTTGGGTGATGGCATTGTTGTGATCCTTCATGTACCGCATGAACATTAATTACCGGTCTTCAATTTGCCTAAGGCGGTTCTCCAACGATTGTAAGAGTGCTTCAAGTTGTCCTGAAGTTGCTGGCCGAGTTGCCCGGGCATCAGTTGCTTGGGCATTAGAGGTTGCCGAGGCGGCAAAAGTTGCCGCGGCAATTGAAGGCGTTGGGGATTTTACCCCATTAGCTTTCAGATTTGTTCTCGATTCCAACCGGACTTTGGTAGGGCCTTTTCATCAGTGGACTCACTTGGGACATGCATCTCCTTATCTTTTGTGATACATACAAAAATCTCATCACAAATAATTTTTCCAATGTTAATGATGCGATTATGCAAGATAGAATGTATGAGCAAAAGACGAGGTGTATCAACGGTAGTATTGTGTGTTGTGGGCATTAAAGAAGTTTTAACAAACTTATTCCATAATTTTGCCTCGGGTTTAAGCCGAAGGTGATTTACCGTGCCCTTGTATTTACCGTCGTTCCAATGAGTTCCCGGTAGAGTGAGTTCTTGAAGCACCTTGTCGAGTTGCTTGGGCGTGAGTTGATCAACAAAGGCTTGATGCTCGTCCTTTTCAATGCAGAGCCCGTAAAAGGTGTTTATGTTTTCGGGGCTTATTAGTATAGCCTTGTCACGAACAAAAAACATGAGGATTATCCGGGTTAGGTGAGTGAGCATAGAATTCTCTTACCCATGAGATGTTACCCAATTCCGATTGATGGAAAAAGATTTGCCACTTTTGATGTGCAATCCTTTCGAAGATGAATGGTTCAAGGCCAAAATCTTGATGAGAGTTGGAGTATTCAAAGCCTTGTTCTTCGCAAATCTTCCGGCTTTCAAACTTGGAATGAAATCTTTCTTGAACCACCGGTGTAGCAAACTTCTTGTATCTTGGTTCTTTGAAGGTACTTGGATGAACCAAAAATTTGATTTTGGATGCCATGGATGATCTTGGTTGTGAGTTTGGTAGAAACAAAGAAAAGAAAGCAAAAGAACTAAAGAGTTGCAAGATGAAAAGTAGGAATAGGTTTCTTGGAAGTTAAGGGTGATGGGTTAAATAGAAAAGATAAGTAGTAAATATGGTGGGTGGGTTTAATTGGAAAGAAAGAAAACAAGGGTTTTGATTAGGGGAAGGGGACGACTAGGGGGTTTGGGGAAGGAGAAGGGTTTGGCCAACTATGTAGGGTTTATTTAGGGTAAATTGGAGGCTTAATATAAGCCTTAGATTTAGCCCATTAATTTCCTTGTTGAAGAAGTTTCATTCTTGAATCAAATTCCTCTTTATCTTGAACTCTTTTCCTATAATATAAAAACAAATAAAATAAGGATTAAAATTAAAGATAAACTAATAAAAGAAAATAAATAAAGATGTGTAAAGAAATTCTTAAACTTAAAATTTAAAAACAATTAGATAAATATGAAAGAAAGATGTAGTCTTAATCTTAAAGAAAATAAATAAATCTATCCTAAAAAGAAAAAAATAACCGAAATTAATAAAAAAATAAATAGTTCGAAAAATAAAAAGAAAAAGAAAATATCGAAAGGAGAGCATGCTCATGCATCTCCTAAGGTGACCACTTCTTTGTTACGTTCCACACGGGCACCGTTGTAGTGCTTCAATCTTTGTCCTTTGACTTTGAATTCATGTTCATCAGTGATGGACTTGATTATCATGGGACCATGGGAGAACGGTTTGACAACTTTGAATGGTCCCGACCATCTTGATTTCAGTTTTCTCGGGAAATGTTTCAGCCGAAAATTGAATAAGAGAACTAGTTGCCCTAGCATGAATTGCCACAACAATAGTTTATTGTCATGCCATTGCTTTGTTTTCTCCTTGTAGATTCGTGCATTGTTATAGGTGAGTGCATGGAATTCTTCTATCTCGTTGAGGTCCAACAAACGCTTTTTTCCGGCATTTTCCCAATCCATATTCACGGTCGTGATTGCCCAATATGCATTGTGTTCGATTTCTACCGGTAGATGGCATGTTTTGCCATAGACAAGTCGGAAGAGAGACATACCTAAGGATGTTTTGAATGCAATGCGATATGCCTAAAGTGCTTCATCTAGTCTTACTGACCAATCCTTCCTAGAGGGATTTACAACTTTCTCGAGTACACCCTTCAATTCTCGGTTCAAAATTTCTGCTTGCCCTGGTTTGTGGGTGATATGCCGTGGCAATTTTGTGTGATATGCCGAAGTGTTGCAACATCTTGGCAATAAGTCTGTTGTCAAAGTGCTTGCCTTCATCACCGATAATTGCTCTCGGTATCCCAAACTGTGTAAATTATTTTTCTGCAAGAATCATTGCACGGTCTTGGAATCGTTGGTGGGAACTGCAGCTGCCTCAACCCATTTAGACTCATAGTAAACGGCAAGTAGAATGTAGAGGTTGCCGAATGAAGATGGGAAAGGTCCCATAAAATCGATCCCCCATACATCGAACAGTTCTACCTCGATGATGTTTTGGAGCGACATCTCATGTCGTCTAGAGATATTGCCCGTCCTCTGGCAACGATCACATTGCTTGTAAAACTCTTGGACATCTTTGTTCAGTGTTGGCCAATACAAACCGGATTGCAAAACTTTGGCCGCGGTACGTGTTCCTCCAAAATGTCCTCCATAGAGTGAAGAATTGCATTGCCGGAGTACATTCTGCTACTCCTCTTCAGGGACACATCGGTGTATAACCTGATATGCACATTGTTTAAACAAATGAGGCTCGTCCCAAAAGTAATGCTTAGCATCATGGCGAAACCTCTTCTTTTTTTGGTGAGTAAGGCCATAAGTTAAAATACCACAAACAAGGAAATTAACTAAATCCGCGTACTAGGGTTTTCTGAGGTATGTGTTGTTGTGGCAACTGCTTTCATGGTTGCCGAGGCATACGCGTCTGGAGTTGCCGAGGTGTGTGCGTCAAGGGTTGTCGAGGCATGCACGTCTAGAGTTATTGAGGCATCGAGGGTTGCCGAGGCATGCGCATCCATGGTTGCCAAGGCAACTAATAGTTGCTCATCTGAGAATGCATCACATATCTCTAAATCTGCGTCCTCCTCCCTATTGTGTTCTAAGCGTGATAAGTGATCGGCCACTTGATTTTCTGTTCCTTTTTTGTCCTTAAATTCAATGTCAAACTCTTGTAAAAGCAATATCCAACGAATCAAACGAGGTTTGGCATCATTTTTAGCTAATAGATACTTAATTGCCGAATGGTCCGTATGAGCAATTACCTTTGTACCAATCAAATAGGATCAGAACTTGTCAAATGCGAAAACTACAGCTAGTAACTCTTTCTCCGTTGTTATGTAATTCACTTGAGTACTATTAAGAGTTTTACTAGCATAGTATATCACATGAAAGGTCTTACCTGTGCGTTGGCCTAGGACTGCTCCTACCGTGAAATCACTTGCATCACGCATGAGCTCAAAAGGTAGCGTCCAATCGGGTGGAACGACAATGGGTGCCGAGGTAAGCTTTTTCTTTAGGGTTTCGAATGCTTGAGCGCGAGAATAATAAAAATTGAAGACTTTATCCTGTTCAAGCAAATTGCACAAGGGTTTAGTAATTTTAGAAAAATTATGAATAAACCTCATGTAAAAACATGCATGTCCAAGGAAGCTTCGGATTCCTTTAACCAAACTTGGTGGGGGTAATCTATCGACCACGTCCACCTTGGCTTTGTCTACTTCAATTCCCTTGGATGAAATCTTGTGGACGAGCACTATTCCTTCATCTATCATAAAATGACACTTCTCCCAATTAAGGACTAAATCAGTTTCTTCGCATATTGCCACTTATCTAAATTGCCGAGGCAACTATCGAAGTCATTACCAAAAACGGAAAAATCATCCATGAAGATCTCAAGGAAGTCTTCGACCATGTCTGAAAAGAGTGCCATCATGCATCTTTGGAAGGTTGTCGGGGCATTACACAATCCAAACGGCATCCTTCGGAAAGCATAAGTACCATATGGGCATGTGAAGGTTGTCTTTTCTTGATCTTCTGGTGCTATGGCAATTTGATTGTAACCTGAATAACCATCAAGAAAACAATAAAAGGGTTTACCTGCAAGACGGTCAATCATTTGATCAATAAAGGGTAATGGGAAGTGATCTTTCCTAGTGGCTTTGTTTAGCTTTCGATAATCCATACAAACCCTCCAACCGGTTACAGTCCTGGTTGGAATGAGTTCGTTGTTTTCATTACTTACCACTGTTATACCTCCATTTTTCGATATACATTGTACCGGACTTACCCATGTACTATCCGAGATAGGGTATATAATGTCGTTGTCAAAGCCACTTGATGATTTCTTTCATTACAACCCCTTTCATGGCATGATTCAGTCTTATTTAGGCCTCAATCAAAGGTTTGTGATCATCTTCCAACAAAATCTTGTGCATGCACACTGCCAGGCTAATTCCCTTCAAGTCGATAATTGTCCACCCTATTGCCTTCTTGTGTAGCATCAACATTTTGATCAGCTTTTTTTCCTGCTCAAGCTGTAACTTAGAGGAAATAATTACAGGCAATGTATTATCGGTTCCCAAGTAAGCATATTTTAGTTGCCCTGGTAACTGTTTCAACTCAAGGATTGGTGGTTGTTCAATGGAGGGCTTTTCGAGTTTACCTTCCTTACCTGAGTAATCCAGTGGTTCAAAGTATGTACCTGATCGATTGACTAACCAATTTGCCTCTTCTTGTTGTTCTTCATCGATCGGTTCTTCATACTCCTCAGGTTCCTCTTGATCGGCAATGTAGTTGCCGAGGCAACTAAATTCCCCGTCGAAGTCAAACTCTGCCGTGGCATGAAGAAGTTGGCATCCTTCTGGATCATCGGCATGCCTTAGTGTTTGGAACACATTTAGTTTAACTTGCTGGTCATTCACCCTCATTGCAAGTTATCCCTTTTCAACATCGATCAAGGTTTTCCCTGTTGCTAGGAAGGGTCTCCCGAGAATGATAGGTGCATGCTCATCTGCTTCACAATCCAAAACAATAAAGTCAGCGGGAAAAATAAATTTATCAACTTTTACCAGTATGTCTTTGATATTTCCTTCTAGATGCACATAAAATCTGTCAGCTAGCTGTAGCATAACTGTTGTAGGTCTTGCTTTCCCGATTCCTAGTTTCTGGAAAACCAATTTAGGCATCAAGTTTATGCTTGCTCCAAGGTCACACAATGCTCTCCCGACATAGTGGTTTTCGATGGAACAAGGTATTGTGAAACTTTCGGGAACCTTAAACTTGGGTGGCATGCGATTGTGCAACATGGCCATGCATCCCTCTGTTGTGGCAACTGTTTCAAACTCTCCTAGCCTTGTTATCTTGGACACAATGTCTTTAAGAAACTTGGCATAGTTCGGCATTTGTTCAATTGCTTCAACCAATGGCAAGTTGATGTGGACTTGCTTTAGGATATCAATAAACTTCTTGAATTGATATTCTTTCTTTTGTCACTTCAACCTTTGTGGGAATGGTGGTGGAAGTTGGATATCTTCAATCCTTTCATTGGTCTAGAACCTGATTGATGGCATTGCCGAGGCAACTGGAGTTGCTGAGGCATTATCAACTGGGTTGTCGTGGCGTGCCTATCGTTGGTTGCTGCGGCATCCTTATCGCTGGCTGCCGAGGCATGCTTATCACTGGTTGCCGCGACAATTCCTGGTTCAGTATATGAGGCTTTGCCGTTGAGCTCGTCTTGTTCTTTTTGTGGAGTTTTTTTTGATGAGCGAGCTTGAGCCTCTTTAAGTTGTTGGCCACTTCTAGTAGTGATCGCCTTACATTGCTCATGGCTAGTTCCTCTTGCGACTTCAGTATCGCTAGGTAAACGTCCTTGCGGTCTAGTATTCAGGTTTTGAACAAATTGTCTGACTTGATTTTCCAATGATTTGATTGCCGCCTCTTGGTTTTGCAATCTCATCTCGGTCCTGTTAATAAAAGCATCAATTCTTTTTATGAAGTTACTATTCAATACATATAAGATTTTGTTTTCAACATAAAAGTATTGAGAGAATTTTCCAAAGAGCTAGGTGTTGTCGGTAGTTGCTGCGGTAACTGTTGCCGTGGCATATTCTGCTAGAATCAAGATGCTTGTGCATTCTGATTGTTTTGGTTTAGAGCATTGTTGGGATTACTCCATGAAAAATTTGGGTGCTTATTCCAAGCTGGATTGTATGTATTGGACATCACATTGTTGTTCCGGTTGTAATTCCCCACATAAAAGCTAGATTCTGGATTCTGCATACATTCAGAAGAATCATGGTTACCACCACATAACTCACAAAAGGAATCCATTACCTTGAATTCTTGTGTGTTGTTTAGTTTCTGCATGTTCTGGACCATCTTGGTTAGAGTGGCCAATTGTGCCGAAATTGAGTCTGATGATCCCAGTTCATGTATTGTGGCTTGGCGTCTAACTCCTCCTCTTCTAGCATATGGGAATTGATAATCATTCTTGGCAAGCATGTTTAGAATTTGCATTGCTTCCTCCGTTGACTAATCTAGGAGTATTCCGTTTGCTGAGGCATCTAGCATCATCCTTGTTGGTGTATTCACATCATTGTAAAACATTGTTACCTGTGTCCACACTGGGAATCCGTATAGGGGGCATTTGTGTAGAAGTTCTCTATATCGCTCCCAAGCCTCGTACATGGATTCATCATCTGCCTGCTGAAAAGAAGTAATTTCGTTACGAAGCTTATCAGTCAAATTTGTAGGATTAAATCGAGTAAGGAAATCACGACAAAGATCAGTCCAAGATCCTATTGATCCGGCAGAAATACTATTCAACCATGCTTTCACCCTATCCTTCAGTGAATAGGGGAATAATCTTAGTCGTAAAACATCGGGGGTGACTCCTTGTATTTTGAATGAATTACAAATCTCGAGGAAAGATTTGAGATGTTGTGTGCATCTTCAGTTGCTGAGCCACCAAATTGACCAATTGTGTTGATCATATTGAACATCACCGGTTTCAACTCAAAGTGGTCGGCTTCAATTTCAGGTGTGACAACTCCTGGATTAAGTCCTTCAAGATCTTCTTCAAGATAGTCTCGAATAGTTCTGTTTCGTGCAAGAATCACTCCTCCTGCTGGAACATCCTGATTCATATTGCCGTTTTGATTAGCCATTGCTACTCTTAACCTTCGTCTGAGTCTTTGCAAGCTTCATTCGATTTCTGGATCAAAGGGATATTCTGGTGTAATCGGTCTCGCCCTGGTCATATACCAATGCAAAACCAAAGTTTGTTAACCCTTTGAATCTTAAACAAGAAAAATAAAAAGTGAAAGAAAATAAAAACAAAGTTGCTATTGCCAATCCCCGGCAATAGCGCCAAAAACTTGTTGCGCGTAATAAGTGCTCCGCAATTGTGCAAGTGTACACGTCGCAAGTTATAGTATAAAAGATATCATCTCCACAGGGATTGGTGCTACTTCAAGAATCTAATCTCTTGCACTGTAAAAAGTAAAAGAACACAAGTAGAAGATTGTAGGAGTTTAACTAACAACTAAACTAGAAAGCAAATAAGTAATAGAAGATGTAATCAAATGAGAGAGAATAGGCCAGGTTGTCATGAGTTGAGGTGTGATAGCCGATTGGATCGTCTTGGTAAAAGAGTGCAAGGGCAACTCGGTTTCCGTGGCAACTTGCGCAACGGGGTTTCCTTGGCAACTAATTGACGATTGCCTGGGCAACTGGCTGGACAACGGTTTGGGCAGCTGGGCAGTAACTTCAAGGTTCGGCGGAGCATTCTTCAATTGTTTATTCTTATCCCTAAGTCGAAACTCTAGCTATTTGTGCATGCCTTGATAATTGTAATCACTCATTTTTATCCAGTTTGTAAATACTGTGTTAATATATTAGTAAATAATTAATATATGTTATTATTGCATGTATACATACTATATTATATGTTTATTATATACGTGTGATTAATGTACGTAGAATGTGGGATGTGTGCATGTATATTATATACTATGTATGGTGTATGTGTATCACATATCACGTATGTTTTAATAGTTTATATATGTACTAGGGTGTACTTGGTTATATTAATTTTGTATGTATAAAATGCACGTATATATATGCTTGTGTGTATGTGATATATATGTAGTTTGCATGTGCATGTATTATGTATGTTTGTAGTATGTATGATGCGTGTATGCATATATATATATATATATGTATGTGTGTATGTGAATAAATACGTATATATGATTATTGATTATTATTATTAATTATATATACATGACAGATCATTAAAAACCCAAACTATTTGTCAAAAAATGTCCAAGTCCATTGTTATAAATCAAAACCCAAAAATACTTACAAAGCCCGAATCGGCCAGCCCAACATCCTAAAAACCCTAATCCATATCAGATAAAATAACCCTAATATTATCTTTTTGTCTGCGCAGCCAACCAGGAGCCGTTGGATCAAATTTTGACCCAACGGCCACCATCAAAAGGGGAAGGCTATCCAGCTGGCTGCGTGTGTTACACGCCCAGACCGTTCGGCTGCCACACGTGTTTACGACCACACGCAGACCCTTCGATCTCCCATGCGCGCGTGCATCCCACGCGTTAGAACTCCTCGGCTGCTGAGCTCCACGTGTCGCGATCTGGCGTAGTCCCAATAGTTTCCAGATTTCATCTGGGCCATCCATCATCGAACTATCTCAGCCGTTGGATCAGATCTGATCCAACGGCTGAGAACACCTCTGGCGGAGAACATCATCACCATGCCTCCTCCCCATGCCGCCGTACCAACCACCACACAAAAAAAGTAGATCTGTCAGTACCGAATCATAGAAATATGTATTTTTATGTTTCATATCTACCAAAAGATCAGAGTAGGATATATGTATGAAAAAGTTGTAAGAACACTCGGTTACCAAGTTATCAGTTTGAAAATAAAAAAAAGACAAAAAAAGCTTCGTGGTAATCCCTTCATCTTTTTCTCATTCTTGCATGCTTATTTCAAAAATAAAAATCATACAAAATAAAGAGCAAAAATATAAAGGGTTTATAACTTATCCGACCACCGTGAATCTCCTCTGGCTGGCGACAAGCTCTGATGGGGTGAGCTGACTGAGAGGGGGTTGTTTCTGGTCGGGGTGTTTTTAATGTTTTCTTTTCTTCGAGTTTTTCTAGATCTAGGTTAATAAGGGGTTGATCCCTCGAATACAAGGTTGGTTCCGGGCTTAGATGACAGAGGGGAGTCATTTGGGTTTTTTTAGTCACCGGTGCCGGCGAGCGGCGGCCAGCGACGGAACGTACGGGGGGAAGCTCACCATTTTCTAGAGAATAGGGTGGCTGGTACGGCGGTATGTGGTCGGATTCTGGGTTTGAACCCAGAGAGAGTTTTTTTCGGTTGAATATCCTAGAGGGTTGAGAGGATTATCTCTAAGGGGTTTAAAAAAATGAGGAAAGAAAGAAATGAAAGCTGGATAGTGTGTTTTATAGGAGGGAAATAAAAAGAAAATGGTTTATCTACCTCATAAGGACTTCCGTGTCTTTCAGTTTTTCAAAATGAGTCTGTCCCTTGGTATAATCACAATCCCAATCCTCCATGGTTTGCCAAAAATTTCAATTCAACCCCTAAATTAAACCAAAAACTATTTTAAAAAGGAAAAAAATGCGTGCTTAGTCCCTCCGCATTTTTGAAGTTTTCAGTCTGAGCTTGCCGCATGGGTTAATCGTATTCTTAGTCCTCATAAGTTTTGTCCAGTTCTCAATTGCGTCCCCAAGTGTGCATTTTGTTTATTTAATTTCAGCTTTCTGTTTTATTTTTCGTTCATTTCGATCCTTGGTAAATTTTTGAATATTTATGTTATTTTGTTTATATTATGTGTTTTTAGTATGTATAATTTGCCCATTATTTACTTATGATTTTTCTATCATGCTTTCTTTTGTTTTTAGGTATGTTATGTCTTGTTTTATTTTCTACTTCATTTGTTCGTGTTTGCATGCATATCTTTTATATGTAAGGTTTAGTTTATTTTGAATATCATGTTATATGTTAGCATGTTTGTGTATACTAACATAAATTTCCATATCCCTTTTTTAGGTTACATGTTAGCGTTTTTTTACATAATATATTGTTTTCATTTTGATGTGTGCATAAAACATGTCATATGTTAAGCTTTAATGTATTACCATGAAGATGATGTTTCATTAATCTAGCATCATATTATATATCGTTGTAGTTCATCTTAATATATTTAAGCTTGTTAGGTTTAATTATCTAATGTTGGAAGTATGTTTTATTCTTGTTTATGTTTATACTTTGTTTTTTATCATTATAATATGTTATGTTTTTTATGTATTTTATTATTTTTGTTTAGCATTGAAATATTCAGGTTTTAGTACCATATCAATGTAAATATATGTCATCTTTTAATTTGTTTTCTAAGGTTGCATAATGGGTTAATATATTTTGTCAATGCGGTGCCCTTTTATCCGAGAGTAAACGGGGCCAGTATCAGGCATAGTGATGGTGGTTGGGCGTTTACTCTCAGATAACGGAGCTTTTAAAATTTACTCGCATGTATAATTAAATGTTAATTAAATCATCACTTTAATCCAGAAAGTCTAATATTAATAAAGCGGTAATTATTAAAGTACCAATTTTGGGCGGTGTGGGGGTGCTAATCCTTCCCTATCCGTAACCGACTCCCAAACCCAACATTTTTAAAATCTCTGGCTTTATGGTGTCCGACCTACCTAAGTGGCCGGTGGCGACTCCATTTTCAAAATAAAATACGGTTTTTTTTAAAACCTCACGAAATACATTATTTTCAAAACAAAATAAACAATAGATAAAAATACGTTTTTAGCGAAATGGACATCGCTACAGATGGCGACTCCGCTGGGGAGACTATTATTTGTTTTTCAAAAACAAAAAAGAGAGTCAAGCCTTTTCAAATAATTATCGCTTTAATAATATTAGAAATTCCAGATTAAAGTGACTATTAAATTAATATTCGGTTGTAATTGCGCGTTTATTTTAACTCATTTAAAATTTGGCATATAAACTCATCCTTTTTAAGTGGGGGAAAATGCTAATGCTTTCGTGGAGATATCGTTCTCCCGCGTAGGCCTAGCAAGTACCTTCGGGACTCGAGTACCTTATGCTTTCGTAAGGATATCGTTCCTTTGTGCAGGCATAAGCGAATGTGTCCCCCTGAATTGAACCCAGTTGAAAGGAGCCTATAATGGGTGATAATCGGGGGCCTTGCTACTCTTAGTAGGGGACAACAAGGACAGTTCGGGTACCTCTTAGCACCAAAATTGCATATAGAGAACATAGAAACCCACCCTGTTAGAGCCATGAGGATAACCTAGGTGTATTAGACGGGATGTAAATAGGATTGCTTTGTTTTTTTATCGCATTTAATTTGACCTTTTTATTGTGTACTTATTGTTTTTGTCCGGTACTAACTTGTTTCCTTTTTCGTTTTGTTTTTGTATATATCATCGCATTCGCATTACATAGGGTATTGATTCCCGAGTGGTTTCTCTCATAATAGAAGATTGTTCATTATGGACCAAAGGTTCTTTGACCTAAGGAAAGGGGGTCCTGTTCCAGAGTTCCATCCCAAGACTAGGCCAGGGACAGCAGAAGAAGGATCGTTTAGGGACTCCAGAACAGATTTGGTAAGCAGTGTCAGTTCTGGTAACAAGCGAGATGAAGTACAAGAATTAAAGAAGCAAATGGTCGAGATGATGGACCAGATGAATACTATGATGAAAGGCAAGCAACCTGTTGAACTCAGAAAAGAATCGACCAAGGATCAGAATGTGGAACAGAATGGTCAGAATGTCAAGACAGACAACACCGTTAAATACGACAAATCGAATCCCTTTGTGATCAATCTCAAGAAACAGACAAGCGACATATCTGGGGTAGATACCAAAGGAACAGAGGCAAGACTAGGGGAAGCTCGAGAATCCAATGACATCAGAAGGCATTATCCTATACCCATGAGATACACCGAGCTACTTCCGTTGCTTGTCGAAAGAAGCCTTATCATACCGATGAAGTCTGTACCAAGGAGACCTCCTTATCCGAAGGGTTACAATAGTCGTGTCTGGTGCAGCTACCACATAGGCGATTCGAGTCATCACACTGAGAATTGTAGAGCCCTAAAGGACAAAGTTCAGAATCTTATCAGAATGGGAGTTTTAGGTTTCGAAGACAGACAACCCCGATTCTACAGCGAACCAGCCGTTGCCCGAGGGGCAAAGTCGAAGGAGGGTCAACGCCCAGCCCAAGGTTCGGGTAACATAGAAGTGGGTCACTCAAGCGTGATAAATTCAGGAGTCAAGAATAAAAACGTCTTAGAAGATGAACATGTATGCAAGTACAACCAGCTCGAGTGGATTAATGGTATGATTCAGTTGATGAGTACCAGAAATTGCACTTTGAATTCAAGAATGTCGGTCTGGGTGACACCGCTGAAGAGTGGATTAATGGTATGATTCGGTTGAGGAACGATTTAGAATGCTGGAGGCAAAAATGCAAAACTGGTAAAAATAAAGCCAAATCACTGTCACAAAAGATGAAAGAAGTTGAGAGCCAACGCGACATTCTCGAAAGTGAGTTGGAAAGCAGTCTGGCCATGGACGATATCCTGAAATCAAGTATGCAGCAGGAAAGAGAGGAATCACAAGCCTTTCAAATGGAAAATGCAGCACTCAAAGAACAGATAGCGTGGCTCAAGACTTCTTTACGTACCAGCGAGATTTGTGCTGAGGCAGTGACCGTCAAGCTACAAAAGGCTGAGCAGACAATGTAAGAGAAAGACCGAGACATGAAGATCGTTATGACTCAAGCCCGACAAGTAGCTTAACAGGTAGCAGATTTAGCTGATGCAGCAGCTCCGATAAGCCAAAATATGGATCCAGTGTTGGACCGCAAAGGAAAGCTGACAGGACTATTGAATGAGATCAAGAAACTAGGTGCTAGAGCTCACCGCTATCTGTAAACTCCTAATATCGGATGTAATGAAACCTTTTGGTCTGAATGAAAGATTGTTCTACAGGGACAAATCACTTACGAAATCAATACCTTATTGCATTCATGCATTTGTATCACATCCTTTGCACTGTTTAATGATTTTTATCATTGCATGGCACTTCATCATTTAATTTATCGGGTTCGATGGCAGAACTGGTTGAAAGAAAATGGAACGAACTAAGGAGTCGAGGCTTGACTTGCTAGAAGAAAGAATCAAGAAAGAGATGAAGAAGAAAGAAAAGATAAATGTTTTCAATACGAGGGAGCTCCGCCTAGTCCCTGATTTGGTCAATCCTCCGAATTTCAAGATTCCCAGATTTGCACAGTATGACGGAACCAGATGCCCAAAGATTCACTTGACCATGTTTTGTAGAAAAATGGAGGGATACATGAAGAATGAAGAGTTGTTGATCCACTACTTCCATGATAGCCTGAAGGGACCTGCAGCAGTGTGGTATAACTGTTTGAACAGAAACCAAGTTAGGTCATGGGGTGACCTTGCTAATGTCTTCTTGAGTCAATACAGATATGCTTTAGATTTAGCGCCCTGTCGTCAGATTCTTTATAACGATAAAACGAGGCCAAATGAAAGCTTCAGGGAGTACACACTAAGGTGGCGATGTTCAGCAACCCAAGTCCAGCCTCCTATAGCAGAAGAAGAGTTGACTCCCCTGTTCCACCAACGCTTCTCTCTCCTTTCTTCGATATGATGTTGTAGAAATCAAGAAGCAGATTCGAGGATTTTATGACGATTGGAGAAAAGATAGAATACGCAATCCAAAAAGGAAAATTAGGGTCTAAATTTGAAGACTGAACTGAAGAGAAGACAGATGTAGACAAAGAAGTAAATGAGTGTCACCTCCAAGGTTCTCGTGGCCGTAAAAGAAGAAGACAGACTAACACTTTGGGGTCATCAAGGAAAATTCCTCAGATGAGCACGAATTTGGAAGTGTTCGGAGCATCCATCTCAAACATATGGCCTCATTTGGTAGGGGGTCACTATCTTGCTCCTAGACCGAAGAAGATTGCACCTGATCCATCTGCCCATAGTTTTGACTCGAGTAGCACATTCGAATTCCATATGGGGGCACCGGGGCATCCCACCAGAAAATGTAGACCTTTATTGGAGGAGATCAAGAAGTTGATCAATGATGGGACCTTGACACAAGAGCTGATCCAGCAGTGGAGGACCAAGGATGAGGGGCAAGTCTGCATAGTGCTGAGGAAGCCATAGATGTCTCTACATTAAAAGACTTTCCTGAAGTAATACAAGGAATCAACTTTACTACCTGTGGCCCACATGTGGTAAAGATCTTTTGTGAAGGGGCATGTTTGTTGATTTTTATTCCAATGAAGAACACATTTCGCTTAACATACAATGTTCTTGAAAGCACATAGATGTATATTTTCTCGCTGTTGTAGGACACTGGATATCAATTACAAGATGTGACATTAGATGGATGTTGTAACAACGATGAGGTGTGATCTTCCCTACCAGACTCTGGTCAGCAAAGCAAGATTACTACTCTTTCGATGATGTTCAAGGACAAAAAAGCTCCGAATGTCAACCATGTAGAGTTGCTTGAAATTGAAACTCTAGGCATAATCTTCTAGGTAGTAAAGAATAAAAAAATAAGAATTAAAAAAGGAAAGAATTAAAGGAAAAAACAAGAGAAAAAAAGGAAGAAAAAGAAAGAAAGAGAAAAAAGAAAGAGAAAAGAATAATAAAAAGCACTCATATGTTTGAAACCTGGTAATAGGCTTGTTCGGATAAGAGCATGGCAATTTTGGGGAACTCCGCTGAAGCGATAAGGTGGCAATACACCATCCAATTCAAGAAACCTTAGCTTCATGAGTGATGGTAATATTTTCAAATCGTGACTATGCTGAGTAACTTGGGGCAATATTGTTTGCTCCATCGTCGTCCTCAAGACAAATGACTGTGACGAATTGATTTCCTCAAATAATGATAAAAGCGTAAAAAAAAGAAAAAAGAAAAAGGGAAAAAGAAGAAAAGAAAAAAAGAAAAAGAGAAAAAGGGGAAAAAGAAAAAGGAGGAGAAAAGAAAAGAGAGAAAAATAAACGATAGCATAGGTAAAATTAAAACTCGCACCACCTAGAACTCTATTCTTAGAGTAATATTTCTGCCCTCGAGTGTCATACAAGCCCACCCTTTTTGGGGGCGGAACAGATAATGAGAATTAAGAAAGAGTAGTATTCTACAACAACGCGGTAATCATGAGGATGAACCGAGTCACCTGGGAAGATTTCACAGCCTTGAATTACTAAATGGTTGAATCTAAGACGCTCTTGCACTTGATATCTAGAGCTCCTATTCTATTATTTCAAGATTCTGTATGTTAATCTAAATGATACCCTTCAGTGGAATGCCAATCAACAAATTGACAAGTTAAAGCAACAAAGATTTCCATGTATTACTTCAGAGACAAGATCCAGAACACAAGGTTGCGGATATTATTGGAGCACCTAACCAGAAACGACCCCACAATGTATATGATGAAGATGATGATAAGAGCTTATGTGTCAGACAGCTCAAGAACAAGAAGCGGGTTTTAGCCATAATGCCTTGGCTGGTTCAAGAAAATGAAGGACGAACCAGAAAGATAATGAGATTACAATATACGGGGGACGGTAAGAGGCAAATATTGAGTCTCCAAAGAATTAAAGCACAGGGATCGAGAAATGGTTCCCGTCAAGAGGCAACAAGAAGATTGAGATTAAGTTCAGAACATAGAAGCATTTTGCTCACCCCAATGACGAAAATAACAAATACTCAGAATATTGGGTCAAAGGAGTTGAAAGGTAGCCGAGCTCATGATCGAGTGGGGCAATGCAGAACAGGAAGAATGGTAAGAATCTCTGCACATGCATGATATAGAGTTTGTTTGTGGAACGGGCAAAGACCCCGAAGAAGAAAGGTAAGTGCTCTTGCAAAAGAACAAGAGCGAGTACTCATTTAACAAAAATTGACAGAAATGAAGATCAAAATTAAGCATACTACAAAAAAGAAAGGAAACGAAGAAATCTGAAGAATGACTTTTCAGGGCATATGATTTTAAAATATGTCTAAGAATAAAAAGAAAAAAAGAAAGAAAAAAAGGAAAAAGAAAGAAAAGAGAGAGAGAATTATATCGCGGAAGGGTTAAAAGACATGAATAAGATAAATAACTGATGAAAGGGTATACTGCAACAAAAGAGAAGAAAGGAAATCTGAGAAATAACCTTCCAGAGCGTAAGACTTTAGAGCAGAAAAAAAGAGGAAAAAAAAGAAGAAATAAGAAAAAGAAAGAAAAGAGAATGAGAGAAAAATGGTGATAAAAAGAGAAGAAGAAGAAAGAGGTAAAAGAAAGAAAATAGAGAAGAAAAAATAGAGAACAAAGAAAAGAAAAAGAAGAAAAAGAGAAGAAGAAAAAAACACGACATTGCATGCATCATATAGATAGAGGCATGCCAATTTTTGCTTGTTTTTAGGCAGGTATTTGAAGAATTATCAAAGAATTTACTAAAGAAAGAAAAGATCGGCAGCCATAGCAGCATGAGGCTAGATGTTAAATCCTTTGGGTCATCGGTAAGTCCTTCGGGCATGGTGTTAAGTCCTTCTGGCCACTATTAAGTCTTTCGAGCATGGTGATAAATCCTTCGGGCCATCAGTAAGTCCTACGGGCATGATGCAGCAGCCATAGCAGCGTGAGGCTAGATGTTAAATCCTTCGGGTCATCGGTAAGTCCTTCGGGCACGGTGTTATGTCCTTCGGGCCACCATTAAGTCTTTCGAGCATGGTGATAAGTCCTTTTGGCCATCAGTAAGTCATTCGGGCATGATGCGACAGCCATAGCAGCGTGAGGCCAGATGTTAAATCCTTTGGGTCATCGGTAAGTCCTTCGGGCATGATGCGACAGCCATAGCAGCGTGAGGCCAGATGTTAAATCGCTTCGGGTCATCAGTAAGTCATTCGGGCATGATGCGACAGCCATAGCAGCGTGAGGCCAGATGTTAAATCCTTCGGGTCATCGGTAAGTCCTTCGGGCATGGTGTTAAGTCCCTCAAGCCACCATTAAGTCTTTCGAGCATGGTGATAAGTCCTTCGGGCATGATAAGGCAGCCATAGTAGCGTGAGACCAAATGACGGTAGCCAGAGTAGCGTGAAGCCAGATGTTAAATCCTTCGGGCACGATGTTAAGTCCTTCGGGCCACCATTAAGTCTTTCGAGCATGGTGATAAGTCCTTCGGGCCATCAGTAAGTCCTTCGGGTATGATGCGACAACCATAGTAGCTTGAGGCCAGATGACGGTAGCCAGAGTAGCGTGAAGCCAGATGTTAAATCCTTCGAGTCATCAGTAAGTCCTTCAAGCACGGTGTTAAGTCCTTCGGGCCACCATTAAGTCTTTTGAGCATGGTGATAAGTCCTTTGGGCCATCAATAAGTCCTTCGGGCATGATGCGGCAGCCTTAGTAGCGTGAGTCCAAAGATATCAATAGCCTTGTAAAGAAAAGAGAAAGAAAAAAAAGATAAAAATAGAGAGAAGAAAAAAAGAAGAAAAAAGAGAAAAAGAAAAAAAAGAGCAGAAAAATAGGGAAAAAGAAAAAAAAGGAAAAAAAGAGAAAAAAGAGAAAAGAAAAAATTGAAGATAAAGGTTATATAAAGGAGAAGCCTATGTTTTCGAGCCCCCAGTGAAAGGCTGTATATAGGAAGAGCCCTAACTCTAGAATCTCAAAGAAGAACCAAAGGTGAAGAAGTTCTATATAGGGAGAACTTACGAGCCTGAAGATTCGACCGAGGAAAAGTGGAGAGTTCCAGAAGAACACGTGATTCTGAAGTCGTGAGCAGGGAAGTCGGATAGAAATGAGTGCTTTTGGTCTTTGCTTTGTTCTCGTTTCACAAGAACAAGCAAAGAGGGGCAACTGTAATCACTCATTCTTATCCGGTTTGTAAATATTGTGTTAATATATTAGTATATAATTAATATATGTTATTATTGCATGTATACATACTATATTATTTGTTTATTATATACGTGTGATTAATGTACGTAGAATGTGGGATGTGTGCATGTATATTATATACTATGTATGATGTATGTGTGTCACATGTCACGTATGTTTTAATAGTTTATATATGTACTAGGGTGTACTTGGTTATATTAATTTTGTATGTATAAAATGCACGTATATATATGCTTGTATGTATGTGATATATATGTAGTTTGCATGTGCATGTATTATGTATGTTTGTAGTATGTATGATGTGTGTATGCATATATATATATATATATGTATGTGTGTATGTGAATAAATACGTATATATGATTATTGATTATTATTATTATTATTAATTATATATATATGACAGATTATATTAAAAACCCAAACTATTTGTTAAAAAATGTCCAAGTCCATTGTTACAAATCAAAACCCAAAAATATTTACAAAGCCTGAATCGGCCAGCCCAACATTCTAAAAACCCTAATCCATATCGAATAAAATAACCCTAATATTGTCTTTTTGTCTGCGCAGCCAACTAAGAGCCGTTGGATAAATGTTTGATCCAACGACCACGATCAAAAGGGGAGGGCTATCCAGCTGGCCGCGTGTGTTACACGCCCAGATCGTTTGGCTGCCACGCGCACATATGATCCACGCGCGGATGCATCCTACGCGTCAGAACTCCTCGGCTGCTGAGCTCCACGTGCCGCGATATGGCGCAGTCCCACCAGTTTCCAGATTTCATTTGGTCCGTCTGTCATCGAACTATCTCAACCATTGGATTAGAGTAGGATAACGCGTCAGAACGCCTCTGGCGGAGAACATCACCACCATGCCTCCTCCCCATGCCGTCGTTCCAACCACCACACCAGATGCATCACCAAAAACACAAAAAAGCAGATCTGTTAGTACCGAATCACAGAAATATGTATTTTTATGTTTCATATCTACCAAAAGATCAGAGTAGGATATATGTATAAAAAAATTTGTAAGAACACTCGGTTACCAAGTTATCAGTTTGAAAATAAAAAAAAACAAAAAAAGCTTCGTGGTAATCCCTTCTTCTTTTACTCATTCTTGCATGCTTATTTAAAAAATAAAAATCATACAAAATAAAGAGAAAAAATATAAAGGGTTTAGAACTTATCCGACCACTGTGAATCTCCTCTGGCTGGCGACAAGCCCTGATGGGGTGAGCTGACCAAGAGGGGGTTGTTTCTGGTTGGGGTGTTTTTAATGTTTTCTTTTGCTTCGGGTTTTTCTAGATCTAGGTTAATAAGGGGTTGATCCCTCAAATACAAGGTTGGTTTCAGGCTTAGATGATAGATGGGAGTCGTTTGGGTTTTTTTTAGTTACTGGTGCCGGCAAGTCTCGGTCGGCGACAGCACATAAGGGGGAGCTCACCGTTTTCTGGAGAATAGGGCGGCCGGTACGACGACATGTGGCCGGATTCTGGGTTTGAACCCAGAGAGATTTTTTTTTGGTTGAATATCCTAGAGTGTTGAGAGGATTATCTCTAAGGGGTTTAAAAAAATGAGGAAAGAAAGAAATGAAAGCCGGATAGTGTGTTTTATAAGAGGGAGATAAAAAAAATGGTTTATCTACCTCCTAAGGACTCCCGCGTCTTTCAGTTTTTCAAAACAAGTCTGCCCCTTGGTATAATCACAACCCCAGTCCTCCCTGGTTTGCTAAAAATTTCAATTCAACCCCTAAATTAAACCGAAATCAGTTTTAAAAAGGAAAAAAATGCATGCTTAGTCCCTCCATATTTTTGAAGTTTTTAGTCTGAGCTTGCCGCATGGGTTAATCGCATTCTTAGTCCTCCTAAGTTTTGTCCAGTTCTCAATTGTGTCCCCAAGTGTGCATTTTGTTTATTTAATTTCAGCTTTCTATTTTAGTTTTCGTTCATTTTGATCCTTGGTAAATTTTTGAATATTTATGTTATTTTGTTTATATTATGTGTTTTTAGTATGTATAATTTGCCCATTATTTACTTATGATTTTTCTATCATGCTTTCTTTTGTTTTTAGGTATGTTATGTCTTGTTTTATTTTCTACTTCATTTGTTCGTGTTTGCATGCATATCTTTTATATGTAAGGTTTAGTTTATTTTGAATATCATGTTATATGCTAGCATGTTAGCATGTTTGTGTATACTAACATAAATTTCCATATCCATTTTTTAGGTTACATGTTAGTGTGCTTTTTTTACATAATGTATTGTTTTTATTTTGATGTGTGCATAAAACATGTCATATGTTAAGCTTTAATGTATTACCATGAAGATGATGTTTCATTAATCTAGCATCATATTATATATGTTAGGCACGTGTTATCGTTGTAGTTTATCTTAATATATTTAAGCATGTTAGATTTAATTATCTAATGTTGGAAATATGTTTTATTCTTGTTTATGTTTATACTTTGTTTTTTTATCATTATAATATGTTATGTTTTTTTATGTATTTTATTATTTTTGTTTAGCATTGAAATATTCCTGTTTTAGTACCATATCGATGTAAATATATGTCCTCTTTTAATATGTTTTATAAGGTTGCATAAAGGGTTAATATATTTTGTCAACGCGGTGCCCTTTTATCCGAGAGTAAACGGGGTCAGTATCAGGCGTAGTGATGGTGGTTGAGCTTTTACTCTCGGATAACGGAGCTTTTAAAATTTACTCGCATATATAATTAAATGTTAATTAAATTGTCACTTTAATCCAGAAAGTCTAATATTAATAAAGCGGTAATTATTAAAGTACCAATTTTGGACGGTGTGGGGGTGCTAATCCTTCCCCATCCGTAACTGACTCCCGAACCCAACATTTTTAAAATCTATGGTTTTATGGTGTCCGGCCTACGTAAGTGGCCGGTGGCGACTCCATTTTCAAAATAAAATACGGTTTTTTTAAAAACCCCACATAAGACATTATTTTCAAAACAAAATAAACAATAGATAAAAATACGTTTTTAGCGAAACAAACATCGCTACAATAATACATCCCTGCGTGTATCAAGGGTGAACAACAACCAATCTTACGCTCCTCTTAGCCATTGAAATCCTTAACTTATTCCTAAGCCGGATTAATCTTCACCATCAGTAGATTGAATGAAGACCATACACATTCGTTTCTTGATTCTAACTCTCCCAATATTAGATAAATAGATGAAGTTACGAGATCCCCTCCCAATTCTCTCGCAAACAAGAATAAGAACCAAGAATGAGTAAACCTTGAATTGAAAGTGCAAACTCTTATTACCTAAAAAAAATCCAATTGTTTCTCACAACCACAGAACACAATAACCTTAGCCAAATAGATTTAGTTCATGGCTAGGTTCCAAAGAAACACAAAACAAAGAATTCCTAACATAAACCTAATCTAACAAAGAAGAAAAATATGAAGAATGGTTGAAGCCTTTGTCGAAATCTCTCCCTCCTTCTCTTGTCGAAATCTCTCCCTTGCTCTCCCCTTGTCGAAATCTCTCCTTGCTCTCCCTTTGGAGTTGACGGCTTGGTCCTCAATCTATAGGGCTAGCTCAAAATCTTTTTTTGAGGAGGAAGTTAAGTTGGAATTAAATACTTTTAAAGAATATAATTCTTTATTATATTTAAATTCCTTCTAGATTTTCTCCTATCTTCTTGGGATTTAATTTCTCTTTAACCTCTTCATAGAAATCAAACTCCTTTGGGATTTAACTTTGCTCCATGTCATCTTGGGTTTATCTAGTCATCAATTTTGATTGCCATATCATCTTATCCCTTATCAAAAATTGCCCTGGCAACTAGCTCGGCATCTCCTTCATGCATTGCCCTGGCAACTAGCTCGACATCCCTTCATGCACTGCCCTGGCAACTGGTTCCAGCCTTGCTTTGGCAAGTGATTCTGCACACACACAAAAACACACCAAAGCAGTATTTTTTTCCACAAAATTAAGCAAAATATGAAATCAAGCTTGTCCACCAAGGAAACAATGCAAACATGCATGAATGACTAATAATGCAACTAATATGAGCCTAAGTCTAGCAATAATAAGAATAAAAGGGTGACTAAAATTGTACTTTTAGACACTTAACAATAGTATTTGTAGTGATACACTAGCATTGATCTATTGATCCAAACACAACTGATTAGTTGTTGCGGGCACATGTGCATTACTCATCATTATACATTTAATACTGGTATGGCAGGTGAGACGGTGAGTTGTGTTTTACAACTATGATCCATTGAAGGTTATTAATGCCGTTAAGTTACGATAGTATTTCTAGTGATACACTAGCATTGATCTATTGATCCAAACACAACTGATTAGTTGTTGCGGGCACATGTACATTACTTATCATTAAACTCGCATACCTTGCATTCTCAATTACATTACCTTGGGCTATGAAATGAATAAAAAGTAACAAGTACAAGTGATCTAAAGTAAAGTGAAAAGTGAAAGTGATATGATTTAAATAAAAATAAGTGATTTACTGGATATTTGATTTGACGTGACATTGCCTTATATATGTATATGAGATGTTGATTTTTATAGGTTACATGACAAAGGAACGACTTCGATAAGTCATTCTATACGATTCTAAATTCTTATATGTTATATTTAGTATTTTATTTATTATGCAATTTTTATTAAAATTAAAGTGCTTTAATTTGATTTATAAGTTTTGCCTCACTAAGTTCGTACTTAACGTGTGTTTGTTTCACACGTAGATTAAGACGGAGTATTTGAAGAGGAGTCGAGCATGCTGATCAAGCTTCAATTTGCAAAACATCAGTAAGATATTCTATCTTATGATAATCTCTAGTGGGCATGTAATTATTTAATTGCTAGTAGTGTATGATGCATAAATTAGACTAAAGGATAGATAAGTAATCAATTTTGATGATGAATCGTACATGAATAAAGCAAAATAAGGCATTAGCATTGTAACAGAGTAAAGCTAAGGTAGAAAGGGTAATTACTTTGCTAATAAGAATAATCGGTAATCGCATAAAGATTTTAAAGTCAAGAAAGGGCCTAGATAACGAACCTAGTTTTCACCTTGAATTGAACTGTTGTTTTTCAATAATTGCCAAATATGTTTTAAAATAATTAGTTCATGGTTGAAACTAGCTAAATGCACATAGGTTATGTTTTCAAGAAAACCGAGAAAAGATTAGATTTACAAACTAAAATTTGTAAATACTTGTAAAAATAAATTTATAAGTCGAGATTTCTTTAAACGACTCTGTAATATCTTTAATGTATATTCGATTTACGAGTATACGTTAAGGGTGTTACAGGGAGGCCTAGTGAACTTTAGGTTATTTAAAAATAGGCAAATTACACTAGAGGTGCACGAAACTGGCTCTAGCAAAAAAAAACAATGAACCTTAGCTAGAGGTGCCTATCTGGCTCTAGTCTTAGGGATCTTGTAAATATTGGAGGTGTCCGAAACTGGCTCTAATATAAATAAAAAGAAAAAGAAATATGCTAGAGGTGCCTAAAACTGGCTCTAGTGAACTTAAATCTAGCAAATAATTCGATAAAACCTATTGTTCGAATGGAATCCTATTAGTTGACTTGTACACAACTCCGCACACACACTTCCACTAGCATTGTAGTTCGATTTGGAGGGATTCTTCGTGCTATTCGAGGATAGAAAGGTAATCATTGTTTTGTGCCACGGTTCTGAGGATTGAAGTTAGGAAAGAAGCATGTTTTGTTGGTAAGGGCTTTGGCAAGTAATTGTTAGTGTTTTGCATTGCTTGAGGGCAAGCAATAGTTCAAGGTTGGGGGGTGTGATGAGTGTGCAAAAGTATTGTTTTTTCTTGCCCTTTTTACTCATATTATTGTTAGACTTAGGCTCATTTTAGGTGCATTGATAGGTATTCATGCATAGTTTTCTAGTTTCCTTAGTTAATGAGCTTGGTATTACATTTGGTTGGTTTTTGTGGAAAAATTGTTGTTGGTGTACTTTATTTTGTGCAAGACTGGATTGCTGTGGCAAGTGGAGATTGTCGTGGCAAGTTGGGTCATTGCTAAAGGAGTTGCTGTGGCAAGTAGTGGTCATTTCTGAAAAGGTTGTCGAAGTAGATTGCCGAGGCATAACTGGATAATTCTGGATAAATGCAATATTATCTGCAGCATTATCCAAATCGCAGTAGATAAACCCCATATACAAATTTCAAATCCCTGATCAAATAAGGATTATATCTCCAGGGAATTCAAATGCATTCAAATCCTCCTCATCAACAGCAAAGCTGATCGCATCGTCCCCTTTAAATAGAAGATCAAGTCGCAGCTTTGGGTGTGGAATTTTTGGGGAATCAGATTCTAGAGAGAAGGCTGATTGCACACTTCATCTCCTTCTTTTTTACTTTATGCGATCCATTTCTTGGATTATTTTTATTGAATTTCCTTTTTCCCCAGCCATGAACTAATTTAAATTGGCTAAGGTTATTTTGGGTTTGTGGTGTGATAAACGTTTGGATGGTGTACCTTTTTTACTACAATTTAAATTCAAAGTTTGTTCATTCTTGGTTCTTATTTTTGATTTTGAGTGAATTGGGAGAGGATCTTGAGAGTGATCTATTTATCTATACTCAGGAGAGTTAGATTCAAGAAACAGATGAACATGATCTTCATTCAACAAATCATCAATGAAGGTTAATCCACCTTAGGAATAAGGATTGGATTTCAACGACTAAGAGGAGTGTAGATCGGTAGTTGTTCATCCAAGGTTAACACAGGGATGTATCACCAAGGCATGCACAACTAACTAGTTTTCGATCAGGGATAACAAGAAGACCTTGAAGAACACTTCGTCGAGCTTTGAAGGAAGAAACCCAGTTGCCACAATATAAATTGTGACCTAGTTGCCACGGTAATTGAGCCGGTCTTAATTACCACAACAATTGAGTTGCCTCAGCAATCAATTGCCTCGATAATTGAAACAACCATTACACCACTACTCATGATAACCCGACCTACTCTCTTATTCGATTACTTTCTTTATTTATTTTACATGTTTAATTATTTTACTTTTTGCTTCCAATACCTATCATCACTATTCATTTATCTTTTAGTGCGAGAAGTTAAAAATCATAGTTTTACCAATCCCTATAGAGACGATATCTTTACTATACTATAACTTGCGACGTGTATACTTGCACCAATTGCGAAGCACTCAAAACACACAATAGAAGGTAACAAGCAAAACCCTAATGAGGGTTTACTTGAAATCTAGGATATGCATTTTGAAATTTTGGTATGGAATTGCATTTCTTGTTGGATGAAATATGTTTAAACTAAATATTATGTCTTATTTGGTTTTTTATTATTTTTTTGAAAATGTTACCCTTTCTATCGCTTTGAACCTAAAAAGGTTAGATTTGTTTGTAATGAGGATGAGTTTATTTATGAGTTGGTTTCTTGCTGCAGTGATTCATGTGAAGATTTAATCCTTAGGATGACAATTTCAAATTTGAGTCCTATTTTTGACAAAGTTGGTGATAAACTTGGTAATGAAGTTGCCATAGTCGGTGAGGAAGCTGTGTCTGAAATGTTGGCCAAATGTGATAGGCCGTATGCAAAAAAACATGTCCTCTATTCATTAAGTTTTAGTAAGTTGATATTTACGTATTCTTATTGCATCTCAGAATGAATAATTGAATGTATACGTTTTTTATTTTCATGTTTTACAGTAAAGGTGAATGTAAAATGAGGAAGCAAACTGATGAAAAAGTGGCTACCGAGGTAGGTTTCAGTGGATTATGATGTGTAAAATGTTAAATTCATTCGAATTTGTCATAAGTAGGTTAGGAAAGAGTTAGACAAGAAATGGGAGAACATGCCAAAGGAAGAAAAACAACTTTACATTAATGAAACTGAGAAAAAGAAGGTGGCAAACAAAGAGTATAAATCAGGGCATCTGAAGAAGGTAAGAGGGAATAGCAGTATAAAGACCTTGTTTGTTTGATACAGTAAGATTGGCATAGAAACTTATCCCATGTAGATATCTTTTGACACAAGGTGTAGTCAAAAGAAATTGAACAATTTCATTAAAGAAATGAAGACGATAAAGATTGATCTTGTTCTTGATGAAATTGGTTTTGAGGCGTTAGTTTTTATAAAATTGCGTATTTTACGTCGGGGCTTATGTAGAAAATTAATAGAAAGTTTTGATGTTGGAAGGAGTGTTATTGAGTTTGAAGGACACAACATTACTTTATCAGTTGAAGATGTAGAAGCTATATTGGCCTTAAGAATAAGGGTTTTGATGTTCATAAAGTACTATCGAGGGAGAATGGTAGAGAACTTAGTGTAAAGTATAACCTCAGCACATTTTTAACTTATCAGAAATCAAGCGAGATATAGTGTCTGATGCTTTTGAAGGGGATGCTTTGAAAGCAAGGGTGTTGATGTACATTATTACAATTTTTTTGTGTCCTACTACTAAGATATGCCTATGTGGAGAGTTTTTGAAGTTGTTGTACGACGATTGCTTACAGGGTAAAGTGAATTGGGTCAAGTATGTTTACGATACGCTTATTGAGGCAATAAGCTATTTAAAAAGCCAAGAAGGCACGCTTACGTAAAAGGGTGTATTGCAATCTTAGAGGTAATGTTTAATTAGCACTAGTTATGAGAAATCAGTGGAACTGAGTTTTGTCATATTAATGTTGTTGTGTTTTGAATGATATGGAATTTAGGTTCAACTGTATGATTATTGGTTCGGGCTTGATAACATAGCCAATGTAGCTTATAATGGTGGTGAGGCTCACATCTTTATTGGGTGGAGTCAAAGGTCATGTCTATTTATGCCCGCTTGAAGAGCGATCGAGCTTTGAATAGACCAAAGGTATCCACTGGTTTATAATTCATCTAGTATGTCAAATTACAATCATTGTTAATTATATTTTTTTGCACTCTGAAGATTATTGCCTAGAAGCATCTATTACCTGAAACTTTTGAAGCACCTAAAGTTAACGAATCTGCGGAAGTCATGGAAGCACAGAAAAGCAGGAAAGCTTTGAAGAGATGTAAGGTAATACTTTATGATTCATTTTATTAATAATTTATTATGTGGAAGGAGAATCTTTAATATTATTTTAATTTGCATGGTTCTTTCATAGAGTATGATGTTGCAGGATGCAATGATGGTGGTACAACGAGGGAAATGATGTCAGATGCTTCAGCAAATAATGTTGAAGGTGAAAGGGGTAAAAGAGGTTGTCAATACGGGATTTGAGAAGCAAATTAAAAGTGATGAACAAATAATGTATGAGGTGAATGGGCTAAAAGATGTTGTCAATACGGGAATTGAGAAGCAAATAAAAGGTTAAGAGAAATTGGACAGTAGTATGAGGGGGTTGATCAGAAGATGTTTGAAGAGAAATTGAGTATTCTTTCTAAAGACATCGCAGATGTATGGGCCGATATGAACTGCTTGAAGTTGAGTTTGGTTGTGAAGATGAATAATAGTGATGTTAAAATGAACGGTTTTGAAGTGGAAATTAACAAATTTGAAGTCAAAATCACATATTTTGATGTCAAAATCGATAATGTTGATGAGGATATCAATGCAATGTGGTCAGAAATGAGAGGTACTTTGCAGAAGATGTCAAGGAATAAGGAGCTTGATAGGGTCCATATTGTGAATGAATTTAATAGGATTATTTCCTGTAAGTTTGTGGAGACGTCACCTCAGAGATATAACGGTCAAAGACATTTATACAAAGACAAAAAATGTTACTCCGTCTTCTAAATGCAAAATACCCCAAGGTGGAGCTAAGCTCTACTTAGTTTTAGATACAAACTCTGACTGTCCAGCACCAATGAAGAAAAAGGTAAAATCTAACTTTATTTAAAGATCATTTTCATCTTGTTCTTGTACCTATAGGCTTGACTAGTGTAAATTTCCATGTTTTAGGATCCGCATGCTGTGGACTAGGTTAGTAACATATCCCCTCGACTCCCAAAGGATAACCATTCAACTGCATAAAGCTTGGAAAGTTAATTTGGAATAATTATTCTATGTAATTATCATTCTCAATGGTAATTGTTGGTTGTGTGTACAATGTGCTTCAATAATTTCAAATGGCGGTTGCCATATGCATTGAACATTGGACCTTAATCCCATTGAATTAAACATTGGAAATAATGCAGTTTTGGCCATTAAGGCCATCAAATTAAAAGTTGTACCTTAATGGTTATGATTTTATTTTTGTTTACATAATTTATGATTGTTGTTCATCATATCTTACTTTCTTGTGAAAGGTTGAAAATATGTCAATAAAAGTTTCGTATGTTGTACTACTTGATGGGCTTCATGACGGAGAATAGTCTTACTATGATTATTTAAGGAATACCCTATTGGTGCAAGAGTAAGCCTTTAACACTATAACTTTTACGTTGTCATATTGTGAAATATAAAATCAAGCATATAATACAATATTTGTATGCAACTATGTGGTCATTACACTCGATAACATTTATTACACTATTAGCGAAATTGAAACGTTACAACCCAGGCAACGGCCTGACAATATGGTTAGTTAATAAATAGCGCGTATGGCTTGAAATTATATGAAACATTTGAAACCTATTTTTCTAAGTGGTGATTATTTTTTAAAATTGGCAAGATTATTGATATGGTGTTCTTGTTTGAGGCTCGCAATGAGGCAAAGAAAAGAATTAAATGTCGGGCTTTTATGGTTTGTGATCTTTATGTATGTTTTTTTACCATCTCATAAAATGTTTAAGCCATATTTCTTTGTTGATAAATTGTTATCAATTGTAAATAACAAATATTGTTAATTGTTAAGAACTCAGAAACAAGTGAAAAATGCAACAGTGTCATCGTTTACAGAGTGCAATGCTAATTTAATGAAGTATTATGGGAACATTATTGGCGCTGATATTGTAAGATGAAATCTGTTAAAGGATTTAGTTGTTAATTAGTTTCAATATATGCTAAATTTTAATTAGTTGATGACAAAATATTTGCAAGTATTCATCCCCATTAATGACTCCAATTTCCACCGGTACTTGGGTATTATTCATATGGCATGTGAGGAAGTTTGAATACTAGATAGCGCACCAATTCAGTATAAAGAGGAAGCAGTTATGAAAATGGTGAGAAAACATCCATTTGTCGCATCACCATGTTAGCATTGTATGTTATTAATGTATAGGAATGAACTTTGTAGTATGCTTTCATTATTGTTCAGATACGCACTTTTGCAGAACTTGCTAAGCATGAAGACTTCGTTAAGGTGTTTGGCCAACCGAAGGTGGCATTTGACAAGTTGAAAATTGAATGTCCTAAAGTCAGTGAAGAAATTGGTATTCAACTTTCCATATTTATTTATTGTTAGAGTTAAATTAGTAATTAAATGACTAGAACCACATCAAACTTGATAGATTGGACTATGGTATGTTAGTCATTGCAAGGATGAAGGGCATACAGACAGGTACCCAAATCAGCGAGCTGTCGCATATCGTAAGTGAATGATTATCATTACTATTTCATTTATAATCAAACGTTGAATTCTTATCGTCCAGTATCTTGTACTAACATATTTGTTTATTTCCAAATATAGGGAGTTAGAGAATGTGATAGGATGCAGGTGCTATACGAGCTATGTGTATATAAAGAAAACAAGAACATGTTTGCGCTGCATCGTGCTGTCAAAAAAATAAGAAACTGATGATGAGAAAGGGAAAGGGAAAGAAATCAAAACATCTGAGAACTATTACTGGACGTTAGTATGCACGCAGAACCATAGAGGAATGCTTCAGGTTAATTTCTAAAACCATTATCTTTTCACAATTATATCATATTAATTCGATATGCAATTATAGTTATTGATTTCTATTATGGACTAACAAAATTGGGTTTTGCTAAATTTATAATCTGAGTTATGGTACTGAGACTTGGTCTCCATTTCCTTTTGGTTTGACAACATATCCTGCTTCAATTCGTAACCCTTAGATAAATTTTTGTGAGAAACGATCTTCGGTCCCATCTTGACAGATGATAAGTTTAAATTTATTGCACTATTTTAGTGACAACTAAGTAAGATCATTCCTAATTAATTGAGGTCATATAATGCATGCAAGCAGGTTTGGGTTGATGTTCAAAAACTAAATGGTCGATCTTGGTTCGTGGTGAGTAGAGGGGATCTGGTAGCATCCCTATTTTTTGAAATTTTTTTGTACATCCCCCACCTCAGCTTGTACAGAAGTCAACTTTTTTTGTACACTAGTTTCAAACTCTCCACCCCACATTTAACATTTAATATTATTATTACTTTCAATGTTTTTATGGCTCAATGAAAAAATGGAGAACTAATTTTGAAACTATGGATGCGGGTATTGTCGAATTTTGCTAAAACTTGGCAAACGATTGAATATTTAGAGTAAAAGTGCAAGAAAATAATGCCAAGGTGAGTCTTATGCGTGCAAGTGTACACGGTCAACAAGTAACACAATAGTAAGATGAGTATTGAATCCACGTGAATTGACCAAGAACTTATTTGCTTATGTTTACTTGTTTTGTAAAAAAGTGTTTGAAATGATTAGGACTTTTGATTGAAAGATAGCAAAACAAAGTATTGAAAAATGAAAACAGTCTGGTAACGAAAGTGTTCAATTGAATGATGAGAGTTGGCAAGGGATGCCTGGATTTCACGCTACTTATACCAGCTTTTAATGATATCCTGCCTTGGTTTTGTTGCCGAGCAAATTCAAGGTAGTATTGCCTTTGTCAATGCCAAAACCCTAAGTTAACCACGATAAAACCCCTATATGTCTATAGTGAAGCTTTTTAGTAATTAACTCGATTAAGTTTCAATATTTACTCCTAAGGGGTAGACTCACTTCCGAAGTAAGTTCATCTACTTGAACATATTTTGTCGAAGCTTCTCGCCTTAGTATCTAGCAACTGATTGTTGTCCCTTAAGTCTGTTAAGATATTAAGGTGCAATAGGCACACTATGCCAACTGTCGTATGGCAAAGGATTTGAGAAAATTAAGTACTAGCAAATAGAAAATAATGCCAAGGCATTTTAAATTATTAAAAACCAAACATAAAATTAGCGTTCATCGCATACATCCCCCAACCAACTGTAAAAGCTTAGTTCTTGGTTGGGAGTCCATCCACAAAATACAATCGTATATTAACATCACCATTCAAATAAAATTAAAACTAAGAGGATGGGAAAGAAGGAGATCTGTTGATGCAGCCCTTCGATTGGTACAAAGCTCTTGGTCTTAGCTGGTCAAACCACATTGCCTCTTAGTTTACCACGGTGCAGCATCTCTTCCAATCCCCATCATGTGGTGGCTTGAACTCTTTTAAATAGGCTTACGTGGAAACCCTAGGATAAGCTTTGGAGTTTGAATTTTGAATGTGCAAAGGGATAAAATATGGTATCCTCTTTATCCCTATTTGAATCCTAGGGCTGACGTGTACAGGGTCCAACAACTTCTTTGACCGGTCATTGGACATTAATCCTTTGCCAGCCGAGCTTGGCATTGTTTGGTCCATCTATACCAACTGCTACTGTGCAATTCTCTTCCTTATTTTTTTGCGATCTCTGCTAGCACCTCTCTACCATGCCTGCCTGGCTGTGTCTTACATCAAAACCAGCAAAACAACCCTTCATACTAGCAATAAAATAGCTCCTAACTCCTTATGCAAATGCATGAATTTTAACAACTAAATGCAAACATATCTACTTAAAGACAAGCAAAAGCATTGTGAAATAAGCATAAAAATCAATACTTTTGAGGAGTTAACACATCCCCAAACCTAGCTCATTGCTTGTCCTCAAGTAATGCAACTAAAAGTCTAAAAAACTAGAAAAATAGAAGAAACACGTCGGAAAAAATTTGTCATGGTTCCCAGCACCTGCTAGCTAGCAAAATATTATCCTAGCTCCGTCCTCGATTATTTAGTGCATCAATGCCAAGCAAACAAGCAAATTCAAGTGCAACAATATAATTCTAGTCTAAGGTCATCCAATGCATAAAAAGTGTGGGTAGTATGCATCAAGTTTACTTAACTCCCTTAGCCAACTTTACTACCCAAACTCAGAATTTTTATTTTTATTTTTTCCTTTATTTGCCAAGGGTGTTTTTATGTTGGAATTTAATTAGGGTCGTTTCATGTACTATTTGGCGTGAGATATAAGAGGGAGCAAACCACGAATACCCACGTTAATCCAAATTACATCACTAAGCTAACCCATTACACTTATACCCTAGAGTTATGTTGGCTTAAGAACTAAGAGGGAGCAAACTATGAAGACCCAGGTTAATTATTTTCCTTAATACAGATGAGTGTTCTAAAAAAAATTAGCTTTTGGCAAAACATTGTTGCCTTATTCTTTCTTTCAACCTTGGTATTTTGTCTCTCTTTTTTTGAGTTTAGTTTCAAGCGAACCTAAGTTTTTTTTTGCAGACTAGATACATACCGCGTGTAGAGTGAAACTAAAGTTCCCTAAACTAGAGTTCAATTTCCAAGCTACTTGGCAATGCTAACCTGCCGATATAGAAGTTCTAAATTCTAGTTCCTTCATTGGACGTATAATCTAGCACAACTTCTCTGAAACTAGCAGTGTTGGTAACAAGTATAAAATTGACCGAGGTAATTTTTTAGCGGTTTGGTATGCATGTGTTAAATCCTGCATAGCAAACATAATGCAAACTGAAATATAAACATGAATGTCATGGCAATAAATGTAAGGCAACCCATACCCCTAAAACTAAGGTGTGCATTCTCCTCAATGCATGAAAACAACACATATATACAAATAAAATTTAAAATGCATGAACATGTGAATGGAAAATGAAATGAAATGCATGGAGTTTAAGAGGATGAAGACTCCATTTCGGAGGGTTCTGAACGTGAAACACGTGTTTTCCTTTTGATGAAACTCCCTCGACTAGGAGCTATATGCTACTTTCGCTTAAGGCTGTGCTTTGATGTGGCTGCAAAAGCTCCAAGGTCGTGGAGAACTTCCTCAACAATCTTCACTGGCTTAGAGGCAGCCAAGACATCAGTAGTAGCAAATGAGGCAGGTGCTACAGGTGTGGCAGCAGTCTTGGCTTGGCTTTGAATTCCTTCATCTTCAGATTTAGGTAGTGTATCAGTTCTGGCAGATTCAACTTGTATTGTAGAGACTGGGACGGTGGCATCAGATTGTGTCAGAGTGTGGACAAGATGGCATGTCATCCTTGGCAAGGAGGTCGGCAGGGAACTCAAAGAACACTAGCAATGTATGTACGGATATGCCTTAAAGTGTTTGTTTGATGGCACAGTTTCTGGCATAAACATACTGCCAGAACATAGAGTTCTTCTTCTCGGCTTTCTCTATATTTTGGAGGATGATCTCCAGGCATTGGTAGATTTGGGAAAGTATTGCCATTTATCCAGCTGGCATCAGAGTCACAGTTTCTGCCTTTGGTGCCTTTTTCTTTGGCACAAACTCAATAGTATTTTGCTTGCCTTTCTCCTTTGCCTCTGTGGCAGTCAACTGTCTCCATAGGGTAGGAGTTATGGCGGTACCCTTTCTCTTTTGAATGCTACCTGAATTAAGCTGTGGCACGACGTGCTGCATGCAAATGGTATAGATTAGAGAGGGGTAAATAAACTTTCATTACTCTTACCAGCACACTTAAAAGTCTCTTCGATGATAAGCCATCCAACATTAATCTTGCAGCTAGTCATGATAGTGTAGTAGTGCCAATCTTTCCCCAAAAATTGTCTTATTGTGGGTAGTCAGCATTAGGTTTGCCTTCAAGAAGTGATTCCAACCCCGTGGCTAAGACTTCAATGTCAACCGTTTCACAGTTCGATGTCCTTTTGATGACACGTTACATTGGGTATCGGCCTCACACGGTTCTTTCAATATCGTCTTCCTCTTAGCACCGTCCAAAGATTCTAAAAACTTGGTGTGCTCATCCTCTTTTCCATCCAAAGAAAAATATTATTTATACAACCATCATCAAAACAAGCACACTTACCTCGCACCATCAAGAAAGGTGAGTCTTTGGTTGTAAGATGAACATAGAATTCTCGAACAACATTGGCATGGACTTTCCCTGGTGGTTGGCAGAATTTCTCCAACTTATGCGTCTTTATCACCTTGACAAACTTCGAGGAATAACCCAAGCCTTCTTATAGCAGAAGGTTCTTGATTCAAAATTCTCCTCATACTTTTTGCGGATCTCTTTATTGAAAAAGATCTTGAAGGGTGTTGAAGAAAACGCCATGAAAACTTTTGAAAATTCTGATGGTTTGTTCGAAGAAATGGAAGTAAATCTTGCTTTTCTCTCTTGATAAAGATAATAGAAAGAAGAGTGAAAAAAATTAGCTAAGAATCGATTATGGTTCAAGTAGATTAAGGAGTAAAATGGTTGAGTATTTTAAATGGTGTTTTTAATTTGGCCGGTCGAGTAGGGATAATGATAAGGGTTTAGCGTGTTTGGGGAAGATAAATAGTAATGTGATAAGACGTCTTGGGGAAGATAAGGTGATAGGTTAAAATTTAAATTTTAACTTTTCACCTTAGACGGCTAGGGTTAAATTCAATACTTAGCAAAAAAAATTCATTCTCTCTTGGGCCGAGCATCATTAAACCTTGGGCAGCTAACATAAATCTCCTCTCCAAATTTTTCTTATCGCCCCATGCCAGTCCTGTAACACCCTTACCAGTACTTAATTCTTAATACTAGTAAGGAATGCACCTAATATTTAACCGTATTTTATACGAATCTAATTAATCAAAAACAACAATTTTCAAAAATTTCAATTTATCACGTATAACCAATTACTAAATTTTAACTTATCAAATATTTTCCTTTATCAGGGAGCAACTTGGCAGTTTGTAACTACACATTTTAATCAAGAAAACTGTCTAAAAATTGCCTAAATTAAAAATGATCTTGATTACTCTAAAAAATCAAATTTATAACTTTACCCGATTACCATTACTAGTAATTTCTTTAAACTAGTATAGTCCACATTATAAAATAACCACTCATCTAGATATTAATATTACAAACCATACCTAGACCCGTTAAAGTGAGCTACTATTATTTTATACATGCCAACTAGAGATAAACAAAATACATCAAAGATGTATAATATCGATATGACTATTATCTCCCTGAACGATGATGCTGATACTCCTTACTCCTGCCCGAGATTACTACCTACACGTGAAAATCATCACACGCTAAGTATATACTTAGTGAGGCAATATAATTATTAACATACATCAACATGCTTGAATTATAACAATAATAAAATAAACATGCAATTTGATCACTGTTTCTTTATTTCCCTTATGTTAATGAAATATTAACATAATATAATCCGGATTCATAAATCCTAGTAATATCCTTGCCATTATTCGAGATTTTACCTACTCTCTAACTTATTTACCATTTATCATCAAATAAATTATTGCCCAACATAGTTTGAGGACTTGAGTACACGAGTCAAAACTGCACCGAAGTGCTAAGAGACCGCACATAAGTGCTAAAGAACCACACCAAAGTGTTAATAAATCGCACTGAAGTGCTAAACCGCTGGACTCTATGGCATGCCAACTATACTCTAAACCTCAATTACTTATTTGGGCATACTTTCCAATTCCATATTCGATTGATCCATGGCAATGTAGCAGTTCATACCCTAAATATCTCATAAACATATTAAAATTAAATTACCTGTGATCAATGCATGTAATACTTCTACCTTTGACAATTCTCAACATGTCAAATATAAATTCATGATATAATTATCAAGCAGTTATTAATAAGGTAGACTTCTCACAAGTCTTCCAAATGATAATTATAAAATTTTCCATGCATAATAATGCACTCACCTTGACACTTTATACTTGGTCAATATCCAACTAGCCTCACTAAGTTCAACTTTGGTCCCGTTCTTTTCCTCGATTGCTAATTCGATCTTGATTTTGATCACAGTCTACAAGTATATTAAAAACACCATAAGTACATTCCCAATTGTATGTTAGTATTTTACTAACACATAAACAATATAGGAATAATATTCCTATAATCACCCTAATATTTTCCAAATATTAGTTTCATGACATAAGTCATTTCATCCTCAATACTTTATATTTCTTTAAAAATTAACTCAAAGAATGATTTATAACTCATTCTAATATTTATTCCAGCATAATACTTCCATGAAAATAATTTTTCACTTTAGTCCTTGAATTCTTCCAAATTGCCGAATTGGTCCTCAATCTTTTCAAATTTTCTGAATTGGTCCTTATAGTTTTACAAACTTCCAAAATGGCCCAAATGACATTCTAAAGCTTGTAAAATCATAATTTCAACATTTCCAAATTTATGGAAATTTTTCCATAATTTCCCCTAATTCTTACAAATTGCTGAAATCATCGTTGTAACTTTCCAAGTTTCTAAATTGATCCACTTAAAACTTAAACATCATTTCCAAACTTTCACAATCATTCACATATCAAAATCAATCTAAATTCAACTTTTCTGCCAAAACCCTAACTTTGAACAATTTAGGGTTTAACTATTTCCATGTAGTTTCAACCATCACACAAGCTATAATATGGTTCCACGACATCATATTCATTAAAAACTGAACTTAGTTCATCCTAAATCAACATCCCCTTTATCCATCAAAATCACAAAACCAAGGTTCTAAGCAAGGAAAACATGAACAAATGGTACCAAAAGATAGAGAATTTCATGTAGATTAATTTCATGTTTCATGCCTTCATCAAATTCCAACTAAATAAGCTTGAAAATCAAGAAGAAAAAATTTTCTTCCTTACCTTGGGGTGTTATAAACTTGGCTGAAATTGGGGGAGAAATCTTGAAATTTCTTTTCCTTCCAATTTATCCACTTGTACTTCATATATAAAAAATGAATTTAAAATTCATTTTAAAGTCTAATGACCTTTTTACCCTTGTAACCCAAAGCTCCATAACAAGCCACATGTCTACCTACCAATCCAAGGGCCCAAAACAGTCCAAGGAGTTAGTGATTACCAACTTTGCCCTTGCCATCTTCAAAAATTACCAGCTTGCCATTTTTCATCTAATGGCTAAGATTAAACATGGAAAAGTAACCTTTGATCCAATGGTCAATATTAATTTCCATTAAAATAAGACATAGAAATGACCATTTTACCCTTGTCTCATTTTAATAAAATATCTCCTAAAATACTCATAAAAGATTTCTCATTTATTCGATTAAATCTGATTATCCGAATTTTTCCTGAACATTAAAGCTTTATAGCTATTAATACAAACTCCGTATCAAAGATCTGGGTAACACGAAAATGACACTCTTGGGGGTAAACTATTCATTTACGGGACTAACTTACATAATTTTGAAAATTACAACTTAGTCCTTAAACTTTTCAAAATCTACACTTTGGCACAAAACTTTTCAAAATTTATATTTTGGTCACAAACTTTTCAAGTTTTACATTTTGGTCACTAACCAAAATTTTGAGGTATTACAATTCTTCCCCCTTAAGAAAATTTGTCCTCGAATTTTCCTAAGTACTAGCTTGAAAAAGATGCAAATACTGCTTTTTCATTGATTCTTCAGGTTCCCAAGTAGCTTCCTCTACTTTGTGATTTCTCCATAACACTTTGACTAGATGAATCTTTTTATTTCTTAGTTGTTTTTCTCCGCAAGCTAATATCCTCACAGGTTCTTCCTCGTATGTTAGATATTGTTGAATCTCGATTTCTTCTGGTGTAATGACATGCGAAGGATCTGATCGATACTTCATCAGCATGGTTACATGAAAAACATCATGGATCTTACTCATCTCGGGTGGAAATGCTAACTGATATGCCACTAGACCCATCCTCAAGCTCGAACCAATTTAATGGTGTTCTGCATTTCCTTCCATATAATGCTTCATAAGGAGCCATCTTTATACTTGATTGATAACTATTATTATATGCGAATTCTGCCAATGGGAGATGCTTCTCCCAAGAACCCGCAAAATTTATTATACTTGGATAGTTCTCTCCGACTGCCTGCCCGTTTGGGGATGAAAAGAAGTACTAAAATGTAATTTAGTTCCAATGCCTTGTGTAAAGCACTCCAAAATCTTGAAGTGAACCTGGGATCCCTGTATGATATAATAGACATAGGAACACCATGCAATCTAACAATCTCCTTGACATATAATTCTGCCAGCTTGTTCAAGGAATAATTCATGCGAACTAGTATGAAGTGTGGCGATTTAGTCAATCGATTCACGATCACCCAGATTACATCCTTTTTACTTGGCGTCAAAGGTAGACCCGTTACAAAATCCATAGTAACTCTTTCCCATTTCCACTGTGTAATGGAAATTGGTTGAAGTAATCCAGATGGTACCTGATGTTCTGCTTTTACTTGTTGACAAGTCAAACACTTGGCAACAAATTCTGTGATGGTTCACTTCATGCCAGGCCACCAAAAATGACTTTTTACATCTTGATACATTTTGTTACCACCTGGATACATTGTTAAAGGGCTGTAATGGGCTTTAGAGAGTATTTCTTTCTTCAGCTCATCATCCTCAAAAATGTATAAACGTCCTTTATAATATAAGCACCCATTAGACTTTACTTCAAAGTCCTTAGATTCACCGCTTTCAATCTGCTTTATTCTTTCCAAGCACCCTTCATCTTTGGCTTGTAATGCTTTAATTCTCTCTATCAAAATTGGCTTGATTTGAAATTCCGCCACTAATGCACAATTTTCCTACATTTTTAGCTTGGCATTCAGGGCTCTCAAGGAAGAAAATGTTTTCCGGCTAAGTGCGTCTACTACCATATTAGCCTTTCCCGGATGATAATCAATAATTACATCATAATCTTTGATTAATTCTATCCATCTTCTCTGCCTCAAATTGAGCTCCTTTTGGGATAACATGTACATCAGACTTTTATGATCAGTGAAAATATAGCATTTTTCACCATACAAGTAGTGTCGCCAAATTTTTAGAGCAAACACCACTGCAGCCAACTCTAAATCATGAGTGGGATAGTTCATCTCATGAGTTTTGAGTTGTCGAGAAGCATAAGCTACCACTTTTCCTTCTTGCATCAGCACATATCCCAAACCATTATGGGAGGCATCGCTATATATTACAAATTCTTTTCCAGGTTCTGGTTGCACTAAAACAAGAGCTTCTATCAGAACCTTCTTTAATTGATCAAAGCTTTCTTGACATTTTTCTGTCCAAACGAACGATACATCTTTTCTTAACAACCTGGTTATTGTAGAGGCCATCATTGAAATATCTTTCACAAACCACCAATAGTAACCAGCTAATCCCCAAAAGCTTCTCACTCCGAAGATATTCTTAGGAACTTTCCATTCAAGGATTGCTTGAACCTTCTTAGGATCAACTCGAATTCCTTCGGCTAAAACTATATGCCCAAGGAAATTTACTTCTGATAACCAAAATTCACACTTTGACAGCTTTGCATACAACTTCTTTTCTCGTAAGATCTGGAGAACAACTCGAAGATGAGCATCATGCTCCTCCTTGGTTTTCGAGTAAACCAATATGTCATCAATAAATACTACCACGAATCGATCCAAATACAGCTGAAAGATTGCATTCATTAAATCCATAAACGCTGTTGGTGCATTTGTAAGTCCGAATGGCATTACTACAAACTCGTAATGCCCATATTTGGTTCTAAAAGTTGTCTTTGGTATATCCGCTTCCTTGATTTTTAATTGATGGTACCCCGATCGAAGATCAATCTTAGAGAACATTGTTGCTCCCCTAAGTTGATCAAAAAGATCGTCAATCCTCGGTAAAGGATATTTATTCTTTATCGTCACTTTCACCCTCAAATACTATTTCTGAACCATTTGGTCCTTTTAAGACTACTCTTTTTAATCGGCATTCAACCGTAGCATCATATGCCGATAGCCAATCCATTCCAAGAATAATTTCAAATTCTTGGAAAGGAAATTCCATAAGATTAGCAGGAAATTCTACTGTCTGAATTTTAAAGGACATTTCCTATATATTCTACTCACTCTGGCACTTTGTCCTATTGGATTGATAGCAACTATCTCACTCGAAATTAGTTCTACGGGAATGTTTCTTTCAAATATTACTTTAGAACTAATGTATGAATGAGTAGAGCATGGATCAATCAAGGTAAAAATAGGTATGCCAAAGAGTTCGATCATACCTGCAACGATCTCTACATCATCTCGATCATCAACAGTTTTGATGTTGTGTACCCGAGCTGTAGCTCTACTTTCTTGATTGGGTGTTGATGCAAATGCTCCCGATTTTCCACCTTTGTTTCCCTTGCCCCTTTAAGGCACTGCAGCAGATTGATGTGGATGAAGTTCCGGACAATTTTTCTTAAAATGCCCAGCTTGTCCATAATGGAAACATGCTCCGATCAACCAGCATTGACCAGGATGTCTCTTGGCATAATGCTCACATTCCGTAATCTGGCGAACTCCATAACCTCAAGTACTCACAGTATTCATCTGAGATTGCTTTGATTTTCCTCCTGCATACCCCTTTTTTAACTGAAGAGGCTGATGCTGCAGGATGCTGCTGTGACATTCCTTTGCCGTGTTTAAATGATGATGCAACAAATGAACCTCCAGACCTTTTCCCGGTCTGACTCTATTTTTCTGCCTTCTCCTCGAGGTCCACTCTTTCTATAGCATTGGCTCTATTCACCATTTCTTGAAAGGTAGTGAAATTACGGGAAACCAATATCCTCTTATATTGCAAATCTAATCCAGCTATGAATCTGTCGATTCTAGACCTTTCAGTTGTGAGGAATTCCATCGCAAATCAGCTCAGTCTATTAAATTTGCATTCATATTCATAAACCGATTTGCCATGTTGTTTTAACTGCAGAAATTGTTGTCTCATGTCTTCGACAAATACGTCTCCAATATACTTTTCTTTGAATTCTTGAAGAAAGAATTCCCAAGTGACCCGCTCCGGAGGTACTTGTGCAGTTATTACATTCCACCATAAATTGGCTTGTCCCATCAGAAGGGATACTACTCTTTCCAATTTTCCTTGGTTATCACAAGGAATTCTGCTTAACATGATTTTGACATCGTTTAACCAATAATCAGCATCCAACGGATTTGCATCAGTATCACCTCTAAATTCTGGTGCTCTGATTTTCCTTAACTCCTTAGGAACTGATACTGGTGCCCGCTGATTTATGATCGCATCCAAGGATTGCAGAAACAAGCCTTGATCTTGCACCGACATATTTGTTTGTTCCCGAGCCTGTTGCTCTATATTCTGCTGAGCTAGTTGCTCTACATTTTTCTTAACCTAAGGTGAATTATGATTCACCTCATTACTTCCGCTTTGAGCATGCACATCCTGCTCAATAGCTTGACGTGATTCCCGATAATCAGACATATGTTCATGTCACGATTATCTAAAATAAGCAAGGAGTAATCTACCCAATCTCATGCATCATCATAAACCTATTCAATATCAGTAATTTTAGATATCCTAGTCGCATGTATATAACTCTGACTTTCTACAGAGACTCATTTGCTGTCTAGAACCGGCTAAACCTGTAGCTCTGATACCAATAAATGTAACACCCTTACCAGTACTTAATTCTTAATACTAGTAAGGAATGTCACCTAATATTTAACCCTAATTTATACGACTCTAATTAATCAAAAATAGCAATTTTCAAAAATTTCAATTTATCGCGTATAACCAATTACTAAATTTCAACTTATCAAATATTTTCCTTTTTCAGGCAGCAACTTGGCAGTTTGTAACTACACATTTTAATCAAGAAAACTGTCTAAAAACTGCCTAAATTAAAAATGATCTTGATACTCTAAAAAATCAAATTTATAACTTTACTCGATTACCATTACTAGTAATTTCTTTAAACTAGTATAGTCCACATTATAAAATAATCACTCGTCTAGATATTAATATTACAAACCATACCTAGACCAGTTAAAGTAGGCTACTATTATTTTATACATGCCAACTAGAGATAAACAAAATACATCAAATATGTATATTATCGATATGACTATTATCTCCCTGAACGATGAGGCTGATACTCCTTACTCATGCCCGGGATTACTACCTACACGTGAAAATCATCACACGCTAAGTACATACTTAGTGAGGCATTATAATTATTTAACATAAATCAACATGCTTTAATTATAACAATAATAAAATAAACATGCACTTTGATCGCTATTTCTTTATTTCCCTTATGTTAATGAAATATTAACATAATATAATCCGGATTCATAAATCCTATTAATATCCTTTCCATTATCCGAGAGTTTACCTACTCTCTAACTTATTTACCATTTATCATCAAATAAATTATTGCCCAACATAGTTTGAGGACTTGAGTACACGAGTCAAAACTGCACCAATGTGCTAATAAACTGCACCGAAGAGCTAAGAGACCGCACATAAGTTCTAAAGAACCACACCAAAGTGTTAATAAACAGCACCGAAGTGCTAAACCGCTGGACTCTATGGCATGCCAGCTATACTCTAAACCTCAATTACTTATTTGGGCATACTTTCCAATTCCATATTCGATTGATCCATGGCAATGTAGCAGTTCATACCCTAAATATCTCATAAACATATTAAAATTAAATTACCTGTGATCAATGCATGTAATACTTCTACCTTTGACAATTCTCAACATGTCAAATATAAATTCATGATATAATTATCAAGCAGTTATTAATAAGGTAGAATTCTCACAAGTCTTCCAAATGATAATTATAAAATTTTCCATGCATAATAATGCACTCACCTTGACACTTTATACTTGGTCAATATTCAACTAGCCTCACTAAGTTCAACTTTGGTCCCGTTCTTTTCCTCGATTGCTAATTCGATCTTGATTTTGATCACAGTCTACAAGTATATTAAAAACACCATAAGTACATTCCCAATTGTATGTTAGTATTTTACTAACACATAAACAATATAGGAATAATATTCCTATAATCACCCTAATATTTTCCAAATATTAGTTTCATGACATAAGTCATTTCATCCTCAATACTTTATATTTCTTCAAACATTTACTCAAAGAATGATTTATAACTCATTCTATTATTTATTCCAGCATAATACTTCCATGAAAATAATTTTTCACTTTAGTCCTTGAATTCTTCCAAATTGCCGAATTGGTCTTCAATCTTTTCAAAATTTCTGAATTGGTCCTTATAGTTTTACAAACTTCCAAAATGGTCTAAATGACATTTTAAAGCTTGTAAAATCATAATTTCAACATTTCCAAATTTATGGAAATTTTTCCATAATTTCCCCTAATTCTTACAAATTGCCGAAATCATCCTTGTAACTTTCCAAGTTTCCAAATTGGTACACTTAACACTTAAAAATCATTTCCTAACTTTCACTATCATTCACATATCAAAATCAATCTAAATTCAACTTTTCTACCAAAACCCAAACTTTGAACAATTTAGGTTTTAACTATTTCCATATAGTTTCAACCATCACGCAAGCTTTAATATGATTCCACAACATCATATTCATAAAAAAACTAAACTTAGTTCATCCTAAATCAACATCCCCTTTATCCATCAAAGTCACAAAACCAAGGTTCTAAGCAAGGAAAGCATGAACAAATGGTACCAAAAGATAGAAAATTTCATGTAGATTAATTTTATGTTTCATGCCTTCATCAAAATTCCAACTAAATAAGCTTGAAAATCAAGAAGAAATTTTTTTCTTCCTTACCTTGGGGTGTTCAAAACTTGGCTGAAATTGGGGGAGAAATCTTGAAATTTCTTTTCCTTCCAATTTAGCCACTTGTACTTAATATATAAAAAATGAATTTAAAATTCATTTTAAAGTCTAATGACCTTTTTACCCTTGTAATCCAAAGCTCTATATCAAGCCACATGTCTACCTACCAATCCAAGGGCCCAAAACAATCCAAGGAGTTAGTGATTACCAACTTTGCCCTTGCCATCTTTTAAAATTACCATCTTGCCATTTTTCATCTAATGGCTAAGATTAAACATGGAAAAGTAACCTTTGATCTAATGGTCAATATTAATTTCCATTAAAATAAGACATGGAAATGACCATTTTACCCTTTTCTCATTTTAATAAAATATCTCATAAAAGATTTCTCATTTATTCGATTAAATCCAATTATCCGGATTTTTCCCGAACTTTAAAGCTATTAATACAAACTCCATATCAAAAATCTGGATAACATGAAAATACCACTCTTGGTGGTGAACTATTCATTTACCGGACTAACTTACATACTTTTGAAAATTACAACTTAATCCATGAACTTTTCAAAATTTACACTTTAGCACCAAACTTTTCAAATTTTACATTTTGGTCACCAAACTTTTCAAGTTTTACATTTTGGTCACTAACCAAAATTTTGAGGTATTACAAGTCCTCTTCATTAGCATTCTGCCTGGAAACAAATTCCTATATCCACTCAACAAAAACCTTTCAAAGCAACAAAAGGAAGATAAAAACTTAAAGGAAGGAAAACAAATGAAAAATAACTAAAATGAAAACATCTAACCTAATATATACAAAAACCAAACCATGGTGATGACGTTCACGGAACCACTTCCTAGAGGGTAACCTCTTTGGCATCATTTTAAGTGCCTTCCAAATAGAGTTTCAATCTTTGGCCGTTTACTTTGAAAATTGTTCCCGTTTTTAAATCCTTGATATCTACTGCTCCATGAGCATATGGTTTCAAAACTTCAAAGGGTCTTGACCATCTAGACTTGAGCTTACCTGGAAACAACTTTAGCCTCGAGTTAAATAACAAGACACGTTGGCCTACCTCAAATTGCCTTGGCAATATCCTATTGTCATGCCATCTTTTTGTTCTTTCTTTATAGAGTCTGGCATTCTCATAAGCTTGCATTTTGAATTCTTCCAGTTCATTTATGTCCAATAAGCATTTTGCACCGACAGCTCTTCACTCCATGTTGAGCTTTTTGATTGCCTAATAAGCTCTACACTCTAATTCTACTGGCAAGTTGCATGCCTTCCCAAACACGAGCCTATAAGGAGAAGTTCCCAACAGAGTCTTAAAGGCTATTTTGTAAGCCCACAAGGAATCATCTACTCCTGAAGACTAGTTCTTTCTAATTGGATTAACAATTTTTTCCAGAATGTTCTTGATATCTTTGTTTGAGATCTCTGCTTCGCCATTTGTTTGGGGATGGTATGCTATGGTAATACCTTGCTGGATTTCGTACCTACGCAGAGCTGTAGAGATTAAATTGCACTTAAAAAGTGTACCCTCAACATGAATGATAGCTTTAGGGGCACCAAATCTTGTGAATATTTTCTTATGCGGGAACTTGGCAACAGTCTTGGCATCATTTGTTGGTAGCCGAGAGCCTCAACCCATTTTGAAACATAATCGACGGCCACGAGAATATATAGGTTGCCAAATGATGGGGGAAAGGGAACCATGAAATCTATTCCCCATCGTCAAACAGCTTTACTGGCATAATATTCTAAAGTGGCAATTAAAGTATGCTAGAGATGTTACCCATGCACTGGCATCTGTCGCATGCCTTGGAAAAATTTAACTCGTCTTTAAACAGCGTATGCCATAAGAATCCTGATTGCAACACCTTGGAAGCGGTCTTCATGCCAGCAAAGTGTCCTCCATATTGTAATACCCTGAAAATTTTACTAAGTTATATAAGGGTCATTTAGTACCAAGGTTTTAGCATAAGGCTAACTTAGTGACAAAATGGCAAAAGATAAGAGTTAGTGACCAAAATAAAAAGTTGGTAAAAGTTTGGGGACCCAAGTGTAAATTTTCCCAAAGATGATTTTTATTCAGTATGAGGATAAATTCGATCAGAATATGGATTTTGGTAATAGTTTTGGAGGTTAGGATGCAGTAGAAAATATAAAATTTTGATCAAATAAAATTATTAAACGTGCTAAAATTAGAGAAAAGTTTTGGGTGACCTTTTGGGAAGTATTACATAGCATTATTTTGATTAGTAAAAAGGACTCAAAAGAAGTGGGAAAGATTCGTATAAATGCTTAATGAAGGATTTTCAAGAAAGATGCTACCCGATAAAGATTTTGGATAATTATCGGTATTTTTGGATCGAGTCAAATTTCTAAGTTTGACTTTATTAAATGGAGGAATTTATATGAAAATATGAATTTATTCATGGAATTAGAGAAATATGTGATTCCAGAATTAAAGTTGATAGTTCAATAGAAGAAAAATCGTAGAAGGTGAAAATCAGATAATTGGACCGAACAAAAATCATAAAATGATATTTTATGATTTAAGATAGTTATGGCCGGTTGGAATGGAATTAAACTAGTTCAAATGTAATGGGATGGCATAATTTTGAACTAGTTGTAATTTTTATTTAGTTGAAGGGGTAGATTTGGAAAAGGTGAAAAATGAATAAAAAATTCATTTTTATCTTTACAAGTGGCAAATTATTATTAAACATGGATAATTATAATAGTCAAAAAGATGAACAATTTGTTCATCTTCTTCATGCTATTCGAAAATAAGGAAAAAGAAGGGAAAATAGGAAAAAAATTCCTAGCCATTTTCAAGGCTTTTGATCAAGAATTCAAGCAAGGTTCTTTGAGGTAAAGTGATCTACTCTTCATTATCTACATTTTGATAGTAAAATTGCATGGAATTATGAAGTTTTGGATTAGGGTTTGAAGAGAGAGAAATTAGGGTTTCATGGAAAATTTATGGAATTCAAGTAGTAGATGATGAATTAAGCTTAGTTGTGATGAAAACAAGCTTGAAATCAAGTTAATTTCATGTTGGAAGTTATAAACCCTAATTTTAAATTTAGGGATTTGTTAGGGTTTTGAGAATTAAGGATGAAAATGGTTAGATTGTGATATTTGAAGCATTATATTGATGATGGAAGTTCAATTTTGATGTTGGAAGGTCAAATTCCCTTTAGGGATTAATTCAAAAATTTGAAGAAATTTGTGACTAAATTGTCGAAATTTAATTGATGATGGAAATGAATAGAAAATGATGTTTCAACCTTGAATTGACAATTTAGGAACAAATTGTAAATGTTGAAAAGTTAAGGATCTTTTCAGCAATTCAAAGAAATTAAGGATTAATTTGTCAAAAATTATTTTGGGTGATGAAAATAGTGGAATTGTGATATTAGAAGCTTATTTTAGCATTTTGGGACCAAATTGAATATTTGAAAAAGTTTAGGGACCTATTCGGCTATTTGAAGAAATAAGGGTATGGTTTTGGAAAATTTGTTTTTGAAGGGAGACTGGACTGTAAATTGTTGAAATTATGATCAAATTAGCTTGAATTGATGAAAAATGACCATTTTGGCCAGAATGAGAAAGTAAGGGACTAAAATGGAAGAATTGAAAATTAAGGTATGAATAGTTGCTAAATGTTCAAAATGGTCATTAAGGACCCAAAATGAGATTCATGGCAAACATTAGTATTTTATTTGGAAATGTTAGACTCGAATTAAGTAAGTGTATAGTAATAAGTATATTCGATTGATTTCTACAGTTGCAAGAAATATCGGGGAAGGTACGAGTATTCAAGGAAATGAAAAGATTAATGAGAAAGCTTAGTGAGGCAAGATAAAAAATGGCCCAGGTGAGTGCATTTGTATGTTTTGAAATGTATTTTAGCAAACTTTTATAAATTCTATTTATTTCATTTTGTTAAAATGATAACATGGTTTTTCTATAAGTTATATGATGATTCACAGGTAAAGGAAAACGGTTAGTACATGTTAGGGTATGAATTGCCTATTATGTTTTATTTTGATAAGTTATTATTGAATAATGGTGATATATGAATCATTTATCAAATGATAATTTACAAGTCAATTATATAAAATTATTTGCCCAAGTTTATGATAGAGAGTTACAGTATAGTGGCATGCCATTAGAGGTTTAGCAGTCAAGAACTGCAGTATAGCTATACACCGATCTTCTGATCTAATGTTTTTGGAAGTTATGTGTCTATATGTTTCCGGCACTTTATGTGTCTATATGTTATCGTTACTTCGGTGACTAGTACTCAAGGAGTACCGACCTTGCATACTTTAGTTTCTCTTTATACAAATTCTTGGGCTAATTATAAAGTAAATGTATAAGAAATTCACCATTTCTTATATGTGATTGTTTATAAGTATATGAAAGATTTGATATGATTTTGCTTAACCATGTTTTCATTTATTTCGATATTTATTTTATGATTATTTATAATGCCTCTCTAAGTTATACTTAGCGTGTGATTGTTTCACTCGTAGGAAAAGAGAAGCTTTGGGAGTAAGGAGCATTAGCGAACATCATCTATCGAAAACAGGTACATCAATATCAGTAATATAATTTTTATGTTGTTGATATTTACTAGTTGGCATGTATAGTAAAATGTGAAGCCTGCTCTGATATGAATCGTATTTTATTCAGAATCTAAACGACTTATAAATTAGGCAGTTTTATTAATTATATGCTAATTGATCAAATTGTTAAGTTGCTGCCTAAATCTTGGTTCAAAAGTGAATGTGAAATTATGAAGTTTAAATTTTACGCGATTAACTATTTTTACAGTCAAAGATAAGATTTTCTTAATATTAAAGAATTATTTTACAAGTATCATGTGACATCCCTAACTCTTATTCAGCAATAAATACGGGAAAGAGGTGTTACATTTAATGGTATCATAGCTACAGGTTTAGCCGGTTCTAGGCGTAAACAGAAGTGATTTTATGTCAAAAAGATTATACATGCCACTAGGATATCAATATTACTGATATGATGTTTATATGATTTGATTGATGTGTCTCCTTACTAATATGAAAGGAGATAAGTTATAAATAATACTTGAGTTAAGAATATTGAGATGAACTAGTAAATGAGAGGTTCTGGAAAGCACCATAGTGGTAATAATAAGGTTAATCATAACCTTTTGGATTAATCAGAACTAGTAAATCTCTCTCCCTGTAAATTGTTGAAATTATGATCAAATTAGCTTGAATTGATGAAAAGGACCATTTTGGCAAGAATGAGAAAGTAAAGGATTAAAATGGAAGAATTGAAAATTAAGGCATGAATAGTTGCCAAATGTTCAAAATGGTCACTAAGGACCCAAAATGAGATATATGGCAAACATTAGTATTTTATTTGGCAATGTTAGAATCGAATTAAGTAAGTGTATAGTAATAAGTATATTCGATTGATTTCTACAGTTGCAAAAAATACCAGGGAAGGTACAAGTACTCAAGGAAATGAAAAGATTAATGAGTAAGCTTAGTGAGGCAAGATAATAAATGGCCCAGGTGAGTGCATTTATATTTTTGAAATGTATTTTAGTAAACTTTTATAAATTCTATTTATTTGATTTTATTAAAATGTTAACATGGTTTTTCTATAAGTTATATGATGATTCACAGGCAAAGGAAAAAGATTAGTACATGTTAGGGTATGAATTGCCCTATTATGTTTTATTTTGATAAGTTATTATTGAATAATGGTTATATATGAATCATTTATCAAATGATAATTTACAAGTCAATTATATGAAACTATTTGCCCAAGTTTATGATAGAGAGTTATAGTATAGTGGTATGCCATTAAAGGTCTAGCAGTCAAGGACTGTAGTATAGCTATACACCGATCTTCGGATCTATATGTTTTCGGCACTTATGTGTCTATATGTTTCTGGCACTTTATGTGTCTATATGTTATCGTCACTTCGGTGACTAGTACTCAAGGAGTACCGACCTTGCATACTTTAGTTTCTCTTTATACAAATTCTTGGGCTAATTATAAAGTAAATGTATATGAAATTCACCGTTTCTTATATGTGATTGTTTATAAGTATATGAATGATTTGATGTGATTTTGCTTAACCATGTTTTCATTTATTTTGATACTTATTTTATGATTATCTATAATGCCTCACTAAGTTGTACTTAGCGTGTGATTGTTTCACGTGTAGGAAAAGAGAAGCTTTGGGAGTAAAGGGCATTAGCGAACATCATCTATCGAAAACAGGTACATCAGTATCAGTAATATAATTTTTATGTTGTTGACATTTACTAGTTGGCAGGTATAGTAAAATGTGAAGCCTGCTCTGATATGAATCGTATTTTATTCAGAATCTAAATGATTTTTAAATTAGGCAGTTTACAGGAAATTTTATTAATTATATGCTAATGGATCAAACTGTTAAGTTGTTGCCTGAATCTTGGTTCAAAATTAAATACGAAATTATTAAGTTTAAATTTTACGTGATTAACTATTTTTTACAGTCAAAGATAAAATTTTCTTAATATTAAAGAATTATTTTACAAGTATCATGTGACATCCTTAACTCTTATTCAGCAATGAATACGGGAAAGGGGTGTTACCATATGGTGCTGTATGACATAACTGCAAAATGTTGTGTTGCTCCTCTTCTAGCACACATCGGCGGATCACTTGGTCGGCACATTATTTGAACAAAATTAGCTCATCCCAATAATATTTCTGAACATCTCACAAAAATGTCTCCTAGCATTACTCGCCAAATCTGGTGACAAAATATTGCTTAGCAAGTAATTGACTATGTCAGCGTACCATGGCATAGAATTGACTACAAGTAAGTATTCATTGGGGAATTCATCTCTAATGGTAGTGGCTCTTCCTTCCTCAAGGTGATGCTCTAATTGTGATAAATGGTCAGCTACCAAGTTTTCACCCCCTTATTGTCTCAGATCTCAAGATCAAATTCTTGCAGTAAAAGCATTCATCAGATTAATATGGGCTTGACATTCTTTTTTACCAAGATGTATTTTAATGCCGAGTGATCTGTATACACCACAAAATTGTTACCTACAAATAAGATTTGAACTTATCAAATGCAAATACCACCGCAAGAAATTCTTTCTCAATAGTAGTGTAATTGAGTTGGGCTTTATTCAATGTTCGGTCGGCATAGTAAATGGTATAGAAAATCTTGCCACGTCTTTATCCCAACACAACTCCAATGGCATAATCGTTGGCATCACACATGAGCTTGAAAGGCTCATTTTAGTCCGGTGCCATGGCTATGAGGGCATTAATCAATCTGTCCTTAAGCTCCTAAAACACTTTTATACTTGTAGGAGGTGGCAACTGTTTGATTACCTCCACCTTCGCCTTGACTACTTTTAGGCCTCTCTTGGTTACTCTGTGACCAAAAACTATGCCTTCCTTCAACATGAAATGGCAATTTTCCCAGTTCAAGACCAGGTTAGTCTCAATACATCTTCTCAAAACAAGCTCTAAACTCTGAAGACATTCCTCGAATGTTTTGCCAAACACTGAGAAGTCATGAAAACTTCTAGGTTATTCTCAATCATGTTAGAGAAAATATACATCATACATAGTTAGAATATTGTCGGAGCATTACACAGTCCAAAGGGCATTCTCTTAAAGGCAAATGTCTTATATGGACAAGTGAATATGGTTTTATCCTGATCCTCTGGAGTGATGTCAATTTGATTATAACCTGAATACCTGTATAGGAAACAATAAAATGCCTTACCTGCCAGTCTGTCCAACATTTGATCGATGAAGGGCAGTGGGAAGTGGTCTTTCTTGGTGGCATTATTCATCTTCCTATAGTCCATGTACACTCTCCACCCGATAATAGTTCTAGAAGGAATCAACACATCTTGTTGTTTTAAACTACGGTCATGCTACCTTTCTTTGGCACACATTGCACCGGGCTAACCCACGAGCTGTCAAAAATAGGATAGATTATCCTGACATCTAGCCACTTGATAATTTCTTTCTTAATTACCTCTTTCATGATTGGGTTCAGTCTTCTCTGGCCCTTAATTGTTTTACCATGATATTCCTCCAAGATTATTTTGTGCATGCAAATAGTATGGCTTATTCCTCAGATATTGGCCAAGGTCTATCCTAGAGCTTGCTTATATTTGCTTAAAATTTCTAGCAATCTTTCCTCCTGATCATTAGATAGATCAACAACAATGATCACTAGCAAAGTAGAGTATTTACCTAAGTAGGCATACTTGAGGATGTCTGGCAACGATTTCAGTTCCAATTCTAGTGGCTCATCGATTGATGGTTTAGGTGCCTTGATTTCTCTGCCCACCAGCTCTAATGGCTCTAGCTGTCCAAAGTAATTAGCACCTTCATTCTCCAAAGTTGGCCCTTCAGTGTCTTTATTCGTCTTAATTTCATCATCCAGTCCTCTGGCGTTATCATTTGTGTCTTGGCACAGCTGTGCCACCATAGTGAAATTGGACTCCATCATCTTATCAGCCTGGTATTCCCCTGGTTCATCTGCACATTTAAGATCTTGAAATACATTAAACGTAACATATTGGCCATTCATATGCATAGTAAGTTCACCTTTATGAATATCAATTAAGGCTCTACATATGGCAAGGAATGGTCTGCCCAATATGATTAGGATATTCATGTCTGCCTCATAATATAAAATGATAAAATCAGCTGGAAATATAAATTTATCTACCTTTACCAATACATCCTCAATCTTACCCTTAGGATGTGCAAAAGATCGATCCGTCAACTGAAGTGTTACGGTGGTAGGCCTTGTTTCAATGTTGAGCTTTTTGAAAATAGACATTGGCATCAAATTGATGTTGGCTCCCAATTCACACAATGCTTTACCCATGAATCTGTTGCCAATGGTACAAGGAATAGTAAAACTTCACAGATCTTTCAGCTTAGGTGGCAATCGATTGAGTATCATTGCACTGCATTTCTCAGTGAGAGCTACAGTCTCAAAATCACCCAATTTCCTCTTTTTGGATAAAATGTCCTTCATGAATTTAACATAATTGGGCATTTTCTCAAGAGCTTCTATTAACGGTATGTTGATCTGTAACTACTTAAGAATTTTTAGGAAGCGCTTAAATTGTTGATCCTACTTGTGCTTCTGTAGTCTTTGTGGAAACGGTGGAGGTGGGTAAGCATATGCTGACTCTACCAGCTTTTCCAAGGGTTTGCTGGCATTCGAATGAGGTCTAGCATCAGATAGAGGTTTGGCATCGCTTATGTTTGCTTCTATCTTCTCTACTTATTTCGGTTCATCTACTAGTCCTTTCTGTCGAGCATATTCTGTATAACTTGGCAATACTCCCTAGGGTTGATTGCTAAGTGCATTGGAAATCTGTCTGATCTGAATCTCCAAGTTCTGTATAGATGCTGCCAAACTTTGAATAGTTGCTCTATTCCTCTCCATATATTTTGCCAAAGTCCTTGGTTGTTTCTTTGTCTTGCACAAAAATTGCTTTGCGCCCTCTGTGGCATGGCATTCTGATGGAATCCTTGCTGGACATTGTTATTCTGAAGCTGGGCATTATGTTGATTACCTCATTGATTTCCCCAAGCTAAATTTGGGTGTTGCCTCCATCCCGCATTATAAGTAATTTAATTTGCATTATAATTACGACTGAAATTGCCAACAAAATTTACCGACTCATGGTTGGTAGGCAATCTTCCACATAATGGTCCTCCTCACATATTGTGCAAAATGGGTATATTACCTTAATCTCTTAAGATTCTTTACTCTTTTGCAAAGTTCTCACCATGCTAGTAAGATTGGAAATCTCAACGTGGATGAATGTTAATTCATCTAGTGCTAATTTTCCTTTAGTTTTAGTTTCGGTCCCTAGTCTGGAAGTAAGATACTCAAAATCATTAGTTAAGATCATTTCAAGTATGCCAACTACCTCTGTATAGTTCTTGTCCAGCATAGAACCATTTGCCGAAGCATCAACAATAGTTCTGGCATGAGTATTGAGTCCATTGTAGAAGGTCTCCATCTAGGTCCAATTTGGGAATCCATACATGGGACACCTTCTCAAAAAGTCCTTGAATCTCTCCCAAGCATCATATAGGGTCTCATCGTAAGCCTACCTAAACATAATGGTCTCGTTACTCAGCTTGTCAGTGAGTTTAGGTGGCTGGAATCGCAACAAAAAATTCTGGCATAGATCTCCCCAAGAGGTGACAAAACCAGGTGGCAAAGAACTAAGACACGTTTTGCTCAATCTCTCAGGAAGAATGTGAATAATTTCAACTTCATTGTATCCTTCAAAACTCCAAGCTGCTAAAATAGCTGGCAAACTTCTATGAATTACTTCAAGTGTTTCCTCGGGTCTCTAGTAGATGCTCCATCAAATTGTCCTACATTCAAAAGCGTTTGTATCATTGCAGGTTTAAGTTCAAAATTTGGTGTATTTACCTCTGGACCAATCAATCCTGACATCAAATTGTCTATGTTTGACGCTGAGTGTTCTCGGATAGGTCTCTCCTCCTCCATATTAACGGCTGGGGCAGCAGGTGCGACATGTATCACATTATGGTTTGGTGGATTTCCCTGATTTTTTGGGTTACCATCAGCTCCTCCATTGCCTTGATGTGCCATCTCTCCAGCTTTTCTTTTTAACCTCTATAAGGATCTTTTAATTTCTGGGTCGTATGGCCAATCTTCCACCAAAGGGTAGTTTCTGGTCATACACCAGTTAAAATAAGTAAATAAAATGAAATAATAAAAAAAATGAAACAAGTAAAAATCAAAACAATAAATTTTGTCGCAATCCCCGGTAACAGCGCCAAAAACCTGTCAACTTTTGCTAACACTTGACAAACGATTGAATATTTAGAGTAAAAGTGCAAGAAAATAGTGCCAAATTAAGCCTTATACGTACAAGTATACACGATCAGCAAGTATTACAACAGTAAGCTGAGTATCGAATCCACAGGTATTGACCAAGAACTTATTTGCTTATGTTTACTTGTTTTGTAAAAATAAGTGTTTGAAATGATTGGGACTTTTGATTGAAAGCTAGCAAAACAAAGTAGTGAAAAATGAAAACAGACTGGAAACGAAAGTGTTCAATTGAATGATGAGCGTTGGCAAGGGATGCCTGGATTTCACGCTACTTATGCTAGCTTTTAATAATATCCTGCCTTGGTTTTGTTGTCGAGCAAATTCAAGGTAGTATTGCCTCTATCGATGGCAAAACCCTTAAGTTAACCACCATAAAACCCCTATATGTCTATAGTGAAGCTTTTTAGTAATTAACTCGATTAAGTTTTAATCTTTATTCCTAAGGGATAGACCCACTTCCAAAGTAAGTTCATCTACTTGAACATCTTTTGTCGAAGCTTCTCACCTTAGTATCTAGCAACTAATCGCTACCCCTTAAGTCTATTAAGATATTAAGGTGCAATAAGCACACTATGCCAACTATCGTATGGCAAAGGATTTGAGAAAATTAAGTAATAGCAGATAGAAAATAATGCCAAGGCATTTTAAATTATTAAAAACCAAACATAAAATTAGCTTTCATCGCAAACATCGCCCAACCAACTGTAAAAGCTTAGTTCATGGTTGGGGGGTCCATCCACAAAATACTATCGTATCTTAACATCACCATTCAAATAAAATTAAAACTATGAGGATGGGCAAGAAGGAGATCCGTCGATACAGCCCTTTGATTGCTCCAGAGCTCTCGGTCTTAGCTAGTCAGTCCACGTCGCCTCTCGGTTCACCACGGTGTAGCCTCTCTTCTAATCCCCCTCATGTGGTGGCTTGAACTCCTTTAAATAGGCTTGCGTGGAAACCCTAGGATAAGCTTTGGAGTTTGAATTTTGAATGCACGAATGAATAAGATGCAGTATCCTCTCATCCTAATTTAAATCCTAAGGCTGACGTGTACAGGGTCCATCGGGTACTTTGATAGGTTACATGACATCAATCCTTTGCCAGCCGAGCTTGTCTTTGTTTGGTTCATCTATGCCAACTGTTACTCAGCAATTCTCTTACTTCTTTTCCTACGATGTCTGCAGTACCTCTCTGACATGCCTGCTTACCTGTGTCCTGCATCAAAACTAGCAAAACAACCCTTCACACTGGCAACAAAATAGATCCTAACTCCTTATGCAAATGCATGAATTTTAACATCTAAATGCAAACATATCTACTTAAAGGCAAGCAAAAACATTGTGAAATAAGCATAAAAATCAGTACTTTTGAGGAGTTAACAAGTATGCAAACTTGCAAAGCAAAAATTAAACTGAAATCGTTAGGAAATCATGTTACATTTGAGGTTTCATGTGATAAATTCAAGACTCTATTTGCAAACATTCGATAGCGTCGTATTATACGGAAATGTCATTTTTTACGAGTTAAATGACATTTTAAAGCCAAAATGACAGTGCATTAATCAAACGGACCTACCATTTGTCTTCTTCAACCTTTTAAAATAATTCCTAAAGAGCAACCTTATCTCATAACCCTTACAAAACCAATTCACTAAAACAAAAGAAATCAAAGTAAGAACCCAAGCAATCTTTTCATTTTTTAATCCTATATCATTCGCTTGGACTTTTCTTAAGAGTCCAAGAATAAGTACCTTTGCTCACGGACTCATAGGTGGTTCATACCATTGGAAAAAATTACATGATTTTTGAAATCTATTTCCATGGTTATAACACCCATAAAATCTTCTTACCAGATTGTTATCTGACGAAGATGTCTTCAACAGGGCTGGCTTTCCATAACTGCAGGTCCAAATTTTGTTCGTATCAGAGATAGAGTCCATCTATCCACTTTTGTTTCTTCATTCTTCTTTACTGAAATTAGCAGATAGAGGCAACTTCAGTTTTTCTTTTATTTTGAAAGTTGGAAATTACGGTTAGGTATTTTAAGGGTTATAATAATAATAATTTTTTTGTAGTTTAATATTAAAATTGAAAAGACAATTTCAGGAGAAAAGCAGAAAATGAAGTTAGTTTCAAAACTGTGGTTTTTGGTATGGCTACTTGTAAAGCAAAACTTAAATTGATAACGTTAGGCAAACAAGTTACAATTTAGGTTTTACACAATAGGTTCGAAACTTAATATGCAAAAGTTTAGTACTCGCCGTATTAATGAAAAGACACTTTTGCTAGTCATAAATGTGACGTATAATATTAAAACTAAAAAGATAGTTTTGGGCAGGAAGCGAAAATTGAAGTTAGTTTCGAAACTGTAGCGCCCGATTTGGGTTCTTGTACAACAAAACTGGTAACGGTAGTCAAATAAGTTACAATTTAGGTTGCACGTATAAATACCCTCACTTTGTGTTGTAAATTGTCATTTTCATCTTTTTCTTATTTCTTCATCTACTTTGAGAGATCAATATGGGAAGGCTTGCACGTATTCGAAGGGAGGTCGTTACTAGGGAGGTGGTTCCCGGATGATGATGCCCTTGCCTTTGTCCGGGGAAAACTTGGGTTTCTTGGCAGGGTGGAAGGTGGCACCAACATCAGTATCTGGTTGATGTCTCTTTCTGGTGGTGGTGGTGGTGGTGGTGGTAGGTGCAGGTGCAAGGAGTTTGAGGGTAGTGAAGGAAACTCCTCCTGTGCATCTTGCAGGAGCTTGTGAAAGAGTGATCGCTCAGCTTTATCCTTAGTATGGATGTATTGGAAATATGGTTGAAGAAAACTGGCGACAACATCTTGAATGACACTGTGAAAATCCTAAGCACGCCTAGTAGGTAGGTCATCAAGTACTCTTAGTACCTTCATGACTTAGACCTGATGGGGGAGCCATCTGATGAATTGTTCAATAATCTGATCTGGTCCCCATTCGTCGATACCAACCTTCTAGCACAAGGCTGTGATAAGATTAGGAGAGGGTAAATCTTTATAATCTTGTTTCGAAGCCGCTCTGGATACGATGGCTTCATGGATGAACTCGTATGGATATACTCCCCTGTTATTGAGTATAGAGTGGAAGGGCATCAGACGATGACACAAAATAGTCGATCGGTTCATTATTAGAAGGATCCTATTATTGATGAATTGTATCCAAAAATTTGAATCTAGGTTGAGTTATTCCCATTTCACAGTTCTAGAATTACGGTCATATAGGATCCATGTAGTGCCAGGAATACACAGGTCATGAAGTACTTGATCGTATGTCTCGGCAGTCGTGTTAGCCACAAAGTTTGTATATGTGCACCCGATTGTGGATAAAATGTAGCGTTTTGCAATTACTTTAGCCGAGAATTCGATAAATCCCACGAACTTAAACCCTTTTGTTGTCCAGGCACCCAACATGAGTGTAGAATTCATATACCCAATCGGCGTTAACTTGCCCTGGTTGACGGATGAAATCCTTCCAAGCCTGTGTGGTGACGAAAACATGTATGTCGGTCTGGAATTTATATTGGTAGTTTGGAGTAAACTCCAAACCTTCTTCCAAAATAAGTTCTTGCTTCACCATATGTATGTACCGCTCAGTAAGAATATTATTCCGCATATATAAGTGAAAATCAAGATCTTCAGGCTCTGACCAAGTCGTATCAGCAGAGGTTGTCGTATTTGCTTCAGGAGATGGTGGAGTTGAAAGAGAAGATGGATGTGAAGGAGAAGATGGAGAACTAGGGTTTTTCTCCATTCGTGGAGCCTGTTGCCTGCGACGGGTTACTATAAGTTGTCAAACCATGATTTCTCAGTAAAGAGAGCGAAGATGAGTCAAGGCTGGCTGCGGTAGAGTTGAAGGATTTAGAGTAATTTGGGAAAAATGTCAGTGAAAAAACTCTTTTATATTTACATGCGTCCTTTGAAAATGTTGTTATGATGGAAAATTACAAATTAATTGTTTATGCGTTGATGCTGATTCATTGTTACATTTATGGGACCTTTTAGTAATACAACGAAAAAAATAGGTCAGAGCGAGAATCAAAAAATTTGCACGAGTTTCGAACATATGTAATAGGATTTCAATACGGATCAAGCATAACCTAAACTAAAATCGTTAGAAAAATGTAACATTTTAAGTTTAGCATGAAACGTATGAAACTGTATACGATTGACCGTTCAAGAATTGGCATTTTATTATATTCTATTTAACCGGTCAAACTTATTGTTTAGTTCTTGAGCTTTATATTTTACCCTAATAATTATATTGTTTACCAAAATTTGTTAAGAGTATGTACTACAATGTTGTATTTAGGGTTATTGGTATATGAGATTAATTTTTATGGCGTTAAGGTCATTGGTATATGAGATTAATTTTTATGGCTTAGTGTATGGGATAAATTTCAAGCATTATATACTGTATAGTCTACAATCTATATATAATATACCATACGTTATGATTTTACAACTAATCTACTCTATAGTAAGCTATATATAATCTATTCTATATATAATATAGAATATAGATTTTATTTACCACTAATTAATCTTATATTTCCTCAACCAAACATGTAATCTTACAATCATACAAAATATACCAAACAATATAATGTTAAATTTGCGAGAGCAAAATGAACCCCTAAAAAACATTTCAGATAATATTTATGGCACAAACACCCTCTTTGACATATATGGGGATAACAGTCAAATTCTACCGCAAATTGACAGCTTCAATAGTCCCATCTGCGAATGCTAGCTCCAGATGTAGTTTCTAACACCATCTGGAATTTCAGCCTTCGTCTCATGAATTTGCAATCTTTGAGACTCCGCTCTAGATGGGCCGCCTCCCAATAGTTTTCAAACAAAAACAAACAATAGTATTGAAAAAATCTTGAGACCAAGGAAACAAAGTTTCCAAATACTCTGCCATTGATGTTCTTCCCTACAAATGGCTAAACATATCCTTCCAAATACCATTGTTTGTGGAGAAGAAAAACTAAAAACAATCACCAATCCTCCAGGATCAATAAAATGAATGAGGGACGAAAACAACAAAGGGAAGAATTGCAAATAAGGGTATGAGTTATGACATTAGGGACCCAAAGGAGTCCTATTTATAAATGAAAAAGGAATATCAAACCCGACATTTAAGATTTATTTATATTAGAATATAGATTTTTAGTGGGATACGGTCAAATGGTAAATGCAATATTGGAATTAGCAATAATAGAGTAATACGTCTTATATTTAAACATGTATCGGTACGAGTATAACTGTTTCGGAACAATGATCATTATAAATCTGAAAATATTTCAAGCGTAGTTGGAATTTTAGGTTGGTAGGCTTCGTTTTGGAATTTTCTAAACGGTTTCGGAACTAATTTTTTGGAGTTATCCGAAAATTGTTCTGCTTAATGCAAATATTGAAAAGACTTATCTGCTGTTGACGTATCAAAACGGGTTACAAAGATTCAAAAAATACTGAAAAGACTATTGTATATGGGAAAAAACTCTTTCATATTGGGGCACTTAACTTTTTTACGCGTACTAAAGTAATTCCGTATTGTTTTCGTATTTATGGCACATTTATGGCACTTTTACTGATTTAGGGTTTATAGTTTAGTTTAGGCTTTTAGTTTACGAGATGAATGTTTATGACATTAAGGTTTATGGTTTATGACTAAGGACTTAGTATGGTTATGGTGTATTTTAGGGTTATTAGTTTATGACATGAATTTGTATGGCATTAAGGTTTATGGTTTATGATTTAGGACTTAATATTAATGGGTTAGGGTTTATGGAGTAGTTTAGGGTTAGTGGTTTATTATTTTGAGGCTAAAACCCTCCAATAACGGACATAAATCATATTTATGGGATGTTCATTATTAGAAATGAAAAGACATTATATATGGGATGTTATATATATTAAGTGAAAAGACAAATTCAGGCCGGAACTAGTAATGAAGGTAATTTCAAAACAAAGGACGACGAATCCGAAACTCATAAAGTAAATCTTAAACTGAAATCAGTAGGATAACATGTAATATTTGTGGTCTCACGCTATAAGCTCAAAATTGTATAAGCAAATATGCGATACTCGTCGTCTGCTTCACGTGGTCGGAAGAACCCATGATACAATTCATCGTTAACCAGGCAGTTTGTAGTTCAATATGAAGAATTAATTTAATTTGTAAATATGCTACATATAAGGATTATGTTTAGAATGTGGTGTTCTTAAATTTGTAAATATGAAAAAAATAATATATAAAGATTTTGTTTACTTTGTTAAATGTTCTGTTCATAAATTTGTAAATATGCATTTATATATAAAGATTTTGGTTACTGTGTTAAATGTTAAGTTCTTAAATTTGTAAATATGAATATTAAATATAATATTTTTATACAATATATTATGTAAGTTCAATTAGGTTTCCTCAATTAAGGAAACTTTCTTTTTTATGAATTAGTTGTTCTTATGAAGGTGTATTAATTACGAATAAGGAATTCTATTTTGACAACATTTAAGGTATAAGAAAATGCGAAGTTAAGACCTTTTAAAATTCCTTTAAGTAGCAAAACTTTATTAACTTTTTACACTACATGTTTATATAAAGTGATTGGACAAAATAAGCCTTGAAGTAACGAGTTTTTTTGGGACCCTTGGTTCAAAATAATTTTTAAAGTATATAGCGTTCTTGAATATATATATGGGGAAAACAGTAAATTTCCACCACAAATCAAGAGCTTTGAGAGTGCGATCTTGGAGACCATCTGGTAGCATCAACCTTGGTCTTGTTATTACGCAATCATGGAGACTCCGGTTTGCATTAGCCGCCTTCCGATGTTGTTCCAAACAACAACAACCAATAGTATTTGAAAAATCTTGTGACCAAGGTTTTTCAAATACTATGTCCTTTGGTGTTCATCCCTACAAATGGCTAATCATATCCTTACAAATACCATTGTTTGTCGACAACAAAAGCCTAAAAACAACAATCAACAGTCCTCCAAGATCTATAAAATGAAGTCTCTGCACAATGGCCATCACCACCCATATAAAACATAAAAGACACATATGATATTGTCTATAGAGACGAAAAATAAGAAGAAAAGTATAGGTGATGAGGGAATGAAAGTATGGCCTATTTATAATTGAAAAAGGTATATCCAACCCGACGTTTAGTAATTATTTAAAATAGAAAAAATAATTTCAAGGGGATATGTTCTTACTTTTACAGTTCCTACATTTTAAACCTATTTTGGTACTATCAAACAATGTTTCGGAACAATATCCATGGTAAGTAAACCTCAAATCCCTAAAGCACAGTTCAAATTTATTGTTTGCATGATTGATTTCGAAATTTTATAAACGGTTTCGAAACTGTGTAATAAGAATTATCTCAAACAATTCTGCCCAATGTAACAATTGAAAATACTTATCTGCTAATGACGTATCAGAGCGTGTTACAGAGATTCAAAAATGATAGTGAGAAGACTTTCATATCGGGAACATACTTATTTTGAAATTCAAAATCTTGGGAACCGCTAATATAAATTTTAAATGATTTTTTTATCACCCTTTATTTTATGCAAATTTATTATTCATTTCATTATTCAAATCATGGTTTTTAATTTCAGCAGTATATTCATAATATGGCAAGTATAATGATATGAATCTTCAAGTAAATAATTTTTAAATTCATATTTTATGTAAAAGTTTAGAATTAATAACTCTTTAAAATGTTCTGGATCAATGTTATGATAATCTTTATACTATTCCGGAACAATGTTCATGATACATAAACTGAAAATCATTAAAGTACAGGTCCAATTCTTGGTTAGTTGTTCGAGTTTCAGAGTTTGATGATAGGTTTTAGAATTGCATACTAAAACTTATCTGAAAACTGTTCTGACTTGTGCCCAATGCAACAATTGAGAAGACATATATGTGGCTGACGTATTTGAACGTGTTACAGAAATTCAAAACAGACAGTGAAAAGACTCCTTTATATCAGGAACATGCGTCTTTTGAAATTTGAAATCCATTGAAAAGAAAATTAATTTTTTTCTAACACGCTAACATGAATTTAACCTTTCGGAACAAGTTGTGCTGAGAAATTAATAAAATGTGTAACGAAAACATTTCTTCCATATTTAATAAAGTAGTACAACAGAAAAGATAGTTCAGAGTAGGAACCACACTTTTTAACTAGTTTCGAACCTATTAATTTCAGTTTCGAAATGTATGAGGCAAATCTTAAACTAAAATCGATACTAAAACATGTAATAATTTAGGTTTGTCGAGAAGCGTTCAATATTTGTACTATTATTATACTCTATTTAAAACCCAAAAATTCCTTCACCACACATTTTACTTGTTCATATTCACAAACATTATCATTCTTAACATATTATTTAGTCCTAATATTTGATTTTTACCCTAATAATATTAATATAGTGATATTTGTGTTCATTTTAGTTCCTAAGGCAAGAGTAACTAGTATGTTGTAATTTAGTGTTATTGGTTTAGCAGAATAATTTATATCCCTTTAAGGTTTTTTGGATTAGGATTTAGGTCGTGGTGTTAGTGGTTTAGGGTTTATGTTTTAGTTTACGGTTATTAGTTTATGAGATGAACTTTTATGGCTTTATGGTTAATGGTTTATGATGTAGGGTATACTATTGTTGGGTTAGGGTTTATGGTGTAGTTAATGGTTTACATGATTAACTTATATGGTTTAAGGTTTATTGTTTAGCTTAGTGAATGAGATTAACTTCAAGCATTATATAGTCTATATTCTACAATCTACCGTTAATATACCATACGTTATGATATTATTCTTAATATAGTCTATAGTATATGTCTCTAATGGTCTTCAGTCTATTATACAAATACGTGAATAAGCCAAGTGTTATGTGATGATGTTGTTTTAGGGGTTATAGGATTATAGCCTTTAGGTTTATGGCACTAGTAGGGCTATGAGTTTAGGGATGAAATTGAAGCACATGTATTTATCATCTACATAATTTTGTCTAATAATGTAAAGATGGTGTAATTTTTGTTCATTTTAGTCCATAAAATTATAATTTTATTCCAAAAGTGACCCATATTTATTTCTAACTTTTCTAATTTCGTCCAAAACCCTATACTTTTTGTACTTGTAAATGTGTTCAAACAATATAAATTATAAGTCTATTTAAGAATTCTAAAACTACGGCTCCAAATCCAACTTATAACCTAATTTGGAACTCGATTGAATTAAATAAAAACCTTAAAGCTCCTTACGAATACATGTTACATTTTTTGGTTTAAAGTTGCATTGCATAACATCTTTTTATATGATTAATTACATAATTAATCGACATAAAGTGGAACATGAAAAGTTCAAGGTCGATCGTATACAAGTGAATCAAAACTTCTACTAAAATCATTAGGAAAACATGTAACAATTTAGATTAGAATTTTAAGTTTTGAAACCATTTGAAAATGTTCGAAACTAGTCGCATTATTGCGAAGACAATTTCTGCGAGTAGTTTATGACAATTGTGGCAAGTTTATAATTATAAATGAAATGACAGTATTCCAATACAAAGAGAATGCTCATTGGAATGTGGTGATAGGAGGGTGTGGTTGCACAAGGGTTAGGGAGATTTTGTAGAGCATTAATCAATCGAATTAGGGTCTTTTGTGGTTTTCCAATACAAAGGGAATTATCAAATTCTTAAGATTTAATTTTTGATAGAACTGCTTCAGAGATCAAATATCCCAAAACTAAAACTGATGATGTTAGTAGCAAAAGGAAAACGATATCAAATTTGTCAAGTTCCCTCCCTCAAAAGTAAATTAAAAGTGATTCACCATATAAAATTGGAAGTAATTTATTCTAACGATCTGGTGCTGTTTGGTTGTTATCATGGTGTCCACAATCGATCAGACCCACAACTGACAAACGATCAACCTCCCTGATGATATATATGGGGAAAACGGACAATGTCCACCATATTCACAGGTACGATAATTCTATTTGCATTCACCGCTTCCCGATGTAGTTCTGAACACCAACAAACAATAGTATTTGGAAAATCTTTAGAGCAAGATTTCCCAAATACTATGTCCTTTGGTTTTTATTCCCTACAAGATGGCTAACCACAACCTTCTAAATACCATTGTTTTTTTGACACGAACAATCTAAAATGAGAACTCCACCCGAATCTATAAAAAGCAGTCTCTGCATACTAGTATAAAATAGTGTAGAGACAAAAACTACAAACCCAAAGGAAAGAATACACTATGATAGAGTCGGCCATTAGGGTATGAAGCTGATAACGCCAAAGGACTCCTATTTATAATAGAAAAATAAAATATTTTATATTTAAACCTATTTTGGTACGCGTACAAAACATTCAGAATAATGTTCATGACAAAGTAACCAAAAATCTTTAAAAGTACATTTCATATATTTAGTTGGTTGGTTGAGGTTTGGAATTTGAAAATTGGTTTCTGAACTTCAAAACAAGACTTGTCTGTAAACTGTTTAGCCTGCTACAACAACTGAAAAGACCTATCTACTGCTGACGGATAGGAATGGGTTACAGAGATTCGAAACAGACATTGAAAAGATGTTTACTTACTTACTGGGAACCTCTTTTGAATTTCTTATTTCATTGAAGCCACAATTTAATTTTTTATTACACCTGTCAAATTAATTATTTTTTTACATGTTTTTAAAATTTTATACTATAACTGAAAAGATAACTACGGTTGGAAGCTTGGAACCACAAAATTTTAATAGTTCCAAACCAGTGAATATGTGTTTCAATACTTGTCCAGTGAAACTTTAACTGAAATTGGCAGTATAAATTGTAATATTTTATTTATCATGTGAAAAGTTTGGTACTTTATATGTACATGTTCGATACTCGTAGCTTACTAAAAAGACTCTTCCTGCGAGAATTTAAATTGCACATTTATGTTGACGTTTTAATTCCTCTATGAATAAACATTAATTACCAAAGATCAGGATTTAATCGCCTCAAGATTAGCACATCAAAGTACTTATAAGTTAAAATACGAACTAGTGTATGAAAGTTGAAATTAAAGGTTCGGAGAACAAGCAGTAACATTATATGTTGAATTTAAAATGAAATCGTTACTAAAACATGTAATATTTTAGGTTTCACGTGAGACGTTCGAGACTGTATAGTAATCGTTCGATACTCATCAAATTATTATACTCGATTTAAACCGCAAATATTCCTTCACACTTTTTACTTGTTCATACTCATATTAGCATTCTTAACATATTAAATATTTAGTTCCTAAGATTTCATTTTTACCCTTAAAAATTTTAATACGGTGATATTTGTGATCATTTTACTGCCTATACGTCAAGTTTACTCTCAAAATTTTAAAATGGTCATATTTCTATTAATTTTAGTTCCTAAGATTTAATTTTTACCATATACCCTATAGAAACAAAATCAACATCGGTAGGACTAACTCCTATGTTGTAATTTAGGGTTATTGGTTTGTGGGATTAAATTTTATGGCTATAAGGTTTTTGGGTTAATGTTTTACCTATTAGTATTAGTGGTTTAGGGTTTATGTTGTAGTTTAGGGGTAATAGTTTCTAACATGAATTTATATGCCTTTAAGGTTTATAGTTTATGATTTAGGGCTTACTAGTAATAGGTTAGGGTGTATGATGTAGTTTAGGGTTATTGTTTTGAATGATTAATTTGTATGGTTTAAGCCTTTAAGGTTTATTATTTTATTGGCAGTTATTTAGGCAAGAATCGACAAGGCCTTTTTACAAGGGTTTTATGGTTTATGGTTTTGGTTTACGTTTTACATTTTATGGTTTAGGGATTAGGGGATAAACCATTGCTTTTCTACTAGCTTCTATTATACACTCCTACCTGAACACGCCAAAGTAAGGGAGAATCTAAATAGTCACATCTCACACACACACTCTCTACTTCTGCCAATTCCACTTCCACTTCCCCATTACAAACACAACCATATATGGTGTCCCGCATTTCCCCATTAATGCTTAATGACTAATTTTATGGTTCACCACTTATTCCTTAGCCTTTCTACCTCTATTATTGTCATACAATTAGGAGGAGCAAATTTGTGATTATTCAATTTCCATTTTTATACAAGCTTTTCAACTTCCTCTACTGTTTTGTGTTCAACGGTGTATTATGGCGCACAGAGCTTCGTCCTCAAACTTCGTCGCCACTACATTTGACCCTAACACACTGGTTACCACACTTGAGATCCTCTCTCCAACCTTCGTGGTTACAAACTGTCTCCTCTCCAGTTCATTCAAGCAAAGATATGAATTGGTATGCCAAAAACGGATTCTTGAAGAAGAAGGGTTAGAATTCACCCCTACCTATATGTTACTATTCAATGCAGATATGCTGGATATGATTCGCAAGCAGAAGTGAGATACATTTATTCAGCAGTGGGTGACATCAATGTCTCCTGAGTACAAGAATTTTACACAGACATTGGTCACGATAGAGAGAAACTAGTACAGGTTAGGGGAAATTAGTGGATTTCTCTACCGATGTAATAAAAAATTACTATGAATTCTTAGACCACCAGGAAGCCCACACCACTTCCATGGACCTTGTTACGGACGCAACATACTCCTTTATTCTACGGGACCTTTGTGTTGAAAGAACTAAATGGACTGGAGAAGGCCATGAGAGAATGGTACAATCCATGAGAGAATGGTACAATGGTGACAACTTCTACAAGATTCAAGATTTTGGGCCCATAACATCAACAACCACCTTTTACCCACCTAAAATCGAGAAACTTTTTCTCTCTACAGGATGTTGTTATTAAACTCACTCGTCAATGGACGTGACCTATACCCGACGCAGCTGATTCACGCTGCCATCGTTGAAAGAGCTACGTCGATGAGCAAACCACGGGATCTATTCTTCCCTAACCTGATCACAGCACTATGTGCGAAGGCGGGAGTGGACTAATGGCCAGGGGATACCATTATTGATGCGCTCTGAGGACTGCTCCCATTTGAAGTGGAGGAACTAAAGGGATACGCCCAAATTGCACTAAAGCATTGCATCTCATTAAAATAGCTGAGGAATGAATTACAACTGTTTCATGTCTTCGAATCCTTGTAATCAAAGCTTAGTTGGAAACTTGGGAAGCTATTTACTGTTTTTAATTTCTGCATTTTCTTCTTGCTTTCATTTGCATTGCTTGATTTGCATTATTAGAAAGAAAATATATCACAATGACAATTTAGTAAAATTTACCTACAAGTAATCTTATATTCCCTAAACCATCCATGTAATCTTACATTCCCTCGAAATAATACAAAACAATTATGTAATCGCACCCCCCAAAAAAACATTTTTGATCATAATAATTAAAAACATTTCTAACAAAGAAAAAAGATTTCTACATCATGAGACCAATTAAAGTCCAACTTAAAATGTAAGAACAATCAGTTACATTATATGTTTATTATACAGTTTCAATACTAATTAAATTTCATATGTTGCAGTGTTTGCTACTACGTATCGGAACCGATATCTAGGTTTCGACACTTTAAAAATATTTGAACTTTGACTTATGACATATTTAGTGTTAAACTTAAAACCTTTCACTTTTGGGTTTCCATTTTTGCTTCTTTTTAATTAACAATTGCACAACTTATTACCAATTCACTACTTAACGTGGAATATATATATCAAAGCTAAAAGGTCACAGCTAAAAATTAAAAAATAATGACCTTTTTCTTCTCTCACTTAGTTGTGCGAGCCGATTAGATTCTCTTTTCCTTCCGTTCAAAATCTTTAATTTAGAACTTTTCACTTTTTCTTTCACCAATCAAAACCTTCTAAACACCACCTCCTCGTCCCCTCTATTTCAAATTTGAATCTGTAAGATTCCAAGGTATTTCTGGAAACCCCAGTTTTTTTAAATAGTCTTGATTTTTGTTTCGCTTTAATGTACTTTCCATGACTGATCGTTGATGTTGATAATATGGTTGCTATTATTGATGGGTATTTTTTTAATTTCCTGATTATTTTGTTTACATTTTTATAGGAACCCTAAACCTAGTTCTCTTATAGACTGCTGGAAGCAAGCAAAGGTATATTTATGGGAACCCTAGTTCTGTTAAAAAACCTTAGTTTTTTGTTCTTGTTTGGTTTTCATTTACTATACATGGATGACTGTTGCTGTTGAAAAATTGGTTGATATAATTTATAGGGGTTTTAGATTTTTTGCTTTTTTCTAAAGCATGAAGCCTAAACTTAGTTCAATCAAATCCTGCCTACTGGAATCAAAGGTATATTTATAGAAACCAAAACTATTTCCTTAAACATTTCCTTTCTTTTGATTGGTTTTCATTTACTTTCCATGCCTCATCGTTGATGTTGACAAATTGGTTGATATTATTGTTTGGGTTCTAAAGCAGGAAGCCTAAATTCGTTTAAATTTTAATAAGGACCCTAAGCACAATTAAATCAAAGGTATTTCTGGATACCCTTAAATTTTTACATAGTATTAGAGTTTCATTTACTTGGTTTTCCAATCCTTTACATGGCTTAGCTTTCAACTTGGAAATTGCTTGACATTATCGATGTGCTTGGCTTCGTCTTCAAAACACTTTTGATATTACTCATTGGTTCCTCTGAATTTTCTCCTATTTTCATATATTATATAATGGGTTGGCCAAAATCTTGAATCTGTGATGTTCATCGACTTTCAATCAATTATTTTATTTCTTATAGGATCCCTAAACCCAAATCCTACTAAACTCCTTTTTACTCTACCCATTAACCATGCAGCAGCCAACCAAATGTCAAAAGTATAGTAAGCTAACACCATCTATTGATGAATCCTGTTTGAGAGACGAGAATGAAAAGACCAAATTTTATAAATATTTCTACAATAGAACAATTCATAAAGAACGTGTTGTGGCCATTAATTTCCTTCAAAACCCATACTACAACTTCAAAATAAAGCCAACTTTCATGAAATAGGGTTTGAATACTTTTCTTGAAATCAAACTGAGGGTTTGTGAAAGACTTGTACGGATCTTTTATAGTAATGCCACAAATGTACGTGATCCAAATTCATCTGAGATCATAGGCATTAACTTTTATGTTATGGATAAAGAACTCTTTATCACCCCTAATCAATTGCATCTGATTTAGGTATTGAAAATAAAGGCCCTTACAATGAAATCGATACCAGCTCTATTGAAAAGTACAAAGACCATAACCCCATAAATCTTTTTTTGAATAGAGAATCTTTCACCTTATTGTCGCATGGTTTTTTCGATCGTCCAGTGGAAAGGCATGAACAATTCGAGAGATTGATTATTAGTGGCTTAACCAATTTCGAACTGAGGTTGCTTCTAACATTGCAAAAATCATTTTCCTCCAGTTAGTCTCACTTTTTAATAAGGGCCATGGGGCCTCAACCTCTCTTCCATATGCTTGTGTCTTTACACACATCTTTTAGAAGAATGATCTTAATTTTTCTTCAGACCCACCTATCCCTTTAAAGGAAAAGATTGACATTCATTCGGCCTGCAAATGCGGATACCTCTTTAAAATAATTGTTGGATTTACAATGACTCAAAAGGTGCCTCCAACACAGAAAATATGGAAGAACATTCCCCTTCGCTTGCCTAACAAATTTCTTCTACAAATTGAGAGGAGATTACAATGAAGTCACTGTATGACTACATGGTTACTTGTCGTCAACATGTTGATTTGCAGTTAGTTGACCTTCGTAACCATGCTGATTCACAGTTCTTCGAGCTTCGAAACATACTGACTCTCATTTTACTAAGATTCATAAGTATGTTGATTCTTGGTTTGTAGAGCTTTGCAAGGAAATGGCCACCCTTCATCAAGAATTCAGTACCCGCAAGACGGATAACTAGACTTTTAATATAATGACATTTGAAGTTGCTAATATTTTTTGGAATTTCATGCGTATGGACTTAATGTTTGATGGACTTTATTTTATTTTATTTCAGTTACTTTTCTATAAATTTAAAATTCTATTGCTTTTTATTATTTTTTGCCAAAATTTTATAATGTTCTTATAATCCTCTCCACTTCCATCTTTGCACAATGCAACATTAACTGATTGAGTTGTCCTACAACTATGTCTACTGGTAGTTCTAAAACACGTGCTGAAGGAAACGTTGTTCACTGTTATTGTGGATTGCAATCACCAGTTTGCCTTTCAACTGTACTAGAGAGCAAAGGGAAGAGATTTTATGGATGTGTTACAGGCCCTGAGGTATTAAATAATAAGTTGATGTTCCAGTGTTTTGAGTAATGCATTATTCTTAATTTATTCTGCACATTGGTAGAGAGCTGTGATTTCTTTAAATGGAATCACAATGATGGAAATTCGATCGATATTAAAGAATTGAGAAATCAGGATCAAACGTTGTTGGCTACAAAAAGGGAAATTAGAATTCATAATGCCAAATTGCAGACAATGTTGAATATGGATGCAAAGGTTGTATAAAAAATTGGCAAAATTTGAAGTCAAAACATAAAATTTGAAAAACAATGTGATGTTCTATAACTCCATTTTGATTATTTCATGGTTGTGTTATGTTGTAATAAATATTTTATCACATATATGAACACGATCCAACTTACCTTCTGGCAAACAAACAATGTCAGAATACATTTGGAAACTAACAGTAGTTTATAATTAATGTAATATGAAATACTTACAACTCACAGCATAATCCAAACCTATTTTGTAAAATGGGTGAAAGCTATACGGAAAATGATTCAATTCAAGAATCTCTTATGCACGTCGCTAACACGCATTCTCTTGTCAGTAATTTTAGTTGTAATAGAACTAAGATTTTTGATACTCAAACATATAAAATGTATGCATTCTTGTAAAGTGTCGATACTAATCGTGTACAATGTTCATGATCATATATAGTTACGAGTTCATATGTAATTGGGAGTATCGAAATGTATATAAGAGATTCGAGACTTATAACGAGAACGTCCACCTTAAATGCTACCATATCCTGTAAGATTTTAAGTTCATATTGAAGAATATCAAACCACGAGGTTTAGTATCGATACTTATCGGTGCTAAAATGATGCCAAAAATGTTTAATGATACAGCTCTGCTTAAGTTGTCAAAATCCCATTACATTTGGTACATTTGTTACAGGAACCAATGTGTGTTGAAAAATATGATCACCAAAAAAATTAGATTAAAAACTATGATCTGAAATTTAATTCATGGTTCATTGCTACAAATTTACCTTAATTCAGCTAAAACGAATAGAAGAAGAGTATGTTTTCGTGCCGTCGTAGTCTGTAGATATATCAGATGTGATGTTCAAATCCTCAATTATTTTTTCTTTCTCGTGTCATCTCCTAGAATTACGTACAAAAATAGCGTCTATGTCTGCAGGAGGTGGAGAACCTCCTGTGATTCTTCATGAACTAACATCTTTATCAAAATTTATATAAAACTCGATGTTGGTACCCCTTACACGGTTGTATCTCCTAAACATCTTGCGAAGGTCGCTTGCATTACGTATCTTTAGCATGTAATGATCTTCAGGGTAAGGCTTAATAACGGGGATTTTGGCTTCCAATACAGACAATTTATTCCTTGTTGATGTTCCTAAAAAGAAAATGGTTGCAAAAAATCTTGCCATAATTTTACAAATTTTCTAAAAAATATGTAGAAGTATTTATAGAATATTTGTAAGGTGTTTGTGTGTAGAGATATACTAATAATGATGCGCAATCGGTGAAAGTATACACATCGGACAAGTAATAAAGTGATGAGTAAGATCGTCTCCACAGGGATTGGAGGTATTTCAAGCGAGGTTTAAGCACTCAAAATAGAAACAAAATATTAAATGGAAGAGCTAATATGAGCAGTTAAAAGAAATACTGTAGCAAAAACTATATTAAAAACTAGGATGAATAGGTAAGACTACGAACATCCTCACACATGTGGAAACTCTAAAATAGGATAACAGATCGGGTTTATCAAGGAATCTTATGCCTAGTTCTCATGAATGACTAACACTTTCCAGCTTATACGATGGTCGACAGAGCTTATGCATGTGTTTCTAAACAATCTCTAGCAAGAAACTGACAGTAAGAATGCTACAGCAATACCTCTCAACGTGAACCCTAGCAAGCTACTATCCTCGAAGTACTACTCCTTTTAGTCGTTGAAACTATATCCTTATCTCTAAGGTGAGTTAGGGTTCTACCTCTCAGCATCAAACCCCATTGTCCACGTAGATCTAAGCTTAACTCTCTCAACTATTAAGCATAAAACAAGGGTAACAGCTAACTCTCGAAAGCTCTTACAAACCCAAGGCAATAAAACAACGAACAAAGCACATATGAACCTGGAAAAAGCTAAAGCATTCATTTAAACAAAAGCATAATCATCCACAATAAACCTAATCTACATAAAGTTAGTTCATGGCTAGGCAAATATCATCCAAAATCATTCGTTTAATACAACCCATTTTAGAATAAAAAAAATGTAAGAGCAAAGAGCAACTAAGAGTAAAGGAAACTCCCAAGCCGCCTTGGACTGCCGTGAACCACCCTAAGCTTGCTGCTTCTCTCAAAGGTCAGCAAGATCGTCCCATAGAGCTTTAACAATGGAGGACACCAAGATGAATGGGAAGGAGGGCAGCCGCCTTTTGCCTCTTTCTTTCTTAGCCCCTCAAGCACTTTTTCCCAGCTCTCCTTTTAATGTGGGTGTCCTATTCTTTATATAGTGGGGTCTCTTAGGTTTTTGTGCCCTTAATTCCTTGTGTACCCTACAGAATATTCCCTTCACAAGTTGGCACAGCTGCCTGGTGAAATCACGTGTGAGAGCTGTAAAATATCTTCTTCCTTTATCTTTTTCTACGCCCAAAAATGTCATCCAAAATGCCGCAGCATATTTTCCTTTCTCAGCAACGCTCTTTAACTCACCTGCACATCACCACACCAAAACAACCCTTTCTCTCAAGCAGCACCAATTTCACAAATATGTAAAATCAACCAAGCAAACACCACCAAATGCAATTATATGAGCTAAATGCATCTATATGCAATGAAATGAGCTTGAAACCAACCAATAAACTAAGTAAAAAGGCATGAAATGTATACTTTTTACAAGGTTATCACACCCCCAAACTTAAGCTATTGCTTGTCCTCAAGCAATGAGTAGAGATAAACAAAGAAAATGCTATGACAAGGTTCAAATCACGACAACTCTATGGCATAAATTTTAGCCCTAAAAAATATAGGCTTCAACATGCTAGACAAATTGAGAATTTAAGAACTTTCTCTTAAGACAAGATCCTTTGTATGTGTGTGCATAATTGCCTCCAATCTATGCTTAACAGAGTTAGAAAAATTTTAGAGAAGCTCTCTATTATACCCTAGTATTTGTTAATCATTTACGCACAAGTTTACTCCCATAATTATAACCTTTTTTCTCTTTTTTAACTGCTACAAAGGGTTTCATCTCATCACACCAGAACTCACATTTTGAGAGCTTATCATACAGTTTTTTGTCTCTCAAAATCTGTAATACTATTCTCAAATGTGTATTATCATCCTCTTTAGTCTTCGATTACACCAATATATCATCAATGAAGACTACAACAAATCGATCGAGATACGGCTAAAATACTCGGTTCATTAAATCCATAAATGTTGCTAGAGCATTTGTAAGGCCAAATGGCATCACAACAAATTCATAATGCCCGTACCTCGTTCGGAATGCTATTTTTGGAATATCCTCCTCCTTGACCTTCAGTTGGTAATAACCAGACCGAAGATCAATCTTAGAAAATACTACTGCTCCTTTTAATCGATCAAACAAATCTTCTATTCTCGGAAGTGGATACTTGTTCTTTATGGTCACCTTGTTCAGTTGTCGGTAATCAATGCACAGTCACAGCGAACCATCTTTCTTTTTAACAAAAAGCACCGGAGCTCCCTATGGTGATGTGATAGGACGTATAAATCCTCTATCTAATAAATCCTGCAACTGTGACTTTAATTCCCTCAATTCTGCAGGTGCCATTCTATATGGAGTCATGGATATTGGCTCAGTACCAGGAATAACCTCAATTCCGAACTTTACTTCTCTCTCTGGAGGTAATCCTGGTAACTCTTCCGAAAATACCTCAGGAAAATCTCAAACTGTCAAAATCGCATTGATGTCATTATTAATTTTCTTAGTATCCACTACATGGGCTAGAAAAGCTTCACAACCCCGTTATAATAGTTTTTTAGCTTTAAAAGCTGAAATTACATTCTTTATACATTGGGACCCTTCGCCCAATACTATAATCTCTGAGCGATCTACAGTCTTTAAAATCAACTGCTGTTGGCGGCACCTTGTTGTAACATCATAGGCATGAAGCCAATCCATGCCCAAAATAATCTCAAGATCACTAAAAGGCAGTTCCAACAAGTCAGTTGGGAATTCAATTCCCTAAACTTTAAGCAGACATTTCCTAATTAGTTTAGTTACCCGGGCAATTTGGCCTAGAGGGTTTATGGCTATCACATCACTCTGAGTTAGTTCTAAAGGAATTCTTCTTTCTCGAACTATCCTAGAACTAACGTAAGAGTGTGTAGATCCAGTATTTATCAAAACAAATTATGCTGGCCATAGAGTTGGAAAGTACCTGTCACAATATCAGGTTCTTCTCTATCACCATTGTCATCTTGTGCCCGAAGGTGATATACCCTTGCTGAAGCTCTATCACTTGGATCCACGGTAGCTTCAGTCTCTTTTGGAGAACCCGCTCTAGATGATCCTGCAGATCCTCAGCCTCTTTGTATACCAACAGATCTTTCAGTTTGAACTGATCTGTCCTCCCGAGCTGGGCAATCACGAACAAAATGTCCCATTTCTCCACAATTAAAATAGGCTCATATAATCCTTCGACACTCTCCATAATGTTTTCTGTTACAATCCTTGCATTTGGGAGGACCTTGTCTATCTCTAAAATTCCTTGTTGTTGTCGTAGTATATTTGAACTTTCCAGCCTGACTTGTTTTGTCCCCGAGATGATGAAAATCCAGATTTCCCTTGTTGGGAATATCTTTTACCCCGCTTTGATGATCGCGAAGCTAAAGATGTCTCAGCACTCCTTTTCTGGCTCTGTGATTCTTTTTCAGTTTTTTCTCTGACAATCTCCATTGCTTTGGCTCTATTAACTGCTTCTTGGAAGTCCATGGGAATAATAGCCACTAGCACCTCTTGATATCTGACATCTAATCCACTTATAAAACTATCATTAATGGCTCTCTTATCCTGTAACAATTTAGAGGCAAACCTACTCAATCGATTAAACTCACATTCATATTCATACACCGAGCGATCTCCTTGTTTAAGGTCCAAGAACTGCTGCCTCATTTCCCGAATAAAGGCATCTCCAATATATTTCATCCTAAACTGACGAAGGAAAAACTGCTACTTCACCTCTTCTCAAACACGAGCAATAACATTGTTCCACCATACTAATGCTTGCTCTCTCAACAAGGAAACAACTCCTTCCAGCTTTCCTCGTTCATTACACCTCATTTAACCAAAGATCTGTCGACATAGGATCCTCGTTGATGTCGCCTTTAAAATTAAGAGCCTGCAACTTCTTTAACTCCTTCGAAACAGAAATCCGAGGAGGTCTATTAATTATCGCGTCTAGGGCTTGCATAAACATACCCCGATCTTGCATCGGCATATCCTGGGCAGGTACACCAGGCTCCTGTTGAAAAGGCTGTTGTACTTCTTCCCTTACTTCTAGGACATTCTTAGGCCTCACTTGTTGAGTAGCATATCGGGATCTGATTCACTCCGACATTTGTACTCATAATATACACTTAACTAATAAGCATTTGCATCAATCAAACAAGTATCATTTTCAAGTAAATACGACATCCTAGTGGCATGTACGCACTTTAACACTTTTATCAAATTCAATTTTAACTCCAAAATTGACTAAACCTGTAGCTCTAATACCAATAAATGTAACACCCCCTTCCCGTATCCGTACATTGAACATGAGTCAGAGATGTCACCGACTTTTAAAATTATCTTTTATCTTAAAAATCGGGGTAATTTAAAATTTTTAAAATAACTTCCCAGGTGGCCACCCATCTTAGAATTTTCCTAGTTTAAGCACGCTTAACTTTATCTAATTTATAAATAATATAATAATTTAATACCCGATAATAAAACTTTTTGCATAAATAAGATAATCATATCAGAGCATGTAATAATAAACATATTTAACGTTCATAAAAAAATTAGTAACACTATTACATGGCTGATTAAAGTACTTTATCAGAAAGACAGGATTAGCCAGTACATGCCACTATTAAACACAAAAGCATGGATGCCATAAGTACAGAAATTAACCTATCGATTCAATACTCCCAAAAGAGGCAGTGATGCAAAGCTCCACTCCTACTTCTGTTTACCTACGTGTGCAACCGAACTACACGCTGAGTATAACTCAGTGAGGCATAAGGTAAGTGACATATATAAACATTCATAAATACATTATACTTTTCAAACGTGATGATCATTAAAATCACATACTTTGTAATGCAAGAATGTCTATGCAAGAAAACATACCATATTCATTCTTTAACATAAAAACATATGTTATCTTGTGCAATCATATAGCCCAAGGTAAATATCAAGTGTCTAATATTCAAGTCGCGTACTTGAAAAGTACTATCCTTGACATACTTGTAAGACACGATCAAGTGTCTATAACTTTATAATACACATTCAAGTGTCTGTTACTTTATAATACACTTGAAGTGTCAATAACTTTGTAATACTCTTAATGGCATACCACAATATTATCCTACTCGACATTTTATTACGAAGGGCAAACTTATAAAACAATTCCTGCAAATAATGGTAAGTAAACCAAATTCCATACATATATACATATATCATGTAAAACATCTTCATACTGGATTAGTTCATATTCTAATATGCTTTATAACATTTATGGTATACTGCCATTTAAAAATTGTATCAAATAACTTGTCCATCACGTGTCATGCTATAAAAACATTTATGATCATAAAATATGCCATAATATTTAAATCAGTAAAATAAAGTACCATACCAAAATCATATTATGTTGTTTATAAAAATTATTTACCTTTTTGGGTGACTTATCGCAAGTCTCCCTTTAGTATGTTAATAAACATACATTTAAAAACATGTATGCACTCACCTTTACATTTTAGTCACTAAGAAAATATTCATTTTGGTCACTGAACTAAAACCACCAAACTTTAACTCTTTACATTTTAGTCACTAAGCAAATATTGGGGCATTACAATTTTGCTAAAAAAACCAATGTTAAAATTAAACAATAAAGAAATAAAGCAAAGAAAAGAAAACAAACAAACAAAACAAAACAAAAATTGCTATAGCAGAATTTAGAGAGGGTTGAAGGGATGCAAACTCTCAAACATCCTAAATTGATGTTGCAATTTTGTCACGTTCGATTGGAGCACCAATATAGACCAAAATGCCCCACATATATAATAGTTCCACCTTCAATATATTTTGCATGGGCATTTTGTGTCTTCCGTATATGTTCGCCATCTCTTGGCATCTATCGCAAGATTTATAGAAATCTTGGGTATCCTTGAAGAGTGTAAGCCAATAGAACTCAGATTGTAAGACCTTTTCAGTAGTCTTTTCTCCTCCAAAGTGCTATCCACGCGAAGCTTAATGGCAGTGGAATATGATCTCTTTTTGCTTTTCTTTAGGGACGTATCTTCTAATCATTTGGTCAGTACATGCTTTGAAGAGGTATGGGTCATCCCAATGACAGTAAGGAACATCGTACATGAACCTGTTCTTTCCCTGGCTATTCAAATCAGGAGGAAAAATACCACTAACAGGAAAATTGACAATATCAGCATACCACGAAAGTGCCACAACAATTAATAATTTCTCATCAAGTAATTCTTCCTTAATCTCTATTTCATTCCTTAGTTCTTTCATAATTTCTAAACTAGAAAGATGACCAACTACTTGGTTTTCAGTGCCTTTCAAATCAGTAATGGTCCAACCTAAAGCCTTTTTATGTTGAGCTAAAATTTGAATCAAACTACTCTCTTGCTCATGCTTAAGATTACTAGTATTAGTCACATGCAAAGTCTCATTAGCACCCAAATAAGCATGCTTAACGTATGAAGGTAAGGGCTTTAGTTCTAAAGTGGGTGGGTGCTCAAATGAGGGTTTAGAGGGACTAAATTTGGCAAAATCTAAGGGTTCAAATTGCATACCTGGTCTAGCTATGAGTAAGCTAGACTGTTGCAACTCCCTTGGATATTCCTTGAGCTTATCAACGTCTTCTTCATCAATCTTCAAGTAACCATTATTGTGCAAAAAAACTGCAGTAGCAAAATTCTGTAGCTTCCTCTTCCATCTTATATTCCACATCTTGAAGCGATTAACACTCCCTAGAATCATCAGCATATTTAAGAGTATTGATAATTATCCTTTGGTCATCTATTCCTGCTGGTGGGGGGTTATCTTTTGTTGTGGCAATATTTTGACTGTCATCATTGGGTCCACTCATCGAACCCTTACCCTTTCTCTCCATTGATGGTGAGTCCTCTTGCAACTGAGATTCTTCATGCACAATCTCGTGGCTGGGATCTCCGAGTGTCTCCCCCGCAAACTTAGCTTCTTTGGTGATTTGGGTGTCATTCCTTAAGGTGAATGCACTACATTTCTCCTTGCTATGAGTTTTAGTGACTTCAGTATCACTAGGTAGACTGCCCTGAGGTCGAGTATGTAAAGCTTGCACAATTTGGCCTACTTGGGTTTCCAAAGCTCTCAAAGACAAACTATGACTTTTGGCTCTTGATAGATGCAACTTGGTCTTGAAATAAAGCCTCCGTAGTCGTCATAAAGTCTTGGAAAATAGCTTCCAAATAATTGTTATTCGATGAAGATGCTGACCCCTTGTTAGTATTTTGCCGCGGAATATTTTGCTGAAAACCTGGGGGTTCAGTCAGATTTTGTTGTCTATTCGAGCTGTTGGGATTGTTTTTGCCTTAATTCCTCCAAGAAAGATTAGGATGCTGATGCCATCCTGGGTTATAAGTGTTCGAATAAGGGTTGTGGTTGTTCCTATTGAAGTTCCCCACGTAGTTGATAGACTCATGGTTTTCAGGGCACTCGCTCACATGATGATTTCCATCACAACGAACACAAGTAGTTGCTACCTTTACTTCCTTCAACATATTCGTAATGGTCGACAATTGAGCTGAAACAGATTCATTATTATCAAGCTCATGTGTCCCATGAGTTTTTCTTCCCCGTTCCAAGTCTTGAAGTGGGAAATTAGTAGTCATTGTTTGCTATCCTATCAAGGATATCAAATGCTTCTTCGGGTGACTTGTCCAGCAAAGTACCATTTGCTGAAGCATCCAGCATCATTCTCGTTGAAGCATTTACACCATGGTAGAACATAACAACTTGCATCCAATCGTGGAATCCGTGGTTCGTACACTTGCGTAGGAGTCCCTTGTATTTATCCCAACACTCATATATCGAATTATCATTAGCTTGACGAAAGGAAGCAATGTCATTCCTTAGTTGAGTGTTCATATTGGGTGGATTATACCGTAGCAAAAAGCTCTTACATAGGTCTGTCCATGACTTCATTAAGCCATAAGGTACTCCACTAAGCCACGCCTTTGCTCGATCTCTCAATGAGTATGGGAATAACTTTAATTTAAGCACATCCTCATGCAACCTTGCTTTCGAAATGAGTAACACACCTCAAAAAAAGCACGTATATGCTGCCTAACACACCTCAAGAAAATCACGTATATGTTGCCTTGCGTCTTCATGAGGCGAACCACCAAATTGCCAAACAGAGTCCAACATGTTGAACATCACCGGTTTAAGTTCGAAGTAGGCTGCCTGAATCTCGGGAGCTACAATCTTAAGGTTGAGATCATCCAAGATATGAGTTAAATGGTCTTTAATAGCACATGGGTAAGCTATAACTCCACGATTTTTTGCAGCATTAGGATCCTGCAGATTCTCAGCTGGTTGACCTCTTTGGTTTTGAACTCCATACATGGCTCTTTAAGCTCTTTGTAAATATCTTCTTTGTCGAAAAAGACATTTGATTTCAGGAACGAAAGGTGATAATGGTTCTTCAGGTATTCCTCGGGTCATGCAACAGCATAACACCCGCAAAAACGTAAACAAAAACAGCAAAAAAGCTATAAAAAATAAAATAGTACACCAACTAAACTCAAAATAACCAATTTCCAATCCCCAGAAACGACACCAAAAACTTGTGTGCATGTAGAGATATACTAATAATGATGCGCACTCGGTGCAAGTATACACCTCGAACAAGTAATAAAGTGATGAGTAAGATCATCTCCATAGGGATTTGAGGTATTTCAAGCAAGGTTTAAGCACTCAAAACAGAAACAGAATATTAAATGGAAGAGCTGACATGAGCAGTTAAAAGAAATGTTGTAGCAAAAACTATATTAAAAACTGGGATGAAAAGATAAGACTACAAACATCCTCACACGTGTGGAAACTCTCAAATGGGATGACAGGTCGAGTTTATCAAGGAATCCTATGCCTAGTTCTCATGAATGACTAACACTTTCTAGCTTATACGATGCTCGACAGAGCTTATGCATGCATTTCTAAACAATCTCTAGCAAGAAACTGACAGTAAGAATGCTACAACAATACCTCTCAGCGTGAACCCTAGCAAGCTACTATCCTTGAAGTACTACTCCTTTTAGTCATTAAAACTCTATCCTTATCTCTAAGGTGAGTTAGGGTTCTGCCTCTCAGCATCAAACCCCATTTTCCACGTAGATCTAAGCTTAACTCTCTCTACCATTAAGCATCAAACAAGGGTAATGACTAACTCTCGAAAGCTCATACAAACCCAAGGTAATAAAACAGTGAACAAAGCACATATGAAACTAGAAAAAGCTAAAGCATTTACTTAAACAAAAGCATAATCATCCTCAATAAACCCAAGCCACTTAAAGTTAGTTCATGGCTGGGCAAATATCATCCAAAATCATTCGTTTAATACAACCCATTTCAGAATAAAAAATGTAAGAGCAAATAGCAACTAAGTGTAAAGGATACTCCCAAGCCACCTTGGACTACCGTGAACCACCATAAGCTTGCTGCTTCTCTCAAAGGCCAGCAAGATCGTCCCTTGGATCTTCAATAATGAAGGACACCAATATGAAGGGGAAGGAAGGCAACCTCATTTTGCGTCTCTCTTTCTTAGCTCCTTAAGAACTTTTTCCCAATTCTCCTTTTAATGTGGGTGTCCTATTCTCTATATAGTGGGGGCTCTTAGGGTTTTATGCCCTTAATTTATTGTGTATACTAAGGAATATTCCCTTCACAAGTGTGGCACAGCTGGCTGGTGGAATAACGTGTGGGAGTTGTAAAATATCTTCTTTCTTTGTCTTTTTCTGCGCCCAAAAATGTCATCCAAAATGTCGCAGCATATTTTCCTTTCCTAACAACACTCCTTAACTCACCTGCACATCATCAGACCAAAACAACCCTTTCTCTCAAGCAGCACCAATTTCACAAATATGTAAAAACAACCAAGCAAACACCACCAAATGCAATTATATGAGCTAAATGCATTGATATGCAATGAAATGAGCTTGAAACCAACCAATAAACTAAGTAAAAAGGCATGAAATGTATACTTTTTACAAGGTTATCATACAGATAAAATTTAGGTTTGACGCCTAAAATGTTATCGATGATCAATTTGGGGTTCAACACCTAAAATGTTACCAATAATTAGTTTAGGGTTTGGCACCTAAAAATGTTATTGGTATTTAGTTTGGGGTTTAGGACCTAAAATGTTTTAGATAATCAGTTTAGGGTTTAGCACCTAAATAGTTATCGATAATCAGTTTGGGATTCGGTATCTAAAAATTTATAGATAATTAGTTTGGGGTTCGGTACTTAAAATGTTACTGGTATTTAGTTTGGGGTTCGACACCTAAAATGTTATCGGTATTCAGTTTGGGGTTTGTTACCTAAAATGTTACTAAAAATGAGTTTCAGGTTGGATGGACACGTAAAATGTTGTCGATATTCACTTTGGGTTCGGCACTTAAAAAGTTACCAACAACGAATTTAGGTTCTTGACCTATAATGTTACCGAAAATCAGTTTTTCATTCTGAATGCAAAATGTTAAGGAAATCATTTTGGGGTTCGAACCCTAAAATATTATTGAAATACAGTTTTAGGATTGGCACCTAAAATGTTATCTACATTTAGTTTGGCATTTTTGACCCAAAATTATTACCGAGATATTGAACTTTTTAAGTTGAGTGAAATATTTCATCTTCGACCTAAAATGTTACCAAAGACCAGTTTCAGTGGTTAGGGAACCTAAAATATTACAAATATATTTCACTTTCTAAGTTCAAAGGGAAACATTTAACTCGACACTTAAAATGTTATTTATATTTAGTTTGACTCTAAAATGTTAAAGAAATACAGTTTCGGAATCGGCACCTAAACTGTTATCTACATTTAGTTTATTGTTAGGGAACCTAAATTATTACCGAGATATTTAAATTTTTAAGTTGAATATAACATTTCATCCGCCACCTAAAATGTTACTAAAAACCAGTTCCATTAGTTAGGGAACCTAAAATATTACGAGCATATTTCACTTTCTAAGTTCAAAGGGAACCATTTAACTCGGTACCTAAAATGTTAGAAAAAACCATTTTAAGAGTAAAAACATTTCATTAGAAAATAAAAAATGTTAACCAGAACCTGTTTGAATTGGTTGGTAACCTATAACTAGGAAAACAAGTGTCGTCGTATAGTAGTCGCATTTTAAGCTGTCGCGCAACAGACCTCCTGCCACTTTTTATCTTTTTATTACCGGTTTTATTCATTCTTAAAACCTAAAAATAAAATCTCTCTTCATCTTATTCTCTCAACCCACACACATGCACACATCGACCATCGCCATTCACCCTCACTGGCGACAATCGAAACTCGAAACAAAGAGTATTTTCTCACTGGTCTCCTATCCCCAAGTCTAAAAATCAAATTAGTTCAGTGAAAACAAAACAAAATGGAGCAAATCTGAAGAAAGCAATTCCAAAATATACCTTGCTCGATCTCGAGGACGTGCCATCAGATCGAAGTAGTTTTTGGATATGTTGTTCCTGGTGTCTCCACAAGTCCGTTCACCATTCAGATTTCGTAAATGTTTCTCTTGGCAACGTGGATCGAGAGGTAACCGTTCGACTTCTCCTTTTTACACTTGATTTTTTTGATATTCTTACTATTCACTACTTTTTTCACTTGATTTTTTAATAGTTTTCCTTGATGTTTTTAAGGTTGAAGATGAAGGGTTTTTATAGGCTCAAATCTGGTTGTAGATGAAAGAGGAATGGTCGGATATTATAGGATATGGTGGAATTTGAATGGGATTCAAATTCTTTTCAGTTTGAATGAACGGATACAATTTATTTTTATTATTATTTTTTATTTTGAATATGGATCTAATAAAAAGATGTGGCTAAAAACATCATGGGGTGGTAGAGTCCTCCTCGGTGTGGGAATTCTCTGACGGCGCCGGTGGAAGTCAACAACTAAGGTTGAGGTAGATAAGGATTTGGATTAGGCAAATGTCATTTTTTGGTTTAAGCTTATGGGAGTTATTGTTGGGTTTCTGGGTGTAATGGGTTAATTTATTTTATTATTATTATTATTCAATATTCAATGGACCCGTGAATTTGATGTGTACAGTTGTTCCTCTTTTCTCATTGCTGAAACAAGAGGAATAGAGCGAAGACTAGGAACAAAAAAATTGTCTAGTAAATGTTGAACTTGCAATGATGACACTTCATCTCGGAGGTGAATGACGACACTTCATCTTTGAGGTTATTGGTGACACTCCATCTTGGAGGCTTAATGACACTCCATCTCAGAGGTAATTGGTGGAACTCTTTCTTGGAGTCTTGTTGACACTCCATCACGGAGGTAATTGGTGGCACTCCACCTTGGAAGCTTGATGACACTCAATCTCGGAGGTAATTGGTGGCACTCCATCTTGGAGGCTTGATGACACCCTATCACGGAGGTAATTGGTGGCAATCCATCTTGGAAGCATGATGATACTCTATCAAAGAATTAATTGGTGGCATTCTATCTTGAAAGCTTGATGACAAATTGATGACACTCCATCTCGGAGGTAATTGGTGGCATTCCATCTTAGAAGCTTGATGAAAAATTAATGACACTCCATCTTAGAGGTAATTAGTGGAATCCATCTTGGAAGTGTAGCGATGTCTCTCTTTTATGTTCGCTAAAAAAGTATTTTTATTTTATTTTGTTTTGAAAATAATGTCTTCATTGGGGGTTTTTCAAAAACCATATTTTATTTAAAAATGGAGTCGCCACTGGCCACTAAGGTAGGCCAGACACAATAAAACCAGAGATATTTTTTAAAATGTTGAGTTCGGGAGTCGGTTATGGATGGGGGAAAGATTAGCACCCCCACACCTCTGAAAATTGGTACTTTAATAATTACCGCTTTATTAATATTAGACTTTTCGGATTAAAGTGACGATTAAATTAAAATTTGGTTATAAGTGTGAGTAGATTTTAAGGGCCCTATTATCCGAGAGTAAACGCTCAACTACCATCATTACGCCTGATACTGGCTCCGTTTACACTCAGATAAAAGGTGCCACATTGACAATTAATATATTTCGATATGCGAACTTAGAGCAAATTGGATAAATAAAAGAAAACACTCGCATTGACATGGTACAAAAAACATGAATATTACAAAATTGAACAAAAATAGCAAAATGCATGAAAATAACATATTATAATAGAAACTAAGTATAAACAAGTAAAAAAAACCTACTTCCAAAAGAAAAGAAAACATACTTCAAAGAGAAATTAATAAATCAAATATTTCCATGTTAAAATGAATATAAAAATGTAAAATGCATGACACGTATATATGTAATATGATACTAAAATATCAAAACAACATTACCACAATATTATACATAAAGCTTACCATGTAAAAACAAACGCGCATATTAAAAACATATCACGATATTAATATGTATCAAAATTATTACCCATTTAACATGACCCTAAGATGCAAAATAATAATAAAAACTAAAACACATAGATACATCTTAAAATATAAAACATAGTGCAACATATGCATGGCATACATGTAACATGGTATTAAACGAACAAATCAAAATAAGATGCTAACAAAAGACTCAATGCTTTAACATATGACATGAGAACATAAATATGAACATAAGCATAAACACAAACCTAAATAACATAAGACTAATACAAAAAAGAAAATTAACTTGATATTAACATATGACACCATTTATGCATAAGTTGAAAAAGCTATGGCATTATATAACAAAACATCATATTAACATATAACCTAAAAACATGAAATTCATACTAACCCAAATAGGCATACCATGAAAACCAAACTAAAGCATAACATTTACAACAAACATATACCATGGATGAAATAAATTAAAACTCAAAAAAACATCACATCTAAAAAACATAAACAAAGATGATATAAAAACTTAAATGAAAACAACGAATAATATGAACATGCTAAGAAGAACATGAAATAAAAGACAAAGGGCATATATAATTAGAACACGACAAGGGACCGAATTGAAACAAAATAAGACCAAAAACTGAAATTGAAAGCAATTGGACACATGATTCGAGGATGGTATTGTAAACTGAATGAAAGTCCAGAGGACTAAAGCTGTAATATGCCCAAGGGGCAAGCCCAAAGTGGAAATTTTGAAAATGCGGGATGGTCTCTGGTGTAATTGGACCATTTGAAATCTGAATTCAGTTCATTTGGGGGCCAGATAGAAATATTTTAAAAGGTAAGAGGGGTTGGGGTTGTAAATATACCTTGGGGCGCTCTCGATTTGAAAATATCAGGGACAAGGGGGGATTTACGATGCATTTAAACCACTTTACTTTATTTTGGATCTATAAAACTCAATTAACCGGCCCCTATTTCCTTTTCCCTTCATTTTTTCAAACCCTAAAGAAAGGCTCTCCATTCTCTCTAGAATTCCAGAGACATTAACCCTAAAACCCTAAAGCTTTCCTCAACCGTTTCACTCAGCCGCGCATGGCAGTCTTAGGCGAGGCTTAGCCCTGTGGCTGCCTCTAGCTGTCCTAGACCCCACGGCCTCTAACCACCTTACAACTGACTTTAATACCCCAAAAACCCTTATTTCGATGCCAAAACAATCCTCTTCCCCTGAATGGCTCACCATGAGTGGCTTGTTGCCGACGGGGAAAAAACGATTCAGGTAAAAAAAAAATTACTCTCATTTTTAGTTTACTTTCTCTTTTTTTGTTTATGTTTGTTGCATGCATGAAAGAAAAATGAGGGGAAAGAGAGGATTAACACTTGAAAAGTTCTCTTTTTTCTTTGTATTATCTTTTTTCATAAACTGAAACTGGAACTGATAATTGATGGTCCCTGAGTACAAATGATTTTTTATACATATATCTTCTGCCCTCCCTTTCTTTTTCTGATTTCTTGTTTGCTAAATAATACATACTTGTACAGATTTTTTTACTGACAAAATCCTTGTTTTTTGGTGTTTTCTGATGATTGACGCAATGGTTAGAGCCGGTATGGAGAGGTATGGCGGTGGCATGGTGGAGGTGGAGTGGTGACAAACTAAACCCTGGCCGCTGGATCAGATTTGATCCAACAGTCAGGATTTCTTGAAGTTTGAACGGCCGGGATTCAATATTGATGTTGGAAAGACTGCATTAGATCATCACGCATGGCATGTGGCAGATGAGGGCTCTGGTGCATGTGAAACACGCGCGCGTAGGAGGCAGACAGTCCCGAGTGTGTACCCACGCGGCAGGCAAAAGGACGCTCTTCTTCAATCATGACCATTGGATCAAAAATTGATCCAACGACTCTTGATTAGTTGCGTAAAAGATGATGGGGATTACGGTTTAGTTAATTAAGTGGGTTAGGGCTCTTTAGCCGGTTAGGGCTAGGCCAGTTGGGCCATGTACACTTAATTTTGGGCTATGTAATATGTATTTGGGTCATGTAATAATATTGGACTAGACATTTAACTTAAAAGTGGTTTTTATTTTCCGATTCATATGTAATAATAATAATAATAAACACACTCAATCATACATAGGTGTACATACATACATGCAAACACATACGTGCACATATATACAAATACAAACATACGGACATATACGTAAGACATTAATATACACATACATATCACACATTCATACAATCACATATACATACATACATACATATGTGCACCCATACATTACATATATATTAGTAACCCCCATATACATAATGAACACATGACATAATAATATAACATATGAATATATGCACTAGTAATAAATATTAATAATTACATAATGTTTGCAAAATAACACAAAATTTTTCCAAGATTGAATTGAGTGATTACAGTTGTCCCTCTTTGCTTGTTCTCGTGGAACGAGAACAAAGCAAAGATTATAAACACTCATTTTTATCCGACTTCCCTGTTTGTAGCTTTAAAATCACGTGTTCTTCTGGAACTCTCTACTTTTCCTCGACCGGGTCTTCAGGCTCGAAAGTTCTTCCTATATAGAACATCTTCCTTCTGATCTTGGAACTACGAGTCCCTCCTATATAGAACCTTTCATCCTGAAGTCTTGTGTTACGAGTCCTTCCTATATAGAACCTTTCACTCTACGATAGTAAAGCTTGGAGTCCTTCCTATATATAACTCTTAGCCTTCAATGCGGGTTTTTCCTATATAAAACCTTATGCGTCACAGGCGGATTCTTCCGATTGTGAGTTCTTCCTATATAGAACAACTAGTCTTCAAACCCTAGAGCCGCAAGTCCTTCCTATATAGAACTTTTAGCTTCTGAAATCTTAGAAATATGGGTTCTTCCTATATAAAACCTCTCACCACGAGTGTTCGAAAATATCAGCCCTTCCTATATAGAGCCTTTATCTTCGCATTTGGGATTCACGCCAAAATGGCCACTGATCTTTTTGGACTCACGCTGCTATGGCCGCTGAACTTTCTTCAAATCTGGGGATTCACACCAAAAATAGCTACCGACCTTTCTGGACTCATGCTACTAAGGCTACCAGAATCTTTCTTCAAATGATCACTTATTCACCACGAAGTCGAAGATTACAAGTCAATGGCGATATACAAGTACCTGTTTAAAATGGACAATATGTTGTAATAAATGGGTTGTCATGCTCCTAATCCTAGGGATGCCTAACTATACATGATGCATGAACGTCAATATTCGGATGCATCTGCTTTTGTAGTCAGTCAATCTCGACTCTCTGCCCTACTTCCTTTTCTTTTTCTTCTTCTGGTGACGGTACCCCCATTTCACTATTAGGTTCAACCGTTACAACTTTTCTTTTTTGAGTTTATGGTTTGAAGATCTAAAGTTCCCTTTCGGGTTTTCACTTTAGAGTTTTTTTAGGCACCCTTACGAGTTTTCACCGGTGAGATCTCTATTATCAGCATGACAATGGTTATCTTGCTCTGATGTTCAAAGCCTTCTGCTCGTCATGCCTCAACATACATTATGTGGGAAGCTCGAGATCAAAGTTAATTATGTTCTCCAATCACCCGAATTCTCAGGGTTAGATCACAGTGATGCTCAGAAATCTTTTGTTTATCATAAGTCTATGTTAACTTGTTTGCATGATGGAAATGAATGAGAAGACAAGGAATGGAAGGCACAAAAATATGGTTTTATTATCATTAAGGACTTGGAACAATTTTAGAAAAGTCATGGCAAACACGAGAAAAAGGAAAAACGAAACATGAAATGCAAAAACCCTAAATATCCACTGTATGAATGATGCGTGATCCTATCAACCAGAGTAGGATCTATGCCTGAAGCTTCTTCTTCTTGTACTTGTGGGGGATAACTCTACTTGCCGGAGGCCCAATCTCAAAATTTATCTAAGCCGCCCTTAATAGGTTTTCAACTCAGATCCTTCATTTGCTTCAAGACACCCTCTTTCGGGTTTTCGCCTCGAGCTCTCTAGATTTTTTTTAGGATGAAACGCATTTTCAGGTTTTCGCTTCATTTTTCTTTTTTTTCTTTTTTTTTTGTTTTTTGTTTTTTAAACATAGTACTTCTTAACTGCATCAGAATTCACAGGATTTTTCAACTATTCTCCGTCCATTTTAGTTAAGATCAATGCCCCCTAAAAATGCCTTCTTGACAACATATGACCCTTCCCAGTTAGGCATCCACTTCCCTCGATAATCTTTCTGAATTGGGAGGATCTTCTTAAGCACCAGATCTCCGTCCCAAAATTCTCTCTGGTGTACCTTCTTATCACATGCCCGCATCATTCTTTTCTGGTACATTTGACCATGGCAGATGGCCTTCAGCCTCTTTTCTTCGATAAGATTTAAATGGTCAAACCTAGCTTGCACCCACTCTGCTTCTTCCAACTTCACTTCATTCAGAAACCGGAGTGACAAAATCTCAACCTCAATGGGGAGTACTGCCTCTGTACCATACACTAGAGAGTAAGGTGTTACCCCTGTTGATGTGCGAACAGATGTCTTGTAAGCGAACATAGCAAATGGCAGCTTCTCATGATAATCTTTATAGGCGTTTGTCATCTTCGCAATTATTTTCTTTATGTTTTTGTTTGCTGCTTCCACTGCCCCATTCATCTTAGAACGGTAGGCCATGGAGTTATGGTGTGTTATCTTGAACTGGTTGCACACCTTAGTCATCAGCTTGTTATTCAGATTGGAAGCATTATCGGTGATGATTCTTTCTGGCAAACCGTACCGGCAAATGATCTCTTTCTCCAAAAATTTGCACACTATCGTCCTTGTAATGTTGACATAAGATACTGCCTCCACCCATTTACTGAAGTAATCGATGGCAACCAAAATAAAACGGTACCCGTTGGAAGCCTTCAGATAAATTTGTCCAATAACATCCATGCCTCAAGCTGTAAACGGCTATGGTGAGTTCATGGTGTGCAAATTTAAAGGAGGAGCGTAGATCTTGTCAGCATATATTTGGCACTTGTGGCACTTCCTGGAATGATCGATGCAGTCTCCCTCCATACTTGACCAGAAATATCCATATCTCATAATTTTTTGGGCTATTGACAGGCCATTGGCGTGGGTTCCACACAAACTATCATGCACCTCTGCCAAAATCTCTCTCGCCTCCTAGGCATCTACGCATCTCAACAATGTCTGGTCATGGCTTCTTTTGTATAGGATCTCCCCATCCAGAACATGTCGGGTTGCTATCTTTCTGAGTATTTTTTGGTCATTTTTATTTGGCCCTTTAGGATACTTTTGAAACCTGATATATTGCAAGATGTCGTAATACCAAGGGATGCCGTCTATTTCTTCTTACACATTACAAAAGTGAGCCGACCTTTCAAAAGTCTACATCTCTATTGGCTTTATTTATGCTCACATATTTGCTTTGAACATGGAAGCCAGGATTGCCAAGGCGTTAACCATCTGGTTTTCTTCTCTGGGAAGGTAAGTGAAATTGACCGTTTCAAATTCTTTAACGAGTTCTTGGATTAACTCATAGTATTTGACTAGCTTTGGGTCTCTAGTTTTCCATCCTCCTCGCAACTGATAGATCACTAAGGATGAATCTCTGAATACTCAAAGTTCCTTGATCTTTCTTTCAATGGTTGCATTCAGTCCCATAACATAGGCTTCGTATTCAGCTATGTTGTTGGTGCAAAAGAATTCCAGTGTACTGGTGAAGGGATAGTAGACCTCTTCTAGAGAAATTAGCATGGCCCCTATTCCATGGCCAAGGGCATTGGAGGCCCCATCGAAGTAAAGCTTCCATGAATTGTCATCTGAAACATCATCTTCATCGGTTGTAATACACATCAAGTCTTCATCCAGGAAATTGAAATTCAGCGATTCATAATCCTTTGAAGCATGACTAGCTAAGAAATCTGCTATAGCGCTTCCTTTCACGACTTTTTGGGTCACATATACAATGTCAAACTTGAATAACAGCATCTGCCAGCGAGCCATCCTCCCTGTTAATGTTGGTGCTTCCATTAGAAACTTCAACAGGTCCAGTTTGGATATCAGCCAAGTGGTATGGTATAACATGTATTGCCGAAGCCTTTTGGTAGCCCAAACCAAAGCACAACATAGCTTCTAAATTGGCAGGTATCGCACTTCACAATCATTGAACTTCTTGCTTAGGTAGTAGATGGCTTTTTCTTTCTTCCCAGACTCATCATGTTGCCCCAACACGCAACCCATTGAGTTTTCAAAAACTGTCAAGTAAAGGATTAAGGGTATGCCTGGTACTCGTGCGACTAAAATCGAAGCATTTGACAAGTATTTCTTGATCCTCTCTAGAGCTTCCTAACATTCCTCATCCCAGACCCCCGGGTTATTCTTTTTGAGTAGTCTGAAGACAGGGTCACACTTATCCGTCAACTGAGAGATGAAACGGGAGATGTAGTTCAACCTTCCTAGAAAACCTCAAACTTCTTTCTGAGTATGAGGCGGTGGTAGGTCTTGGATAGCCTTTACTTTTTTTGGGTCAATCTCAATCCCTCTTCTACTTACTACAAACCCCAAGAGTTTTCCAGATGTGACTGTGAAGGTGCATTTAGCAAGGTTGAGCTTCAATTGATATTTTCACAGTCTTTGAAACAGCTTTCTCAAGTTTCGAAGGTGTTCTTCCTGTATTCGGGACTTGGCGATCATGTCATCCACGTATACCTCTATCTCTTTGTGCATCATATCATGGAAAAGAGTCACAATCGCCCTTTGATAGGTCACCCCCGCGTTCTTGAGTCCGAAGGGCATTACCTTATAATAGAACGTGCCCCACATGGTTACAAATGTAGTCTTCTCCATGTCTTCTGAGTCTATCTTTATCTGGTTGTACCCTGAGAAACCGTCCGTGAATGAAAACCATGAGTGTCCCGCAGTATTGTCAACCAACGTGTCGATATATGGGAGAGAGAAGTTGTCTTTAAGGCTTGCTCGGTTGAGATCCCTGTAATCTATGCACATGCGGACCTTTCCATCCTTCTTTGGCACTGGTACAATGTTTGCAACCCATTCAGGGTATTTGACAACTTCTAGAAAGCCAACATCAAACTACTTTTTCACCTCTTCTCTGATCTTCAACAACATGTCAGGCCTCATTCTTCTGAGCTTTTGCTGGATTGGTTTGCATTCTGGCTTCGTTGGCAGCTTGTGTACCACTATGTCTGTATTCAACCCTGGCATATCTTGATAAGTCCAAGCAAAGACATCTTTGAACTCTTGGACTAGGGCTACCAACTCACGCCTAGTTTTTGAGGAAAATGTAGTCCCAATTTTCACTTCTTTCCTCTCCTCATCGGTTCCCAAGTTCACAATTTCTGTTTCCTCTTGGTGGGGCATGATTTGCCTTTCTTCGTGGGCCATCATTCTTATCAACTCCTTAGGGACCTCACATTCTGCTTCGTCATCCTCCATATCTATTTCTGCTGAAATCTCGGGGCATTCGAAATCTACCTTGGGATTGGATTCAGAATTATTCATACAGTTAATTATGGGGACCCTACATGAAATGAGAATTAATGTATTGGTAAGAGAATGATTTTAAATGAAGTAAATGAATATGAATAAAAAATAAATGAATGAAGTAAATGAAATGTTTTCCATTTGAGAAAATGAGGAAGATATTCTTTTATTGCAAACAAAAAGTTAACATAGGTGCCCTATACAAAAGATCCCCATTGCTTATGGGCAAAAAGAAAAAGGGTTAATTCGGAGCATTACTCTGATCTGGCCCTAAAGACTACATGTAGATCAACGTAGCTCTAGTTATCAAGAGTTTCCCCAGGACGACAAGGGCAGAAGCTGGCCAACACATTGCTGCCATGGTCTTCAGCTATCATGTTGATGGATATCCCTTCAAGTGATTCAGTAATCATCTCATTCTAATTCAGCCTATCATTTTCTCTAATTTCTTCCTCGACCTTCTGTCCTGTACGGTCGAATCCTCCAGAGACAAAAACATTTTTTACATGAGGGAAAGACATTAGTCTCCACAGAATGTCTTCTCCCTTGTGTCTGACCCACCTTTGTTCTTCTTTCCTCTTATACTCTTCCCTTCTCTGATGAACGCTTGGTTTGTAGCCAAGCCCGAAACGATACTTCTTGGTGATGACGCTTCTGGCTTGCAGGCTTCCTTGCAACCTCCTTCTTAGCCCTCTTCCGGTCTTGGCTCATCGGCCTAAAGTTTCGGCAACGATCATCTTGGTGCAGTTAGATAACCTGGGGCAAGGGATTCTGTTACCTTTCACAACAAATGTAGCATTTACCAGTTCCAACGCTCGGAAAGAGCATTCTGCGGCATCTGCGTCGTTCTGGATGTAGGGGGTGTCTAATGTAACTGAGGCGATGATCTCTTGTTCGGCCTCTATAGTGACCAATTTTCCTTCGATAACAAATTTTAGTTTTTGATGGAGTGATGAGGGAACGGCTTCAGAAAAGTGGATCCATGGCCTTCCCAATAAGCAGCTGTAGGTTGGTTTTATTTTCATCACCACAAAGTCAACCGTGTACTCAGTCGGCCCAATTAATAGAGGCACCTCAATCTTTCCAAGTGTTCCCTTTTGTGTAACATCAAAGGCTCTCACGGAGTTGTGACAGGGTTTCATGTGAGAATCATCTATTGGCAGCTTGTACAAAGTCACCATCAGTAGTACGTTTAATGCCGACCTATTGTCAATCAGTACTCCTGGTAACACATACCCTTTGCAATAGGTCGTGATCTTGAGAGCTTTGGTGGACCCCATTCCTCCTTCTAGGATCTCGTCATCGCTAAACGTGATGTGGTTGTATGCAGTGATATGCCCCACTATTTTGTCTATCTTTGATACAGAATGTCATCGGGTACAAACGTCTGGTTTAGCACCTTTAACAATGTTTCATGATGTTTTTCTAAACTCATAAGCAAGTCCAACACTCCAATTCTTGTCGGTTGCTTTGCAGTTGCTCCACCATGTTGTATTCACTGTGTTTCAAGAACTTTAGAAATTCCTTGGCTTAAGCTTTAGTTACCGGTTCATTTATCTTTGGAGGGGGTTCCTCACCAAATATCTGAGCAGGACTGGTTGGTGTACCTTCTTCTTTGCCTTTTTCGGCTTTAGCAGTCTTCAAAGCTTCCGAAGAGTAGCACCTGCCGCTCCTTGTGAAGTGGCCCACTTTGCTAACACTTTCATCTTTCTTTGTTTGCTCATCTTTTGGTGCAGACTCTTCTTCTACTTTTTATTCCTTTTTTTCACCGGACTCCGACCTCCCTGGTATGGTTACACTTGCGGCATAATTCCAAGGAGTTTGCCGCATGTCCTTGAACCGGAATGGGGATGGTGCTGATATGATGATTTTGGGATCCACCTTTGTAGCTTCTCCTTGGGGCGAACTTGCTCCCTCTGGCCTGGAGGAGATGAAAAAAGGCATGTCTCTCTTATATTTGAGGTTGGGGCTATCAGATGCACATGACTCTAACCCTTGCCTCCCTGCAGATTCTTCAAAGAATTCTATCTTTTTGATGTCCATCAGCTGTTGAACCAACCTTCAAAACTTTTCACATTGCCGGATGTCATGCCCTCCATCCTGGTGGAACTCGTAATAATTGCTGGAAAACCCAGCGTAAGGGAGACTTAATAGCTGACACATCCTCTTTAGTCTTTCTGGCAGTATACTCCTCTATAGCATTCAATCTACGCTGCCACATTCGGTTCCTCAAACTTTAATGCCCCCGAATTGATTAGACTCTGCACAAGCTAATTGAATGCAAGACAATTTTTCGTGGGGTGACCAGGACACCGCCGTGATAATCGCAGTGCGCGTTCGGATCATACCAGGATGGAAACGGAGGTTTGAACGGAGTAACATAATATGGACGGGCCAAATCCGCTTTGTGCAACTGAGAGTAAAGCTCAGAGTACGAGACTGGCAACGAAGTAAAGGTCGATTTCTCGTGTTCCTTTCTCGGAGCATTTCCTTCTCTTTGGTTTGAGTTTTGAGCCTTCCCCGTAGATGCTTGTGGCTGAGAGACTGTGAAGCTTTTCGGGGCAGTGTAAGTACTTGTAGTGTTTACCTCATTCTTCTTATTGTACTTTCAAGAATTTTCCCCACTGGCAATCCTGCCGCTTTTGATTGCCAACTCCAGAGACTCTCTGGTCCTGATAAAATCAGCAAAACTCTGAGTTGTATTATTAATGAGGCGATCGAACAATGTCCCCTTTAGAGTATTCACGAATAGGGGAGTGACCTCATGCTCGAGAATTGGTGGCTGGATCTAAGCGGCCACTTCTCGTCACCTCTGGGCGTACTATCGCAGACTTTCGTTGGATTTTTGCCCCATATTTTCTAACATGATCCTGCTAGGTATCATGTCTGTTACATGTTTGTATTGCTCAATGAATGCTTTTGAAAAGTCCTTCCATGTCTTGATATTTACCCGGCTTAACTGGGTATACCACCGGAGTGCTACCCTAGTCAGATTGTCCTGGAAACAATGGATTAAGAGCTTCTCATCCTTGAGGTTGGCCGCCATCTTTATGCAATACATTGTCACGTGTGCAGAAGGGCACGAAGACCCGTCATACTTGTCAAACTCCAAAATTTTGAACTTTGGTGGCAGAACAAGGTTGGATACTAGGCTTAATTCACTAGCTTCATTTCTCGGTTCATCTGTGGTTTGCAATGCTCTGAATTTCTCCTCCATGAAACAGAATCTTTCCTCCCATTTCTTATCTACTTTTGTTCTGATTTTTTTGACCAAATTCAGGTCTAGCACCTCCTCATCATAGAGTGCCTCTGTATCGAGGGGTTGGTTTTTAGATGCCCATGCCTGAAGACTAGCAGTTATTCCAACAGGGTCAATGTATACTCTTCTGGCCGGGCTAGGCATTTTGGGTTGAACCTTGTTGTGAGATGCGGTACCTTATGGCTCCTAGGCGACCTCATCTTAAACCTTTCCTTTTCCAAGACTTTTTACCAGTAATGCAATTATGTCAGACACTATCGACGCTTGTGATTGAGCGATATGATCACTAAGGCTCTTCTGGGCTTCATCGAAACCTGCTTCCAGATCTTTCTGCCCCTTTTCCAGACTGATTATTCTATCTTCCATGATTTTACTTTGGAACCGAGTGAAGTATGGATGCTGAATGGTTGTGGTTTAAATTTTAGTCTCACTGCCACAATATTTACACTATTAATATAATCGCAAAAATGGATAAATGCATGTATAGTGATGCAAATGCAATGCAAGGATGTATGCTGATAAAGGTACTGATTCCGCTGGTAATCACCCTTTTGAACTACTTTCATGGGAATTAAAGGGTCCAGATTACAAAAGGGTCCTTATTACAAAATAGTTATACACATAAGCCCTAGCTCTATCCCCTAACTTCTCAATAGCCCTGAGTAGCCTGATGAACCTAGGTGCTTCTTCCATGTCCAAAGTGATGAAAGGTCGGAGAGCTTCAGCTTCGGTAGCTAAGTCATTCACATGCCTTGCAACTCGTTGTATATCCACCACCAGGGTCACGTAATACTGGTCTTTGTCTTCAACCATCTGGACAGCATCACGAAATCTTCTTCGCCAATAGTTGTCTTCACCAGCTGCAGCTTCTTCGAATACCCTAATTATTTCCCTGTAATCCTGAACAGTTGCTTCGAGTGACTCAATACAGGCTCGTAACGTACCAATCTCATGCTCCATTTCCTGTAGTTTGATGAAGCCATTCCTACAACGATAGGTCTGAAAGGATTGTTCCAACTCTACCAACCTTCATTCCAACTCTGTATTCTGATCTTGACTCTGATTTAGGTTCTGAACGATGTCATTGTACAAGCTTTGCATCTCAAGTAGTCTATTCCTACTCCCCATGGATTTCCTCTTCCAAACAGCAATGTCTTTCTTCTCGTAGATGATTGCTTGCTTGCCTTTGTCGATCTTTCATCTAGCTATTTCTTTCTCTTGATTAATGGCATCCCTAAAAGACTGCCTCTCACTCTCGATGGCTAACTTGCAACTTTCTACCTCTTTCTCGATTGCTCGTTTGCTTTTCTCTCGTTCTTCTTCGACTAAACGCATATTGTTCATCCTTTCTTTCTCCACGGCTAGGAATTGGCTTTGGCTGACATTTTGCACCTTGGCTTGAAGCTGGAGAGTATCTTTCTAGTAAAGGGCATTCTTCTTACTTAAATCCGCGTTGAGCTTCTTCAGTTGCCTTATGGTCCCATCTCGTTTGCCGACCTCTAAACTCACCTTGTAAAGTTCATCCATATGCTGTGTTTGCAAAGCCTCCATCTTCTTCTTAACTTCTTCGAGTTCACCTTGCAAAATATCAGCTTCAGACGGTACTATCCTCATATGCTCTTCAAGCGACATAGTAGGTCCTTGGTCAGGTTCTGGAATCTTACCATTAACCCTCAAGCGCCTCTAGAGAACATAACCCGAGGTGGTCATGGGCTCGGTATCTCCTTCTACCCTGATCCGGTAACAGTGATCCCAAGCTCTCATAGTGGTTTAGACCTTAGCCCTGAACTCGCCCTTGAACGGGAATTTGCTTCTACTTAGCCCGGCGGTGAAGGGGATGAACTGTCGCGATCTAAACTGTCGGGACACTAAAAGTGGAGCACAAGCAATCCCACCATATAGCCCTAACATCATCAGCCAATCATACTCACCGCAGCTGCATAAGAAATGACTAACCCTGCTGAGCCACAAAACCCTCCATACTATGTCTTTGTCTTAAATATTTTTAAATATCTGAGTCCATTTCTCCCTCTTCAAGTCTTCTCGCCACTCCTTCACTAAGTACTCCCGCAACGGTGAAAAGTCTCGGAATAATATTCCCGGTAAAACCCTCGTCGGTGTCTTCCACATGTGGCTCTGGATCCAAACCTGTAGTAGTTGTGCACACCCTCTGAAATGTCCTTCTTCGTGCTTTCGGCTTGCATTCAAAGAAATGAAGGTTTCAGTCAAAATGGCCGGTACTGGGTTCGCCTTCCACTTTAATCGCTCGAATAGGTCTAGAATGGCTACGTCGATGTTTCAAAGAACCCTCGGGAAGATGACCAAACCATATATTCCCAAAGCAAACAAGTCTATCTTCTTTGCCTCATCCGGGTGCGCCAGTATGATGTCCCGGATACTCTCCCAAGCAAAGGCTAGGCTGTCTCCTCGAACCTGGATCAATCTATTAGCCCAATCGTCACTCATTATAGCAAAGGTTTTGAGCTTCGAAGTGTAATTATGGTTCTTCGGTGGCTTTGCATAGATCCAACCTTTCTGTACATTTCTCTGATTAAGTAGGGCCATGTACTCCTCTACCGTAGGTATCATGTCTTGCCCGTTAAATGTGAAGCAGCAAAAAGCATGATTCTAGAACTGGAAGATGGCTCAGAGCAAGGGTTGGTTAACCCGAATATACATCAGCTGTGCAATATCGCCATAACTGTCACAGAATAAGTCATGTAGTCTTCGATCCCATCTTTCCCAAATACTTTTAAGCTCACATAACTTATTCTGTTGTAGACTCACGTAGGTGTACCCTGCCACTATGCGTTCGCTTGGTAAACTGTTATCTTGAGTCCTCTGATTGACTTCTGACCAATGCCTGACAGCTAAGTTGAGGTCGTCCTTCTTCAGATATCATTTTTCAATGATGATAGATTTTCTGATCGGGCAAACCACTTGATCCAGTACCTTTATGTAATGCAAATTCAATGATGTATGCAAAAAAGCAAAACAAAAAATAAAACGAGTCAGTACCAGATAAAATAAATAAACACATAAATATAAGAACAACTTAAATTAGGTAAACAAATAGAACAACCCTATTTACATCCCGTCTAAAACACCTAAGTTATCCGTATGGCTCTAAAAGGGTGGGTTTCTATGTGTTCTCTACATGCAGTGTTGGTTCTAAGAGGTACCCGAATTGTCCTTGTTGTCCTCTACTAAGAGTAGCAAGGCCCCCGATCATCACCCATTATAGGCTCCTTTCAATCGGGTTCAATTCAGGGGGACCCATTCGCTTATGCCCATACGAAGGAACGATATCTTTACGAAAGCATAAGGTACTCGAGCCCCGAAGGTACTTGCTAGGCCCATACGGAGGAACAATAACCTCACGAAAGGATAGCGTTTTCCTCCCACTAAAAAGGACAGGTTTATATGCCGAATTTTAAATGCGTTAAAATAAATGCACACATATAATCGAATGTTAATTTAATAGTCACTTTAATCTGGAACTTCCGATATTAGTAAAGCGGCAATTATTTTAAAAAGCTTGTCTCTCATTTTGTTTTTGGAAAAAACAAAAACTGTCCCCAGTGGAGTCGCCATTTGTAGCAATGTCTCTCTTTTATGTTCGCTAAAAAAGTATTTTTATTTTGTTTTGAAAATAATGTCTTCCGTGGGGGGTTTTGCAAAAACCGTGTTTTATTTAAAAATGGAGTCGCCACCGGCCACTAAGGTAGGCCGGACACCATAAAACCAGAGATTTTTTTAAAAAATGTTGGGTTTGGGAGTTGGTTACGGATGGGGGAAGGATTAGAACCCCACACCGCCAAAATTGGTACTTTAATAATTATCGCTTTATTAATATTAGACTTTCCGAATTAAAGTGATGATTAAATTAAAATTTAGTTATAAGTGCAAGTAGATTTTAAGGGCCCCATTATCCGAGAGTAAATGCCCAACCACCATCACAACGTCTGATACTGGCCCCGTTTACGCTCAGATAAAAGGGCGCTGTATTGACAATTAATATATTTCAATATGCAAAACTTAGAGCGAATTGGATAAAGAAAAGAAAACACTCGCATTGACAGGTACAAAAAACATGAATATTACAAAATTGAACAAAAATAGCAAAATGCATGAACATAACATATTATAATAGAAACTAAGTATAAACAAGTAAAAAAACCTACTTCCAAAAGAAAAGAAAACATACTTCAAAGGGAAATTAATAAATCAAATATTTCCATGTTAAAATGCATATAAAAATGTAAAATTCATGACACGTATATATGTAATATGATACTAAATTATCAAAACAACATTACGACAATATTATACATAAAGCTTACCATGTAAAAAACATACGCGCATATTAAAAACATATCACGATATTAATATGTATCAAAATTATTACCCAGTTAACATGACCCTAAGATGCAAAATAATAATAAAAACTAAAACACATGTATACATCTTAAAATATAAAACATAGTGCAACATATGCATGGCATACATGTAACATGGTATTAAACGGACAAATCAAAATAAGATGCTAACAAAAGACTCAATTCTTTAACATATGACACGAGAACATAAATATGAACATAAGCATAAACACAAACCTAAATAACATAAGACTAATACAAAAAAGAAAATTAACTTGATACTAACATATGACACCATTTATGCATAAGTTGAAAAAGCTATGGCATTATATAACAAAACATCATATTAACATATAACCTAAAAACATGAAATTCATACTAACCCAAATAGGCATACCATGAAAACCAAACTAAAGCATAACATTTACAACAAACATATACCATGGATGAAATAAATTAAAACTCAAAAAAAACATCACATCTAAAAAACATAAACAAAGATGATATAAAAACTTAAATGAAAACAACGAATAATATGAACATGCTAAGAAGAACATGAAATAAAAGACAAAGGGCATATATAATTAGAACACGACAAGGGACCAAATTGAAACAAAATAAGACCGAAAACTGAAATTGAAAGCAACTGGAAACATGATTCGAGGATTGTATTGTAAACTGAACGAAAATCCAGAGGACTAAAGCTGTAATATGCCCAAGGGGAAAGCCCAAAGTGGAAATTTTGAAAATGCGGGATGGTCTCTAGGGTAATTGGACCATTTGAAATCTGAATTCGGTTCATTTGGGGGCTAGATTGAAATATTTTAAAAGGTAAGAGGGGTTGGGGTTGTAAATATACCATGGGGTGCGCTCGATTTGAAAATATCAGGGACAATGGGGAATTTATGATACATTTAAACCACTTTACTTTTTATTTTGGATCTATAAAACTCAATTAACCGGCCCCTATTTCCTTTTCCTTTCATTTTTTTAAACCCTAAAGAAAGGCTCTCTATTCTCTCTAGAATTCCAGAGACATTAACCCTAAAACCCCAAAGCTTTCCTCAGCCGCTACACTCAATCGCGCATGGCAGTCTCAGGCGAGGCTTAGCCATTTGGCTGCCTCTAGCCGTCCTAGACCCTGCAGCCTTCGACCACCTTACAACTAAGTTTAATACCCCAAACACCCTTATTTCGATGCCAAAACAACCCTCTTCCCCTGAACTGCTCACCATGAGTGGCTTGTTACCGACGGGGAAAGAAATGGTTCAGGTAAAAAAAAATTACTCTTGTTTTTAGTTTACTTTCTCTTTTGTGTATATTTGTTGCATGCATGAAAGAAAAGGAGGGGAAAGAGAGGATTACCACTTGAAAAGTTCCCTTTTTTTTCTTTATATTACCTTTTTTCAGAAACAGAAACTGGAACTGATAATTGATGGTCCCTAAGTACAAAGGATTTTTGATACATATATATTCTGCCCTCCCTTTCTTTTTTCTGATTTTTTGTTTGGTAAATAATACATACTTGTACAGCTTTGTTTATTGACAAAATCCTTGTTTTTGGTGTTTTTCTGATGATTGACGCGGTGGTTGGAGCCGGTATGGAGAGGTATGGCAGTGGCATGGTGGTGGTGGAGTGGTGCCAGACTAAACCTTGGCCGTTGGATCAGATTTGATCCAACGGTTAGGATTTCTTGAAGTTTGAACGGCCGAGATTCAATCTTTAAGCTGGAAAGACTGCATCAGATCATGACGCGTGGCAGGTGGCAGATGAGGGGTCTGGTGTGTGTGACACACGCGCGCGTGGGAGGCAAATAGTCCCGAGCGTGTACCCACGTGGCAGGCAGAAGGACGCTCTTCTTCAATCATGACTGTTGGATAAAAAATTGATCCAGTGGCTCTTGATTAGCTGCGTAAAAAAAATTGGGATTAGGGTTTAGTTAATTAAGTGGGTTAGGGCTCTTTAGTCGGTTTGTGCTTGGCCGGTTGAGCCATGTACACTTAATTTTGGGCTATGTAATATGTATTTGGGTCATGTAATAATATTGGACTAGAAATTTAATTGAAAAGTGGTTTTTATTTTCAGATTCATATGTAATAATAATAATAATAACAACAACAACAACAACAACAATAATAATAATAATAATAATAATACACACACTCAATCATACATAGGTGTACATACATACATGCAAACACATACGTGCACATACATACATATACAAACATATACGTAAGACATTAATATACAAATACATATCACACATTCATACAATCACATATACATACATACATATGCGCACCCATACATTACATATATATTACTAACTCCCATGCACATAATGAACACATGACATAATAATATAATATATGAATACATGCACTAGTAATAAATATTAATAATTACATAATTTTTGCAAATTAACACAAAATTTTTCCAAGATAAAAATGAGTGATTACATGAAGCTTAATAACGACAACCTATTTCGTGGCGTACCCTATTCATCTAAAAATGCACATATTTTAAATGTGCATATCTTACATGCAAAATACATATATTCTTTAATTTGAAATGCATGTAAATTGCATGTTTTTAATTCAAGATTTTCTATCTTGGTTCAGATTGAGGTTTGTGTGCTTTTGCGCCTTTTGCTTATCATCGAGCTTCTTGAATTTTGTGATTTTCCATTCGTCGGGGAAGGATATTCAAGAGCATGTTGTATAACATCGTTTTGTTTTAAACATTTTGTTGTTTGAGTAATGCAATGTATGCCAGATTATCAGTTTATTGATGTGTCATGGACCCCTTGTATAAAATGACAAGTTTAACAATTATCAATAGAATGCAGAAACGTTCAATGGAAAATATATGGAAACACAAAGTAATGAAAATATCTAAGATTTCCTCTTATTGAATAAAAATGGCATGAGCCTTTAGACTAAATGAATATTTAAGTGGAAAAAAAAGACCAAGAAAAAGAGATAAAATGCCCACAGATATCAAGTGCAAGGACTCTACTATCATTTTGCTCAAGAATCGTTTTTGTGGCTTCCACTTAGTAGAGTTTGAGTTATTTGACCAACATTTGAAGATGTACGAATTTTCTTCCAATCTAAACAAAACTTCAAAAAGGATCCATCAAACATGATCATGCTCGAACCATCTAACTTGATTTTTCAATTGACCTTTAAGACGCCTTTTGCAGGTTTTTATCTTGTGTAACACCCCAATAATTGCATGTTTGAATGAATGAAAATATGGAAAAAATTGTTTTCTTACAACCATGGGGTTTTAAACCCATGACTCAAGCTTTGGTAATCTCATACCTTAACCGCTTAAACTGAGGCCAATTCTAGTATTAGCCTCCACCCTTATATCTTTAACCAATCTCTTGTATTATTCAGAAATAAAAATAAAATAACAACTCTGACATACCCAACCACTCCCTTCATTGCACTATTAATTCTTCCACCAATTGTCATAATTACCCATCCAAATCTGAGAAAAATATCAGAATCCTAAAAGTCTCCAAACAACCCCCACCGCTCTCTCTACCTCTAATCTGCCCCACTGTCATGCTGTGGCTGACACCACCATTGTCGATGTGATTGTCGCCTTACACCGATCTCGCTCCTGGCCACCACTCGCGGTGAACAATCTTCGTTCACCGTAGAGATCCACTTAAAGGTTCATCTAAAAACCCCAAAGCCATGTTACCTTTTTCAATCATTTCTATCGATGTTTGACGTCTGGGTGGGTCATCATCGTTACCTTTGTGCTCCCCGTACCGTGGCGATCAAAACCTTGCCCCCCGATCGTCCATCCATCAACATTTTAAGGGTCACCGAAATATTGAGGAAACCTTTCGGCTTTCCCCTTTCCTGGTTGTATTTTACCATTACAAGGCTCGGTAAGCCACTGGAAACTAAAATTTGTTGAATTTTTTACTTTTTTTGCCAATTTGGAGTGTTTTCTAGTCGACTTTGGCTGCGCATGGCTCTGACGTGTTACCAGATGAGATTTTTGACCGTCGTGCTGGTTACCCTCTAATCTGGACCACCTGGCCTTGAACCAAGCTGGTTGGGCTCAAACCCAGTCTACTAGATCTAAATTGGCCTGCTCGGCCTAATCTTAAACTTACTCGTTTAAGGCCCATCAGCCTTTAGCCCAAACCTGACTAACCAACTCGACCTGTCTAACTTGACCCGTTGACTGAGTCAACTCTCCTGAGTCAACCTGTTGATCATGGACTTGAATTTGATCATTGACTATGGCTAAAAAGTTAACTTTTTTCAAAAACACTTATTTTGGGTTTTTTGACGTCATAAGTCCGTTTTGAAGTTTGCTTTACAAAATTCTAACCCAGAAGCCTTCGAATCTGACCTTGAACCCGATGATGAATATGAATTAAGTTATTTCTTTTAAAAGAGTTTATATTGGATAAAGGATTGATATAAATTTTTGCGTAATTAAAGGTACCTGAGACTCACCCGACTGCTCGTCTGCTCAACCCAACTCTTTCTAATTTGCTCATCAGCGTGCACTAGTAATTTATGGGAGACTTCATATCGGTGTTCGGTTGGAGTATAGTTAGGTTTTAAATGAAAACTTTTGTTTCCCTTAAAACATGTTTTACTGAAATGATTTATACTCGTCTGAACTATTTATATGTTTGATCTGCATTTACTGGAACACACTGAGCTCCCTAGTTCACACCACCAAATTTTTCCCCTTTCAGATACCTTTGGATAGGCTTCCCGGACTTAGCACTTAGAGGATCAACACATTTAGTACACATCTTTTGTTGTAATGTTTCTATCTTCCAGACTTTCTTTAGTACGGTAACATGAGCCTATATTTTGATACTGTATACTTTACTAATTTGCCCGATTTGGCATTATTTTGTAACTAAAATTTTGATTTGGTTTTAGACTAAATATTTGGTATTATATTTTATGGTTTATAATCATTAACTATTTTGAGACTTTAATTTGTAAACATTTTCATCGGAAGTTTTGGGTATAAGTTGTGACCTCCTGGAATTAGGCATAACGCATAGACGAGTCTAGGGGTTACATTTAGTTGATATCAGAGCTTTTGGTTTTATAAACCTCAGACAGCGAAGGAGTCCTAAATAAAATATTATTTTATAAAACGTTTTACAAATGTGTTTTAAAAGGTCATGTCACCAAGTTTTGTATGTTTAACTATATGCGGTACTTCAGTACCAATTCTAAACATAAATTTTTACCTTTGCATAGAGAGCCTGAGATCATTAGATATGAGAACTAGACGAGGTCGTTAACCTGCTCGTGGGTGAGGTCGTACTGCCAGATTCTCTAACCCGATTGATGATATGGCTAGAGATCCTCCAGCCCCTGTAGATCCCCGAGCCCTTATGATCCTCCTACCCCTAGATGTCCTATATCTTCGGTAGATCCATTGTCTGCCTTTGGTATAGATATAACGACTCCTATTAGAGAAACACCAGTGTCTTCTACTAAGCTATCGATAATACTGACGATGAGACTCTTAGCAGATAGTTCTTATAGTTGATCCAAGGTGTGGTTAGATCAGCTAACATCATACTTGAGGTCCATATTTCTTAGACCATGATCTCTAATAGGGCTAGGAATTTAGAAGGCCCTACTGGTAGAGCCCCGAATGAGGTCGAGGAGTGGCTTCATGATATTTAGAGACGCACAAATTAGTTGGGTCTTGATCCATCCAAGAGATATTTGGGAGTCATTTCTATGCTTCATAGAAATACCTACACCTGGTGGGAGTATGTAGTAAGCAGCGTCTCTGCCACTAATCTGACCTGGGATTTCTTCAAGGAATACTTCAGGAGTTGTTTCATCGAAGAGATTTATCTAAGAGGGATGCAAGAGCAGTTCATGAATCTGATACATGGGGTTATGACTATTTCAAAGTATGAGACAGAGTTCTTGAGCCTATTGAGATTCGGTTCTATTTTGGTACCCACCGAGAAAGAAAAGTGTCACAAGTTTGCACTTGGTCTTAGGACTAAGTTATGTGTGCAGGTTATTGTCATTCATGATGAGGTGTTTGATAAGGTGTTAGAGAGGGCGAAAGATTTGGAAGAGGTAGGGTTATTGGCCACAGATGGTGACAGAGTATATCAAGAGCGATCTATGAGGCCTTCTAGCACTAAGTCTTCTACACGTTCTGGTAAGAAGGCTAGTACTACCGCTCCTCAGAAGAGTAACACTAGTTCTAGGCCTACAGCCCCTCCACCCAGTAGCTAGTCGAGGTGGTTCATCAGGTTTCTCATAGACGCAGTTATATAAGCATTGTGGTGATTGACATCAAGGAGAGTGTAGGAAAATGATGGGTTCTAGTTTTTATTATGGATTCATAGATCATTTCTTGAAGGATTTCCCACATCCGCCTTCTGTAACCCGTACATCCTCACAAACTCTTGCTCGTCCACAGGCTTTTGTTCAGACTCCAGCTATGGGTCATAATTAGAGTAAACTTTTTGGGTCTGCTATTAAGACTTACAGTAGAGCCTGATCACATCAGAGTAGGGGACTAGTTTTATATGAGGCTAGACAGCCAGCTCTTGTGTATGCTACTAGACATCGTGATGATAGAGATGAGCTAGACATCATTGTAAGTACATTTACTATATATTATGTTCCATACTTTGTATTTCTCAATAATGGTTCCATCCACTCCTATATTTTGATATTCGTATCCTGAGACCTTTAGATTCCAATTGAAGCCATAAAGAGTATTGTTGATGTTACAAGTCCAATGGGCCAGTCAGTGATTATGGATAAAGTATTCAAGTGTTGTCCTCTTGAGGTTCAAGGGGAAATCTTTTTGGTTGACCTCATAGAACTTTTGTTAGAGGAGTTTGATCTGATTCTAGGTATGGATTGATTATCTGAATATTGGGTTAGTTTATATTATGAGTCAAAATGGCTACTGTGAGTCAAAATGGGCTACCTTGACGACTTCCAATGGTCGGTTAGTGGTATTAGTTGGTGAGTGTCAAGGTTATCTATCTATGTGGCGTCTGCTCTGACTGCTAACAAGATGATCTAGAAGGGATATGAAAACTTTATTGCTTGATTCCTAAATACAAAGGGTTCTCTACCCAACATTGATGAAATTCGCACAGTTAGTGAGTTCCCTAACGTCTTTCCTGGGGAGTTGCCTAGGTTACCTCCAGATAGAGATATAGACTTTAAGACTGAGAATTATCTGGTCTGTACCTGTGTCCATGGCTCTTTACCATACGGCTCTTAAGGAGCTTAAGGAGTTGAAAGTTCAATTGCAAGAGATGCTTGATCGAGCTTTCATTCGACCCAGCTCTTCACCTTGATAAGCTCTAGTTCTCTTTGTTAAGAAGAATGATGGTTCACACCGGTTATGCATTGATTATCGAAAGTTGAACAAGTTAACTATTAAGAATAAATATACATTACCCAGGATTTGATTATTTGTATGATTATTTTCGGGGAGCCACAGTTTTCTCAAAGATTGATCTTATATCTGGGAACTATCAATTAAAGATAAAAGGTTCTGATGTTGCTAAGACTATCATTCATACCAAATACGGGTATTACGAGCTTCTAGTGATGCCTTTTGGCCTAACTAATACACTGGTTGTCTTTATGGATATGATGGACCATTTGTTTTGGCCATATATATATATCAGTTTGTTATGGTGTTCATCGATGATATTTTGGTCTATTCTTAGACAGAAACAGAGCATGTAGAGCATTTGAGGATTGTTTTGCAGAACTTGAGGGAGCATCGTCTATATGCTAAGTTGAGCAAGTGTGAATTTTGGCAAAGTGACATTTTTGGGGCATGTTGTATTTGCTAGAGGTATCCACGTTAATCCAAGTAAGACCGAGGCCATTACCAGTTAGAAGCAACCCAAAATGTCTTTGAGATCCGTAGTTTCTTGGGTTTAGTTGGGTATTACCGATGCTTTGTCGAGGGTTTTTACATTATTGTTGCCCCTTTGAAAAAGCTATTAAGGAAAAATATTCCATTTGTCTGGACCAACGCTCAACAATCGAGCTTTGAGAAACTGAAGACAGCTTTAACTCAAGCTCTAATTTTGACACAACCCGAGCCTAGGAAGGATTTCTCAGTCTATAGCGATGCTTCACACTCCAGAATTTGTTGTGTATAGATGCAGAATGGGAAGGTAGTCACTTATTGATGAGTGTGCAAAAGTATTGTTTTTTCTTGCCTTTTTTACTCATATTATTGTTAGACTTAGGCTTATTTTACATGCATAGATAGGCATTCATGCATAGTTTTCTAGTTTCCTTAGTTAATGAGCTTGGTATTGCATTTGGTTGGTTTTTTGTGGAAAAATCGTTGCTGGTGCGCTTTATTTTGTGCAGGACTGGATTACCGTGGCAAGTGGAGATTGCCGTGGCAAGTAGGAGTCGTTGTTGAAGGAGTTGCCGTGGTAAGTAGGGGTCATTTCTGAAGAGGTTGCCAAGGCATAACTGGATAATTCTGGATAAATGCAATGTTATCCGCAACATTATCTAGATCGCAACAGATAAAGCCTAGATTCAAATTTCAAATGTCTGATCAGATAAGGATCATATCTCCAGGGAATTCAAACGCATTCAAATCCTCCTCATCAACAACAAAGCTGATCGTATCATCCTCTTTAAATAGAAGATCAAATCACAGCTTTGGGTGTGGAATTTTTGGGAAATCAGATTCTAGAGAGAAGGCTGATCGCACACTTTATCTCTTTCATTTTTACTTTATGCGATCCATGTCTGGGATTATTTTTATTGAATTTCCTTTTTCCCCAGCCATGAACTAATTTAAATTGGCTGGGGTTATTTTGGGTTTGTGGTTGTGATAAATGTTTGGATGGTGTAGGTTTTTTTATTGCAATTTACATTCAAAGTTTGTTCATTCTTGGTTCTTATTTTTGATTTCGAGTGACTTGGGAGAGGATCTCGAGAGTGATCTATTTATATATACTCGGGAGAGTTAGATTCAAGAAACGAATGAACATGATCTTCATTCAACAAATCGTCGATGAAGGTTAATCCACTTTAGGAATAAGGATTGGATTTCAACGGCTAAGAAGAGCGTAGATCGGTTGTTGTTCATCCAAGGTTAACGCAGGGATGTATCACCAAGGCATGCACAACTAACTAGTTCTTCAACTATGGATAACAAGAAGACATTGAAGAACGCTTCACCGAGCTTTGAAGGAAGAAACCCAGTTTCCACGGTATTAAAACCAGTTCCAGTTGCCACGACATAAATTGTGACCTAGTTTCCATGGTAATTCAGCCGGTCTTAGTTGCCACAGCAATTGAGTTGCCTCAGCAATCTAAACAACCATTGCACCACTACTCACGATAACCCGGCCTACTCTCTTATTTGATTACTTTCTTCAATTATTTTACCTGTTTACTTATTTTACTTTTTACTTCCAATACCTATCATCACTATTCATTTATCTTTTCAGTGCTATAAGTTAAAAATTAGAGTTTCACCAATCCTTGTGGAGACGATATCTTACTATACTATAACTTGCGACGTGTATACTTGCAACAATTGTGAAGCACCCAAAACACGCAACAAGTTTTTGGCCCGTTACTGGGGATTGCAATAGCGACTTTGTTTTTTATTTTCTTTCACCTTTGTTCATTATTTATTTTTTTGTGTTCGGTTTCAAGAGGCTAATAACATTGGTTTTGCATTGGTGTATGATCAGGGCAAGACCGACAGCATCAGATTATCCATTTGAACCAAAGATCGTACGCGTTCTCCATAGATGTAGAAGAGAGTTGAAAGCAAAAATGGCAAATCCACCTAATGATCCAATTGGCAACCTGAATGCCAATGGCAATCATAATGCTGCAGCAGGAAATGTAGCGAATCTACGAGACCAATTTGTTTTCATACGAAATAGACCCATCCGAGACTACTTAGAGCAGGATCTTGACGGTCTCACTCCAGGAGTTGTCACACCTAAGATCCAAGCCACTCACTTCGAATTGAAGCCTGTGATGTTTAATATGATCAACACAGTTGGTCAGTTTGGCGGATCAGCGACTGAGGATGCCAAACAACATCTCAAATCGTTCCTGGAAATTTTTTATTCGTTCAAGCAACAAGGTGTCCCTGAAGACGTCCTAAGGCTAAAATTATTTCCCTATTCACTGAGGGATAGGACGAAATCATGGTTAAATACTATCCTATCCGGATCTTTAGACTCTTGGACAGATCTATGTCGGAGTTTCCTTTCTAGATTTAGTTTTACAAACATGACTGATAAACTGCGTAATGACATTACTTCTTTTCGTCAAGCAGATGATGAGTCCATATACGAGGCGTGAGAGCGTTATAAAGAGCTTTTACATAAATATCCCATGCACGAATTCAGAGATTGGACACAAGTGACAATGTCTTACAAATTAGTCAACGCACCGACAAGGATGATGTTAGATGCCTCGGCAAATGGTACGCTTCTAGACAAATCAGCAGAGGAAGCTTGGGAGATTTTAGACAGACTTGCCAAAAATGATTATTAGTTCCCAACCACTAGAAGGGGAATTGTCAGGCGAAATGCCTCGGGAATTGAGCTAGAATAGTTAGATACTATTTTAGCACAGTTATCTACATTAACCAATTTGGTTAAGAATATGCAGAGACCCATCAACACGCAGGAGGTCAAGGTAATAGGTCCACTTTGTGATTTATGTAATGCTGACCATGATTCTTCTGAGTGTATGCAGAACCCAGAGTCTAGTTTATATGTTGGGAATTATATCCGGAACAACAATGCATATTCCAACACGTATAATCTGGCCTGGAAAAAGCATCCAAATTTTTCATGGAGTAACCAGAACAACTCTAATAATCAGCAAGACCAGAATATGGAAGCATTAGGATTCCAGCAGAACATGCCACGACAAAAGTCACAACAACAGTCAATATCAACTAGGTCTTTGGAAAACTCTTTAAATGCTCTCATGTTTAAAACTGAATCTTATATGGCTGAGACTAGAAATTTTATGAGAAAGACTAAAGCTTTTATTAACAGAACTGAGATGCAAATACAGATGCAGAGTCAGGGGCAGCTTTGATAGCATTGGAGATGCAAGTCGGGCAATTTGCTCAGATTATAAATACAATGCCACATGGAGGTTTGCCCAGTGACACTGAGATTGTACGAGGAACGGGCCATGAACAATGTAAAGTGATAACTACCCGAAATGGATCAAAAGCAAATAAGGGATCCACCCAATCAAAGGATAATAAGCCTGTCCAGAATGATGTATCCAGCAACAATATCTTGGAAATCATTGATGATGAGCCTTCAGCAGTTGCCACAGCAAGTCCATCCAAGAATTCTAAATCAGATGGGAAGGGAGAAGAATAAGAGATTAGAATTCCACCACCGTTCACACAAAGGCTGAAGAGGTAGAAACACGAATACTGGTTCAAGAAATTTCTTGACATCCTGAAGTAAGTCCACATCAACTTGCCACTGGTTGAAGCAATAGAACAAATTCCAAACTATGCTAAGTTCCTCAAAGGCGTCGTTTCTAAGCGAACTAGGCTTGGAGAGTTTGAGACAGTTGCTATAACGGAGGGGTGTATGGCAATGTTGCACAACCATCTACCACCTAAATTAAAAGATCCTGGTAGTTTTACATACCTTGTACAATCGGCAATCACTATGTTGGAAAGGCATTATGCGATCTTGGAGCCAGCATAAACCTTATGCCAAAATCTATTTTTCAAAGATTGGGCATAAGGAAGGAGAGACCCACTACAGTCATGCTACAGCTTGCGGATAGAACTTTTGTGCATCCAGAGGGAAAAATTGAAGACATCTTGGTAAGGGTGGATAAGTTTATTTTTTCTGTTGACCTTATTGTTTTGGATTGTGAAGCAGATGAGTCTGCGCCTATTATTCTTGGAAGACCGTTCTTAGCAACGGGACAGACATTGATTGATGTCGAACGAGGAGAGCTCACCATGAGGTTGAATGACCAACAAGTCAAGCTCAATGTTTTCAAAACCTTGAAGCATGCTGATGATCCAAAAGAGTGCCAAGTCATCCAGGCCACCATAGAATTTAACTTTGACATAGAACAATATTGCCACGGCAATTTGCTTGTCGAGACGGGAAAGCCCGTAGAATAGGACATTGAGGCACAACAGGAAGTGAAATGGATGGTAAGTCGACCAGGTAAAAGCTTTGAATCTCTTAATTATTCAAGTAAGGAATGTAAACCTGAGAAACCTTCCATTGAACAGCCCCCCATTTTAGAGTTAAAACCATTACTAGGGAAATTGAAATATGTTTATTTGGGAACCAATAAAACTTTGCCCGTAATTATTTCTTCTAAGTTGCAGCCTGAACATGAAGAAAGGTTGGTTTCCATGTTGGCGCTGCACAAAAAGGCAATAGGTTAGTCAATTACAGACCTGAAAGGAATCAGTCTGGCAGTATGTATGAACAAGATCTTGCTAAAAGGTGACCATAAAAACTCTATCGAGGCACAAAGGTGGCTTAACCCTGCCATGAAGGAAGTAGTGATGAAAGAGATCATCAAATGGCTCGATGCCGGTATCATATATCCTATCTCCGATAGTGCATGGGTAAGTCTGGTACAATGTGTACCGAAAAAAGGAGGTATAACGGTGGTAAGTAATGAAAACAATGAACTCATTCCAGCTAGAACCATCACTAGTTGGAGGGTTTGCTTGGATTACCGCAAGTTAAATAAAGCTACTAGGAAAGATCATTTTCCTTTACCATTTATCGACCAAATACTTGACCGTCTTGCAAGTAAATCATTTTGTTGTTTTCTTGATGGATACTCAGGGTATAACCAAATTTTCATAGCACCGGAAGATCAGGAAAAGACTACTTTCACATGCCTGTATGGTACATATGCATTTCGACGGATGCCGTTCAAACTATGTAATGCCCCAATGACATTCCAGCGATGTATGATGACGATATTTTCTGAAATGGTGGAGGATTTCCTCGAAATCTTCATGGACAACTTTTTAGTACTCGGAGATAGCTTTGATAGTTGCCTTGGCAATTTAGAGAAGGTGTTGGCACGCTGTGAAGAAACTGACCTAGTGTTAAACTGGGAGAAGTGCTACTTTATGGTGGACGAAGGTATAGTGCTGGGCACAAGATCTCATCAAAAGGAATCGAGGTAGACAAGGCCAAAGTGAACGTAATTGAGAGATTGTCGCCACCGAATTCAGTCAAAGGGATTCGAAGCTTTCTCGAACATGCAGGTTTTTACATAAGGTTTATTCATAATTTTTCTTTGATTTCTAAACCCTTGTGTAATTTGCTTGAACATGACAAGGCTTTTACTTTTGATGAATCTTGTGCCAAGGCATTTGAAATCCTTAAGAAGCAACTAGCCACGACACCTATTGTTATTCCCCCTTATTGAACCTTACCTTTCGAACTCATGTGTGATGCAAGCGATTACGTTGTAGGAGTTGTTCTCGGACAACGGAGAGGTAAGATTTTCCATGTGGTATATTACGCTAGTAAAACCCTTAGTGGTGCTCAAATGAATTACACCACGACGGAAAAAGAACTACTAGCTGTAGTTTTCGTATTTGACAAATTTTGTTCCTACTTGATTGGCACAAAGGTAATTGTCCACACTGACCATTCGGCAATTAAGTATTTGATTGCTAAAAAAGATGGCAAACCTCGTTTAATTCGTTGGATGCTACTTTTACAAGAATTTGACAATGAAATTAAGGACAGAAAAGGAAGGAGAACTAGGTTGCTGATCATTTATCAAGGCTGGACGAGGGAGATACAGACAATAACTCCTTGGAAATCCATGATGCATTCCCAGATGAGCAGTTGTTAATTGCCACGGCAACACCCTGGTATGCAGATATAGTAAATTTTTTGGTTAGTGGTATTTTACCTTATGACCTTACTCACCAAGGAAAAAAGTGGTTCCGACATGATGCTAAGCATTATTAATGGAACGAGCCTCTGTTGTTTAAATAATGTGCAGATCAGGTCATACGACAACGTGTCCCTGAGGAGGAACAACAAAATATGCTTCGACAATGCCATTTTTCATTCTACGGAGGCTATTTTGGAGGAACTCGCACAGCAGCCAAGGTTCTATAGTCTAGTTTTTACTGGCCGACTCTTTACAAAGATGCCCATAATTTCTACAAAGGACATGATCGTTGTCAATGAACGGGAAACATATCAAGGCAACATGAGATGCCATTGCAGAATAGCCTTGAGGTCGAATTGTTTAATGTATGAGGCATCGATTTTTTGGGGCATTTCCCATCATCGTTCGACAACCTCTATATCTTACTTACCGTGGACTATGCGTCCAAATGGGTAGAGGTAGTTGTAATTCCCAAGAATGATTCAAAGACGATGCAACGGTTCCTGTAGAAGAATATCTTTACACAGTTTGGGACACCAAGGGCAATTATTAGCGATGAGAGCACACATTTTGAGAATAAACTGATTGCCAAGACATTGGAGCGTCTTGGAGTGACACATAAAATTGCCACGGCATACCACCCACAGACTAACGGGCAAGCCGAAATTTTCAACCGTGAATTGTAACCCCCTCGACCCGGCCAAGTCGCCAAACCGACTCGAGCGAGCTACATTAGGCTTACCGAAGTAAACTGTAAAGAGATCAACCTGAAAATTGACCTCATTTTTTCCTTATTTAAATGCAAATTAATTAACCTACTTGTACATACAGAGCTCTTGGGAAAACCTAGCTTAATCGGACATCAAAAAGACATCCAATTGTTTAAAGCTTGGAATTATGGACCAAAATGCAAATTCTAAAAATTTCTCGGACTTAACCCAGTTTTAAGTTACCAACCTTTAATTAGACAGGTTTCATGCTTACACGTCAAAAATTAGCTCCAAACAATCAACCAAACTCATTCAATCACATCTGTAACATTTAGGGACCAAAACGCAAGAACACAGAACTTCATTTCCATGACATTAACCAAATTAACTGACACTCGTATCAATACGCTACCTATCGTATCGATACGGTGCTCAGAACCAATGCTCATTGTTTCGATACACCTAGCACCGTACCGGTACGCTTAACTGAAAATAATGGCCAGGTTAAAAATCTCTTTACAATCGTGCCGATACGGGTTTAATGGTGTTTCGGTACGCGGGTCTAACCCCAAAAAGTAAATTCTAGTGTTGATGAGCCGTACCGGTACACCCATTTCTGTACCAAAATGCCAAGCCTATTTATGCCAGTCGTACCAATACGATCCCTTACTCCTTGCTGCCTGCAAAGCCCTCAATTCTCTGCATTAATGAACAGTAAGAGCGTAAGCACACAAGGCTTAGTGAGGAGCGCTCACAAACAAAACACCATTAATGCATTTAAAACCATCTCTCAACATACATTGAAACCTATTTCAAACATCCTTTAAAACATTATCATGCCTTTGAAATCATGCACTTAACATCTTAAAACCAGCATATTGACCAAATGCAACATGTATCACTAACCAACAGCAAGTCCCATTGCTCAACATCAATTTAAGCTTTCCCATGCATAACTACCATATGCAAAGCTTAAAGAGCAAACATGTATAAATCACATCATACATCATAAACCTCTCAATGATACATTAACAATTATATTGGCATTCAAGTGAACATTAAACAAGTCCATTAACAAAAGAGTTCATCAGATATGCGGATTCAACAAGTGTTCAACCAACACTTCAAGCCATCTCAACCGGAATAGCGATACAATAACAATTGTGGTACATTACGAACCGGGTACACCTTTCAACCTATGAGGACACCAACCCCAATCATCGGTTAGATGCTTAATCCACTAATGGGAGTCTACGGTACTGTTTAACCCCTTTACCGTTAGGGCACTTAGATAGAGTCTTTGGTACACGGATCTAAACCCCTCAACATCCAAGGCGACTTATTATAGTGAACTCAATCCTATGGCCGACCAACTATACCCGATAATAATTTTAAAACCACATCACTTGCCAATATAATTAACCATTTAACGTTTACCTCACTATTTTTAACAAGCATTAACTAAACCATTTTTTACAAAGCAACAACCATGCTTTAAATCACAAGTATAAACCATATACTTACAAGGATCACTTACCATGTGCATCCTTCAGCATTTCATGCTTAACAACAGTATATTAAATACTTTAAATCATGCTTAACAGTAGGCAACATGTAAATAAAAACAAGTGCATAAAACCATTTAACACTAGGACGACCAAGAGAGAAAATCCATTTCTACTTACTTCCGAGTTTAAACCAGTGTATCAAGCTAAGTTGAAACTCCCATAAACCATCTTTAAAACATTCCAATGCTGGAATCCACGTTCTCACTCACCGATACGCGAAGCCTTTATTTGTCGACGCGAAATCAAGCATCCGAAGCCTCCAATGCTACATCGTTTGCTTCCAAAACAACCTTCCCTATTTAAACCACATAACAACAGAGGATTAATGCATCCCATGCATTTACAACACTGCAACAACAAATCCTTACGGATTCTTGCATTCACCTCACAAAAACCCAACCACAACAACCGAAAACTTCAACTAATCCTTTCCAAACACAACCCAACCACAACCTAACAATCGAACACCACTTTTATCACCAATTAACATCTAGAAATAGAATCAAATCAACCTAACACCCTCAACAACCACACAACCACCATAATAACTCAAAAACACAAATCTAGCAACCTAAACAATTAGAGATTCAAGAGTTTCAGAATTCCATTGATAAAATCGACTTATCAACATCATTAAACATCCAAAATATGTTCAAAAAACAATTCATAACACTGAAAATCAGATTCAATTCAAATCTTTCATCATTTCATCAATTTTACCCAAATAAATCAATACAAAAACATAAAATCAAATCATAACCCATAAATCAAGGATCAAATGCTTGGGAATATAAATAAAGAACCATGCAATAGAGGAGATCACGAACCTTACTCCTATTGTGCGATTTCTCCCTCAATTGACTTATTTAAAGCTAGAAAACACAAGATTTCAATAAGATTTGGGTAAAACAATGATAAAGAAACAATTACAAATCAAGAATATAGACCTCTCACCTCTGGAATTTGTTGAAAGCAAATGTGTTTGGCAGAAAAGAAGTGGAGAGAAAAGTTGAGAGAAAAGTTACGTGAAATTGGTTTAAAAGAAATAACTAACTTTAATATCCAAAACCCCTTTCAATTAGCTTTTTAAAACACATGTTAAAATGGTTTAATTGAAATGATAAATCATCAGAAAAATCTTGGTAAAATAGATCCTTAAGGATTCCAAGAATTTGACCCTTTTTCGTTTTAGTCACCACTAAAAAAGTTTTCAAAATTTACATTTTGGTCACTAGCCAAAATGTCACATTTCCAAATTCCATTTTCCAAAATTGATTCCACCAAAAATTGATATATATTAAAAGATGATTTTTAACTAATTTTCCACATTTTTATCTTACCAAAAAATATATGGTCCCGAATTTGACTCGAATCTCTAATCCAGTCTACCAGACCGTATAATAAACCTCAAAACCACTAGGCCCAAAACTGGGGCGTTACAACTCTCCCCCACTTAAGAAATTTCGTCCTCAAAATTTACCTGGAGGAAACAGATGCGGAAACTGCTCCAGCATCTCCAACTTGCGTTCTCACGTGGCCTCCTCAACACCGCGATGCCTCCACAACACCTTCACAAGCTCAACCGTCTTGCCACGCAAAACCTTACTGCTGGTATCAAGAACCTCTACTGGTTCCTCATCATAGGATAGGTCGGGTCTCAACTCAATATTTTCCACTGGCATAATTTAAGGGATCCGACTGATACCTCTGCAACATCGAAACATGAAACATATTATGAATCCTTTCCAACTCAAGAGGTAACCTCAAACGGTAAGCGACAGGACCCATGCGCTCAACAATCTCATATGGTCCAATAAACTTGAGCTAAGCTTCCCTTTTCGCCCAAAACGCATATCCTTCTTCCAAGGCGACACCTTCAAAAACACTCGGTCACCAACAGCATACTCTATATCCCTACGCCTCAAATCTGCATAGGATTTCTGACGGTCTAAAGCCGCTTTCAAGCGCTCACATATCAACTTTATTTTATCATTCAGGCCTTTTAAAACATCAGGCAAGGAAAGATGCTTCTCCCTAACCTCAGTCAAGCACACGGGCGTACGACACCTCCTTTCATACAACGCCTCAAACGGTGCCATCTGTATGCTAGCCTGATAACTGTTATTATAAGAAAACTCCACCAATGGCAGTTGCTTCTCCCACTTTCCCTGGAACTCTATAATGTAGCACCTCAACATATCCTCGAGAACCTGAATCACGCGCTCCAACTGACCATCCGACTGAGGATGATACGAAGTGCTAAAATTCAGTCTTGTTCCCAGAGCACGGTGCAAGCAAAACCAAAACCTTACCGTGAAACGCGGATCTCTATCCGAAACTATAGATTTGGGCACCTCATGCAAATGCACGATCTCATAGATGTACAGCTCAGCCAACCGATCCAAAGTATACGTCGTATGCACGGCACAAAATGTGCACACTTCGTAAGCCGATCTACAATCACCCAAATAGAATCTTTCTTGGTCGACGTCAAAGGCAACCCAGACACAAAATCTATGGTGATCCTTTCCCACTTCCATTCTGGTATTCTCAACGGTAGCAACAACCCGGAAGGAAACTGATGCTCAGCCTTAACCAGCTAACATGCCATCCAACGATAAACAAAATCAGCCACATCTTTCTTCAGCCCAACCTAATAGTACTCCTTATTCAACCCATGATACATCTTAGTACTACCAGGATGCATAGCAAAAGGACTAGCATGCGCTTCGGTCATAATAGTATGCCTCAACTCATTATCTTCAGCCACCACGGTCTGACTTTTGAAACACAACCCTCTATCGTCATTGAAATGAAATTCGTAAGATTTCCATCCAAGATATCCTTCACATTTGGCACCAAACTCTTATCATACGATTGCCTCTCCTTGATCAACTACGACAATGACAGTTTCACTTGCAACTCAGCCAACAAACCACCGTCACTCGTCAGGCTCAAACGAGCAAACATAGCTCTCAACTCTACAACCGCATTCGTAGTCAAAGCATCTGCCACAATGTTGGCTTTTCCCGGATGATATTCAATGGTCAACTCATAATCCTTAAGCAGCTCAAGCTACTTCTGTTGCCTAAGATTCAACTCCTTCTGAGACATCAAATATTTCAAACTCTTATGATCCGTATAAACCACACACTTCTCTCCATAAATGTAATGCCTCCAAATTTTCAAGGCAAACAAAACTGCGGCAAGCTCAAGGTCATGAGTAGGGTAATTAAGCTCATGCACCTTCAACTGTCTAGATGCATACGCAACTACCTTACCTCCTTGCATCAACATGCAACCAAGCCCAACATACGATGCATCACTAAAAACAATGAACTCCTTTCCCGATTCAGGTTGAACCAAGACTGGAGCTTGTGTCAAATCATTCTTCAACCCTTCGAAAGCTCGTTGTCTATCCTCCGTCCACTCAAAGTGAACATTTTTCTTCAACAACTTGGTTAAAATAGCCGCCAAACTAAAGAACCGTTCCACAAACCTACGGTAATAACCAGCCAAACAAAGAAAACTCTGAACTTTTGTCACTGACTTAGGCACCTTCCAACTCATCACAGCCTCAACTTTATGCAGATCAACACGGATTCCCTCGGCCGACACAACATGCGTGAGGAAAACAACCTCCCTAAGCCAAAACTCACACTTTCTTAACTTGGCATACAACTGATTAGCCAACAACGCCTGAAGCACAATCCGCAAATGTCCATCACGATCCTCCTCGGTACGAGAGTAGACTAGGATATCATCGATAAACACCACCACAAACTAATACAAAAACTCATAGAACACTCGGTTCATCATGTGCATGAAAGCAGCCGGAGCGTTGGTCAAACCAAACAGAATCACAAGAAACTCATAATGCTTGTACCTCGTACCAAAAGCTGTCTTGGGTACATCCACATCCTTCACCTTCAACTGGTAGTACCCAGACCTCAAATCAATCTTAGAGAACACCGAGGACCCCTGAACTGATCAAACAGATCATCTATCTGTGGCAACAGATATTTGTTCTTAATCATCAACTTGTTCAACTGCCTATAATCTATACACATCCGCAACGTACCATCCTTCTTCTTACAAACAACATTGGTACACCCCACAGTGAAATATTTGGTCTAATAAACCCACGATCAAGCAACTCCTGCAATTGTGTCTTCAACTCCTTCGGGGCCAGGCGATACGGAGCAATAGATACTGGTGTCATATCTACATAAGTTTCAATGCCAAACTCTACCTCACGGTCAGGTGGCAACCTCGGTAATTTCTCTAGAAAAACACCCAGAAACTCACATACGGTGCAAATATCCTGTACCCTCAACTCTTTCGAACCAGGATTCATCACATAAGCAAAGAAAGCCTGACACTCGAAACCCAACATCTGACTCACTTTCAAAGCTGAAACAGTATTAGACAAGAACTTGGCATTCTTGCCAACAACCACCACCTCAAAATCATCCGACAACCTCAAGGATATCCGTTTGGTCTCGAAATCCACCACGGCCCGATGTTTGGTCAACCAATCCATGCCCAAAATAACATCAAATCCATAGAATGGCAACTCCATCAGATCCACCGCAAAAATATGGCCTTAAACCATCAACGGGCACCTACAATACAACTTCAGAACCATAACTGTCTCCGCAAGGAAACTAGTTACTCTAACGCCCACATTTAAAATTTCAACAAGTATATCAAGTAACTGGGCATGCTCACACAATATGTATGAATGGGTAGAATCAGAATTAACCAATGATTACAACGGCAAGGACTGTAAAGAGAAAGTACCTGTAATCACATCGATGTCATTGCGACCCTCACAATGCGCATACACCCTAGCTGGTTTACCTCCCTCAGGTTTGATAGCAACGGTATGAGCCACAGTTCGTTTCCCACTATCTCGATGTTGAAACGGCCCACGACCATGACCACGGCCTCACTGCAGAGTAACAACTGGTGCAGCACCCTGCCCACCTCGGGCCAAAAACATACAATCACGTCTCTGATGGTCGTCAGACCTACAACTCCTACAAGCACTGGCCACAACAGGCACAGGTGCCTGACCCTCTATGGCCAGACGCGGACAGTCTCACCTTAGATGATCTCGGGATCCACAAACCCAACAGGTGTTAAACGATGCTCTAACCTGGGTACCCTGCCCCTGGGCTCTACGTCCTACAACACCTCCGCCATGCCTCAGCTCCAGGTAAAACCTCCTGTCACGGTGTCTCTTAGCCTGACCATAGCTAGAACCAAAATCAGTAGCTCTCTTACCCGAGCTAAAGCCTCATGACCCAGAAGCCAAACCAAGATTATGCTCCACATCCTTGGCCCGTGAAACCAACACATCAAAATCGGTGTAATTAGCAGCAAGCATGTATGTCTTAACCTCATGTACGAACCCGTAGCGGAAACGATCACATCGCTGGCGCTCATCATAGACCAACTCAGGTGCGTACTGACTCAGCCTCACAAATTGCACCTCATACTCTGCCACAGACATACTGCGCTGCACCAAATCCATGAACTCTCGCTTTCTATCGTCCTGATATCGAACTCCCAGATACTTCTTCCAGAAAGCTCCACAGAAGAACTCTCAGGTCAAATCATCAGTCGCCATACCGGATATCATGCTAGTCCACCATGTATATGCATCACACTGCAACAGGGAAACAGCCCAGTATCCTCTAAGTACTGGCCAACTAGCCCTCAGAAGCCTCAGGTGACAAACCTTGAAACTCAACTCTACCCAAACTGTGAAGATACTCAAGCGACAAACCATGTCTAACTACCGGTGGCACCGGTCCATGAACACCTGCAATTTCTTCCTGAAAAGCACCGGTCATGGCCTGAATCAACAGTGCCATGTCACCCATCCCTTGCCCAGCTGGCGCAAGTGGTTCTTGCTCCACTCCAGTATGTGGAATAGGTGGGGCGGTGGAAACCCTCCAGGAGGTACAAAATCTCCCTCAACATCCTCTCCAGTGGCAGCAACAATCGTACAAGATCGTAACTCTCTTCTCAGTCTCATCGTACTAACAGTATATCTAAGGCATGACAACCATTCAAATACAAAACAATTAGGCCAGCATCAAGCAAGGATCCAAGACTTCTATTTCAAAATCATAGCATTACAGACTATAATAATAAGGTAATGGATTTCCCAAATTTTCCCCCAACATGGCATAAAGCAGTCACCGTGCATAATACAATCACCGTGCATTTTAAACATCAGATAACAACTCACTATCATATTACAACAATCAAACCAACTCCCAACTATCGCAAACCTGGCTCTGATACCACCAAATGTAACCGTCACGACCCGGCCTAGTCGCCAGACCGACCCGAGCGAGCTACATTAGGTTTACAGAAGTAAACCGTGAAAAGATCAACCCAAAAACTGACCCATTTTTTCCCTATTTAAATGCAAATTAACTAACCTATGTGTACATACAGATCTCTCAAGAAAACCCAGCTTAATTGGGCGTCAAAAAGACATCCAATTGTTCAAAGCTTGGAATTAGGGACCAAAATGCAAATTTTGAGAATTTCTCGGACTTAACCCAGTTTTAAGTTGCTAACCTTTAATTAGACAGGTTTCATCCTTACACGTCAAAAATCAGCTCCAAACAATCAACAAAACTCATTCAATCACATCTGTAACATTCAGGGACCAAAACGCAAGAACACAGAACTTCATTTCCATGACATTAACCAAATTAACGGAAACCCGTATCGATACGCTTAACAAAAAATAACGGCCAAGTTTAAAATCTCTTTACAACCGTACTGATAAGGGTTTAATGGTGTTTCGGTACGCAGGTCTAACCCTAAAAAGTAAATTCCAGTGTTGATGAGCTGTACAAGTACACCCATGCCTCTACCGAAATGCCAAGCCTATTTATGTCCCTTGCGTTTTGGTACGCCTGAGCCTGTAATGTCATTTTTAGCTAGTTTTACATGCTTTTAGGGTCTCCATACCACACTATCATGCCCCTAATGATCACATAACAACTCTAAGCATCAAACCACATCCAAACATCACCATACCGACATCATATCATGGCATTAGCATAAAAAGGGAAGTTTATAGGCATGCAACCTAAAAACCATTCACGTAAAGCATGAAACTCCAAACCACCACCAAAACCAAACCACAAAGGCCATTTACAACTTTAGAGCAACCATACAAACTTGCTCAAATAGGGAGTTTATCAAAACATCTCCCAAAACAGAATGAGTACCCCACTGCCCTTATTACTTATAGTCTAAATCAAACATACTTTGGTAAACAAGTCTAGCTAGGATCCCTTGCTCCTTGCTGTCCCAAAGCCCTCAATTCTCTGCATTAATGAACAGTAAGAGCGAAAGCACACAAGGCTTAGTGAGGAGCCCTCACAAACAAAACACCATCAATGCATTTAAAACCATCTCTCAACATTACACTGAAACCTATTTCAAACAACCTTTAAAACATTATCATGCCTTTGAAATCATCCACTTAACATCTTAAAACTAACATATTGACCAAATGCAACATGTATCACTAACCAACAGCAAGTCCCATTGCTCATCCTCAATTTAAGCCTTCCTATGCATAACTACCATATGCAAAGCTTAAAGAGCAAACATGTATAAATCACATCATACATCATAATCCTCTCAATGATATATTAACAATTATATTGGCTTCCAAGTGAACATTAAACAAGTCCATTAACAAAAGAGTTCATCGGATACACGGATTCAATAAATGTTCAACCAACACTTCAAGCCATCTCAACCGGAATAGCGATACAATAAAAATCGCGGTACATTACCAACCGGGTACACCTTTCAACCCATGGGGACACCAACCCCAATCATCAGTTAGATGGTTAATCCACTAACGGGAGTCTATGGTACTATTTAACCCCTCTACCGTTAGGGTACTCGGATGGAGTCTTCGGTACACGGATCTAAAACCCTCAACATCCAAGACGACTTATTATAGTGCACTTAATCCTGTGGTCGTCCAACTATATTTGATAACAATTTTAAAACCACATCACTTGCTAATATAATTAACCATTTAACATTTACCTCACTGTTTTTTAACAAGAATTAACCAAACCATTTTTTTCAAAGCAACAACCATGCTTTAAATCACAAGTATAAACCATATACATACAAGCATCACTTACCATGTGCATCCTTTAGCATTTCATGCTTAACAACAGTATATTAAATACTTTAAATCATGCTTAACAGTAGGCAACATGTAAATCAAAACAGGTGCATAAAACCATTTAACACTAGCATGACCGAGAGAGAAAATTCATTTCTACTTACTTTCAAGTTTAAACCAGCGTAACAAGATAAGTTTAAACTCCCATAAACCACCTTTAAAACATTCCAATGCTGGAATCCACGTTCTCACTCACCGATACGTAAAGCCTTTATTTGCCGATGCGAAATCAAGCGTCTGAAGCCTCCAATGCTACATTGTTTACTTCCAAAACAACCTCCCCTATTTAAACCACATAACAACAGAGGATTAATGCATCCCCATGCATTTACAACACTGCAACAACAAATCCTCACGGATTCTTGCATTCACCTCACAAATACCCAACCACAACAACCGAAAACTTTAACTAATCCTTTCCGAACACAGCCCAGCCACAACCTAACAATCTAGCACCACTTTTACCACCAATTAACATCTATAAATAGAATCAACTCAACCTAACACCCTTAGCAACCACACAACCACCATAATACCTCAAAAACACAAATCTAACAACCTAAACAATTAAAGATTCAAGAGTTTAAGGATTCCATTGATAAAATTGACTTATCAACATCATTAAACATCCAAAATATGTTCAAAAACAATTCATAGCACTGGAAATCAGATTCAATTCGAATCTTTCATCATTCATCAATTTTACCCAAATAAATCAATACAAAAACATAAAATCATATCATAAACCATAAATCAAGGATCAAATGCTTGAGAATATCAATAAAGAACCATGCATTAGAGGAGATCATGGACCTTACCCCTATTGTGTGATTTCTCCCTCAATTGACTTGTTTAAAGCTAGAAAATACAAGATTTCAATAGGATTTTGGTAAAACAATGATAAAGAAACAATTACAAATAAAGAATTTAGATCTCCCACCTCTGGAATTTGTTGAAAGCAAATGTGTTTGGCAGAAAAGAAGTGGAGAGAAAAGTTGAGAGAAAAGTTACGTGAACTTGGTTTAAAAGAAATAACTAACTTTAATATCCAAAACCCTTTTCAATTAGCTTTTAAAACAAATGTTAAAATGGTTTAATTTAAGGGAGAAATCATCAAAAAAATATTGGTAAAATAGCTCATTAAGGATTCTAAGAATTTGACCCTTTTCATTTTAGTCGCCACTAAAAATAGTTTTTAAAATTTACATTTTGGTCACTAGCCAAAATGTCACATTTCCAAATTCCATTTTCCAAAATTGATTCCACCAAAAATCTATATATATTAAAAGATGATTTTTAACTATTTTCCATATTTCTATCTTATCGAAAAATATACGGTCCTGAACCCAACTCGAATCTCTAACCCGCTCCACCGGACCGTCTAATAAACCTCAAAACTGCTAGGCCCAAAACTGAGGCGTTACATGAATTGAAGGAGATCCTAGAGAAAGTTTTTAATCCTTCTCAAAAGGATTGGTCTTTGAGAATGATGACGCTCTTTGAGCCTACCGAACAGCATACAAGACACCCTTAGGCATGTCTCCCTACAAACTTGTCTACGGCAAGACTTCCCATCTACCAGTGAAAATCGAGCATAAGGCCTACTAGGCTATCAAAACCATGAATATGGATTGGGAAAGTGCAGGGCAGAAGCGTCTACTGAACCTAAACGAAATAGAAGAGTTTCATGCCTTAGCTTATAACAATGCCAAGATCTATAAAGAGAAAACCAAGCGTTAGCATGACAAGAAGCTATTGTCGCGGCAATTCTTGCCAAGGCAATTAGTGTTTCTCTTCAATTATTGCCTTAAGCTTTTCCCCGGGAAACTAAAGTCAAGATGGTTTGGGCCGTTCGAGGTTGTAAAACCTTATTCTCATAGGGCTGTAGTGGTTAAATTGATAGTGCATGGACATGAGTTCAAAGTTAACGGACAACGGTTGAAGCACTACATTAGTGCACATGTGACTCGCGATAAGGAGACTGTAACCCTAGGAGATGCATGAAAATGCTCTTTCTAATAGTTTTAATTTTTAGTCTTTAATTTTCGGACATTTTATTTTTATTTTTTTATTATTTTCAATATTTTTATTATTATTTTGTTTCATTTATTTTATTTTCTGTTATTTTTAGATTTTAGGATTTTATCCTTCTTTTTTAGTTGATTTAGTTGTTATCTTTATTTTGATATTTCCTTTATCTCTTTATTTTTATTTTGATTTCATTTTATCTTTATTTAATTTATCTTTGTGTTTTTTTTAGGATAAGAGTTTCAAAGAATAAGGAGTTGAGCTTAGGATAGAATTTTTTTTGAATGAAATCTATCTAGTGAAGTGGATAATGAGCTGATCTAGGGGATTCAAATTTTTGGCTATCTCAAAGGGGATTTAATTACCCTTTTTGAAAGTTTTCACCCAAAATTTTTTCCCTCTTATTATACCCTAGCCGCACCAATCCTCATCTCCCTTTACTTCTTTTCCGTTATTGATTGAACATACAATCCATCACTTCTACAAAACCTTCACTCAACCATTAATATTTCCATCTACCTCATCTTTTTCCTTTACTTCATTCTCATCTTTGCAACTCTTAAGTTTCCTCTCTTGTTCCTTAAGTTTTTATCTTTCTTAAACAATCAAGAACAGAAAAGCCATGGCCAAGAATAGCAAGACTATGCCCAAGGGAAGTTCTTCAAGAGCAGTTGTAATATCCTAATTTTTGGCTAGTGACCAAAATGTAAATTTTGAAAGTTTTGTGGCTGAAATATAAACTTTGGAAAAGTTTAGGGACCAAAGTGTAATTTTCAAAAGTTGTGTATTTTAACCCCATAAATGAATAGTTTACTCCCAAGAATGACGTTTTCGTGTTACTCGGATTTTTTGTACAGAATTTGTGTTATTGGCTATAAAGCAATAAAGTTTAGAAAAATATTCGGATAATCAGATCGAGCTAAAATTTCAGAGATGGTTTCATGAACCTTAGAAGAATCATAAAGTATTATTTTATGGATATTTGGATGTTAGAAAGGTTGGGAAAAATTTAAATCGATTGAAATGACATGGAATGGCAATTTTGTGAATAAGTTTTATCGGTAAAGGGCATTTTGGTCATTTCACCCAATAGGGACATGGAATGAATTTTGAGATTTCTTTTATGGATGAATAGTGGCTGATTAGAATCCAACTAAGTTTAGTTGGAATGTTACAAAATGAAAAATTAGAAATATAAATCTAGTTGGAGGGTATTTTTAGAAAGTGGAATTTATTGAATTAAAATTTCATTTTTAATTATACAAGTGGCTTATATATATGAATATGAAGGTTTATCAATGAAATTTCATCTCCAAAACCGTGGACAAAGAGGAGAAAGAAGAGGGAAATTTTCCAAGCTCGATTGAAGCCCCAAATCTCGGTTTTAAGGTAATCTTCCGAACTACAAAGTTGTTCATCTCTTCGATCTCTATCTATTGATGAAAATTATTCATGTATTTCATGCTTGATTGATGAGACTTGATATGAGAGAAAAATAGTGTTTATGTTCAAATTGGGTGTTCAATTCTGATTTTTAGAATTTGAAATGTATTTATGTTATTAATGATGTTAGAGACATGAAAATGAAGTTAGAATGTTAAACCAACTATGAATCGCTTTAGTAATCATTTCGACAATTTGTCAAACTTGAATGGTCTATTCGGTAAAGAGGATATGTAGAATGAGTAAATCTGATTTTTAGTTAAAATGATGGAATTAAGGTAGTAATGTTGATTTGAGGACTAATTTGCAAAATTAAGAAGCTTGAATCCTTGTATTGGAAATTTGGTGACCATTTTGACAAATCAAGAGAAATTAGAGGAGTAAAGGTTTAAGCTTATTATGATGAAGGATGTAAAGAGAACATATGAATACAAGCTTTATTCTAGCCATTTAAAGTAAAGTGATGGGACTAAATTGAAAAGTAGAGAAATAAGGAGAAGTTGGTGCAAATTAGAAGTTATTCATGGAAAGTTATGTTGGAATTTGAATTATGGCAGTAAGTTTAAAAATTCGCCATAAATTCTACAAAAATGGTTAGATGATGAATTTTATACCGTTGTAAAGATTTGTTAGTCTAGTTTTGTTTCCAACAAACGAAAACTGATTTCGAGTTCTGAGTTAAAAGATATGAATTTTTAATCGAATGAAGGTCAGAAAAATTATATAATAGTTTCTGCATGGACAGCTTTGTAACGTGAATGTACGGAATTTTCATAATTTTTGTAAATTTTATTAATTTATGTGGCTTATACCTTTAGAACTGTTATCGAATCTAGTTTCTTCGGTAGAAAGGAAATTGAGATCCATTATGTATTATGCCCTGTATAAGTAAATCTTTGAAGGTAGTGCAAGCTGTCAAAAAATGGAATTTAAAACATTTTGTATTTAAATGTTAGTCAGCAAGCTCGGAAGAATTAATAGAAGTTCAAATTAGTAATTAATGACCATAATGAGCTTTTGAACAGTACAAGGAAGAAAGGAAAAATATTTGGAAATTTTATATTTGAGTGATTATATTACACAGCATGTTTAAGGAATTCTTAGATTTGAATCTAACAAATATTTTATTTTATTCATGTGATTAATGAAGTCAAGTTCGAATCAAAGAAGGTTCGAGGTTCTATGGAAGAAAGGATCGAGCTAGGACTTAGTGAAGCATTGTGTTAAGTGGCCAAGGTGAGTACAATTGCATACATATCATGACACATTGAAGTTTTATACATCATTGGGATAGCTTGCGATGAGCCTACCCAAATTTTATTGTCATTATATTTATGTCATGGAGCATATGATTGACATATTTTAAATATGTCAAAAGTTGAATATAAATGCATGGATCACTAGTTATATATGATATTATATCATGAATGTTATTTCGGGTATGAACTGCCCAATGTTAAATTATGTTGATATACATTGCCATGGATGGAATAAATATGGAATATATGCCCAAGTATGTTAATGAGGGGCATGGTATAGTTGGCACGCCATAGAGTCCAGCAGCACGATGCATACTCAGTTTAGCACTATAGTGTATATAAAAGACACTCAGTGTATTGGTGGGCACGACCTTATGCGTATTAGCACTTCGGTTCATATTTGACTCGCGTACCCAGGGTCCTCATAGGCTTATATTTGGGCTATGGTTTATTGGTTAATAAAAGATAAACAGGTGAATAAGCTTATGAGCTTTTGGAATAAATGCAAGTATATTGGTAAGAAATTTATATCTGGTTTATATTATGCTAATATATGATTAACATGATGGTAATACATACCTAGTGATCATGATGCATTTATGCATATATGGCATATTATGACAAATGGACAAGCATGAAAGTTTGATGGCATTGGCATGTAGTAAATCATTACCAATGCAATATAAAAGTTAGTATATTGGCATATATATATATATATATATATCATGTTATATAAACATAGCCATGAAGTTGAATAAAGTTTAAATTATTGTTGTTACTTCCTTTATTGCCTCACTAGGTTCGTACTTAGCGTGTGTTTGATTGTGCACACGTAGGTAAATCAAGATGAGAGTGAGAAGAGCATTGCATCAATATTGGAAAGCTCAACAGGTAATCAAGGTAATGACATCCTAATTAAGGTTTGATTATTATATTAGCATGTATACTTGCTAAACCTATTTGAGTTGTGATTGGCCTTTAAAGTTCGTTATGGTTTCAAGATAATTGGCGTTTCTAGAAAGATTCAAAGTTAAGAGTAACCTTAAGTGATGAGTTGCATGCTAAGATAATTGAGAGTATGTATGTTTTATGATAGTCAGTTGTTCCCTATAAGCATACATAACATTTGAAGACATTTGGGAATTGAATTAGGATGAATTAGAAATATGAAACTATAAGCATACATAACATTTGAAGACATTTGGGAATTGAATTAGGATGAATTAGAAATATGAAAATGCAAGAATGTGCATTTTGGGACGGGGTCTACCAGTACTCAAGATTTGGGTTCAAAATTATCAAAACTTGAATTTTATTTCAAATATCATTAATATTTAAGGATAGTAAAGTTGTGACATTCCTGATTCGTATGCACCGTATTGATACGAAAATGGGTGTTACAGCAGTCGAGCCATTTTTCCACCGGTTTGCATCTCCAATCGTTGAAAATAGATACCTTACCAAGTTTGCAAATCGAAGGGTGTGGGAAGAGAAAGGGTTTGAATATGATGTTTCCCTCAAGAACTATGGCCTTGAAGCTTCAATCTTCAAGATAATTCAGCAGCATCAATGGCAATTTTTTTGCGAACAACCAAAATTGAGCAACATCTCATGGGTAAGGGAATTTTGTTCACATCTTTCTAATCCAGATAGCCCTTGTGTTTATGTGCATGGTAGGGAAATTCTTGTTGATTCTACTGCAATCAACGCGTATTTTGGGTTGTATATTGAGAAGGACAAGCATACGGAATTTGTTGAAAACATCACAGCCAAAGAAGTGGAGGACGTGTTCTAGGATCTCACCGTTGAGGGAGCTACGTAGAACGAAGGACATTTGAAGGGAACGGTAAACCGCATCTTGTTGAAGCCCACGGCTAAATTGTGGAACAGCTTTATTAAAACTCGTTTGATGCCTACTACTCATAATACTACAGTTTCTTATTCTCGTTTATTATTAATCCATTCTATTTTGCACATGCATTCTATAGATATTGGGAAAATTATTGTTGATGAAATATATGCTTGTAGCCAAAAGGATGTGGGTGCACTCTTTTTCCCTAATTTGATATAGAGATTATGTGAAAAAGAACATGTCCCAACTGATGCTATGGATGAGAAGATGACCGAGAGAAGTGGTTGGTCCCGAGGCCAATACATGCAAATGATGCGTGAGGAACCAACAAAAGAACCAACGGTTGCAAAAAAATCCTCTATTCCAGCAACTTCAAAGGCAACCTAACATGCCGCGACAAGTGCACATGCCACAGTAAGTGTACATGCAACGACAAGTATAGAAGGGATTGGTGAAATCCTCTGTCCTTTAACAGAGCAGTTGGACAAGATGGAAGAACGCCAATTGTTGTTTATGCGTTAGATGAAGGATCGTGACGCAGCCCTGGCGAGGGTGATCCTGGAGAATTATCCCGACAATACTATTCCTTTTCCCGTATTCCCTACTGCTCTACTTGCCCTGATTTGATGTAGAGATTATGTGAAAAAGAACATGTGCCAACTGATGCTATGGACGAGAAGATGACTGAGAGAAGTGGGTGGTCCTGGGGCTAATACATGCGAATGATGCGTGAGGAAAAAACAAAAGAACCAACGGTTGCGAAAAAATCCTCTGTTCCAGCAACTTCAAAGGCAACCCAACATGCCGCGACAAGTGCACATGCCACAGCAAGTGTACATGCCACGACAAGTATAGAAGGGATTGGTGAAATCCTCCATCCTTTAACAGAGCAGTTGGACAAGATGGAAGAACACCAATTGATGTTTATGCGTTACATGAAGGATCGTGACGCAGCCCTGGCGAGGGTGATCCTAGAGAATTATCCTGACAGTACTATTCCTTTTCCCGTATTCCCTACTGCTCTACTTGCCCTAGCATCTGAATCTGTGCCTATGCCAAGTAACATTGTCGCGGCAAAAGACGTACCACAAAAAGGTATGGACCCTATTGTTGAACCTTTGCATATTGAATCTCTTCATGGTTTTTCAAATTCAGTCGACTCTATGACCGCACCAATGAAGTCTCATCCGGCCTCACCGTCAAAATCTACATCGAAGCGTAAAGCTTTTGACCTAGAGGAGGCCGCCAAGGAGAATGAACCGGGTAATGAGGCCGCGCAAACCACGGTTCAAGAGGCACCACCAGCGTCGCATCAACAACCCCCACAAGCTGAAAAGAGGACCAAGCAAATAGCTCGAAGAAAACTAGTCATTCCAGGAGATGACCTCTCCGACTAACTCATTTGCATTTCATTTTTTCTTTTGCTTTGTTTACATTTTGCATGCATTGGGGACAATGCTTCTCTTGAGTTTGGGGGGTTTGTTTCATAGTTAGTGGCATTCATTTTTGTTGTCTCATGTTAAGTTACATATATTACTTGCCATGTCTCTTACTTGATTAAACTGCCTAAACCTGCTATGATATCCTATGATAAATTTTTGCCAATGCACTTATATGATAAAATATTAGATTTTAGGACTAGCATGAAGAGTACTTAGAATTTTACTATGGTATTGAATATTTGAAACTGTTGTGCCTTGTTGATTAAGAGAGGCCTAGTGAACTTTAGGTTATTTAAAAATGGGCAAATTGTGCTAGAGGTGCCTGAAACTGGCTCTAGCAACAAAAACAACGAACCTTAGCTAGAGGTGCCCATCTGGCTCTAGTCTTAGGGATCTTGTAAATACTAGAGGTGCCCGAAACTGCTTCTAGTATAAATAAAAAGAAAAAAAAATGTGCTAGAGGTGCCTAACACTGGCTCTAGTGAACTTAATTATCCCGGCAAATAATTTGATAAAACCTATTGTTCACATGGAATCCTATTAGTTGACTTGTACACAACTTCGCACACACATTTTCACTAGAACTGTAGTTCGATTTGGAGGAATTCTTTGTGTTGTTTGAAGATCGAAAGCTAATTATTTTTTTGCGCCACGGTTCTGAGGATTGCAGTTAGGAAAGAAGTATGTTTTTGGTGGTAAGGGCTTTGGCAAGTAATTGTTAGTATTTTTCATTACTTGAGTGTGCAAAAGTACTGTTTTTCTTGCCCTTTTACTAATATTATTGTTAGACATAGGCTCATTTTAGGTGCATTGATAGGTATTCATGCATAGTTTTATAGTTTCCTTAGTTAATGAGCTTGGTATTGCATTTGGTTGGTTTTTGTGGAAAAATCGCTGCTGGTGTGCTTTATTTTGTGCAGGACTTGATTGTCGTGGCAAGTAGGGGTCATTGCTGAAGGAGTTGTCGTGGCAAGTAGGGGTCATTTCTGAAGAGGTTGCCAAAGTAGATTGTCGAGGCATAACTGGATAATTCTGGATAAATGCAATATTATCCGTAACAATATACAGATCGCATCAAATAAAGCCTAAATTCAAATTTCAAATGCCTGATCAGATAAGGATTATATCTCCAGCGAATTCAAACGCATTCAAATCCTCCTCATCAACAACAAAGCTTATCGCATCGTCCCTTTTAAATAGAATATCAAATCGCAGCTTTGGGTGTGTAATTTTTGGGGAATCGAATTCTAGAGAAAAGGCTAATCACACACTTTATCTCCTTCATTTTTACTTTATGCTATCCATGTCTGGGATTATTTTTACTGAATTTCATTTTTCCTCATCCATGAACTAATTTAAATTGGCTAGGGTTATTTTGGGTTTGTGGTTGTGATACATGTTTGGATGGTGTAGGTTTTTTATTACAATTTAAATTCAAAGTATGTTCATTCTTGGTTCTTATTTTTGATTTTGAGTGAATTAGGAGAGGATCTTGAGAGTGATCTATTTATCTATACTCGGGAGAGTTGGATTCAAGAAACGAATGAACATGATCTTCATTCAACAAATCGTCAATGAAGGTTAATCCACCTTAGGAATAAGGATTGGATTTCAACGGCTAAGAGGAGCGTAGATCGGTTGTTGTTCATCCAAGGTTAACGCAGGGATGTATCACCAAGGCAAGTACAACTAACTAGTTCTTTAGTTAGGGATAACAAGAAGACAATGAAGAATGCTTCACCGAGCTTTGAAGGAAGAAACCCAGTTGCCACGGCATTAAAACCAGTTTCAGTTGGCACGGTATAAATTGTGACCTAGTTTCCACGGTAATTCAGCCGGTCTTAGTTGCCACAGCAATTGAGTTGCCTCATCAATCAATTGCCTCGACAATCCAAACAACCCTTGCACCACTACTCACGATAACCCGACCTACTCTCTTATTCGATTACTTTCTTCATTTATTTTACCTGTTTAATTATTTTACTTTTTACTTCCAATACCTATCCTCACTATTCATTTATCTTTTCAGTGCGAGAAGTTAAAAATCAGAGTTTCACCAATCCCTGTGGAGATGATATCTTACTATACTATAACTTGCGACGTGTATACTTACACCAATTGCGAAGCACCCAAAACACGCAACACTTATGCATCACGCCAGTTGAGGCCATATGAGTGTAACTATTCTACTCATGACCTGGAGATAGCTGTTGTGATCTTTGCTTTGAAGATTTGGAGACACTATCTCTACGGAGAGAAGTGTTATATCTATATAGATCATAAGAGTTTGAAGTATCTCTTTACCAGAAAAGAGCTAAATTTGAGGCAACGTCATTGGCTTGAGCTTCTCAATGACTATGACTGCATGATTGAGTATAATTTGGGTAAAGCTAACATCATTGTCGATGCCTTGAGCTGTAAGGAGATATTTGATATGAGGTCCTTGTTTGCCAGGATGAGATTGTATGATGATGGCAGTTTGTTAGCAGAGTTGTAGGTTAAGCCAACTTTGGCCAAGGAGATTAAGACCAAACAACTCTTAAATAGTTCCTTACTTCCTATCATACAGTAGGTTGAGCAGGGATCCACATCTATTTATACGTTTGATTAAGATGGAGTCTTATGCTTCAAGGGTCATTATTGTGTTCCTGATGATGTCGCCTTAAAGAGAGCTATTCTCAGTGAGACTTATAGCAGCCCGTATCTATGCATCACGGTGCGGATAAGATATACCAAAACCTGAGACAGAGGTACCTTCAGTTGGTACAAAGAATGATATCTCAAATTATGTGGCTAGATGTTAGATTTGCCAGCAAGTTAAGGAAAAATATCAGTATTTGTCTGGTCTGTTGTAACTCATTAAGATTCTCGAGTGGAAATGGAAGCGTATTACGATGGACTTGGTACTGGTCTGCCTCTGACCCTTTCTAAAAAGATTATGTTTGGGTGATTATTGACAGACTCACCAAGTCAGCTCACTTTATTCTTTTTCGGGTTAATTAATCTATGGACAAGTTGGCTAGATTGTATATCTCTAAGATTGTCACACTAGATGGTGTGTCATTGTCTATCATTTCTGATCGAGATCTGAGGTTTACTTCCTGATTTTGGGAGGCCCTGTAGGAGGCCTTGGGTACACATCTAAATTTTATTATGTCCTTTCTTCCGCAGACTGATGGCCAATCTGATAGAGTGATTCAGATTTTAGAGAATATGTTGTGGGGATGTGTGATCATCTCATGTGGTAGTTGAGAAGACTTCTTGCCCTTGGCTGAGTTTGCATATAATAACAGTTACCAGGCTAGTATTCGTATGACATTATATGAGGCTTTGTATGGTTGTAAATGTCGTACTCATATCTGTTGGACTAAGTTGTATGATAGGAAGACTTTGGGTCCAGAGTTAATCTAAGAGACTGTGAAGACTATCAGATAGATTCGTGACTGTCTGAAGGAGGCATTTGACAGACATAAGTCTTATGTTGATAGGAGAAGGAAGGATATTGAGTTTGATGTTGGTGATCAAGTCTTCTTGAAAGTATCCCCGTAGAAGAAAGTTCTGAGATTTGGACGCAAAGGCTTTAAAATGTGCAGATGAATCTGATGAATGCCAAGCCGAGGAGATGATGGAGTCCATTTACACTTTGGACATGGCACAGTTATGCTAGGATATAGAATTCGATGCCAGCAACTTAGATGGCATAGTTGAATTGTTCGAAGAACCTGAAGAATCGGTCCTGGAGGCTGAGGAGGTAAAGTATTTTGAGTCACTACAGTTGGCCGGCAGAGAGATTAAGGTACCTAAACTATCAATTGAGTAGCAGCCAGAGTTGGAGCTAAAACCACTGCCAAATCACTTGAAGTATGTTTATTTAGGTAAATACTCAACTCTTCCAGTGATCATTGCCACTGATTTCACTAATGATTAGGATGAGAGATTGCTAGCAATATTAAGCAATTATAGGTGAGCATTGGGCTGGACCTTGGCAGACATCTGAGGTATTAGCCCAACCATTTGCATGTATAAGATTATCTTGGATGAGTACCATGGCAAGACCATTGAAGGCCAGAGAAGACTAACCTAACCATGAAAGAGGTAGTGAAAAAAGAGATCATAAAATGGCTTGATGCCTGGATTATTTATCCTATTTTCGATAGCTCTTGGGTTATCCCGGTGCAGTGTGTGCCAAAGAAGGGTGGCATGATCGTGGTACAAAATAGTAAAGCTAAATCGATTCCCTCCAGAACTATCATAGGATGAAGAGTGTACATGGACTATAGAAGGCTAAACAATGCCACGAGGAAGGATCACTTCTCATTGCCATTCATCGACCAGATGCTAGACAGGTTGGCAGGTAAAGCTTTCTATTGTTTTTTGGATGGTTATTCAGGATATAATCAGATTGTCATCGCTCCTGATGATCAAGAGAATACCACATTCACGTGTCCATAGGGGAGATTTGTGTTTAGAAGGATGTCATTTGGCCTATGCAATGCTCCGGCAACATTCTAACATTGCATGATGTCCATTTTTTCCGATATGATAGAGCACAACATGGAAGTATTCATGGATGATTTCTCAATGATTGGAAAAATATTTGAGGAATGTCTACAAATTTTGGAGCAACTCTTAAAGAGATGCATAGAGACAAACCTAGTGTTGAACTGGGAAAATGCCACTTCATGGTGAAGGAGGGCATTTTTCTCAGGCACAAGGTAACCAAGAGAGGATTATAAGTTGATCAAGCGAAAGTTGAGGTAGTTAAGCAATTGTCGCTCCCAACAAGTGTCAAAGGTATAAAGAGTTTTCTAGGACACGCCAGTTTTTACCGGCTTTTCATTAAAGACTTTTCAAAGATTGCTAAGCCTTTATGCTTGCTATTAGAACATAATGCCACTTTTGTATTTAACGATTCTTGTTTGAGAGCATTTCAGGAACTTAAAGAGAAGTTAATCAATGCCCCTATAGTCGTGGGACCAGACTGGAATGAGCCCTTCGAGCTTATGTGCGACGCCAGCGACTATGCCGTTGGAGGAGTCTTGGGACAAAGGCATGGAAAGGTTTTCCATGCCATCTACTATGACAGCCGAACCTTGAATGAAGCACAACTGAACTACTCTATGACCTAGAAAGAATTCCTCGCGGTTGTATTTACTTTTGAGAAATTTAGATCTTATTTAATTGGTAGCAAAGTTGTGGTTTTTACAAATCATTCAGCATTGAAGTATCTCTTGGCAAAGAAGGATGCCAAGCCCAGACTAATCTGATGGACGCTCCTACTTCAAGAATTTGATCTTGAGATTTGAGACAAAAAGGGCAGTGAAAACTTAGTAGCTGACCACCTCTCACGTTTAGAACATCATCTTGAAGATGGTAAGACCAATTTTATAAGAGATGAATTTCCTAAAGAGTATTTACTTGCAATTAATGTCATGCCATGGTACGCTGACATTGTCAACTACATGGTAAGCAACATTCTACCACCAGACTTGGCATACAATGCTAAGAAAAGGTTCCTGCAAGAAGTTAGACAATACTATTGGGACGAGCCAATATTGTTCAAACAGTGTGACAACCAAGTGACCCGCCGGTGTGTGCCCGAGGATGAGCAGCATAACATATTGCATTTGTGCCATGCGCACTTTATGGAGGTCACATTGCTGGGATGAACACTGCCACCAAGGTGCTGCAATCAGGATTCTTTTGGCCCACACTATATAAGGATGCCCACGAGTATGCCAAGGTGTGCAACCGATGCCAACGGACAGGAAATATATCTGACAGACACCAACTACCGCTTTAAAACATTATATATATGGACTTATTTGATGTATGGGGGATAGACTTTATAGGTCCTTTTCCCCTATCATTTGGTAATGTATATATTCTTGTGGCTATTGACTATGTATCTAAATGGGTAGAGGTTGTTGCCCTGCCAACAAACGATGCCAAGGTCGTTGCCAAGTTCTTGCAAAAAAAACATTTTTACTAGATTTGGTGCCCCTAGAGTGATTATTCATGATGAGGGCACCCATTTTAAATGTAATCTAATCTCTAAAGCTTTGTACAGGTATGGTATACAATAGAGGATTGCCATGGCATATCATCCACAAACAAACAAGCAAACCGAGATTTCAAACAAGGAGATTAAGATCATTTTAGAGAAGATTGTTAATCCATCATGGAAAGACTGGTCCTTAAGACTAGATGAATCTTTGTGGGATTACAAGACTGCCTTTAAAACTCCTTTGGTTACTTCACTGTTTAGACTGGTTTTCAAAAAACCATGCCATTTGCCAGTAGAGCTTGAACATAAAGCCTATTAGGCCATCAGAACACTTGACATGGCATGGAGAGTTGCTGGAGAGAAGAGGTTACTAGACCTAAATGAGTTGGAGGAATTTAGAACACAAGCATAAGAGAATGTCAGGATTTACAAGGAGAAGGCAAAACACTAGCATGATAGTAGGAAAACGCCGAGACAATTTGAGATAGGCCAACGCGTTTTGTTATTCAACTCATGACTTAAGTTGTTTCCAGGAAAACTGAGATCAAGATGGACGGGCCCTTTTGAAGTTGTAAAGCCCTATGCCCATGGAGCTATGGATATTAAGAACTTGAAGTCATGAGATGTTTTTAAAGTGAATAGCCAATGTTTAAAGCACTACATGGAAGGTGATCAGAACAATGCCAAGGAGGTGATCCTCTTGACAGAGGTAACATGAAAGCACCATCAGGTTTGAATTTTTGTAAATATTAGGATAGTTGTTTTTCTTTGTTTTTAGGTTTCTAGGTTTTTAATAGTTTTTCTTTCTGTTGTTTTCCATTTTTATTCCTTGTCTATGTTGAAAGGTTTTCTTTGAGTCAATGCAGAATCAGTATACCATGAACCATGCCAGGAACAATGTTAGGAGTAATGCCAATGAGAGATTTGGCATGAGCTGATGCCACAATAGGAGAATTCTGCGTGCCAAGCACATTTCCAAGCACAATGCCAGAGCAGCTTGGCATGCGATGAATTGAAACATGAAAAGAGGAAGTAAACCCTAGCTTGATTGGCCCATTAAATAAGAGAGAGTATTTCTCTTTAAACCTAAACCCTAGCCGCCCAAAAATTGGGTTGAAATTGAAATTCAATCTAATCACCTTATCACTCCAATCTTTACCAAATCTTATCACTTACAATCTTATTACTTTATCCTCTTTTCAAATCAAATCTTTTTACCTTCCATCATTATCCCTATTTACTCGGCTACTAACCCCATTAAAACACCCAACCTTTTCACTTTCTTTCCCTAGTAGAATTTAAAGAACCCAACTCTCTCTCAATTTTCCACATTTCTTTTCAAGCAAGAACGAAGCTTCACATCGTCTTTTCTTCTTCTTCTTTGATTCAAAATCATTCCAAATTCTTGCGCGTTTCCAATGGCTTCTTCTTCTATCCCTTTCAACCAATTTTCAATGAGGAGATCCGGAAAAAGTTTGAAGCTAACTTTGCTTCAAGATCTTTTTGCTACGAGAAACACTTCGATTTCAAGACGGAGACAAGCATTGGCTTCCCTCCAGTATTCATGGCAATAGTCGACATGCACAAGTGGAATCTGTTTTGGCAGCAAGAAAGGGAGATTTATGCCACCATTGTTCAAGAATTCTATGCTCATCTTGTGACCAAGGATTCGCCCTTCTTGATTATTCGAGATAAGTGTGTGCGTTTTGATGAGGGGTATATTAACACTATGTTTGAATTGGATGGTGCAGGGGATGAATATTTTGATTATGCCGAGTCAATTAATGTTGCCAAGAGAAAGAAGCTGCTGGCGGACTTGTATGAGCCTAGCACGGCATGGACAATGTCATCAAAGGGACACCGCACGATAAAGCAGTTGGCGTTGAAACCTCAATGGAGAGGATGGAATAACTTTGTCAAGGCAAATCTGATGCCAACATCCTACAACGAGACTGTATCGAAATACAGGCTGATCTTATTGCATTCCATCGTTATAGGGCATAAGATTAATGTTGGCAAGCTCATAATTGATGAAACCTATAAATGTGCAGCAAATGGTAATGGCAGTTTGTTCTTTCCTTTGTTAATTTCTAACATTTGCATGCTCCATGGTGTGCCAAAGCTTGATACAGATAAAGGTCAAAGAATCAAGAGAACAACAATCACAACTACTATTTGGAGAAACCTCACAGCTGGCGATCCAAAGGACAAAGGCAAGGGGAAGGCAAAAGTACCCACGCCAAAGCCAAAAGTGCCAAAGGCAGTGCCAGACACCATGCCTGAAATCGTGCCAAACAGTTCACTGGCAACGCTGTCACAAATTTACCATCGCCAGGAAATCATTCTCCGAAAGCTAGAGAAAGTCGAGAAGCTCCATGTCAAAATGTGACATTACATACAAGCCAGGGATGTTGTAACTAGGGAGGCTCTTAAAAAATTGTCCACTATTTTTGTGCCAGAATTTCCAGACTTCCCTGTCGAGTCCTCTGCCAGCGATAATGCCATGCCAGCCAGTCCAGTCCATACCCCATCTGATGCCACAGTCTCATTGTCTCTAGTTCAAGTCGAGTCTTTCAGTTTTGATTCCTCATCTGAATCCAAGGAAACCAAAGCCAAGTCTACTAAAGCCAAGTCACTAGCGACACCTGCTATACAGACGCCATCTGATACCACTGATGCACCTGCCGCGTCGGAACCTGCCAAGAAAAATGAGGACGTTGGAGCCTCCACTGCCTCTTCACAACCAATCATGAAAGGAAGGAAACGAATGGCCCCTGCCCATGGCCGATTCTTGAAAAGAAAGACATGTGTCACACGATAAGAAGTCTCCGAAGGGGAGTCTTCTTCTATCTAAACTCATTTACATTTCATTTCTTTGCATTTACATGATCATGCATTTTAATTTTCTATTATAATTATATATATTTGTTGTTTTCATGCATTGAGGGCAATGCACATCTTGGATTTGAAGTGTGCATTTTCCCCACATTTATGCCATTCCATGTCATCTAGGTTATTTAGAATAGATGCATATCGAACCACTAAAAAAAGAAAAAGAAAATTTTGCCTCGCTTTAATCTTGAAAATGTTAACACTTGTTAGGAAAGTTTAATTTGATCTAGGTGTCTGTCCAATGAGGAAATTCTAATCTTTAGTTGTCATGTCGTGCCAGCAGAGTAGTATGCCAGGTTAGCTAGGCAATTGATCTCTAGTTTAGGGAACTAAAATTTCATTTAACACGTAGTATGTATCTACTTCCTTAGCAAACTTAGCCTTTTTGAAACTATGCTCAAATTTAAAAAAAAGAAAAAGAAAAAAAATGATGTCAGGGTAAAAAAACTAATAAGGCAGCAATGTTCTGCCAGGGTAATGAAAAAAAAAGAACTCTCCTCTACCTAGGGATAATAAGTTACATGGGGCTTCGGGGTTTGCTCCCTCTTAGTTCTCAAGTCCAAAACCTTAGGGTATGAGTTGAAGAGAAAGCCTAGTGATGTCTATATTAGGGTAGGGATTCGTGGCATGCTCCCTCTTATCTCTCACGCTAAATAGTGTCACGAATCAAGCTTAAATTAATGCCAGCATAAACTCTTGGCAAAGAAAAAAAATAATGAAAATAAATCTAAGTTTAGGTAGTAAATTTATCTAAGGGATTGAAAGGATACTTGATGCATATTTCATGCACATCATGCACTATTCATGAACTGAGACTAGAGTAATATTGCTGCACTTGAATTACTACCTACTTGGCATTATTGCACTAAGATACTAAGGACAGAAATAGAGCCAAAATCTGCTTGCGAGTACGTGTTGGCATCCTAACCAAAATTTTGTAGAGGTAACATTTTTACAGTTTATGTTTTATTTTGATTGCATTACTTGAGGACAAGCAATGAGTTAGGTTTAGGGGTGTGTTACCTCTCCAAAAGTATTGTTTTTAATGCCAATCTTACAATGCTTTTGCTTGTTTTTAGGTACATTTAGTTGCATTAGGATGTTAAAACCATACATTTGCATAAGGAGTTTAGAATTCTGCCTATACCAGTGTAAAGGATTGTTTGTTGGCAATTTTGCAGGTTTGGCATAGAAATTGGCCTAGAAAAGCAACACAGGAAGGAATTCTAGAGAGAATGTCGAGTGTTGTTGGCACAGATAGACCAACAATGCCAAGCACCGGTTGGCAGAGAAGTGAATTTGATGTCATGCCAAGAAGCTGTTGGACCCTGAAAAAATAGGACAAGATCAGGCTCCGAAAAGATAGTAATTGGATCAATCTCCGAAAAAATAGCAGATAAGATGGTGCCAAGATTGGTTGGCAGATTCATGCCAAGCTTGGATGCCAAGGCAGCGTCAGCAGTATGACGTCAGTCCTAGCCTGATCAGCTCTCATCCAAACTTGGATAAGATGATTATCTCTTATCCCTTAAGAATTTAAAATTCAAATGAGGAGCTCATCCTATCCCTTCATTACACGCCTATTTAAACACCAACCATGCAAGCATTTGGGGGACAGAAAATTGGGGAGAGTGATCGAGTGAGGAGTTAGAGTGCAAGACAGATGACGATCGGCTATACCTAGGAATGGTGATTCGACCAACTTAGCTGGGAGCCTGGATCTTGAGGGCTGCATCGAGAGACCCCTCTCGCCCATTCTCTTGTTTTAAGTTGTTTTGAATTCTTTTTAATGATGGTGTATTTGGAAAATGTTTATGGTTTTTTGGTTAAATCCCTCACCATGAACTAATCTAATAGCTGGTGGGGGATGTTTTGCGTTGAACGTTGTTTATGTTTTAGTTTCTAATAATAAATCTGCCTCCGGCATTGTTTTATTTATTCGGCATACTTTAATGTTTCCTAAATACAATGCCAAGAGAGAGCTGGCATTGTTGGCCTATTGCTCCTCAATATCTTAATAGACTTGGGGTGGCAATGATTAAGTTGTTGAATACTAAGGAAAGAAGCTTCGAGAGAACTCGTTCAAGTAGATAAACTTACTTCGGGAGTGAAATCTACCCCTTAGGAGTATAGATTGGATTTTAATCAAATTGGTTTATTTAAAAGCATGCACTATAGAGATATAGGGGTTTTTACATGATCAATTTAGTTCAATGACCATCGAGAGGCTTTGCTAATTTTGAATCTGCTCGGAAAATAATGCCAAGACAGGTTGTTATTAAAGGCTAGCACGGCATGAATAGCGTGAAAACCAGGCATTCCCTGCCAGCGCTCATTATTCATTAAAGCACATTCATTGCCAATGTCTTTACTTTACTTTTATTTCTTTTCTATTTAGTTATTTCCAAAACCAACTTTAAAACAAAACGACTTTTTCTCAAGGCAAGTAACAATCAAAGACAATTGAATTCCATGTCAATCTCTGTGGGATTGATACTCAGCTTAACTACTGTATTACTTGCAGACCGTGTATACTTGCACGCAAAAGACTCATCTTGGCATTGTTTTATACTTTTCCAATACATATCTTCTGCCATTTTTGCCAGCATTCACTTAGAGAGTCTACACTTTTTTAGGCATAGCGTTTCGATACACAAGAAACCGTTTCGGTACGGGGTATGTGCACTTGGCAGGGCGTATCGAAACGAGATTTGGCTACTAGAATTTGGGGTGTTTGAAATAGCAATATTGTATCGATACGCTTGTAAGTGTACCGATACGGCTACCGTTAATTTAGTTTTATGGATGTTTTGAAGTTTTGTTTTCTTGCGTTTTGGTCCCTAAATATTGTGGATACAATTGAATGAGTATGGATGAGTATTTTAGCTGAAATTCAACATGCATGCATGAAACTTGACCAAATGAAGGTTGGTAACATAAAAATGGGAAAAGTTCTTGTAATTTTCTGGAATTGCAATTTGGTCCCTAAATTGCATTTGTACCCCAATTGGATGTCGATTTGATGCCCAATTGAGTTGAGCTTTCACATGTGGTCAGCATGAACACATAGGATAATAATTTGCATCTAGATAAGGTAAAAGAAAAAAATTGATGCGTTTCGGGTTTCATCTTTATAGCTTACCTTGGTAAACCTAATGTAGCTCGCTCGGTTCGGTCTTGCGACTAGGCCGGGTCGAGGGGGTTACAAGCCGAATCGGAGATAATGGTAGAAGCAAGGAACCAAGTTGTCGCAAACTGCTATATCTTGCACGTAAATAATAAGCAATTTCGGTCGGGCAACCTGTATTAAGGAACACAAATGCTAGTAAACCACCAACTAAGAGGGGAAAGATGGCCCCTACATGGGAAAGACCGTATCAATTCCGCAAGGTGATCGGATTTCGAGCATATAAACTCACAGACTTCGATGGAAAAGAGGTTCCAAGAACATGGAATGTCAGGAACCTCAAAAAATCTATCGTTAAAAATTCTATGGAGTATTTAATACAAGCAATAAGCACAGAATGTTAGCTACATTTGATGTCTAATGTTCCAAAGAATGCAAGCCAAAATAAAACAAGTTATCGTATGAGCGTCTGTCACTTTTAAAAAGTGCGCATAAAGGAATCAAATCAACGATCACCGCTTCCAAAGCAAGCGAGCCAAAATAAAACAAGATGTCGTATGAGCGTCTGTCACTTTCAAGAAGTGCACATAAAGGAATCAGCTCAACGATCGCCGCTTCCAAAGCAAGCGAGCCAAAATAAAACAAGTCGTCGTATGAGTGTCCTCCACTTTCAAGAAGTGCGCATAAAGAAATCGGCTCAACGATTGTCGCTTCCAAAGCAAGCGAGCCAAAATAAAATAAGTTGTCGTCTAAGCACCCGCTATTTTCAAGAAGTGCACATAAAGGAATCAGCTCAACGATCATCGCTTCTAAAGAAAGTGAGCTAAAATAAAACAAACTATTTTATGAGCATCTGCTGTTTTCAAGAAGTGTGCATAAAGGAACTGGCCCAACGACCGTCGCTTCCAAAGTAAGCAACGCTAAACAAAAAACATGTATGCTGGAACTAAGTTAACAAAGTTGCTCTAAAATTAACAAAATCACTTACAGCACTCAACAGTATAACTTGAATATGAATAGCCTTCATCCGCAAAGCAGACACTGATTTATAATGCTCATAACAACAAAGAATCGAGCTATTTATACGCAAGACTGACAAACATATGAAAAATACATAATAGCCAAAACTATCTTACCCGGGGGTAGGAGCCCTCTCAGCCCTGTATAACAACGCAGTATGTAACCTGATCCAGGATGTTAATATTACTATATGAAAAGCAACGTAAAGCAAAACCACCAATGAACTCATAGCTAAAGGGGCAAGATGTTATTCGCATATCACCATCTCAAAGGGAGGAAAACACGATACAAAGACTAGAGTATAACCATAATTCCAAATTCACTACCCATTCTCCATACATTCTTTCCCCACTAGGAGGCAAGAGTTAATCCTAAAGAAAGACAACATGACAAATATGAAACTGTGACAATATGAAATCCTTCATGACTCGCAACTTCGCTCTTATTTCTGATCTCACCAATGCCATACAACTGACAACAAATATGCGATTCATAACAAATATCATACACATGATCTATTCAAAGAAAATAATCATGTTCATGAATCCGAATATGCAAATAGGAACATCGCAACCAACAAATACCATATGCGGAGAAAACAAAAATTTGTCCATTAAAAAATTAATTGGCATGCGAACGAGTCGATATAAATTAAGTGACCATGGCATCCCCAATACTGATCAAACATACGTTCTTGTACAAACAAGAATAAATAAAATATTACAATCATAGACCCATGTAAGGGAAAAGGGAGAACACTTGACAATATTCCTAGCAAGCTTAATCTAGAAAAGCCCATAAATTGACAGCAACTTCTCCTGTTGAGAACGAAAAGTAGGCCTCTTAATGCAACAGCCAAAATGCACGGAGATGACACATAACTCTTCTATTTCCGCTTCAGCTTTGCTATAGGGATCATCAAGTGCGAACGGTTCATTATCATAGTTTCCAATGCCACAATTCCCACAACCAATAAATAAATAGCCACATTGATGATATATATATAAGTAACACGGCCAATGCCCGTCACATTCACAAGTCTAACAAACTGACATGCATTCGTTGCGTCCTAATGTAATTCCAAACACCAACAAGAGCCTTGCTCTCAAGATACCCCGAATATATTGTCTGTTGGCATTCCTCACCATAAATGGCTACATATAGCCTTCTGAATATTATCTGTTGATAAAAATAACTCATACGCTAAATGACACTCCTCCAAGATTTGTAAAACAAAGTTTTCCCATGTTCCCCATCATTATAGATACATTTTCTTTTTCTCCTCTCAAATCAGAACAAACAAAGTTGCAAAACAAAAGAAAGTAGAAGAAAGTTTGCACGCACGAATAGACACATACACCTGCCAAAGACAATTAAAATATTCCTTTTCTAATCATGGTATGTCTCAAATTGTCTAATCACCATAAAGAGCCAACACAAACATCAAGTCTAATACACGAATCTTAAAAACATAATTATAGGCGAAAATAATGCAACCAATGAAATAGTAAAATACGTCAGGACAAATTATATTAATAGCATGGGTTGTGCACGACAAGTCAAAAAATTTCCACTATGTGATCCCCTCAATCTTGGATAAAAATTATCAAAACAACTAAAAACTACAAATAATGGGGATGGCAAACACGTACAACGACAACTAGAAACGTCACACCCTAGGGGTAGAAACCCCACTGTACATCGCACGTAAAATAGCAAAGTTACTTTTTGCAATCCATTTTATAAAAAAGGCAAAATTCTTTTCTAACACAGGTACATAATAACCAAGAAAATACTAAATCAAGCATCGCGAGCTATAAAGAAAACGACAGGGCAACCAGTCTCAGCCTACATAGATAGTCACAATCATTTTCGCAACTCGAATCTCAAGCAACAAAATTCTTTCCACAAAGGAAAATTGAGCAAAATAAATCAAATTACAGTCAGAGCTAAGGTAATGTTAGAGCCACTTCAAACTCGTTAGTCACATTTAAACCAAGCGAACCACTACCTCAACATGATATTCAAGAGTTTCATAGTTAAAGAAATTAAAGAACTTTCTGATAAACATCAAAATAAAGTAGCAAAATAAATCTTTAGCATTCAAAAGAGAAACAACTTCATACAAAATTGTATAAATATAGACGGCACTAAGAGTTATATATTTTTTCTATAATTGCCCGATATACCGCTACCATCTATTACACCTGCAGCATCGTTACGATCACCAGCGGGGGAAACTGCGTTTGGATCAGAAGCATGAGGAAGGACAACATCCATATACTTTGTAGAAAAGTTTTCCTACGAAGGCCCAGAAGGATTCCTCACATCGAAGTCGACAACTACTCTACAAAAGACGTCAAAGTCTACAATGCTGACATCCAATGGGCCATGTGCTGACTGGAAGTTGAGAATAGCAGCATCGCGAGCTTTATCTATTTATTCAATCATGAAGACAGAGGTCGTACTGCAGCTGTCTTCACTTTCTCGGCCACATCAATGTCGTAGGTAGCTTTCAGCAAATAATCTCATTCTTATGAGAGTCTTTTAACTCAATTAGCTTTATCGTGAAATTCGTAAAGCTTTCATTTGCTACATTCCTTAACTGCACTAGCTCTTCCCTCAAGCCTGAATCTCAGTTTTTAAACTTTGTTCAGTAGCCTGAAGCATCTTATTTTTAATTTTAAGAGTGCAGAGGAACTTAGATTCCTTTTTAGAAATCTTCTTTGCATACTACATATGAAAATCCCCCACACGCAACCATATGTCAGCCTCATATTTCTTTCGTAGCTCTTCCGAATACGTAGTATAACCCTCCACCTTCGACTGCAGCTTTTCATTTTCCTCAAAGAGGGGAGCATAACCTTTCGCTTTTAAGCACAAATGTTCGTTTTCTTTAAGGAGACCATTCATGTTTCTCTCTATGCTAAACTGAACACAACCCAACTCTTGAATAAGACACCAACCCTTTTCAACAGTCTTTCTGATACTGCTGCAAGGTTTCAAGGCACCAAAACTATTGGAATACAACTCAGATAGCCTCCTAGAAACAGATTTAGGATGGAACCACCGTTCTACCTCTGAAATACCCTCCAAGGAAAGAATACCTCCCAAGGAGCCAGAGGCTTACAACCTTCACCAGGAGAAACGGTAATAGATGCTGGCAGTAAAAGAGTTATCATAGCCTCTGACAAATTTACGGCCTCAACAGATGTAACCACATAGGGTACATTTTTCTACGAAACAATGAAAAAGAACAGAGTCTATGACAATTACCCCTGCGAAGATATCCACAAAAAAAAATTATTGCAAAATCAAGTAGTGAAAGCACCAAACTAGCAAACTAGCAAACAATGAAAAATTTATTGCAAAAAAAAATACAACAACACACTAATTAATGCACCCGAAGACACATAAAAAATAGGAAAGGTAGTAGCCAAACTAGCAGAAACAATGTCCCCAATAACATCAGTTGCAATCAGATAATGAGAGTTGTGACATTCGAGAGCAACAAAACAGATATCGAAGTCGAGCCTCGGTAAATCCTCAACAATCTTAGCATCAAATACGTGCCTTTTCCCTAATGTCTTGTCTTTGGCAGCCAAAATGTGCCTCCTAGCGCTATAAGTTCTCATATGCCTCGCTACGCTTTCCCATGCCACTTTTACAATATCCACCAAGGCCCCTACGGAGACATCTTGAATGACAAGCGAACCTCCCAAACAAGAAGCAATGGTAATTACATCTATAAAAGACGTCGCTATAGTGGTTGAGGCTAACACGGTGTGCAAACTAATCCCTCCGCTATTTAAAGCCTCTGAGGACGCCACTTTCACTAAGCTTAGTGAACCCGATTGTTCATCAACAGACACAAAAGCTGACATATCCTACGCTGAAGTCAAACCCTTCAATTCGCTATCAGCATGCTGCAAAGGGGAAATTATCACTCTTACACACAAAAGAGAAACGTACATCAAAAATAAAAATAAAAGAAAAAAGGTATATTCAAATAAAAATAGGAAGTTAAAGACTATTGTAAACCAATACCTCTATCTATTTGCCTCTTTGTCCTGTGCTCCAAACGTACGTGCTTCCTTCATACCCTAAATTAGATACGACGGGCGAACTCGAAACTACTTACTTCTTCCCCCTCTACCACGACCAAAGCCAGATGGGCTGACACTAACACAGTCCCTTGGAGCAGCAGGAGCGACTTCCCCGCTAACCCTACCTGGGGGAGCATCTTTATCATGATACTTCCAAAGGCAAGTATGAAAGCCAAGGTACTCAGAAAATAAATTTGTTGGTTTATCCCCAATATGCAGAAGAACCCTTGCCACTCGTCCATCACCCCTTCACCAAAATGCCAAGCCTCCGCACGAATGGGCACAGCCTGTTAACTCCTCAAAAGTACTCTTTTTCATATATATATATATATATATTGCTATGCGTTTACTTGACTTTGAGTATATGATAAGTGTTCAAAAGTACTATTTTTCTTACCCTTTTTACTCATATTATTGTTAGACTTAGGCTCATATTAGTTACATAATTAGTCATTCATGCATTAATCCATGTTTCCTTCCATCGTTGAGCTTGATTGCATAACTTGGTTATTTTTTGTGGGAAAAGATGTTGCTTTGGTGTGTGTTGTGTATATGTGCAGAATCACTTGCCAAAGCAAGGCTAGAACTAGTTGCCATGGCAATGCATGAAGGAGATGCCGAGCTAGTTGCCAGGGCAATGCATGAAGGAGATGCTGAGCCAGTTGCCAGGGCAATTGTCGACAAAGAATAAGGTAATATGGTAGTCGAAATTGATGACTAGACAAGCCCAAGATGACGTGGAGCAAAGCTAAATCCCAAAGGAGTTTGATTTCCATGAAGAGGTTAAAGAATAATTAAATCCCAAGAAGATAGGAGAAGTTCTAGAAGGAATATAATTATAATAAAGAATTATATTCTTTAAAGATAATTTAATTCCAACTTAACTTCGTCCTCAAAGAAGGACTTTGACCTAGCCCTATAAATAGATCACCAAGTCGTCAACTCTAAGGGAGAGAGAATTTTTGACAAGCATCAAGGGCAAAGAGGATTTCGATAAAGCTTCATCCATTCTTCTTGTTCAATTAGGTTCGTGCTAGGGATTCTTTATCTTGTGTTTCTTTGGAACCTAGCCATGAACTAAATCTATTTGGCTAAGGTTATTGTGTCTTGTGGTTGTGAGAAACAATTGGATTTTGTTTAGGTAATAAGAGTTTGCACTTTTCTATTCAAGGTTTATTCATTCTTGGCTCTTATTCTTGTTTGCGAGTGAATTGGGAGAGGATCTCGTAACTTCATTTATTTATCTAATATCGGGAGAGTTAGATTCAAGAAATGAATGAATATGATCTTTATTCAATATATTGATGGTGAAGATTAATCCGGCTTAGGAATAAGTTAAGGATTTCAACGGCTAAGAGGAGCTCAAGATGGGTTGTTGTTCACCCTTGATTCATGCAGGGATGTATTATCAAGGCATGCACAAGTAGCTAGAGTTTTGACTTAGGGATAAGAAGAAACCATTGAAGAATGCTCTGCCAAACCTTGAAGGTTGCTGCCCAGATGCCGAAGTAGTTGCCCAACTAGTCACCCAGGCAACCATCGATTAGTTGCCAAGGTAACCCTGTTGTGCAAGTTGCCACGGCAACTGAGTTGCCCTTGCACTCTTTTACCAAGATGATCCAATCGGCTATCACACCTCAACTCACGATAACCTAGCCTATTCTCTCTCATTTGATCTCATCTATTCTTTTACTTTATTGCTTTCTAGTTTAGTTATTAGTTAAACTCTTATAATCTTCTATTTGTGTTTTTACTTTTTATAGTGCAATAGATTAGATTCTTGAAGTGGCACCAATCCCTGTGGAGATGATATCTTTTATACTATAACTTGCGACGTGTACACTTGCACAATTGCAGAGCACTTATTACGCGCAACAAGTTTTTGGCACTGTTGCCGGGGATTGGCAATAGCGACTTTGTTTTTATTTTCTTGCATTTTTTTATTTTTCTTGTTTAAGATTCAAAGGGTTAACAAACTTTGGTTTTGCATTTGGTATATAACCAGGGCGAGACCGATTACACCAGAATATCCCTTTGATCCAGAAATCGAACGAACCTTACAAAGACTTAGACGAAGGTTAAGAGTAGCAATGGCTAATCAAGACGGCAATATGAATCAAAATGTACCAGTAGGAGGAGGAGTGATTCTTACACGAAACAGAACTATTCGAGACTATCTTGAAGAAGATCTTGATGGACTTAATCCAGGAGTTGTCGCACCTGAAATTGAAGCCAACCACTTTGAGTTGAAACTGGTGATGTTTAATATGATCAACACAATTGGTCGATTTGGCGACTCAACAACTGAAGATGCACGACAACATCTTAAATCTTTCTTCGAGATTTGTAACTCGTTCAAAATACACGGAGTCACCCTCGATGTTTTATGATTAAGATTATTCCCCTATTCACTAAGGGATAGGGCGAAAACATGGTTGAATAGCATTCCTGTCGGATCAATAGGATCTTATACCGATCTTTGTCATGATTTCCTTGCTCGATTTAATCCTACAAATTTGACTGATAAGCTTCGTAACGACATTACTTCTTTTTGGTAGGCAGATGATGAATCCATATACGATGCTTGGGAGCGATATAGAGAACTTCTACACAAGTGCCCCCTATACGGATTCCCAGTATGGACACAAGTAACAATGGTATACAACGCCATGAATACACTAACAAAGATGATGCTAGATGCCTCGGCAAACGGCATACTCCTAGATAAGTCCGGAGGAAGCAGTGCAAATTCTAAACAGGCTTGCCAAGAATGATTATCAATTCCCCTCTACTATAAGAGGAGGAGTTAGACGCCAAGCCACAATACATGAACTAGGATCATTAGACTCAATTTCGGCACAATTGGCCACTTTAACCAAAATGGTCCAGAACATGCAGAAACCAAACAACACACATGAGGTCAAGGTAATGGATTCTTTTTGTGAGTTATGTGGTGGTAACCATGATTCTTCTGAATGTATACAGAATCCGAAATCCAGCTTCTATATGGGGAATAACAACCGGAACAACAATGTGATGTCCAATACATACAATCCAGCTTGGAAGAAGCACCCGAATTTTTCATGGAGTAATCCCAACAATGCTCTAAACCAGAACAATCAGAATGTACAAGCATCGGGATTCCAGCAGAATATGCCATGGCAACAGTTGTCGCAGCAACAACCGACAACATCTAGTTCTTTGGAAAATTCTCTCAATGCTTTTATGTTGAAAACTGAATCTTATATGGCTGAGAATAGTAACTTCATAAAAAGAACTGATGCTTTTATTAACAGGACCGAGATGAGATTGCAAAACCAAGAGGCGACAATCAAATCATTGGAAAATCAAGTCGGACAATTTGCTCAAAACCTGAATACTAGACCGCAATGAGGTTTAACTAGCGATACTGAAGTCGCAAGAGGAACTGGCCATGAGCAATGTAAGGCGATCACCACTAGAAGTGGCCAACAACTTAAAGAGGCTCAAGCCTGCTCATCAAACAAAACTCCACAAAAAGATCAAGACGAACCCAGCAGCAAAGCCTCAAATGCTGAACCATGAATTATCGCAGAAACCGGCAATAAGCATGCCTCGGAAACCAACGATAAGCATGCCTCAGCAACCAACGATAAGTATGCCTCGGCAACCAATGATAGACATGCCACGGTAACCCCAGTTGATGATGCCTCGGCAACTCCAGTTGTTCCAGCAATGCCATCAATCAGATTCCAGAACAATGAAAGGGTCAAAGATATCCGACTTCGACCACCATTCCCACAAAAGTTGAAGTGACAAAAGCAAGAATATCAATTCAAGAAGTTTCTTGATATCCTAAAGCAAGTCCGCATCAACCTGCCATTGGTGGAAGCAATTGAACAAATGCTGAACTATGCCAAGTTCCTTAAAGACATTGTGTCCAAGAGAACAAGGCTAGGAGAGTTTGAAACAGTTGCCGCAATAGAGGGATGCATGGCCATGTTGCACAATCGTATGCCACCCAAGTTAAAGGATCCCGGAAGTTTCACAATACCTTGTTCCATTGGAAACCACTATGTCGAGAAAGCATTATGCGACCTTGGGGATAGCATAAACTTGATGCCTAAATCAGTTTTCCAGAAACTAGGAATCGGGAAGGCAAGACCTACAACAGTTATGCTACAGCTAGCCGACAGATCCTATGTGCATCCAGAGGGAAAAATCGAAGACATACTGGTAAAAGCTGATAAATTTATTTTTTCCAGCTGACTTTATTGTTTTGGATTGTGAAGTAGATGAGCATGCACCTATCATTCTCAGGAGACCCTTCCTAGCAACAGGGATAACCTTGATCGATGTTGAAAAGGGAGAACTCACAATAAGGGTGAATGACCAGCAAGTTAAACTAAATGTGTTCCAAACACTAAGGCATGTTGATGATCCAGAAGAATGTCAACTTCTTCATGCCACGGCAGAGTTTAACTTCGACGAGGAATTTAGTTGCCTCAGAAACTACATTGCCGATCAAGAGGAACCTGATGAGTATGAAGAACCAGACGATGAGGAACAACAAGAAGAGGCAAATTGTCTAGTCAAGCGACTAGGTACATACTTTGAACCACTGGATTACTCAAGTAAGGAAGGTAAGCTCGAAAAGCCCTCTATTGAACAACCACCGATTCTTGAGTTGAAATAGTTGCCAGAGCAACTAAAATATGCATACTTAGGAACCGGTAATACATTGCTTGTAATTATTTCTTCTAAGTTACAGCCAGAGCAGGAAAAGAAGTTGATCAAAATGTTGATGCTACACAAAAAGGCAATAGGGTGGACAATTGCCGACTTGAAGGGAATTAGCCCGGCAGTGTGCATGTACAAGATTTTGTTGGAAGATGATCACAAACCTTCAATTGAGGCCTAGAGGAGACTGAATCATGCCATGAAAGGGGTTGTAATGAAAGAAATCATCAAGTGGCTTGACATCGGCATTATATACCCTATCTCTAATAGTACATGGGTAAGTCCGGTACAATGTGTACCGAAAAAGGGAGGTATAACGGTGGTAAGTAATGAAAACAATGAACTCATTCCAACCAGGACTGTGATCGGTTTGAGGGTTTGTATGGATTATCAAAAGCTAAACAAAGCCACTAGGAAAGATCACTTCCCATTACCCTTTATTGATCAAATGCTTGACCGTCTTGCAGGTAAACCCTTTTATTATTTTCTTGATGGTTATTCAGGTTACAATCAAATTGCCATAGCACCAGAAGATCAAGAAAAGAAAACCTTCACATGCCCATACGGTACTTATGCTTTTCGAAAGATGCCGTTCGGATTGTGTAACGCCCCGGCAACCTTCCAAAGATGCATGATGGCACTCTTTTTAGACATGGTTGAAGACTTCCTTGAGATCTTCATGGATGGTTTTTCTATTTTTGGGAATGACTTCGACAACTGCCTCAGTAATTTAGAGAAGGTGTTGGCAAGATGTGAAGAAACTGATTTAGTCCTCAATTGGGAGAAGTGCCATTTTATGGTAGATGAAGGAATAGTGCTCGGCCACAAGATTTCATCCAAAGGAATTGAAGTTGACAAAGCCAAGGTGGACATGATCGAGAGATTACCCCCACCAAGTTCGATTAAAGGAATTCGAAGCTTTCTTGGACATGCAGGTTTTTACAGGAGGTTCATTCATAATTTTTCTAAAATCACTAAACCCTTGTGCAATTTTCTTAAACAAGATAAAGTCTTCGATTTTGATGATTCTTGCACCCAAGCATTTGAAACCCTAAAGGAAAAGCTTGCCTCGGTACCCATTGTCGTTCCACCAGATTGGACGTTACCTTTTGAGCTCATGTATGGTGCAAGTGTTGAAAACTAATTGTGTCATCATAAGTTTGTATATTGATGACATGTTGATATTCACCACTAACATTGAATCCATTAACAAAACAAAAAAAATTCTTGTCCACTAAATTTGAGATGATAGATTTAGGATAGTTTTTATGTTACCCCTGTTTGAACTCCTTACGACTCTAGCTTACAACTCTTTAATAATAAAAGTAGTATTTCCTAGGTTGAGTATACTAAAATTATTGGAAGCCATATGTTCTTAATGAACTATACTTGGCCTGATATTGCCTATGTAGTGAGTAGGTTAAGTAGATATACTCGTAATCCTAGTGGTGATCACTAGATTGCACTCAGACGTTTACTAAAGTATCTTAAAGGTATTATATATTGGAAACTGGAGTTTGTTGGCTTTCCTTCAGTTCTAGAATGATATTGTGACGCCAACTGGGTAACTGATGATGATGAGGTAAGCTCTACAAGTGGGTATGTCTTTACCTTAGGTGGAGCGACGATTTTATGGAAATCTGCTAAGCAGACTTGTATCTCTCGTTGCACCATGGAGTCAGAGTTTATTGCTCTTGATCTAGCTGAGTAAAAAGTCAATTGGCTCAGAAATTTGTTAGCAGAAATTCCTTTGTGGGGAAAACTGACTCTTTCGGTGCCCTTATTGTGTGGTTCACAACAAATGATATGTGTGGCTCAAAACCAAGCTTACAATGTTAAGAAGAGAAATATTCGCATAAGGCATGAATCAGTAAGACACTTAATAAGGAACATAGTACTTTCTTTAGAGTATGTGAAGTTGAAAAGGAACATTGTTGATCCGCTTATCAAGGGGTTAAGTCAGAAATTGGTTCTAGATTCATCGAGGGGATGGTCTTAAACCCATTGGTTGACAAATTCATGGTGGATACCCAACTTAGTTATCTAAGTTCTATATGGTTAAACGAAGCCATGAAAAGACTCATAGTGTACATATTACTTACCTATCCCTATGACGAATAATGTACATGCATAGGATGAGCTTTAATGCTCTTAATAAATTCATAGTCCAGAATTTAGGTGGTCTTACTGAGAAAGACTTGATGAATTTACCGATTTTGGTTGAATATCTACTCTTAATAAGTTCATAACCCAGTGTTGAGTGGGTAGTCCTATCGCGAAGGACTATATAAATTTGCCGCTAGAAAGGATGAGCTTTCTTAAACTCTTAATGAATTTAATCCCAGGAGTTGGGTGATCCTACTGAGAATGACATGTTGAATTCACTGATTAATGAGGTTGAGTATATATTCTTGATGATTTCTTATCTAGAGTTTGGGTGGTTTATTTAAGATAAACTTGAAGAAATTCACCTTATTTATTGTGAGGTTGAGCTGTTGTATAAAGCTCTTAATCTTAGACACATCAAGGACTTCGATGGATGAAAAGGTCAGTTATGTGTTATGAGTTCACCGTAATCTTAGAAAGTTCAAGATTCGTTCACTTATCTAAGAGAAAAATTACTCATCATCACTATGTACTAGTTCCAGATACGTTCACTAGTGCTTAAGTAGCTAATTTCGCTATTGCTCTTCTCGCGTTTTAAATTCAAAATTATCGTTTTGGTTTTCAAAAGAATTCTTCCGCATTAGTAGGGGGAATGTTGGTAATGCTCGAGAGTGATAGAGTATGTAATTCCACATTGGGTGGCAAATGACCATGAGTTGGGTTTATATAGTGTCATTCCTAACATTCCTTGTTGAATGAATAGAACACAAGGCTTTTGCACGCATGCACCGCCGCCGATCGCTCGGCTTGGTTCGTGTCCAAGACGTGTACAGTGCACATATTATATTTTTGGAGAAAATCCGCAAAAATTCTTCTAAATAATTCTGAACACTAAAAGATTTTTGCTCTCATGTATTTATAGGCTAACATGAAGGCTCCAGAATTCATTCGAATATTTTTATTACAAAGCATAAAATCTGCTCATTTTAAATTCTTTAATCTGCGCGTTTTAAATCCTTTTTATTTGCTATTATTGTTGTCAATTACAACAATGTTGTAAGTACAACATAGTTGCTTGATTTTGGCTTTTAAATTAGCCGTTTACTTTTGAATGCAAAGAATGAATTTGGACTAAAATTTCCTCTGCATTCGTGCTATTATTACATAATGATTTCAAGGGATTTTTGATGTTACGGAACCAATTAAATCAGCATTGAAAACTGATTTAATTTTATTTTAATTTAGACGAAAATGTTCTTACTTCTAAGCCTACAAATACAAGGCAATTTTCATTCATTTGAACTCACTCCAAGCAAGTTATATCTTTTGTTTACAAACTTTTCTTTCTACTTTAAAATCACTTGTCGAGTTTTTAAAGCTATCAAATTTTCGAGTTCTAAGGAAAGAGCAGTATCACCGCTTGTCCACTCTGATATTCGGGTGTACGTATGTTAAGAGAGACCGTGCTAACGTCGGGGGACGAACGCCTATTGTAGCGATTACACACATCGAGGCAAATTTGTTATTAAGGTAGTGGTTAATACCACGGCATGGTTGTTAAATTATTATTTTTTATTTTTAATTATACAGTCAGTGCTAACAATTTGACTCTTGCCGTTTCTATTTGACCAACACCATCTAGCACGCTTAAAGGGTTTTATTTTCCTGTTGTTCTTATTTTACGAATGAGATTGTGATATGTGTCACCATCTTATTGGTCTGACTAAAATTATTTAAAATGACATGTGAACAACTGATTAAGAGAGAAAAATGACATGACAAATAAAAATAAAAATACCACGTCAACACTATTGTTTAATTTTTTAACATCTAGTGATCAAAATAGAAAAAAATTTATGTAACGTTAGCTACGATTTTGCCAAAAATAATAGTTTAGTGACCAAAACAGAAACGTGAGAATAAAATTATGTAACGTTAGCTACGATTTGGCCAAAAAATTATGTAACGTTAGCTACCATCCTATTAAGCAGTTACACGTGTCATCATCTCTCTAGCTGCATAAGAGACTTGATTTTTCATTCCTTTTATTCCGCTAATAGGCAGTGACACGTGTCACCATCTTGTTAGTTTGAATAAAAATATTATAAAATAACATATATTGCTTACGAGGAGAGAGAAGAAATGACATGGAAAATTAAAAATAAAATAAAATTTTACGTCAGCAAAACAGTCGATGATCAAAATAGGAAAGAAACATAACGTTAGCGATGTTTTTGCAAAAAAAATAATTCAGTGACCAAAATAGAAAGGAAACATAACGTCAGTGATGTTTTTGTTAAAAAAATAGTTCGATGACTAAAATAAGAAAGAAATTACAGTTCGATGACTACTGATGTAGTTTACCACAAAAAAAACAGTTTAGATGTTTGAAGTAAACAAAACCTATATGCGAGGGGCTATTTTCGGGGGAGACGTTGAAAACTAAGAAGCATCTGAGAAATCAGAAACAGAAGTGAAAAATGGCCAGAGAGAAAATGAGCCCCGGTTTAAAGATACTGTGGGTCTGGACCATCGGCACCGCTGCCAGTTAACTCTCTCTCTTAAAACCAAATTATTATCTTTCTCTCTTTAAATGTTTATAAACCTTGCACGAATGTAACCCTTTTTTGTGTTGTAGTTTTGGTTACAAATGTGATGAGGACTAGACTGGGAGACATGGACAAAGCAATGAACGCTCAACAACAGCAGCAACAAAGTGTTAGTCCTGATTCACTTATAGTTGACACCCCGCCAGAGTCTAATGACTGAATTGTTAGAGAAGTTAAATGATGGTTTTGATTTTCATTTCCATTCCTCATCCTCTTTTATGTGTTTTGAATATCCGTTCATCGTTGAAATATGAAGTACTGATTTTGCGATTTGAGGTCTGGATTCGTGGTTTACATTGAAGGTTTTCGTTGTTGAACTTTGTGAGGGCGTACCATATGTTTGCTGAAATGTCTAACTGAATTTGTTTTGATTAGTAACTGAGTTGCTAGGCTCCTCTGAAAACACTGTTTTTGTAGTTGTCAAGTTGCTTTGTGGAGATTTTAGGAAATAAACCAAGCTAAACTTCGGTGGCGTTGGATAAAGATTTTAGGTCCAAACCTTGTTTCTACAAGCGCCATAATTTTAAAGTTTAGAGTTTTAATTTGAAGTTTAAAGTATGAAATTTTTGTGTAGGTGTTTAGATTTTAGGGTTCATGACTAAAATTTAGAGTCGAGTTAGAATTTATGGTTTATATTTATGTTTTAGGGTAATATGGTTAAGGGTTTAGGTTTTAACCGATAAACCATAACTCTAAATTCAAAACTACTACAATTAAACCCTTAAACATTAAACGAAATTCCTAAACCCTAAAACTAAGACACTTACGTAAACAAAGTTTCCACAAACGTTTGTGCATAGAATAATTACCATAAATATATATATACTTGCATAAACAAAGTTTTCACAAACGTTTGTGCATAGAATAATTACTCAATATATATATATATATATATATAATCTGTTTACACTTAAGTTTTATACATTTTTTGAATCGTTGGATGGGTGGAATGACTGTCTCAGATTAACCGTAGAATATGTGAAGATTATCATTTGGGAAGAAAAGTAAGGAGTTAATCTCAATCATCAATTTCCTCCATCCAACGATCTAAAAAACGTGTAAAAGTATCCTAACCCTATATATATATATATAACAGATATTTGTATCAAATAGATTACGTATATCTTTTAAGTATAAAAAGGTTGGGAAGCCATTCAATATCTATTTTGTTGTTCCAAAAAAAATTGACGCTCATGTCCATAGAGAAAGGGTTACTAAGGTCCCAGTAAATCGTTGAAATCCCCTTTGGAACTTTAGATTGACATGAGTTAATAAGCTACTTTTTTTTTTTTTGTATATTTCATTCCGTTTTACAATCTATATTCGAGGTTGTCTCTTTCAACAACATCATTTTTAAGGTTTTAACTTAAATTCTCTCCCTAAAAATATAATGTGTTGCAACTGCACTTCTTGCACTAAAGTCTCAATAAACGGTTGAAATCCCCTTAGGGCTTTAGATTGAGATATACTTATTACCGAGGTAAATTTTTATGGGTTAAAGATCCAAATATAAATGCTCGAACTACTCAACAGACTGCATCTACTCCTCAAATCCACAAAGTTTAATTTAAAATTCAAAATAAAAATCTATTATTTTTGTTTATCTGATAAAAATACTTTATTATTTAGATATTTTGAAAAAAAATTATACAAACATTGCCCAAAAAAAATGCACACATTATATGTCTAGGACGCGGACACAAACCGAGGGGTGGTGGTAATGGATGTATATGAGTCTTGCATTCAATCACTCAATATGAACAGTGTACGTAACTCTATTATACACTTCAAAAGATCAATATTTTACTAATGTAAGACATGATTCGTTGTATTACCAACATAAATATGCAATTCTCTCTATTGAGAATACTCGAAAAAAAAAGTGTACTTTTAACCCTATGACTTGTTAAGTCACTAAGCATGATCTTTAACTTTTAAAGAATCATTTATGGTCGTAGAATTTAAAGGCATTGGATTTCAGAACTTATTTGATTCTCATAAGCTTCTGGATTGTTTAATTACGAGAGCATGGTCCATGTTATAGAACAATTTTATTAAATTACTTACTTGATTACTATTGAGACAATCGATCAATGAATGTTGTCAAAAGGGGTGGTTTTGTAAATTAAATTTTGTGGAACTTTGAAAAAAATGACAAATTTCCTTGATAAAGTTTACATCTACTACATCAACTATTCATGTTAAAAAATTCACTAATTTGTATTATTTTTAATGACAGCGTGTAATTACACAATAATTTTTTTGAACAACTTGCACAATAAATTTTAAAATTTAAGGTTGAGTTTGAAACCACTAAAGCAATATTTAATAATTTGATCGTCACAATGCCAGTGGTATGGAAACTGATAAGTGAATTTCAAAATTCATAGATTGATTTCGAGACCGATAAATGATCACCACTGAATTTGAGCAAGTTTTCACCCCACAAGAACTCATGTATGCTCCTTTTTATGTGTTTTTGTTATTTTTCTTTCCTTTCAGTACATTAATTAAGTCTTTTGCAGTTAAGGGTGAGCAAAACACCACTCGGCTAAAAAAACCCGAATTTATCGACTCAACTCGAGGTGAAAAAGCTCGACTCGACTTGAAAAAATTTCAAATAAAGTTTGAGTTGTAAAATAAAAATTTGAATAACTCGAAATTTTTAATAATTAGTGGATTGATTTTTAAGTTAAGAGTCCCTAAATTTTCTTGATATATATATACCGATATAATAAATATGAAGAAATATATACCCCATATGAAAAAAATATGAAGAAATATGTCATATATAAAAAAATATGAAGAAATGTACATATGCATATCTTTTTATGATTAGACAAAGTTGTTTAAATAGGAATTAAACCGTACTATAATATGATAAATAATTACAATTAAATTTGTATAGGAACTCAAAAACTCGACTCGACTTAAATTTCATAAACTTAACTCGAATAAATAAATTTAAATAAAATTTGAGTTGTAAAATATGACATGTTAACTCGTTTAACTTAAATTTTTTGTTAACTCCACTCGAGCGAAAATGCTCACCCCTAATTGTGGTGTATCTATGTTTTGATATTGTAGGGGCTGTTTGATTTTATTGCTTCCATTCCGAAAATATTACCCCCCCCCCCCGGTGAAATAGAGATCCGTTGATTATAAAATACTACTCTAATTAAGGACCAAGGGCTTTGCCATCTCAGGAACGGTTTGTGATATCATTGTAGCTTATTGGGCTTTAAGTCCAAATTTTTCATAATTTAATCTCAATTTTAAATTTTTTAAAATCAAAGCTCATGTGTTTCTAGAATTTTCAAATTAGTCCCTGATGAATTCTGATTTTTAAATTTTAACAAATCGTTTCAAATCAATTCAAAATTGTAGCTCGATTTTTGGGTCGTGAAAATAGAACCCTAACTTTTGAAATTTTATTGAACAAAATAAAAACTTATTCAAACTTTAGTAACCATGAGTGTGTTTTATCCTATAGTACTTATACCATTCAAAATTTGAAATTTCAATCCTGATTTCATATATAAATTAAAAATAAAGTCTAACTTAACAGATTTACAAATAAACATTTAAATGAGACTAAAATTTAAAAGATACATTGTCAAAAAATACCATGACTAAACTCACAAGTCACAACTATACAAGGACTGATAGAGGCATTTGACCTATAATATATGATAATTTAGTTATGACTATAAAACCTTTGTCCTAAAACTATCAGCGCACTGCTCTTTTTCTTCTCAGTTTCTTTAGATTCTCTCTGAAAAAGCTCCCAAATCCAAGAGAGGCTCTCCTCTCCTCCGATCTTTTCTTCGATTTGGTTTATGAGGTACTTTCTTTCTGGATCCTTACTCTTTGTTTCTCCTTTTCTTTTTTCTTAATCTGAGATCTGCATTTTTTCTTTGGCCAAAAACCAAATCAATTCGCTTTTTCCTGATCAATATTTCATAATTGCGGGGGTTTTTTTTTTCTTCCCGATAGCATAAAGAATTAGGTTTTTCTTCTTGTGAAGACAAAAAGAAATTATTTTGTGATCATTTTCTTGCCTTGATCTGTACTTCTCTATAATTTAGGAAGCATATTTTTAGCCCGCTTTTGCGGATTCTGCACAGAATTTTTCTTTGAAGTTTCTTTTCTTTTCTTTTTATTTCCTTGTATCGAACTTTGTTCTTATATCGAAAACTGCATTTTCTTTGAGATTCGACATTTATATATTAAACTATTATATATATAAAAAATGTTTTTTGGGCTGAAGAAGGCATGTATCTTTTATTTTCTTTTGTTTTTCTAAGAAATTTATAGTTTTATTTATGAGTACTAACTATTTGATTTTACTGTTTGCGCCTTTTGATCTTGGTCCGCATATCTGCAGCTCGAAGGAGAAACCCACTCTTGGGTAAGTTATTATTTTATCCAAATTTCTTAGTGCTATTGGAACTGGCGTTATAAAGATAATAAATTGGGATATCTCTAATCTTAGTATTATGAGACCTTGATGCCAGTTACATGCTATGTTCAATGAACTTTTGAAGTAATAGGCCAAAGTTCATTTCTTTTGGCTGCGAAGTATTTTTGATCTTCTTGTATGTGAACCTTTTTATCCGTTAATTTTCTAAGAATGGAATATTCTTTGATTTTTGTTCAGGTATGATCTCACAAATTCTTGCATTTCCTAGATTTTTATACTTGATTTTCAAAAAAAAGGCCGTGCTCTTTTTCTACTTTCCCTTATTAAATTTGATTTCATTATTTCATAATTCAGGGCTGTGTATTTGTTTTGATAACTATGGTTTGCCTATAGTACCTATAGGATATGAACTTTTTAAAATCGTTTATCGTTTATATCTGGGCCAACGCTGAAAAGTTCCCATTTGATTTCTTAAACAATCAAACCACGTGCTTGCTTGTCTGGGAAAACTAATATTCTATTTCTAACACGTGGAAGATCCTTAACAGCGTGCCTATCTGATTTTTTCATGCTATTTTCTTAATTTGTGCATAAGTATCATTTATATGTTGTGTAGTGGTATGCGGATTAAGACCCGCAAACGGAATATTGCTGCGCCCCTGGACCCTGCAACATTTGCTGATGCAGTAGTGCAGATATATTTGGAGAATGCTGGTGATCTGTTAAATTTCATACATAATGCACAATCTGCATATTTTTAGTCTAGGCTTAAAACTTGAGCGTGATTCTTTAATTTAATTGGTTATTGTATGCTCCCTGATCAAACACTTGTGTCTTGCAGGAACTTGTTGCCAAGAGCCTTGATTCTTCAGATCTTAACTTCTCAAGATACGACGATACATTCTTTGAGGTACATTTGTTCTTTTTATACGGAAATTCAATGTTTTGATATTTTCCCTTTGAGCGTTGGTTATTCTCTGCTATTTCATTGGATCTTTAGATCATGCATTAAGAATGATGATTTACTGGAAAAATAGATATTGGAATTCCTCTCACCATTCTGGCATTATGAATGTTGGGTGGTCACTGGGTTGATACTTTGAGGCTAACACTCTGCCTACTATGCATCCCTCGAGGTTTGATGCCAGCGTCAAGTTTCCAAGTAAAACTTGATACTGTTAAAAACCCATTAAGAATACGTAACAAGTCACTCTTCCATTGAACTTGATTATGGTGTTCTTCCAAACTTTTGGCTTAAGTATCTGCGGGGAATTTGGAGTGTCCTTTCTATAGTTTCTGTATTTTCAAGCTAATTTAATTTAGTTAGGGTAATAACTGGTTCTCTTATAGGATTATTACTTGGCCTATCTACGCGAAACCTTCTCACTTTCTTTCATGCTTAGAATTGACTATTTTTGCAATAGGCAAAAAATTCTTTTAAGTAAAAATATTAAAATTAGGCATTCCTGATGTTTGACCAAGTTTTGTAAGTTCTTCAAATTAGTGGAGTTGTGATTGCTTGCTTCTTCCCTTCTCCCATGGTGAATCTTGGTTATACTGCTTTGGTGTGATCTATATTTGGTAATGGCAGGTTGTTTTTGCTGGAGGCCGCACACAACCAGGCACAGTTCTTGGTTAACTTTCCTCAGAAATAGTCCTTGCGTTAATTAGGGAGAGTGTTGGCCAATTTACATGGTTTAGTTCCCAAGTCTTTTCTTTTAAGTATCTGAAAGTTAGATGGATACCTCTTTTAAATTGCGTAGTGATGTGTAGTAATCATCTTTAGATGCATTCTAAACTATGATTGTTTTCTACGTAATGCATAAGTATCTGATGTGAGCATAAGTTAAACAGTTACGTTTTCCCCAAATGTCATTCCCCAAATGTCAAATTCTATATATGGTACCCCTATCACTGAATTCTTATTTTTGCTTTTCCCTTCATTTTTTGGTTGGATGCCTGCCATGTTTTAATGTTATTCTACATGAAAGCATTTGTCTGGCCTAAGCATATGTTCCCACATATGTCAACTTTCTACCATTTTCCCAATGATATATGTCTTGTATAGTGCATAAATAAAGTCTGAGCATAACATCAACTTTATGCTAAATTATCAGTAGTTGTTTTGAGTATAACACAACACCTCTTCTTGTGATTAAGGTAAAAACATGGGCAAAGCAGTTAAATTATTTCTGCACCAGTGGAAACATTGAGCTAGAACTTATATATGAAGTCCAGATGCAATGCTATGAGGATGCGAAGTTGATGAAGCTGTTTCCTGAGATTGTGAGGTCTCTCTATGATCAGGATGTCCTTGCAGAAGACACCATTCTTCATTGGTTCCGCAAAGGGACAAACCCAAAGGGAAGGTATGCATTCATTTCATATGTGTTGTTGTATCTTTGACAAGTATGATGCATCACTAGTGGTTATCTTTGTTGGACATGGTGGTCAATGTCAAATGCGGGAATGTATTTGACATGGGTATACTCAACTATTTTTAGGTTTTTTCCATATACTTGAAGGATTGTTTTCCATATTGATGTCCTAATATGCGTCAGACATGACTACGTAATGGAAATTGAAGAATTAGGGTAACATAGATTAGTGGTTCTGTGTAGCACTTGTGTTGTGTTGTGAAGGTGTGCACCTGGGCATTACAGGTTAACACTAAACAACAAAATCTGAGATCCTTTCAGTGATGCGCATGCTTAGTGTGTTGAGGCATAGTTTTTTTTTTTTTACAGTAGGTGCAAAAAAGAACCACATCATTTAAACTCTCTTAAAAAATGACAATATTTAAGGATCGTAAAGAAATAACGTGTATTGACAAATAAAAAAACGACTGTAATTTTTTGTAGAAAAAATTGGATTGGTTAAGATTTGTTGTAAAAATTATTGTCTAAAGCTTATTTAATAAACATTCACATATACACATACAAAACCACACACTTTCGTACTTCATATAGTGCTTTCATTTAGATAAGCATTTTTTGCACCTTGCGCATTTAGCAATGCAAGGATTGTACCTTTGACAACACTTCATTTACCAAAAAATGTGTTATTAATGTTCCAAATTGCCCTCAAATTTCCATAATATTTCAAAAATGTTACCCATGGCAAATGACCAATTTGCCCTCCAACTAGACTTTATTTACAACAAGTCTTGAAAATTGTTATTTCATTAAAATTGAACCAAATTGGTTCCAATCCAACCGTCCATGTCCCAAAATATCTTAAATTTTTATTTATGGCATCTATTCTATCAAAATATTCAAATTTCACTCAATACAATTTCTAAATTTTCTTCCTATGACCTTTAAAGCTTTATAGCCACTAATATAAGCATCGTACGAAAAATCTGAGTAACACGAAAGTGTCACTCTTGGGGGTGAACTATTCATTTACGGGGTTAACTTACATAACTTTTGGAAATTACACTTTGATCCTTAAACTTTTCCAAAGTTTATACTTTAACCCATAAACTTTTAAAAAATTCATTTTAGTCATTAATCAAAAATTGGGATATTACAAGCATCATACCAACATCACTTTAATACCATATTCAACATGTTAAGCCCATCAAAGCATGCCAACCAAGCAAAACCTTCAAGATGCATACCTAGGCAACCACATAACATCAACCATAGGTAACGATGCACAAAGCGCATAACAACATCAATCACACTCCAAAATCAAAGCATTACACATGCTTAAACTAGGGAAATCAGATTTACATATCCCAAAATCCATGATGAACACATTGCCTTATTAACTAGAAACATAAATCGAGTTCATACTCAAAATTGCTTTGCCTCTTAGATCACTACGACTTTGCCTTTGCTGCTCCAAGCCTTAATGCTTTGCATCATTAGGAAAAAGAGAGCGTAAGCACACTTGCTTAGTGAGGATGATCTTAAAACAATGATGCATTATAACCCTTGAAAACCAAACACTTGTTTTCAAACCATGCTTACGACCTAAGCAAGTTCCAATGATTACAATTCAAAACGTGCACATCGACCATATGAAAAATGATATATTCCACATGCTTAAATCCCCAAATTATTTTATACAAAACCATTCTTGAATTTCAAAGCATTAAATACAAAATCATGCATAAATCCCAAAGCATCAAACCATATACCAAGCTTAAATCCCAAAGCATTAAAAATAGGTTCAACATAAGAACTCTCATATATTGACAATTATAGTGACCCCGGATAGTATACCACTATCCTTGATTAGTCGATCGCTAAGTAACACCCCTTTTCCCATATCCAACACTGAATACGATTCAGAGGTATCACAAAACATTCGTAAAATCCTCTACATTTGTAATTCGGTAAAATTTTGTTTCTTTAAAAATTATTACAATGTATTTAGTTTTTATTACAAATCTAGTTATTCGTGTAAAGTTTAAAAATAATATTTTCATCTTCAAATTGAGTTTATTTTCAGGCTGCAACTTATCAATTTAATTTGTCTTGATATAAGTAATAAAACTACCTAAAAATTGCCTGATTTAAAATTCATCCAGATACTAAATAAAATATAAATTCTATCTGACTTGGCATAACCTTTTTAATAAACATGCCAAGTAGTGAATATCAAACAATCTCAAATATTATATTATATTACTAATACTGATGTACCTATTCTTGATAGTTGATGTCCACTAGTGCTCCTTTTTCCAAACGCTCCTCTTTTCCTACACATGAAACAGTCACGCGCTAAGTATTTACTTAGTGAGGCAATAGTTTGAATTTAAGTGCAATTGTCATAATATTAATATCAATATTAATGATTAATAATGCATATGATCACCTTACAAGATCTCCAGACATTTTCTTTTCTTCCTTGTATTGTTCAAAAACTCATTATAGTCCTTAGTGACCAGTTTGAACTTACATTACCCCTTTTCAAGCTTACTAATCAACCTTAGATACAAAGTGTATCAATTCTCATTTTCTGGCAGTTTGTAGTACCTCCAAAGAAATATTTCTATAAGTTTATCTATAACTCGGAATTCGATTTCGTTTGTTCTGAAATAAACTAGATTCAATAAGCTTTTCAACCATATAAATTAATAGCCCAAATTCAACTTGTACGATTTATGGCGAATTTTCAAAGTTAATTTCCAGTATTGAATTTCAGAACAGTCAGCTATACGGTTTTCTGACCTTTCACCACTTAAAAATTCATATCTTTTTACTCGGAACTCGAAATTAGTTTCCGTTTGTCGGACAAGAAACTAGATGAAAAAAATCTTTATATAGGTATAAAATTTACTTTCTAACCATTGTTTTAGAAATTATGGTGAATTTTCAAAGTTACTGTCATAAATCAGTTTTTCTACACAGCTTCCATAAACAACTTCAATTTTTATACTAACTTGTCCTTATTTCTCTACTTTTCAATTTAGTCCAATCAATAGCTTTAAACCACCAACCCATCACATTCTTCACCAAATGATTATTCGCAATAATTCTCCATAATTTTCCTTATTTACCGAAATAGTCACTAAAATGCAAAGATAAAGATTCAAGCATCTTAACTTTGCAATTTAGTCCTCAATTCAACATTACTACCTTAATTCCATTATTACAACTAAAAATCAGATTTAACCCCCATACTGAACTTCAATTTCGATTTGGTCACTTAACTTTGACAAATTGTCGAAATGGTCACTAATTTAATTCAACATCTATTTGACATTCTAACATCAATTTCTTATCTCTAACATCATTAATAACATAAATACACTCCAAATTCTAGAAATTCTAATTTGGTCCTTCAAGTTTTCAAGTTGTTGAAATGGTCCCTACACAATTTAACTTATGGTTTTGCTTCCAAACAACAATTCAAGCTTACTAGATCATTATTTCAACATCACAAACCCTAAAGTAAACTTGAATCCATAAACCCTAATAATCTTCATAATAATCAAAACATGTAAAATTTAAATTCCAACTCAATATCATGATTTTAACATTATACTAGCTCGATTTCAACTTGAATTCAATCATGGAATCATAAAGTCTCAAAAGCCCCATTTTGATTCACAAACCCTAATTTCTTTCTCATGTAAATTCTCATCAATCAAGCATGGATTCTATGAATTATTGATATCAGGAGATAGATCTTGAAGAGTAGAACAACTTTTTAGTTGAAGAGATTACTTAAAAACTGAGTTTTGGGATTGAATCGAGCTTGGAAAAATTTTTCTCTTCTTTCCCTAGCTCTCACGTTTTTGGCTGGAAAAAATGAACAAAAATGTTCATATTTTCCCCATTATTTTACACATATATCTATTAAACGAATATTAAATTCATTTAATAGTGAAATTACAATTTTTCCCTTTTTATCTAATTGTTGAGATTGATTTTATCATCAATCAAGGGCCAAGATTTAATCTTCCATTTTCTCTTTCCAAAATTGCCCTTATAACTTTTTAAATATTTCAAAATTGCCATTCCATTACAATCTAACTAAATCTAGTTAGAATTCAACCGACCATAATAAATTTTTTTAAAAATAACATTTTATGACTTTTCCATAACTTTTGAACCAGTCTCCAAAATTTCCATTCAATCCAATATACCGATAAATAATCCTTTACTCAAAAATAAATTGTAGGATTCATTTTGAATCAAACTAAAAATATTTCCAACACTTGGAAATGACTTTTATAACATTTCTCTATCATATGGCAAAATTTAAAAAATTTCCAGTTCGATCCGGGTATCCGAATTCTACTTAAACTTTAACTGCGATTTTCCCAATAATTAAAGTGTCAGATCGAACCAATAATTCCGCATTCGATTCACACCCTTAGGTGATCTGTTTATTTATGAAAAAAAACCTTAATTTTTGGAAAATTACAACTTTAGTCCCCAAACTTTTCCAAAGTTTATACTTTATTCATAAATTTTTCAAAATTGACATTTTGATCACTACCTTTTTAAACGTCAATTCCCATTCCAATTTTCCTTGGAATTCAACCAAACTTTAAGAAACCCTTTTTAAACTTTCGCATTTTTGTCATTTTAGTCACTAAGTTAGCTTTTAAGCTATTATATTAGTACTAAATGACTCTTAATCAACTTAGTAAATTTTGGGGTATTACAATTCTCTCCCCTTAAGAAAATTCGTCCTCAAATTTTCAACATATACTTAATTCAAAAGGTTCAGATATTGCTTTTTCATCTCCCTCTTAGATTCTCAAGTGGCTTTCTCAACCTTGTGGTTTCTCCAAAGAATTTTGACCACATGGATTTTCTTGTTCCTTAATTCTTTAACTCTGTATACTAGAATTTTCACTGGTTCTCCTTCATAATACAAATGCAGGAAGTTCATTGTATAGTTTGCTTATCTTTGGTGGTAAGGCTAACTAGTAAAACAATGGTCCTACTCTTTTCAAAATCTCCTATGAATAAATATGAAGCTAAGCTTTCCTTTTGATCCAAATCGTAACCCTTTTCTTCCAGGTTAATACCTTTAGAACCACTTTATCTCAAATTATTCTGAATAATTCTCACTTTGTTCTCCTTCTAGAGTTAGATCAACTCTGTTTTCCTTCGAATCACTTTGTACATTTTGGTCATGTAGCTCAAACCAATCAAGTGGAGCCTTACATATTCTTCCAAATAATACTTTAAATGGTGCCATTATGATGATTTCCTGATAACCATCATTATAAGCAAATTTAGTGAAAGGAAAATACATTTTCCATGATCTTTCCAATTCAATTACACAAGCCGTTAACATATCTCTAAACTCTGAATAGTTCATTCTGATCTTTCCAAAACTTACCGAAATCAACCTCAAACACTTCTTAATCTTAACCCAGCCATAATATAACGATTCAATACATCAAACTTCATCAAATAACATCTAAAAACCCTTTTACAACATCCTTTTACTTCCAGCAAAGATTAAACTCCAAAAACAACCCAAAAAACCTTTAGCTAACAACCTAAATAATTAGAGATTCAACCAATTTTGAGATTCCATAGATAAAAACAACTTATCCACGTTATAACGCATCCAAAATAAGATTGAAATCAATCATCAACACTGGAAAAATAGATCCAATTCGAAAATCACAAGATTCCATCAAATAAACCTCAATTAAGAAAAATTCCATAAATAAATAATTAAAACCCATTAGAAAGGGAATTTCAGTAAAGAACCTTTCATTAGAGGAGAAGAACGAAACCTACCTCCAATGATTGAGTTTCCCCTTAATTGAATGTTTTCCTCTTGAAAAATAATGAAATTCAATAAGATATTTGGAAAACAAGTTAAAAAATCATTTAGCAAATCAAAGAATTAAGAAACAAGATCATTACCTTGAATCTCTGATAGGAAAAAGAGTGTTTGGCTGAGAGTATTTTGATTGAAAATATGAGAGGAAGAAAGTTACGTTACATTGTGATTTGGAAAAATAACTGCCTTTTAACTAAATCCTTTGTAATTTCCCTTAACTAAAACCCTTTTAAAAATAACCCAATTAAAAGAAAACTCAAATTAGACCAAATGGTAAAATAGCTCCTTAAAGATTCAAAGTTTTGACTCTTTACAAAATAGTCACCTTTAAAAACAATTTTCAAAAATTGCATTTTGGTCATTAGCCAAAATGTCACTCTTCCAAAGCTCATTTTCTAAAATTGCTTTAACTAATATTTTTAATATATTAAAATAAGATTTTTTAATTTTTTCCATATTTTTTTTCTGTAATACCTCAAAATATTGGTTAGTGACCAAAATGTAAGACTTGAAAAGTTGGTGACCAAAATGTAAAAATTCAAAAGTTTGTTGCTGAAGTGTAAATTTCAAAAAGTTCAGGGACTAAGTTGTAATTTCCAAAAGTTATGTAAGTTAGTCCCGTAAATGAATTGTTCACACCCAAGAGTGTCATTTTCATGTTACCCGAATTTTTGATACGGGGTTTGTATTAAGAGTTATAAAGTTTTGAAGTTCAGGAAAAATCTGGATAATCGAATTTAATCGAATAAATGAGAAATATTTTATGAGATATTTTAGGAGATATTTTATTAAAAAAAGGAAAGGATAGAATGGTTATTTCCATGTCTTATTTTAATAAAAAAATTAATATGGACCATTGGATCAAAAGTTACTTTTCCATGTTTAATCTTAGCCATTGGATACTCCTTGGATTGTTTTGGGCCCTTGGATTGGTAGGTAGACATGTGGTTTAATATGGAGCTTTGTATTGCAAGGGTAAAAAGGTCATTAGACTTTAAAAATGAATTTTTGATTCATTTTTATATATTAAGTACAAGTAGCAAAATTGGAAGGAAAAGAAATTTCAAGATTTCTCCCCCAATTTCAGCCAAGTTTCGAACACCCCAAGGTAAGGAAGAAAAAATTTTCTTCTTGATTTTCAAGCTTATTTAGTTGGAATTTTGATGAAGGTATGAAACATGATATTAATCTACATGAAATTCTCTATCTTTTGGTACCAATTGTTCATGCTTTCCTTGCTTAGAACCTTGGTTTTGTGACTTTGAAGGATAAAAGGGATGTTTTAGGATGAACTAGGGTTAGTTTTTGATGAATATGATATTGTAGAATCATATTAAAGCTTGTATGATGATTGAATCTACATGGAAATGGCTAAACCTTAAATTGTTCAAAGTTAGGGTTTTAGTAGAAAAGTTGAAGTTGGATTGATTTTGAGTTAGGAATGATTGTGAAGCTTGAAAATGATGTCTAAGTGTTAAGTGGACTAATTTGGAAACTTGGAAAAGTATAAGGGTGATTTCGGCATTTTAATAGAATTAGGGGAAATTATGGAAAAATTTCAATAAATTTAGAAATGTTGAAATTATGATTTTACAAGCTTTAAAATGTCATTTGGACTATTTTGGAAGTTTGTAAAACATAGAGACCAATTTAGAAATTTTAAAAAGATTGGGGATCAATTCGGTAATTTGGAAGAAATTAGGAACTTAAGTGAAAATTTATTTTTATGGAAGCATTATGCTGGAATAAATATTAGAATGAGTTATAAATCATTCTTTGAGTAAACGTTGGAAGAAATACGAAGTATTGGGGATGGAATGACTTATGTCATGAAACTAATATTTGGAAAATATTAGGGTGTTTATAGGAAAATTATTCCTATATTGTTTATGTGTTAGTAAGATACTAACATATAATTTGGAATGTACTTATGATATTTTAATACACTTTTAGACTATGAACAAAATCAAGATCGAGTTAGCAATTGAGAAAAGGAACATGATCAAAGTTGAACTTAGTAAGGCTAGTGAATATTGACAAAGCATAAAGTGTCAAGGTGAGTGCATTTTTATGCATGGATAATACTATGATTATCATTTGGAAGACTTGTGATAAGTCTACCTTATTAATAATTACTTGATAATTATATGATTATATCATGAATTTATATTTGACATATTGAGAATTGTCAAAGGAAGAACTATGATGCATTTGATCACTAAATATACCAGGTATGTATGGTTATGTTATATTTAGGGTATGAATTGCCCATTATTTAATTATATTGCCTTGGATGAATTGAATATGGAATTGGAAAGTATGCCCAAATAAGTATTTGAGGTATAGAGTATAATTGGCATGCCATAGAGTTCAGCAGTTTAGCACTTCGGTGCGGTTTATTAACACTTAGGTGTGGTTTTTTTAGCACGTATGTGTGGTCTCTTAGCACTTCGGTGCGGTTTATTAGCACTTTGGTGCGGTTTTGACTCGTGTACTCAAGTCCTCAAAACTATGTTGGGCAATAATTTATTTGATAATAAATGATGGATAAATTAGAGAGTAAGTGAACTCTAGGAAAATGATAATAAATGATGAATAAATTAGAGAGTAAGTGAACTCTCGGAAAATGATAATAAATAGTGAATAAATTAGAAAGTGAACTCTCAGAAAATGATAATAAATGGTGAATAAATTGGAGTGTAAGTGAACTCTCGAAAAATGATAATAAATGATGAATAAATTAGAGAGTAAGTGAACTCTCAGAAAATGATAATAAATGGTGAATAAATTAGAGAGTAAGTGAACTCTCGGAAAATGATAATAAATGGTGAATAAGTTAGAGAGTAAGTGAACTCTCGGATAATAAATGGTAAATAATTCAGAAAGTAGGTAAATTCTTGGATAATGGCAATGATAATAATATGATTTATGAATCGAGATTATATTATTTTAATATTTGATTAACACAAGGGAAATAAAAGAATAATGATCAAACTGCATGTTTATTATATTATTGATCTAATTCAAGCTTGTTGATTTATATTAAATAATTATAATGCCTCAGTAAGTATATACTTAGCGTGTGATGGTTTTTCACGCGTAGGTAGAAAACCCAGTTCGGAGTAAAGAGTTAGGCATCACTATCAAATGTGATATATGCAGTATCGATAATTACATATTTGATGTATTTTGATATTTCTAGTTGGCATGTTTAAATAAAAAGTAGCTCCTTTCAAACTAGTCTAGATATGGATTGTAATAATATCTAGGTAAGTGGTTAGTATATGATATTGAGTTTTATTTAAATGATACTAGTTTAAAGAAATTGCTAGTAACATAAATCGGGTAAGATTATAATAATGAAATTTTAGAGTAATGAAAATGATTTTTATTTTAGACAGTTTTTAGGCAGTTTTGTTAATTGTATAGTATAGTTAAAAATTTCCAAGTTGCTGCCTAAAATCGAGGTCTATCTGGTGGATTAAAAATTGGAAATAAATTATACGCGATTAAAAAGGAAAAATTTTAAATCGTCATTTTTGACTTGTTCGGATAGCATAAAATATGGTTTAAACATCATGTGACACTCTATACTATTATTGGGTAATAAATACTAGTGAGGGTGTTACATTTATTGGTATCAAAGCTACAGGTTTAGCCGGTTCTGGATAGTAAATGAGTCTCTGTAGAAAGTCAGAGTTATATACATGCCACTAGAATATTTAAAAATTACTAATATTGTGTAGGATTATGATGATGCCTGATGTTGAGTAGATTACTCCTTATTTTAGATAAACATGACATGAACAGATGTCGGGTTATCGAGAATTCTGACAGGCTGTTGAGCAGGATGTGCCTGCTCGAAGCGGAAGTAATGAGGTGAATTAGAATCAACCTCAAGTTCAGCAAAATGTAGAGCAACAAGCTCAAGAACAAAGAAATATGCCGGTACAAGATCAAGCCTTATTTCTGTAGTCTTTGGAGGCAATCCTAAATCGGCAGGCACCAGTATCAGTCCCAAAAGAATTAAGGAAAATTGGGGTACCAGAATTCTGGGGTGATACTGATGCAGATCCTATGGTTGCCGATTATTGGTTAAATGATATAAAGATCATATTAAATAGGATTCCTTATCATAATCAATAAAAATTAGAAGGAGTAGTATCCCTATTGATGGAACAAGCCAGCGTATGGTGGAACGTGATAACTACACAAGTACCTCTATAATGGATTACTTGGGAATTCTTTCTACAAGAATTCAAGGAAAAATATATTGGAGAAAGTTGACATTGAGAAAAAAAGTGAAGTAGATTTAGACCAGAAAAAGGTCTGGAGGTTCATTTGCTGCATCATCATTTAAACGCAGTAAAAGAATACCACAACAGTATCCTGCAACATCAACCTTTCCAGTTAAGAAGGGGTATGTAGGAGGAAAATCGAAGCAATCCCAGATGAGTACTACGGGTACTCGAGATTTTGGAATTCACCCTATTATAGAATACGAGCTTTGTGGCAAAAGTCATCCTGGTTACTGCTAGTTGAATGAAGCATGTTTCTATTGTAGGCAAACTGGTCATATCAAGAAGCATTGTCCAGAACTTCACCCAAATCAGCCTATTGTAGCACATCAGGCTGGTAAAGGAAATAACGGTAGTAACCCGGGAACATCTGCATTTGCGCCTAATCGAGAGAGGAAGAATTCGGTATTGATGTGCTTTCTAGAATAGCACCAGTATCGATAGCACCTTATAGGATAAATCCTACAGAGCTTAGAGAATTGAAAGCTCAGTTACAAGAATTATTAGACCGAGGTTTTATACGGCCTAATATATCACCTTGGGGAGTCTCAGTCCTATTTATATAGAAGAAGGATGGATCAATAAGATAATTCGTAGATTATCGTTAACTTAATGAAGTGACGATCAGGAATAAGTATCTTTTACCGAGGATTGATGATCTTTTTGATCAACTTAAGGGAGAAATGGTGTTCTCTAAGATTGATCTTCGATCGGGGTATCATCAATTAAAAATTAAGGAGACGGATATCCCAAAGATAGCTTTCAGAACTAGATATGGGCATTACGAGTTTGTAGTAATGCCATTTGGACTTACAAATGCACCAACAAAATTTATGGATTTAATGAATCGAATCTTCCAGTCGTATTTGGATCAATTTGTGGTAGTATTTATTGATGACATTGGTTTATTCTAAAACTAAGGAGGAGCACGATACTCATCTTCGAGTAGTTCTCCAGATCTTATGAGAAAAGAAGTTGTACGCAAAGCTGTCAAAGTGTGAATTCTGGTTATCAGAAGTAAATTTCCTTGGGCATGTAGTTTCAGCCGAGGGAATTTGAGTTGATCCCAAAATGGTTCAAGCAATCCTTGAGTGGAAAGTTCCTAAGAATATCTCCGAAGTGAGAAGCTTTTTTGGATTAGCTGGTTATTATCGGCGGGTTGTGAAAGATTTTTCAATGATTGCCTCTTCGATAACCAAGCTGTTAAGAAAAGAGGTACCGTTCGTTTGGAGGGAAGAATGTCAAGAAAGTTTTGATCAACTAAAGAAGGCTTTGATAGAATCTCATGTTCTAGTACAATCAGAACCAGGAAAGGAATTTATAATATATAGCGATGCCTTCCATAATGGTTTGGGATGTGTGCTGATGAAAGAAGGAAATATGGTAGCTTATGATTCACGGCAACTCAAAACTCATGAGAGAAACTATCCTACTCATGATTTAGAGTTGGCTGTAGTGGTGTTTGCTCTAAAAATTTGGCGACACTACTTATATGGTGAAAAATGCTATATTTTCACAGATCATAAAAGTTTGAAGTACTTGTTATCCCAAAAGGAGCTCAATTTGAGGCAGAGAAGATGGATAGAATTAATCAAGGATTATGATGTAATTATTGATTATCATCTGAGAAAGGCTAATGTGGTAGTTGATGCACTTAGCCAGAAAACATTTTCTACCTTGAGAGCCATGAGTGCCCACTTGAAAATACAGGAAAATGGTGCATTAGTGGTGGAATTTCAAATCAAGCCAACTTTGATAGAGAGAATTAAAGAGTTACTATGGATTTTGTAACGGGCTTGTCTTTGACACCAAGTAAAAAGGATACAATCTGGGTGATCGTGGATCGATTGACTAAATCGGCACATTTCATACCAGTTTGCACGGATTATTCCTTGAACAAGCTGGCGGAACTATATATTAAGGAGATTGTTAGATTGCATGGTATTCCTATGTCTATTATATCGGATAGGGATCCTAGGTTTACATCAAGATTTTGGAGTGCCTTGCACGAGGCATTGGGAACTAAATTACATTTTAGTACTACTTTTTATCCCCAGACGGATAGGCAGTTGAAGAGAACTATCCAAGTATTTGATGATATGCTTAGAGCGTGTGTAATAAACTTTATGGGTTCTTGGGAAAAGCATCTCCCCTTGGCAGAATTTACATATAACAATAGTTATCAATCGAGCGTAAAAATGGCTCCTTACGAAGCATTATATGGGAGGAAATGCAGAACGCCATTAAATTGGTTCGAGCTTGAAGATCGAAAGGTTATTGGACTGGATCTTGTTTAGAGAATGGAAGACAAGGTAAAAATTTATTCAGGACAATCTCAAAGCTGCCTCTGACAGACAAAATTTACTTAGATCTTAAAATATTTGAAGTCGGAGATAAAGTATTTTTTAATGGTATCACCCTAGAAGAAAGTGTTACGCTTTGGACGAAAAGGCGAACTTAGTCCAAGATTTATCGACCCTTATGAGATTCTAAAAAGGGTTGGTCCAGTGGCGTATCAATTAGTGTTTCTACCCTAGATGAGTAAGATCCATGATGTTTTTCATGTATCCATGCTGAGGAAGTATCGATCAGATCCTTCGCATGTCATTACACCTAAAGAAATCGAGATTCAACAAGATCGATCATACGAGGAGGAACCTGTGAGGATATTAGCTCATGAAGAAAAACAGTTAAGAAATAAAAAGATTCCTCTAGTCAAAGTGTTATGGAGAAATCACAAAGTAGAGGAAGCTACTTGGGAACCTGAGGAATCAATGAAAAAACAGTATCCGCATTTTTTTAATCTAGTACATAGGAAAATTTGAGGACGAATTTTCTTAAGGGGGAGAATTATAATACCTCAAAATTTTGGTTAGTGACCAAAATGTAAGACTTGAAATGTTGGTGACCAAAATGTAAAAATTCAAAAGTTTGGTACCAAAGTGTAAATTTCAAAAAGTTCAGGGACTAAGTTGTAATTTTCAAAAGTTATATAAGTTAGTCATGTAAATGAATAGTTCACCCCAAGAGTGGAATTTTTGTGTTACCCAGATTTTTTATACGGGGTTTGTATTAAGAGCTATAAAGTTTTGAAGTTCGGGAAAAATCTGGATAATCGAATTTAATCGAATAAAGGAAAAATCTTTTATGAGATATTTTAGGAGATATCTTATTAAAAAAGGCAAGGATAGAATGGTCATTTCTATGTCTTATTTTAATAAAATAATTAATATGGACCATTGGATCAAAGGTTACTTTTCCATGTTTAATCTTAGCCATTTGATGAAAAATGGCAAGATGGTAATTTTTGATGATGGCAGTGGCAAAGTTGGTAATCACTAACTCCTTGGATTGTTTTGGGCCCTTGGATTGGTAGGTAGACATGCGGTTTAATATGGAGCTTTGGATTGCAAGGGTAAAAAGGTCATTAGACTTTAAAAATGAATTTTCAATTATTTTTTATATATTAAGTACAAGTGTCTAAATTGGAAGGAAAAGAAATTTCAAGATTTCTCCCCCAATTTTAGCCAAGTTTCGAACACCCCAAGGTAAGGAAGAAAATTTTTTCTTCTTGATTTTCAAGCTTATTTAGTTGGAATTTTGATGAAGGCATGAAACATGAAATTAATCTACATGAAATTCTCTATCTTTTGGTACCAATTGTTCATGCTTTCCTTGCTTAGAACCTTGGTTTTGTGACTTTGAAGGATACAAGAGATGTTTTAGGATGAACTAGGGTTAGTTTTTGATGAATATGATGTTGTAGAATCATATTAAAGCTTCTATGATGATTGAATCTACATGGAAATGGCTAAACCCTAAATTGTTCAAAGTTAGGGTTTTAATAGAAAAGTTGAAGTTGGATTGATTTTGAGTTAGGAATGATTGTGAAGCTTGGAAATGATGTCTAAGTGTTAAGTGGACTAATTTGGAAACATGGAAAAGTATAAGGGTGATTTCGGCATTTTGATAGAATTAGGGGAAATTATGGAAAAATTTCCATAAATTTGGAAATGTTGAAATTATGATTTTACAAGCTTTAAAATGTCATTTGGACTATTTTGGAAGTTTGTAAAACATTGGGACCAATTCAGAAATTTTGAAAAGATTTGGGGACCAATTCGGCAATTTGGAAGAAATTAAGAACTTAAGTGAAAATTTATTTTTATGGAAGCATTATGCTGAAATAGATATTAGAATGAGTTATAAATCATTCTTTGAGTAAACGTTGGAAGAAATATGAAGTATTGGGGATGAAATGACTTATGTCATGAAACTAATATTTAGAAAATATTAGGGTGTTTATAGGAAAATTATTCCTATATTGTTTATGTGTTAGTAAGATACTAACATATAATTTGGAATGTACTTATGGTATTTTAATACACTTGTAGACTGTGAACAAAATCAAGATCGAGTTAGCAATTGAGAAAAGGAACGGGATCAAAGTTAAACTTAGTGAGGCTAGTGAATATTGACAAAGCATAAAGTGTCAAGGTGAGTGCATTTTTATGCACGGATAATACTATGATTATCATTTGGAAGACTTGTGATAAGTCTACCTTATTAATAATTACTTGATAATTATATGTTTATATCATGAACGTATATTTGACATAATGAGAATTGTCAAAGGAAGAACTATGATGCATTTGATCACTAAATATACAAGGTATGTATGGTTATGTTATATTTAGGGTATGAATTGCCCATTATTTATTTATATTGCCATGGATGAATTGAATATGGAATTGGAAAGTATGCCCAAATAAGTATTTGAGGTATAGAGTATAATTGACATGCCATAGAGTCCAGCAGTTTAGCACTTCGGTGCGGTTTATTAACACTTAGGTGTGATTTTTTAGCACTTAGGTGTGATTTTTAGCACTTATGTTTGCGGTCTTTAGTGCGGTTTTGACTTGTGCGGTTTAGTTCAAAACTATGTTGGGCAGTAATTTATTTGATTAAATGATGGATAACTCAAGTCCTCAAAACTATGTTGGGCAATAATTTATTTGATAATAAATGATGGATAAATTAGAGAGTAAGTGAACTCTAGGAAAATGATAATAAATGATGAATAAATTAGAGAGTAAGTGAACTCTCGGAAAATCATAATAAATGGTGAATAAATTAGAAAGTGAACTCTCAGAAAATGATAATAAATGGTGAATAAATTAGAGAGTAAGTGAACTCTCGGAAAATGATAATAAATGATGAATAAATTAGAGAGTAAGTGAACTCTCAGAAAATGATAATAAATTGTGAATAAATTAGAGAGTAAGTGAACTCTCGAAAAATGATAATAAATGGTGAATAAGTTAGAGTAAGTGAATTCTCGGATAATAAGTGGTAAATAATTCATAAAGTAGGTAAATTCTAGGATAATGACAAGGATAATAATATGATTTATGAATCGGGATTATATTATGTTAATATTTGATTAACATAAGCGAAATAAAAGAATAGTGATCAAACTGCATGTTTATTATATTATTGATATAATTCGAGCACGTTGATTTATATTAAATAATTATAATGCCTCACTAAGTATATACTTAGCGTGTGATGGTTTTTCACGCGTAGGTAGAAAACCTGGTTCGGAGTAAAGAGTTAGGCATCACTATCAAAAGGGATATATGCAGTATCGGTAATTACATATTTGATGTATTTTGATATTTCTAGTTGGCATGTATAAATAAAAAGTAGCTCTTTTCAAACTAGTCTAGATATGGATTGTAATAATAATATCTAGGTAAGTGGTTAGAATATGATAGTGTTTTATTTAAATGATACTAGTTTAAAGAAATTGCTAGTAACGAAAATCGGGTAAGATTATAATAATGAAATTTTAGAGTAATCAAAATGATTTTTATTTTAGGCAGTTTTTAGGTAGTTTTGTTAATTGTATAGTATAGTGGCCTAAAATCGAGGTCTATCTGATGGATTAAAAATTGGAAATAAATTTTACGCGATTAAAAAGGAAAAATTTTAAATCGTCATTTTTGACTTGTTCGGATAGCATAAAATATAGTTTAAACATCATGTGACACTCTATACTAGTATTGGGTAATAAATACTGGTAATGGTGTTACATTATCTTTTAAAAAAATATTTGCTCCCGAATCTGACTTGAATCTCTAACCCAATCCACCAGATTATCTAACAGCCTTAAAACCGCTAGGCCCAAAACCGCGGCGTTACAACCATTCCCGACCAGAATGAAAACCAATGCTCACTATCATTTCTTATACTTTTAAGCCCTACATATGTATTTAAAATCATGCATTTCCAGTAAGTCAAACCTTATTTACAACCAAAACATGAATTACACATGCTTATATCTGAACCGATATTAAAGAGCAAAAGAGGTAAAACTTACTTTCGAGCTTAGGTAAGTGTTCCAACTTAACCTAAACTCCCAACAACTTTTTTTAAACCTCTTAAAGGCGCTTAAACTGATTTCCACTCACCGATACGCTTCGCTTTGCTCGCCAACGCGAATCAAGCTTCCGGCAAGCCACAATCAACGTCAAGCTTTGTCGCTTTGATTATCCCATGTTTTAACCACATAAAACCAGAGGGAAAATGCATCATTATGCATTGAAACCATTGCCTACAAGCAATTACCCACAACTTTCAAGTTGCCCGCTCAAAACATATCCGAAACATACCGAAATCATCATCAAACACTTCCAAAACTTAAAATCAAATTAACAACAATAAAAACATCCAAAATATGTTTAAAAATAATCCTCAACACTGGAAAACAGATCCAATTCAGATCTTCCACTATTATATTAATTTTACCCAATTAAATCAATTAATCATTATAGAAACACAAAATCAGGTTATAAATCATAAATCAATGATCAAATACTTGAGAATATCAATAAAGAACCATCAATATAGGAGAAGAACGAATCTTACCTCTATTGTGTGATTTCTCCCTCAATTGATTGTTTAAAGCTTGAAAAACACAAGAATTCAATAAGGTTTTGTAAATCAAAGATAAATAATCAATTACAATCAAGAAATTAAGAAAACAAGTCTCTCACCTCTGTGATTTGATGAAAATAAGAGTGTTTGGCAGAAAAAATGTGGAGAGAAAAGTTACGTCAAATTTCTTTAAAAGTGATAACTAACTTTAATATCTAAATTCCCTTTATCTTTGAAAACACATGTCAAAAAGACTTAATTGAAGAGAGAAATCAACAGCAAAAACTTGGTAAATTATCTCCTTAAGGATTCTAAAAATTTGATCCTTTTCATTTTTGTCATCTTTAAAAACAGTTTTCAAAAATTACAGATTGGTCGCTACCAAAATGTCACTCTTCCAAAACTTGTTTTCCAAAATTGATTCCACCATAATCGTTAGTATATTAAATAATGATTTTAGCACATTTTTCCATAATTTATCACCATAAAAAATAATTAATCCAATTAAATCCCAAAACCAACTAAAATCTCTAATACATGTCCACCGGACCATCAAACCAACCTTTAAAACATCTAAGCCCAAAATCGTGGTGTTAAAAAGTCGGTGACAATGATCAATATCAATGATAATATTTCAATACTTAATGTCCAATGGTTAATGATGACAATGATCTTTCCAATGCTATGCCAATGTTTATACTCAATGCTTAGATGTAAATGATCAATATTCAATAGTTCAATGTCTATGATCAATATCCGATGATTCAATATCAATGTCCCATGTTCGATGGATGATGTCAATGGTCAATAATTCGATGAGGAAGCTTACCGTAGCTTACCAACTCACCCTTAAAAGAGGTTTAATGTAATAACCTTAAAAATCCAATGTTAGCTATATCATACTCAATGAAAATGAAACCAGGAGAGGCACCTAGTCTAATCCCGAGACTTCGACTACACTCACCTTGATTTTCGAAGCTCTTAAGGCTCCTGAATTACAATTTCCTTGCCTTTAGCTTTAGTAGGAGATGGTGGTTGATATTCCAAAGCTTGAGGGGGTTAACTCACCAATCCAGGAGCTTCAATTTGATGTAAAGAAATCAAAGAAATCTCAAGGGATCAAATGAGGTGCTTGCTTGAGCTTAAGCTTGAAGATGATAATGGAGGTGCTAGCTTAACTTGGTGAAAAAGAGAAGGAAACTTATAAGATTAGTCTCAGTTTAGGAGGATGTTAAATTTCACATCCCTTTCCCCTATTTACTATACTTGCCGAAACTCATCTCATCAAAAGCCAATAGGAAGCTTTCCTTCCGCAAAAGGGTAAGCTTAAAGTATAATAAATTTCTTTCATTTCTTTTTTATTCCCTTGATTTACTAATAATGGATGACAATATGTCATCTTTTCCCATCTTTCACAAGCATTTCACATGGAAATATTAAGCAAGAAGGTGACTCACACCTCAAGTTGGTGAAATTACAAGGGTGGTCCCTCAATTTTCCGAAGTTTGCACTTTTACCCCTAAATTTTCAATTTTTACAATTTAGTTACTAAATGACTTTCAATTCTTTCAAAAAGGTCCAAGATCATTAATTATGCTCAATTGAGGTTCAATACAATGCAATTGAGTACAATAAAGGAGTCAATACATTGATTGGACCATTCCGATACAAAAATTTTGATCACCAAAACTTAATTTCGACTAGACTGATTTTTGAGGTGTTACAAATATTTCAAATAGAGTTTACAGAATCAACCACTATAAGGTCCTATGAATACAATAGTCCAAAACTAAATATCAAGTAATGTACTCTAAAACAATGTGGTGCTGGGAAATCCCTTCTTAATGTGTTCCTCGTTCATGATCAGCCTACTAACCTACGAATGAAAATAATGATTCTGGACAGCTTACAAATCTCTGTGGTACGTTTCTACTGTACCATAATTCGTAATTATCATAAAATAAGCATGTTAGATAAATATAGTCTAGAGAGCATAGATAAGGCTTCAATATCTGAGTTATTATCCATACTTCACAAGCTAGAGTTCTTAGATCACCTATCTCAAGGCATCAATAAGTCTATAAGAAGTCTTACATGTTCTATAATGCTTCACCGTACTCGAGATCACCAGCCTATCGAGTAGGTTTCATGCCACACCCTGATCACTCAGTCATCGAGTATATAAGCTATCATCTATAGCATCCACACAAAATACATAAAAAATCTTCATCACCTACAAAATGGCCAACAAAGGTCTACTTTACCCATGCCCACACAGTTGTCAGGTTAAATAGACCATATTCGGGTCACCATAGCCATGGATATGTTATGGACATACTTGGATCACATTAGCCACAAGTAGTCCCTACCTGAGTTCACTCAGCCTATCAGGTTACTCGAGCTCATATAGCCATTGAGTTAACTACCTTATCTGTGTCACCATAGCCACAGATAGGTTTCTAACTGCACCCAGATCATTTAGCTTGTAGGTACGTCGGATGTACTTATTTACATAGTCCTAAGTATGCATCTTGTTATATACGTACCGTAGTACTGACTTTAGGACATCCGAATTACTTTACAACAATCATAAGATAAAACATGCTCCCCCAGCATTCATACACCTCACTAAGAGGTAAGTGGCACCAAGCTAAGCTATCATGCAAATGCCCCAAAGGCATGACGCCAACCAACATGATTATCTCTCAATTTATCATCAATTCCTCTTCAACTGCCCACCCAACACCCATGGACAACATCAACCACAAGGCCAACCTTTATGGTTATGGTAAGCCTGGGTAATGGTACTCTACAGCGTACCGATACCAAAATAGCTCACTAGAATTTGTCTTGGCCTTTGCATACCGGTACAGGTTGACCAGTACTGATACAAATATGCATGGCATACCAGTATAGGTTGAATGTCGTGCTAGTACCCTTTTCTCAACTTAACTCAATCGAATAGTGTTCTTTAACCCATAACACTTAGGATACGTACAGCTCTCTTTGTACCAGTACTGAAGCCCAGAAATGGCTTTCTAGGCTCAAGAAATCATCTATAAAGCCCCTAAATCAAACACCTTAATCTCATAACTCGATCCTACATCTTATTGGAGTTGGTTAATGTAACACCCCAAAAATTGAACCAGTTGTAAATTGGATTTCCGTAATCAGAAATCCAACATCGATAAGTCAAACCTTAATGTTGACTTTTAACCAAATGGTCAATTATGTGATCTTTGGACACAATTAAGGCTAATTCATTGTCTAAGGACCCCATTGCAAAGTTTAAAAGTTAGACTAGTGCCATATTGTAAAAGTTAAAAGTTTGGGGGTAATAGTGTGAAGTTGGAAAAGTTAAAGGACTACCCTCATAATTATACCATTTTTAGGATGACCCACCTCCTAGTTTAAACAAACCCAAGTGTTTTACTGCAAAACTTATTGCATACTGAGCAAAGAAATCTAGAGGAGGAGCATTGTTTGTTATCTGAGTTGACTGAATTAGAGGCTGCAGAACGTTCTTTTTATAAGCAGAAGGCCAAGTTGCAGTGGATACAAGAAGGTCATATGAGTACCAAGTTCTTCCATTCAGCCGTGGTTACAAAGAGGAAGCAAAACACTATTCGAATGCTCGTAGATTAGAATGGAAGTAGATTAGATGATTTTGACACAATGACCGCAGAAATGATCCAATTTTACACTAATCTCATTGGCACTCCAAACACTGAGGTCACTGGTTGCAATTTGAGCCAAATTCAGGAGCTCTTAAATTATACTATACCTAGTGATGCTTCCTCTACACCGACTATGGACATATCTGAGTTTGAGATTAAAGAGGCATTCTTTAGACAAGGAAATGAGAAGAGCCCCGGTCCGGATGGATATACAGCATGGTTCTTCAAATGCACTTGGGATATTGTGAAAACAGATTTTCTGGCAGCGGTGAAATATTTCTTCCAGACGTCCTCCTTGCTAGCTGCTTTTAATGCTACAGCAATTGTGCTTATACCGAAGTCCCCCAATGCATTCATAGCCAAGGACTATAGGCCTATTTCTTGCTGCTCCATAATCTACAAAACTATAACGAGAATCTTAGTCTCTCAACATGCACCTTATTTCCCAAGAATAATTGATCCGAGCCAAACAGCTTTTATAAAGGGGAGAAGCATAGTGGACAATACATTACTTGCGCAAGAAATAGTGAAAGGCTATGAAAGAAAGAATTTATCTCCAAGACGTGCTATCAAGATCGAGTTATAGAAGGCTTTTGACTATATCAGTTGGGATTTCATCCTAAAAGTTCTCGAAGCAATGGGGATTCCAGAAACCTTTCGGGAGTGGTTCAAAGCCTGCATCACTGATTCGAGATTTTCAATATCCTCCAATGGAAGCCTAGTAGGGTATTTCAAAGGGGCAAGAAGGGTGAGACAAGGTGATCCCTTGTCACCTTATCTCTTTGTATTAGCTATGAATGTTCTCTCTGCCTTGCTAAAGCTTTATGTAGCTAGTGGTGTCTTCAAATATCACCCCAAGTGCAAGAGGATATCACTCAGTCATCTAGCATTTGCTGACTACCTTCTCATATTCTGTCATGGCTCAACAGAATCGATTGTGGGTATTTTAAGTACTCTTGAGCAATTTTATGAATTGTCGGGGCTGAAGCTAAATGCTAAGAAAATAGAATTTTATGCAAGTGGGATGAGCTCTGATCAAATACAGGAAGTTCAAGATATTACTGGATTCAAACTGGGTCACTTGCAAGTGCGTTACCTTGGGGTTCCATTGGTGACGAGGAAGCTAACTGGAAAAGACTGTGATGCACTCTTGGAGAAAATCAAATCAAAACTCCACCTTTGGTCGAATAAAAAACTCAGTTATGGTGGACGATTACAATTGATCAAAGCTATTCTTTTTAGCATCTTCAACTGCTGGAGTAGACAGTTAGTGCTGCCTAAATCAGTTATCGCAAGGATAGAGCAAATCTGTGCACGGTTTTTCTAGAAAGGAAATGACACATCCGTCAGAGGTGTAAAAGTGAGTTGGTAGCAGATCAGTACTCTTAAATCAGAGGGGGGATTGGGCCTTAAAAATTTGCAAATTTGGAGCAAAACTTGCCTCTTCGTCCTCCTGAAGAAAATATTAGCTGGAGAGGGCTCTTTATGGGTGGCCTGGCTGCAGGAGTACGTATTCAAAATAGAGAGTTTTTGGCAAGTTGAGAGCAAGAATCATTTCAGTTGGATAGTGCAGAAATTGTTAAAAATGAGACATGAGGCTGCTAACTTGTATAGATCTGTGACAGATTGGTCCGCAGTGAAGTTCTTGGATATGGGATAACACGCGAGAAGACAGGCCAAAGGTGCAATGACACAAATTAATCTGGTACCCTCTCCACATCTCCAAACACTCCATAATAGCTTGGATGGCCATATAGACCGTTTGCCCACAAAGGATCATTTATCCCGCATGGAGATTGTAACGAATGTTGCTTGCATACTATGTGACAATGGCCTAGAATCGAGAAGTCATTTATTTTTTGGACGTCCTTTTTCTTGTTGTGTTTGTAGTAAGATTTTGCAAGACTGCAGATTGTACAAACATGTCGCAGGTTGGGAAGATGAGCTCTTATGGTCTTTGAAGAATTTGAAGGGAAAATCTCTCATTGTCCTCGTCCTCAAGATGGCTTGGAGTGCATACATTTATTATGTCTGGGAGGAGAGGAACCACAAGTTTTTTAGGGGTGTTGCTCGATCAGTGGATGATATTGTTCGATGCATAAAATATATAGTTTGATTTCGTATATATGGGAAGGGTATAAACTTTACTGATAGGGTTAATGTACAGCTGTGTATAGATTGGGGAATCCAATGATCCCCTGATTGTAATGTTTTTTTTTTGCAGCACCTTGTTGCTTCTTGGATAATAAACACTCATTTATCCAAAAATTTATAGTTAACTATCCATGAAGGAAATTTTCTAATTAATGGGAATTGAGGTGGATGGTTATTTTAATGAATAATATTTTGTACTTACCCCTTGGGGAGGGTAAGCATCCGGCTATCAAATGCCCTTATTGGAAAGTGGTTGCCAACACAAAAACTTTTGCTAACAACTCTAGAACTCCATCTTCTTCTTCATCCAAGCAAGCACATCCATACCTCTAAGCGAGCACCTCCATTGAAAACCTTGGAAAGCTTGAGTTTTCCTTAAGTTTCTTGTTACCAAATCATACCTCTCTTGTGGGTAAGGCAAGGCCCTCTATCAATTTTGAGCTTCCATGGATAGTTGTTGAGGAATTTCACATGGAAAGTTTAGGGAAAATCCAAAATATCCCTCATGGCTCCCTAGCTCTTTCTTTTGTTATTTTCATACCTAAATTTTGCTATAAAGTTAGTAAATGCCATTGAATCCATTGAAATCATTGTAATCGACTTCCTTTGATTTTTGTCTAGTTCAAGAATGTAACTCCCTCGACCCGACCTAGTCGTAAGACCGAACCGAGTGAGTTACATTAGGTTTACTGAAGTAAACCGTAAAGAAGAAACATAAACCGCACTCATTTTTTTCTTTTCTTTTCTTATCTTGATGCAAATTAAAACCGTATATATTCATACTGTTCACAGGTTAGAACTCATCTCAATCGGGCATCAAATCGATATCTAATTGGACACAAACAAAAATTAAGGACTAAATTGCAATTTCAATAAAAATACAAGGACTTTACCCAATTTTAAGTTACCAACCTTTAATTAACTATATCTCCTGCTTACATGTCAAAAATCAACTCAAAATGATCATCCATACTCATCTTATTGCATTCACAACATTTAGGTACCAAAATGTAAGAAAATAGAACTTCAGAATATTCCATATAACCAACTTAATTACCACCCGTATCGGTACGGGCACTCGTGTTTCGGTACGGCTTCTTTACCTTGAATACCCTAGATTCCAGTAGCCAAAATCCTTTTCGATATGCCCCCGCCTATTGAAACACCCTTAAATAAAATATTGCGTTGTATCAAAACAGATAGCCGTGTATCGAAATGCTGGTTTAAATTACCTTACTCTGTACCGAAATAGCTGCCCACGTACTGGTATGCTAGGCCTGGAATGGCAACTCGTACTGAAATAGGGACACCCGTACCGATATGCCTGGACCCAAAATGTCTATTCTTGCTGCTTTAACTTACTTTCATACAAACTGAACCACCCTAACATGCTCCTAACATATATCCAACATAGTCAGGGTTCAAACCACATCAAAACTTCACAGAATCTGCATCGGTTCACGGCATCTTGCTTTGAAAAGAAAACTATAGGCATGCTTCCTATGCAACCATTCATGTAAAACATGAAACTCCTAACCATCACCAAAACCAAGCCATAGAAGTCATTTACAACTCAAGAGCAGCTAAGCCAACTTGCTCAAACAGGGAGTTCAAGAAAACTTCTCCCAAATAACAACGGAAATCCCCATTGCCCTTATTACTTATAGTCTAGTTCAAACATACTTTGGTTACCAAGTCTCGTACAGATCCCTTGCTTCCCGCTGCCTTCCAAGCTTCTAATTCTCTGCATTGATGGACAAAGAGAGCGTAAGCACACTAGGCTTAGTGAGGAGTGCTCAAAAACAAAACACCATCAATGCATTTAAAACCATTTCTTAAAAACACATTGAAATATCATTTCAATCATTGTTTAAGAATCATTTAAACATTACCATTGAAACATCATGCCTTGTAAACCATGCACTTTTCATCTTTAAAAACCAGCATATTAAACCAATTGCAATATAAATCTTTTACAACAGTAAATTCCATTGCTAGACCTCAATTTAAGCCTTCTCATGCATAACAACCATATGCAAAGCTTAAAGAGTAAGCGTACAACATGTATCATTAACCAACAGCAAGTTCCATTGTTAAACCTCAATTTAATCCTTCCCATGCATAACAACCATATGCAAAGCTTAAAGAGTAAACATGTATAAATCACATTATACAACATAAACTTTCCAATGATACATCAACAATTATATTGGCTTACAAGTGATCATTAAACAAGTCCATTAACAAAAGAGTTCATCGGATACACGGATTCAACAAGTGTTCAACCAACACTTCAAGCTATCTCAACCGGATTAGCGATACAATAACAATCGTGGTACATTACCAACTAGGCACACCTTTCAACCCACGGGGACACCAACCCCAATCATAGATTAGACGCTTAATCCACTAATGGGAGTCTACGGTACTGTTTAACCCCTCTACCGTTAGGGTACTCAGATGGAGTTTTCGATACACGGATCTAAACCCCTCAACATCCAAGGCGACTTATTATAGTGCACTCAATCCTATAGCCGACAAACTATATCCGATAACAATTTTAAAACCACATCACTTGCCAATATAATTAACCATTTAATATTTACCTCACTATTTTTTAACAAGCATTAACCAAACCATTTTTCCAAAGCAACAACCATGCCTTAAATCACAAGTATAAACCATATACTTACAAGGATCACTTACCATGTGCATCATTCAGCATTTCATGGTTATAAACAATATATCAAGTACGTTAGATCATGCTTAAACTGTAGGTAACATGTAAATCAAAACAAGTGAATAAAACCATTTAACACTAGCACGGCCGAAAGAGAATATCCATTTTAACTTACTTTCGGGTTTAAACCAGCGTATCAAGCTATGTTTAAACTCCCATAAACCACATTTAAAATATTCCAAAGCTGGAATCCACGTTCTCACTCACTAATCACAAAACCTCAATTCGCCGACGCGAAAACAAGCGCCTGAAGCCTTCAAATCTTCACCAATCACTTTCGGATCCATCTCTCATGTTTTAACCACATTACAACAGATGATTAATGCATCTCAATGCATTTATAACACTACAACAACAGATCATCACGGACTCTTATATTCACCTCACAATTACCCAACCAAAACAACTGAAAACATCATCTAATCCTTTCCAAACACAACTCAGCCACAACCTATCAATCTAACATCACATTAATCATCAATTAACAACTAAAAACATAACCAAAGCAACCTTACACCTCCAGCAAACACATAGCAACCGTAACGCCTCAAAAACACAAATCTAAACAATTAGAGATTCAAGAGTTTTGGGATTCCATTGATAAAATCGACTAATCAACATCATTTAACATCCAAAATATGTTTAAAAGCAATCTATAACACTGGAAATTAGATTCAATTCGAATCTTTCATCATTTCAGCAATTTTACCCAATTAAATCTATATAAAAACACAAAATCAGGTTATAAACCATAAATCAACGATCAAATACTTGGAAATATCAATAAAGAACCATTAAACAGAGGAGATCATGGACCTTACCCCTGTTATGTGATTTCTCCCTCAATTAGCTTGTTTAAAGCTAAGAAAACATAAGATTTCAATGAGATTTTGTAAAACAAAGTTAAAAAATCAAGTTAGAATAAAAAATCTGAGTGAACAGGATCTCTCACCTCTGGATTTTGATGAAATTCTGAGCGTGTGGCAGAAAAGAAGTTGAGATAAAAGGTTTAGGAAAAAGTTACGTAAATTTTTTTTAAAAGCAAATAACTAGCTTAGATATTTTAATCCCTCTTAATCACCCTTTAAAACACGTTAAAATGATTTAATTGAAGGGAGAAACCACCACGAAAAACTTGGTAAAATAGCTCCTTAAAGATTCTAAGAATTTGACCCTTTTCATTTTAGTCACTTTAAAACAGTTTTCAACATTCGCATTTTGGTCACTAACCAAAATATCACATTTCCAAATTTCATTTTCCAAAATTGATTCCACCAAAAATCAATATATATTAAAAGATGATTTTTAACTATTTTCCCACATTTTTATCTTACCGAAAAATATACGATCCCGAATCTGACTCAAACCTCTAACTCGATCCACCGGACCGTCTAATAAACCTCAAAACCGCTAGGCCAAAAATAGGGGCGTTACAACTCTCACCCACTTAAGAAATTTTGTCCTCGAAATTTGCTCAGAGGAAACCAAAAGCAGAAACTGCTCCAGCATCTCCGACTGGCATTCACACGTGGCTTCTTAACACTGTAGTGTCTCTGCAACACCTTAACAAGACCAACCATTATACCACGCAGAACCCTAATGCTGGCAACAAGGATCTCCATGGACCCTTCACACAAGATAACTCAGATCTCAACACAGTGCCTTTCACCAGCACAACATGCGAGGAACCCAACCATCATGGAACCCCTCCAACACAGGAGATAACCTCAAACAATAAGCAATAGGACCCACAAGCCCAAGAAACTCGTATGGTCCACACAACGCATCTCCTTCTTCCAAGGCGATACCATCATGATCATCCGACCATCAACAACACATTTTAAAACACTACACCTCAAATTTACATAGAATTTTTGATGATCCGAAAATGCTCTCAAGCGCTTACATAACAACTTCACCTTCTCACTGATGCCTTTCCACACATCAAACATGGGAACATACTCTTCCCTAATCTCATCCCAGCACACGGTCGTACGGCACCTCCAACCACACAAAGCCTCGTACGGTGCCCCTACATGTACCTTTCACACTTTCCTTAGAGCTCAATGATACACAACCCAATTTATCATTCAAAACCTAAATTCCATGCTCTATCCCACCATCCAAATGGGAAAGGTATGTAGTACATACACTCAAGCTCAAGCAACATCTCCAGAACCTTGCCGTAACTCATGGATCTCCGTCCAAAACTATGGACTCAAGCACACAGTGCAACCGCACTAACCCGTCAATACACAAATATGCCACCTATCCCAAAACATACATCACAAGCATAGCCATAAAGGTGCACATGCATTGCAACACCATCAACAACCACCCAAAGGAAATCCTTTTTGGTTGGTGTCAAAGGCAACCCAGACACAAAATCCATGGTGATTCTTTCCCACCTCCATTCTGGTATCCTTAACGGTTACAATAACCCGAAAGAAAATTGATGCTCAGCTCCCATTCGCTGACATACCATGCATCGAACAACGAAATCAACCATAATTTCCTTTAGATCAACCCATCAACACACCCATTTCAACCCTTCATAAATCTTACTATTACCGGAAGGCATATCACAAGAACTGGCATGCGCCCCAAAAAAACCATATACCTGAACTCAACTTCAAGAGACACCACCTTCCGATCTTTAAAACACAACACCCTATCACCTTTATCACAAAAATCCATCAGATTTCTTCTCCCAATAACCTGAACATGTGGTACTAATGCATCATCACACCGTTACCTTCCTCTAAATAATTACGGCCAGAATGACGTCACTTGCAACTCCGCATCAAGCCTCCATCACGCATCATACCCAACTGCGCAAACAACATCCTCAACTCCACCGCAACCCTCACAAACAAAACATTGGCTATAACCTCAGCTCGGACGATATTCAACCATCAAACTATAACTCTTACACAACTTCAACCATCGAAGTTGTCAAAAGCACAAATCATCATTCTTTTTTTCCCTAATCACACGTGATCCATGTACACGACACACTTCTCATTATAGAATTAATGTCTCTTAAGCATTCAAACATCCACCATCGCGGTAAGCTTCACATCGTGCGTAGGACAACAACGCTTGTGCACCTTTAACTATCTAGATGCATAAACCACAACTTCACCTGTAGCACCACAACTTCAACAACTCTCGATGCTAAGAAATGGATCTAACCAACCCATAAAATGCCAATTTTAACATTGGTCACTCAAGAACTAACACAAGCCAAACTCCGAAAAACCTTATTACCAAAACCACCCTCATACACTACCTTACCTATACCATCACTCCATTGATTTCTGATCAGTCATCCGTAAGTGTGAACATATGTATGCATGATCACTTATATGCCCTCATAGATGTCCATGTGTATGTATGCAAAACCTCTAATGTTATGCTCAAATGTATGCATGTACTGACATATTTACATATACATATAAGTGTTTTGCACTGCGCATGATTATCTATTCACACTTACTAATAACATTCTCAGAACCAGAATTCATAGCAACATACCCAAAACTCGTGCTTCCCAAACAAGGAGCAACATTCACTTTTCCCCAAAAATCTACTAAACCATCTATACTTATCGATCACAATCCTTCTCGATGCTTCTGTACATGGGAAGATCATCAATAAGCACAACAATCAACTGACCTAAAAACTCATGAACTACTCAACTCATCATATCTATGAATGTAACCCAAGCATCGGTCAGCCCAAAAGGCATAACCTAAAAATGCACACTGTCGCAGCCCTTACAGAAGGCAAAATTAAAGACAAACACATCCTTTACACTCAACAGATGACATCCAGACCCCAAACCAATCTTATAAACCACTAAAACACCTCTAAAAGGATCAACATGACATCTACTTAACCCGCTATCAAAGCTCCATGCACATCTGCATCGTGCCATCCTCCTTTTTCCACAACAACACTGATGCAACCCTCGGCAAAACACCAAGCCTAACAAAGCTTTGATTAAGCAACTCCCTTGACCCATGCATAGAGAGCAATAGACACTGGAGCTATGTTTCCATACAACTCAATGCCAAACTCGGCCTCTCAATCCAATGGCAAACCCATCCATTTCCTTGAAAACACCCAGGAACTCATATATTGTACGAATATCCTGAGCACGCACTTCTTTTGACCCTGGATTCATAACATAGGCTAGGAATACCTTACAACCAAGGATCCATCAAACAACTAGCTCCCAGTGTCGAAACAACATTAAACAAGGGTTTAATATTCTCACCCGTGATTACCACCTCATAATCATCAGCAGGTTCAAGAAACTCGCTAGGATCCAAAACCAACCACAACTTTGTGTTCTAACCACTAATCCAAACCCAGGATTACATAAAAAATCGTGGACCAACAACTCCAACAAATCAACCGCAACTTTAGGATTTAAACCACCAAAGGGCATTTTCAAACATCCTTCCTACAACAACCGTCTCACCAGGAGAACTAGCCTCCCTGTTTTCGTACAACTGTCTTCTATGAGACGATCGTTCAAACCATAATTCTTACAACAATTAACAATAACAAGCACAGTGGTTTACACTCTACATATCAAATGCGGATAATCTCGCATCAAAAGATCACACAATCCACATACCCAACATGCATTAAATAATGATCTATTCTGGATACTCTGACCCCGTGGTCCTTACCCTGTACTGTTATCACCTCGTCTCAACCCAGGGTCATACCTTTTATCACTATTCCTTTTAAACTGAACATTACCGGAACTAGAATCCACAATTCTCTTTCTAGAGCAAGAACCTCCCACACAAAACAAATTAACCCAGGTTTTGCTTATTGTACTTCGCCCATGTATCAACACATCGAAAATGGTGTAGTCGAAAACCAACATATACACCCTAACTTCATATACCAAATCATAACAGATTCGGTCACAACGATACTTCTCTACCGGTACCAGTTCAGGAGCATACTAGCTTAACCAAACAATATGTACCCTAAACTCAGCCACATATAGACGACCCTGGTCCCAAGTCATGAACTCTCATTCCTTTTCATCCAAGTGTCTAAACCCAGACACTTCTTCCCAAAAGACATCATAGAAAGATTCTCGATCCACATCATCAGGTTTTACACTCGCAGATACAGTTGTCCACCACTAAAACATCATCATGCAATAGGGATTCAACATATCCCAACTTACGGGCACCAATACACCCCATTTGGTCTGAACTCGGATAACATTGGTCATCCCGATCTCAGATGCCCCGAGTGTCAACCCATGGTACTCAACTCCTCCCAAACTGCAGGATATTCCAACGACAACCTCATTTGCCCAACTGTTGGTGCAAATGCACACACTCCAGCAACAATAGCTTAAAAGCTCAATCATTGCCTATAGCAAGGCGTCATATCACCCAACACTGGCTCAACCGGCACAGGTGGTACACACTTAGGGGTCACAAAACCCCTGGAGACACAACACTCTCCTCAACTCACTGCCCAAGGCAACAACATCACGCTAATTCTCATTTCTCCTCTCGGTCGTAACATAACACATTTTCTAAGGCATGATAATCATTTCAAAACAAAATTAATCAGGCCAGCTTAAAGCAAGGATCCAAGACTTCCATTTCAAAATCGTAACATTTTAGACAATAATAATAAGGCAATGAGTTTCCCAAAATTTCCCCCAACATGGCATAAAGCAATCAACGTGCATTTTACAAACACCATGCATAGCAAACAATAGAGTTCAACCTATAATAACATCACATCAATCATACCAACTCCCAATTATCGTAAACTTGACTCTGATACCACCCAATATAACCCCCTCGACCCGGCCTAGTTACAAAACCGAACAGAGCGAGCTACATTGGGTTTACCGAAGTAAGTCACAAAGAAGAAACATAAACTACGCCCATTTTTCTTTTTTATCTTATCTAGATACAAATTAAAACCCTACATGTTCATACTGTTCACAGGTGAGAACTCATCTCAATCGGGCATCGAATCAATATCCAATTGGACACAAACACAAATCAAGAACTAAATTGCAATTTCAACAAAAATACTGGGACTTTACCAATTTTAAGTTACCAACCTTTAATTAAATATATTTTCCTGCTTACATGTAAAAAATCAGCTCAAAACGATCATCCATACTCATATTATTGCATTCACAACAATTAGGGACCAAAATGTAAGAAAATAGAACTTCAAAATATCACATATAGCCAACTTAACTACCACCCGTATCAGTACAGGCACTCGCATTTCGGTACGACTTCTTTGCCTTGAATACCCCTGATTCTAGTAGCCAAAATCCGTTTCGATACGCCTCCGCGTATCGAAACACCCTTAAATAAAATATTGCACCGTATCAAAATAGGTAGCCATATATCGAAATGCTAGTTGAAATTACCTTACACTGTACCGAAACAGCTACCCTCGTACTGAAATAGAGACGCCCGTACCGATACGCCTGGACCCGAAATGTTCATTCTTGCTGGTTTAACTTACTTTTATACAAACCTAACTACCCTAACGTGCTCCTAACATATATCCAACATACTCAGGGTCAAACCACATCAAAACTTCACAGATTCCGCATCGATTCATAGCATCTTGCATAAAGTATAAAACTATAGGCATGCTTCCTATAAAACCATTCATGTAAGACATGAAACTCCAAACCATCGCCAAAACCAAGCCATAGAAGTCATTTACAACTCAAGAGCAGCTAAACAAACTTGCTCAAATAGGGAGTTCAACAAAACATCTCCCAAATAACAACAGAAATCCCCATTACCCTTATTACTTATAGTCTAGTTCAAACATACTTTGGTTACCATGTCTTGCACCTATCCCTTGCTTCCCGTTGCCTTCCAAGCTTCTAATTCTCTGCATTAATGGACAAAGAGAGCGTAAGCACAGTAGGCTTAGTGAGGAGTGCTCAAAAACAAAAACCATCAATGCATTTAAAACCATTTCTCAACAACACAATGAAATCTCATTTCAATCATTCTTTAACAATCATTTAAACATTACCATTGAAACATCATGCCTTGTAAACCATGCACTTTTCATCTTTAAAAACCAACATGTTAAACCATATGCAATATGAATCATTTACAATAGTAAATTCCATTGCTAGACCTCAATTTAAGCCTTCCCATGCATAACAACCATATGCGAATCTTAAAGAATAAACGTACAACATGTATCATTAACCAACAGCAAATTCCATTGCTAAACCTCAATTTAAGACTTCCCATGCATAACAACCATGTGCAAAGCTTAAAGAGTAAACATGTATAAATCACATTATACAACATAAACTTTCCAATGATACTTCAACAATTATATTGGCTTACAAGTAATCATTAAACAAGTCCATTAACAAAAGAATTCATCGGATACACAGATTCAACAAGTGTTCAACCAACACTTCAAGCTATCTCAACCGGATTAGCGATACAATAATAATCGCAGTATATTACCAATCGGGTACACCTTTCAACCCACGGGGACACCAACCCCAATCATCGGTTAGACGCTTAATCCACTAACATGAATCTATGGTACTGTTTAACCCCTCTACCGTTAGGCTACTCGGATGGAGTTTTTAGTACACAGATCTAAACCCCTCAACATCCAAGGTGACTGATTATAGTACACTTAATTCTATGACTGACCAACTATATCCGATAACAATTTTAAAACCGCATGATGAGAGTTTGGTACCGCATGTAAAAGATATCATGGATGGGAATCCTACGAATTTTCATTTTAATGATGATGGAGTGTTGTGTTTTAAAGGTCTGGTTATGGTACCCGACGATGAGGAGTTGAGGCGTACCATTTTGACTAGAGCGCATGCTAGTCCTTTTACTATGCATCCTGGTAGTACTAAGATGTATCGAGGTTTGAAGGAAGAGTACTATTGGATTGGTTTGAAGAAATATGTGACTAATTTTTTTGCTCGATGCATGGTATGTCAGCGAGTGAAAGTTGAGCATCAGTTTCCTTCCGGGTTTTTGCAACCGTTGAGGATACCAGAATGGAAATGTAAAAGAATCACCATGGATTTTGTGACTAGATTACCTTTGACACCGACCAAAAAGGATTCTATTTGGGTGATTGTTGATTGGTTTACAAAGTGTGTGCATTTTGTGCCAGTGCATACGACGTATACCTTGGATAGGTTGGCCGATTTGTACATATCTGAGATTGCGCACTTTCACGGGGTGCCCAAGTCTATAGTTTCAGATAGAGATTCACGTTTTACAGTAAGGTTTTGGGTATGTTTGCATTATGCTCTGGGAACTCGGGTAAATTTTAGTACTTATCATCCTCAAACAGATGGTCAGTCAAAGTTGTGATATAGGTATTGGAGGATATGGTGAGGTGCTGTATTAGTGAGTTCTAGGGAACGTAGGAAAAATAGTTTCCTCTGGTGGAGTTTGCTTATAATAACAGTTATTAGGCTAATATATAGATGGCACCGTACGAGGTGATGTATGGTAGGAAGTGTCGTACACCGTTGTGCTGGGCTGAAGTTAGGGAAAAACATGTTTTGATGCCTGATATGTTGAAAGACACCAATGAAAACGTGAAACTGGTATGTGAGTGGTTGAGAGCGGATTCAAATTGTTAGAAATCCTACGCAGATTAGAAGCGTAGAGATATAGTGTATGTTGTTGGTGATTGAGTGTTTTTGAATGTGTCGCCTTGGAAGAAGGTGATGCGTTTTGGGCGAAAATGAAAGCTTAGCCTGAGGTTTATTAGACCATACGAGGTTGTTGAGCGTGTAGGTCCAGTTGCTTATCGTTTGAGGTTACCTCTTGAGTTAGAGAGGATTCATGATGTGTTTCATGTTTCAATGTTGCGGAGGTATCGGCCAGATCCATCGCATGTGATGCCAGTAGAGGATATTGAGTTAAGGCATGTTCTATCTTATAATGTGGAACCGGTAGTGTAATACCCAAAAATTTGGCTTAGAAGTAAGTAATAGTTTGATCATAGGTCAATTGTAGTTTATTTTTCCTATTAGTTTGATAAAGTAATTCGAAGGATTAAATTGAAAGAAAGGGATGAAAGGATAGCTATTGTCGAAGGACCTATGAAAAAGTTTGTAAATTATGATAGCTAATGTGGATAGGAGGGTATGCACACTTGTCATACATTGTTGAAAACATGTGTGGGGGAAGGGTCGAGTGGACCGGTAATTGGGAGAAAGAATAACACATAAAACTTGTACCATGAGTACCTTGATTGGTTTGTGGTGGTTTTTGCGGATTGTGTTGCAAGTTTTGAAGGATAATCTGTTGTATGCTAAGTTTAGCAAGTGCGATTTTGGCTCAAGGAGGTGATGTTTCTTGGACATGTGGTATCCACAGAGGGTATTCATGTTGATCCACTGAAATTTGAGGCTATTCTCAATTGGAATCAACCTAAGATCGTATCGGAGATGCGTAGTTTTCTTGGGTTGGCTGGTTATTATCGTCGTTTTATCGAGGGGTTTTCTAGTATCACAGCTCCGTTTGCAAAGTTGCTGCAAAAGAGTGTTCCTTTTGTATGGACGGAGAAACAACATCACAGTTTTGAGAAGTTGAAGGAAGTTTTGATGCATGCTCCTGTGTTGATTCAACCTGAGTCAGGAAAAAGAGCTTGTGGTTTATAGTGATGCATCATATGTTGGCTTGGGTTGTGTGTTGATGCAGGACGGAAAGGTTGTGGCCTATGTATCGAGGCAGTTGAAGGTTCATGAGCACAATTATTCAACTCATGATTTGGAGCTTATGGCTGTGGTGTTTTCTTTGCAGATTTGGTGACACTACCTTTATGGTGAGAAGTGTGTGTGGTTTTTATGGATCACAACAGTTTAAAATATTTGATGTCTCAAAAGGATTTGAACCTTAGGCAACGAAGGTGGTTGTAGTTGCTTAAGGATTACGACTTGACAGTTGAGTATCATCCTAGAAAGGCCAATGTTGTTGTGGATTCGTTGAGTCGTAAGGTAGCGGTTGAGCTTAGGGAAATGTTTGCGAGGTTGAGTGTGACACAAAAAGGTGGGTTGTTGGCTAAATTGCAAGTTAAGCCTATGTTGTCACAAATGATTAAGCCTAAGCAACCGTTTGATGATTCTTTGGCTCCTCATGTTAATGACATGGCAGATGGTAATCCAACAGATTTTCATTTTGATGATGATGGTGTTTTGTGCTTTAAGGGATGGATAGTGGTGTTAGAAGTCGCAGAACATAGGCATACTATTTTGTCATAAGCATATTCTAGTCATTTTGCTATGTATCTGGGTAGTACCAAGATGTATCGTGATTTGAAGGAAAGGTACTATTGGATTGGTTTGAAAAAGGATTTGGCGGAGTTTGTGTCCAAGTGTATGATATGTCAGCGGGTTAAGGCTGAACATCAATTTCCATCCGGGTTGTTGCAATTGTTGAGAATTTCGGAATTGAAATGGGAGAGAATGACCATGGACTTCGTGACAGGGTTGCCGCTGACACCGGATAAAAAGGATTCTATTTGGGTGATTGTTGATCAGTTTACAAAGTGTGCACATTTTCTGCCAGTGCATACGACGTATACCTTGGACAATCTGACAGATTTGTATATAGATGAGATTGTGCGTTTGCACGGGTACCAAAGTCTATTGTTTTGGATAGAGATTTGAGGTTCATAGAAAGGTTTTGGAGATGTTTACATCAGGCTTTGGGTTTGAGGTTGAGTTTTAGTACCACATATCATCCTCAGACAGATGGGCAGTCTGAGCGTGTTATCCATGTCTGAGCGTGTTATCCATGTCTTGGAGGATATGTTGAGATGTTGTATTATTGAGTTCCAAGGAACCTGGGAGAAGCATTTACCATTGGTTGAATTTGCTTATAATAACAGCTATCAAGCGAGTATTCAGATGGCACCATATGAGGCATTGTATAGCTGGAGGTGTAGTACGCCCTTATGTTGGCCTCAGGTAGGGGAAAAGCATGTTTCCTTGCCACATGTATTGAAAGATACAGATGAGAAAGTAAATCTTGTGTGTGATTGCTTGAAAGCAGCTGCAGATCGGGAGAAATCTTACGTGAATTTGAAGTGTAGGGAAATTGAATATGCGGTGGGCGATCATGTGTTCTTGAAATTGTCACCGTGGAAAAAGGTGACGCGGTTCGGATGTAAGGGTAAGCTTAGTTCGAGGTTTATTAGATTGTATGAGATTGTGGAGCGTGTTGGTCTTGTGGCTTATCGGTTGAGGTTGCCTCCCTTGCTTGAGAAAATACATGATGTGTTCCATGCATCTATGCTACGGAGGTATCGGTCGGATCCTTCGCACATTATGCCTATGAAGCATATTGAGTTGAGACCGGATTTATCCTTTGTTGAGGAGCCAGTGGAAATCCTTGATTCCAGCAGAAAAGTTCTTTGTGGCAAGATGATAGAACTGGTTAAAGTCTTGTGGCGACATCGAGTGTCGACGAAGCCACTTGGGAAAGCAAGGCGGATATGTTGGACCAATTTTTGCATCTTTTTCCTCTAGGTAAATTTCGAAGGATGAAATTTTTTAAGAGGGGAGAGTTGTAACACCCCATTTTTGGGCCTAACAGTTTTAAGGCTAGTTAGATGGTCCGGTGGACCGGGTTAGAGATTCGAGCCGGATTTGGGAGCAAATATTTTTCTGAAATATAAAAATATGGAAAAATGTTTAAAAACCTTATTTTAATATATTAAAAATATTGGTGAAAGCAATTTTGGAAAACGAGCTTTGGAAGGGTGATATTTTGGCTAGTGACCAAAATTCAAATTTTGAAAAACTGTTTTTAAAAGGTGATTGTTTTGTAAAGAGTCAAAACTTTGAATCATTAAGGAGCTATTTTACCATTTGGTCTAATTTGAGTTTTCTCTTAATTAGGATTACTTCTGAAAGAGTTCTAATTAAAGGAATTAAAAAGGATTTAGTTAAAAAAGTAGTTATTTTTCCAAATCACAATTTGACGTAATTTTCTTTCTCTCATATTTTCTATCAAAATACTCTCAGCCAAACACTCTTTTTCCTATCAGATATTCAAGATAATGATCTTGTTTCTTAATCCTTTGATTTTCTAAATGATTCTTTAACTTGTTTTCTCAAAAATCTTATTAAATTTCATTGTTTTTCAAGAGGAAAACATCTAATTAAGGGGAAACTCACTCATTGGAGTAAGTTTTGTTCTTCTCCTCTAATGAAAGGTTCTTTACTGAAATTCCACAGTCCTTGACTCTTTATATATGTTTTCTAATCGTTTTTAATTGATTAATTATGGAATTTTGCTTAATTGAGGGTTAATTGATGGAATATTGTGATTCTCGAATTGGATCTGTTTTCCCAATGTTAAGGATTGATTTCAATCTTATTTTGGATGTATTGCAATGTGGATAAGTTGTTTTTAATAATGGAATCCCGAATTGATTGGATCTCTAATTGTTTAGGTTCTTGGTCAATGGTTTTTGGTTGTTTTTGGTGGTTTAATCATTGCTAGAAGTAAAAGGATGTTGTAAAAGGGTTTTTAGATGTTTTTTTGATGAAGTTTGATGTATTGAATCGTTATATTATGGTTGGGTTAAGATTGAGAAGTGTTTATGGTTGATTTCGGTAAGTTTCGAATGAGTTTTGAGTGGGCATCTTGAGAGCTGCGGGATTTAGGTTTGAAACAGAGAGTTGGATGCATTTTAATGCATGTTTCCTCTGGTTTTGTGTGGCCAAAATAGGTATAATCAAGGCGTAGCATCTTGAGGTGGTTTATGGCTTGCCGGGAGCTTGTTTCACGGTAGCAAGCAAGGCGAAGTGAAATCGGTGAGTGAAAACGGTCTTAAAAGTCTTTCAAAGGTTTGAAAGTGGTTTTGGAAGTTTAGGTTAAGTTTGAAACACTTACCTAAGATTGGAAGTAAGTTTCCCTCATTTGCTCTTTAATATCGGTTCGGATATGAGCATGTGTGATTCATGTTTTAGTCATAAACATGGATGGTTTTACATGTTGTAAATGCATGATTTTTAAGTACATATGCAGTGGTTTAAAAGTATATTAAATGCTAGTGAGCATTGGTTTTTATTCCAGCCGGGAATGTAACCCCCTCGACCCGGCCTAGAAAGGTTACGAAAAGCCAATCCATTTTTTTTCTTTTATCTTGTCTAAATGCAAATTATTATACCTACATGTTCATACTCGCAGCGGGTAAGTTCTCGAATGAAACGAGTCAAAAAAGACAATCAATTGCATCATATTCAAAATTGAGGACTAAAACGTAAATACTTTAAATTACAAGACCAAAATTGAATTTAAGGTTATCAATCCTCAATTAGTCCATTTACATGCCAACATGGTAAATTCCAAGTCAATTTAATCATCCCAATTCATACAATTGCATTCCCAAGACTCAAGGGCCAAAATGAAAGAACCAAAAACCTTCAAGATTCCAAAATAACCAATTTAACGGCACCCATACCGGTACGCGTATTAGTGTTTTGATACGCCCTTATATTTTCAAAAATTTAGAATCTAGTAGCTAAAACTCGTACCGAAACGCTTGATCGTATATCGAATCGCCTAGCAAAAATGCCTATGACCGTATCAAAACACTTGCTTGAGTACCAAAACGTTAAGCCTGGAAACGCAGGACCGTATCGAAACACCCTCCCGTGTATCGAAACGCTATGCCTGAAATGGCCTAACCATACTGGTACAGTGACACCTGTTTCGATATGCCTGGAATTGTAATGACATTTTTAGCTGGTTTTTCTCACAAAACTAGATGCATTTAGGTCCTAGCAACTTGCATACATACATATAAGCATCCAACATCACATTTAACAACACTTGAACCAAGGTTTAACTACAACACAAGAATATGCCACCAAATGATTGATCTAGAGGCATGCTCCCTATAACTCACCACCAAACATACTAAGATGCTCAATTAAGCATTTACCAGCAAGAACACCATACCAACAACACATTAGTACCATACTCAACAGGATTAGCTCATCAAAGCATGTTATTACCTCTCCAAAAGTAATGTTTTTAATGCCAATCTTACAATGCTTTTGCTTGTTTTTAGGTATATTGAGTTGCATTAGGATGTTGAAACCATGCATTTGCATAAGAAGTTTAGAATTATGTCTATGCCAGTGTCGGGGGGTGCTTTGTTGGCAATTTTACAGGTTTGGTAGATTATTTGTCCCAGAAAGCAACACATGAAGGAATGCTAGAGAGAATACCGAGTGCTATTGGCACAGATGGACCAGACAATGCTAAGCACCAGTTGGCAGAGAATTGAACTTGATGCCATGCCAAGAGGCTGTTCGACCCCGAAAAAATAGGATAAGATCAGGCTCCGAAAAGATAGTAATTGGATCAATCTCTGAAAAAAATAGAGGATAAGATGGTGCCAAGATTGGTTGGCAGATTCACGCCAAGCTTGGATGCCAAGGTAGCCTCGGCACTATAAGGTCAGCCCTAGCCTGATCAGCTCTCATTCAAACTTGGATAAGATAATTATCTCTTATCCCTTCAGCACTTAAAATTCAAATGAGAAGCTTATCATATGCCCTTCTTGCACGCCTATTTAAAGACCAACCAAGCAAGCATTCAATAGGTGTTTTTTGGGGATTTCTGGTGGTGCTTGATCGTGAGTGACCGGAGTAAGGTGTTGGAGTGCGACGATTGACAATCGACCACACCAAGGAGGGAGCTTCGGAGCCTGGATCTTGAGAGCTGCATCGAGAGATCCCTCTCGCCCATTCTCTTATTTTAAGTAGTTTTAATTTCATTTAATAATGATGTATTTGGAAAACGTTTGTGAATTTTGGGTTAAATCCCTCACCATGAACTAATCTAATAGTTGGTGGGGGATGTTTTGCGTTGAACGCTATTTTATGTTTTAGTTTTTGATAATAAATCTGCTTTGCCAATGTTTTATCTATTCGGCATACTTTAATGTTTCCTAAATACCATGCCAAGCGAGAGCTGGCACTGTTGGCCTATTGCTCCTCAATATCTTAACAGACTTGGGGTGGCAACGATTAAGTTGTTGAATACTGAGGAGAGAAGCTTCGAGAGAAGTCGTTCAAGTAGATGAACTTACTTCGGGAGTGAAATCTACCCTTTAGGATTATAGATTGGATCTTAATCAAATTGGTTTATTTAAAAGCATGCGCTATAGAGATATAAGGGTTTTTCAATGATCAATTTAGGGCAATGACCATCGAGAGAGGCTTTGCTAATTTTGAATCTGCTCGGAAAACAATGCGAAGACAGGTTGTTATTAAAGGCTGGCACAACATAAATAGCCTGAAAACCAGGCATTCCCTGCCAACGCTCATCATTCATTAAAGCACATTCCTTGCCAACGTCTTTACTTTACTTTTATTTCCTTTCTATTTAATTATTTCCAAAACCAACTTCAAAACAAAACAACTTTTTCTCAAGACAAGTAACAATCAAAGTAATTGAATTCCAAGTGAATCTCTGTGGGATCGATACTCAGCTTAACTATTGTATTACTTGTAGACTGTGCATACTTGCACGCAAAAGACTCATCTTGGCATTGTTTTATACTTTTCCAATACATATCTTCTTCCCCTTTTGCGAGCATTCACTTAGTGAGTCTACACATGTCATCCAAGCAAAACCATCTAGATGCATACCTAGGTAACCATATAACATCAACCATAGGTAACGATGCATGATATGCGAAACATCAACAATCAAGCCCCAAAATCACAGCACTATACATGCTCAAAACCAGGGAAAATTGAAATACAAATCCCAAAAAACCAGTGAAATCTGCTAGACATAGTGTTAGAATAGCTTGGCATGCAGTGTTGTAAGAGATGAAAGGATGAGAGAAACCTTAGCTTGATCGGCCCACTTAATAATGGGAGAGTATTTTTCCTTAAATTTAAAACCCTTATCTGTTAAAAAAACAAAAGAAAAAAGATTATTAGGTTAAAATTTAAATTTAACCTAATCACCTTATCACTTTAAACCCTTGCCCTATCCTATCACCTTATCATTTTACCCTTATCACCTTACCCTTTTCAAATTAATTTTTTTTTATTTTTCATCATTATCCCTAATTACTCCTCCCATTAAAACATGCAACTGACCCAAACTTTTCACTTTCTCACCTTAGCCGGTTAAATAACCAAACATCTCTCTCACTCCTCACTTTTCTTTTCGACAAGCAAGAATCAAAACTCCAAATTGTCTCTCTTTCTTCATCTTGTTCAACACCATTTCAAATTCTTCAATGATTTCAATATCTTCTTCCTCTACCCTTTTCAAGCGATTCTTCAATGAGGAGATTCAGAAAAATTTTGAAACCAATTTTGCCTCAAGAAGTTTTTTCTATGAGAAGCACTTCGAGCTCAAAACAGAGACGAACAATGGCTTCCCTCCAGAAGTTGTGTCAACAATTAGCTTGCACAAATGGAGTTTTTTCTGCCAGCAATAAGGGGAGATTTATACCACCATCGTTTAAGAATTCTATGCGCATCTTGTGACCAAGGATTTGCTCTTCTTGATGATTAGAGGTAAATGTGTTCGTTTCGATGAAGGGTATATTAACACTATGTTTGAGTTGGATGGTGCAGGGTATTACAATTCTTCCCCCTTAAGAAAATTAGTCCTCGAATTTTCAAAACGTACATAGTTTAAAAAAATTTGCAGGTACTGCTTTTTCGTTTTCTTTTTGATTTCTCAAGTAGCTACTTATACTTTATAATTTGCTAACTGACTTTTACCAATGAAATTTTATTATTCCTTATTCATTTTAATTCCATATGCTAAGATTTTTAATCGGTTCTTCTTCATACATCAATTATAGGGTTGTAATTCAACTCCCTTTGGGTTGATAACGTGAAAAGGATCTGATCAATACCTTTGAAGCAAATTCACGTGAAATATATTGTGAGTCTTGCTGGCCTCCGAAGGTAAAGTCAATTAATATGTCATTTGTCCATCTCTTTTAAGAGTCTCATACGGTCCAATGAATTTGAGACCAAGCTTTCCTTTTGAACAAAGCATAGTACCTTTTTCTAAGGTAAAACTTCCATAAATACCTTGTTTTTGAATTTAAACTCAATATCCTTTTTATTTTTATCCGTAGGTGCCTATTGTCGATCTGGAGCTGCTTTAGGATTATTTTAAAGAATCCTCACTTTTTCTTCTATTTCTTGAGTCAAATCAACTCCATCCACTTTTGGATTATTCCAAACATTTCAATCCTTTCCACAATCTTGTGTTCTCAATAATATAGGCTCGTAACTTATCTTCAAAGATTAGAATAGTCCAACTGACTGTCCTTCTATTAAAATTTCTTTCTTCATTTCACCATTATAAACTTTCCTCAATAGCAATTCATCATATCTGCTTTCATAATCATATGCTTCTCTAGATTCAACTTTCTTTCTCTTTTCAAGGCATTCTTCATCTACCACTTGCAAATCTTTAATTGGATCTAACAAGGTTGGTTAAAGTTGTAACTTTGTACTTAGTGTAGCATTCTTTCCCAAAGACAATTAAGCGATCATTGTATGTGGAATAAAGAACATTTTCCAACTAAGAGCATCGCTACTACATTAGCCTTTCCTAATCAGTAATAACATCGAAAATCCTTTAGAAACTCAATTCATCTTCGTTGCTTAAATTTTAGATCTCGCTGTGTCATTAAGTACTTCAAACTGTTATAGTCTGTGTGGATATAACACTTTGCACTATATAGATAATGTCTCAAATTTATAATGCAAAATCACAGCCTTCAGCTTATCTTAAGTAGGCTGCCAAATTACATCTGCAGTAATCTGCATCAATTTCATGTTTAGCCATTTAACAAATACGTATTTCCAGAATAAGAATACTTCTTCTTTTTCTAACTTTTCATATCTGACTATCTTAATTTATTAATAACAAACAAAATCCCATTTAATCATAAGCTTATCGTCCTATGACTACCTTTTACCTTAAAATGTGCATATAAGCCTTTACTCTCTCTAAATTTCTTATAACTTATGCTATTATAAGCGTAAGTGTAAATAAAAATGTTAGAGACTAACATCTTATAATTACTATACCAGTTATCTATTATACAGATAACTCATCCTAGGTAGGAGTTAACTACCATATTTATTTCACTGTGTTGTATCCACTATGGGTCTTTTCTTAACCCTCGAAATTCGTCAACTGACAAAATCTAACAGTATTTTATTTTCCTTATAGGCATTAGAGTCTTATTCATACTATTGAGGAGGTACATCAAGTTATGCAAGCAATACATCAGTAACATCACATCCTAGGGGCATGTACACTTTAGCAAAATCATATTGGACTCAGTTTAACCTCCAGAATACACATTAAAGATGTTACTAACTGATTTACACTAATTTTCAGACTTGTAAATTTTTTTATTTGATGCAAAAAAAATTTGATTAAACAACTTTTTCTTGGTTTTCACTAAATTACAAATCTGTCTAGAGTCACCTAGTTTCGGCCCTAAATTGATTGATAAAATACTTTAAGTAGTTATTAAAATGAAAATATAATTCAGGGTGAAAACTATGTGTGCTGCCTAGACACTTTCTTGATTTTAGAATCGCTACGCGGTAAACAACTAAGTTTAAAATCGTTTGAAGCATCTTTTCTAATATTCTTAATTCCTCAAACTAAGCCATGTTTCTAGATCATACAAAATAGCTACATATTTAATATCTATACATGCCCCACTAGACTAGGATGTGGTGATACTTACTGATAATGCAGGCTAACTTGATCCAACAATGTGCAGCTTCTCCTCTGCTATCTAGTCCGAAGTACCTACGTGTGATACGAAACACAAGCTAAGTATAACATAGTGAGGCATAATCATAACAGTGTAAAACAATGATTATAAATAACACAACCCTGCAAAATGGCAAACGATTTCCAATTGCAATTGATAACATTTTATCATGCATGGAACTACCTTACATGTATAGTTCATTAAACCAATATAATATTCAAATCATATGATTCCATTTGTCTTACCAGTCTTGTGTACATTAATCTTTTTAGCTTAACTACCTGCATAAATGCATTTCAAGTATTATAGCCCAAATTACAAAATCATGTGATGCTATGGTACGCGAGTCAGCACGACACCGTAGTGTCTACGACACCGTAACGTCTACATCCCCGAAGCGACTGAGATGAGTACGTACTCAAGGACGCTCTTTGCTCCTCATAATCGCACATTTTGTGCTAACAACACCAAAGTGTCTGAACAACGTCGTAGCGTCTAAGTCGACACCGAAGTGGCTAAACATCACCGAAGTGACTGAAACGCACCCAAGCGCTAAGACGCAGCTGATAAGGCTCTATGGATATCCAACTATACCAAAGACTCTCACATTATTACTCGAGTATAGCGGTGTAATAATTTGTTATTCAATATCCAATCCATGAGTAATATCATGCATAATTCGATAATGGGCAGTTCATAACCAAATATCTAAAATTCGATTTACCTTGAGTAAATCATTATGCTACAATTATTGTATCAATATGCCATTTAATATTTCATGCTATTTGAGTAAATAAACCATCATACATTTTTATTTATACCAAGGCTGACTCATCGCAAGTCGTCCTATTTAACATGTCATAAATACATATAATGCACTCACCTAGGCCATGCATGATATTAGCCTCACTAAGCTATTTCGATACTTTTTCCTTGCTTTCTTTTGATCTGGTACCCTTAGCCTCGTCAATAACTGTACAGTACCATTTGAACATACATGACAATATTCATGTTTGATTTTTAATCTAACATTGCTTAAAAATCTTATACTAGTATAAGTATCCGAATATAAAATATTTCCAAAAAATATTCACTTTTTCCTTTAATAATGACGAATTGTTCATTATAATCCCTAGTGATCATTTTGCACATTTTTCAATTTATTCAAATTCGAATCACAATTATTCAATAATTCCATCATTTTTTCACTAACTTTTATTTAATACCCTTCATCCACTAGCTTTTACTAAAGTGACATTTTAGTCACTAATTTTACACATAAACTTGCAAACTTGTATCGAATAATTAATCCAACATTTCTATAATTTTCTCACATTTTCCCCTACTTTTAGACCAAAGTTGAATTGGTCCTTGAACTAATCAGGGCTATCGAAATGGTCCCTTTCCATTTCCTTTCTCATCAATTTTATCCCTTAGATTCTAATTTCAATTCTAACTTCATACAACATATTCGAATCATAAAATCTCATAATCATAATAATTTCAAAATATTTTCCCATAATTTCTCTACAAGCCAGAAAGGGTATCTATATTTTCCAATGACTTTATTTTAGTCCAAACCTCATAATCAAGCTTCTAAGTTCATAATCTCTTCAAATCCTTTACTAGGATAATTTTCACAATATTTCTCCAAATTTCTACATGTATGCCGAAACGGTCACTTAAAGGACTAGTTGAGGATTTTTCATTCTAACATCAAAATCAAGCTTCTAATATCATCAATCTTTCATCTTCATCGTCAATTTCAAAACCTAAATAAAATCCTAAATTCTAGGGTTAGGGTTTTTAATCCTTAAACATGAAATTAATCACAATCTAAGATTGATTTCATCTCTACAACACTAGATTTGCATAGATCAAGCGTCAATCTAAACATGGAACATGAAACCCTATTTTCTCTCTTCAAGAACATAATCAAATCTTTATAACTCTTGATAAAATTACTATCAAATGAAAGAGAATTGAAAATAGATCAATTTTCTACCAAAAACATACCTTGAATCTTGTTCGGGAGCCTTCAAAATGCTTGGAGAAATTTTGTGTATTTTTCTTTCCCTTCCCATGGTGTTCGAAAATAAGGTTGAAGAAGATGAAAATTTTGTTCATCTTTTATTAATTTATGCCACATGTAATCGATAAATTAAATTTTTTATTCAATTTAGTCCTTATTCCAAAATTAACCTCCAACTGAATCATAATTTACAAGTTGCCATTCTGGTCCAATTCCAACCAAATTCCATTCAACTCTAACCAAACTAGAGTAATGCTTCCACATGGGAAATTACCACATTACCCATGGTACTTTCAAAATATTTCAAAATTGCCATTGTGACCAAATTACCAAAACTAGTCACTTAAATCACTAATTTTGCTGGTTCCCTATAATCATGTATAGATTATCGACAATGGAATAAAGTAACCATTAAGAATAAGTATTCCCTACCAAAGATTGAGGATTTATTTGATTAGCTTAAAGATGCAGCAGTATTTTCAAAGATAAATCTTTAATCAGGGTCATTATCAAATTAAGGTCAACGAAAAAGATGTACCAAAGACATGATTCAGAACTCGTTATGGACATTATGAGTTTCTGGTGATGTTGTTTGGACTTATAAATACCCTTGTTATATTCATGGATTTGATGAATAGGGTATTCCAACCCTATATAGATTGTTGTGGTATTCATAGATGATATTTTGGTTTATTCAAAGACCAAAGTTGAGCATGATTACCATCTTTGTGTGGTACTGCAAATCTTAAGAGATAAGAAACTTTATGCCAAGTTTCTAAGTGTGAGTTCTAGTTGTCAAGAAAGTTTTGAAAGATTAAAGAAAGTTCGGATTGAAGCACCAGTTCTAATTCAACCAGAACCAAGAAAATAATATATTTTGTACAATGATGTATCTCATTGTGGTTTGGGTTGCGTGCTAACGCTAGAAGGTCGAGCGGTAGCCTATGCATCAAGGCAGCTCAAAACTCATGAAAAACATTATCCAATGCATGATTTGGAAATGGCAACTGTGATTTTTGCTTTGAAAATCTGGCGACATTATTTGTATGGTGAAAAGTGTCACATTTACACGGATCATAAGAGTTTAAAGTATCTGATGACGTAAAAGGGTATGAATCTGCGACAACGAAGGTGGGTTGAGTTTGTAAAGGATTACGATGTAGTTATTGATTATCACCCTGGGAAAGGTAATGTAATCGTAGATGCTCTTAGTCGAAAGACATTTTCTGGTTTGCGTATGATGAATGCATAGTTGTCATTGGAACGAGATGGTTCCTTATAGCAGAATTTTAGATAAGGACAACTTTATTGAATCAAATCAAGGAATTACAGACTACAGATGAAAAATGTCTCGAAAGGAGGAGACAAGCTGAAGCAAGAGAAGTACAAGATTATGAGATTAAGCCTAATGGTTGTCTATATTACAGAGGTAAAGTATATATTCCTGACAATGACAATCTGAAGAAAGAGATATTAACAGAATCCCATTATAGTCCATTTACTATGCACCCAAGAAGTAACAAGATGTATCAAGATTTGAGGACTCGATGCTGGTGGCCAAGAATGAAAAGAGCAATCTCGGAATTCACGGTAAAGTGCTTAACATGTCAACAAGTAAAAGCTGAGCATCAAGTACTTTCTGGATTGCTCCATCCTATCTCTATTCCTCAATGGAAATAAGAGCGAGTAACGATGGATTTTATATTTGGATTGCCAACTACACCAAGCAAAAAGGATTCAATATGGGTTATTGTGGATCGACAGACAAAGTCTGCCTATTTTATCCTAGTTCGAATGGATTATTCGTTGGATAAATATGTAGAACTTTACGTTCGAAAGATAGCAAGACTGCATGGTGTTCCAGTATCGATAGTATCGGACAGAGATCCAAGATTTACTTTGAGGTTTTGGGGTGCATTACATGAAGCGTTGGGTACTAAATTAAATTTTAGTACAGCCTTTCATCCACAAACAGATCGACAATCTGAAAGGGTCATACAAATTTTGGAAAATATGCTATGGGCCTGTGTGATCGAATTTGAGGGGTCGTGGGAAAAGTATTTATCTTTGGCTAAATTTGCTTATAATAATAGTTATCAAGCAAGTATTAAGATGGCACCTTCTGAGGCATTATATGGAAGAAAGTGCCAAACTCCTCTTAATTGGTTTGAATTGCAAGATCGAAATGTTTAGAATAACTCAAACATTGGAGAAGTTGACTTAACGCAAGAAATAGAAGATAAAGTAAGGATTATTCAACATAATCTTAAGGCCACCACGGATCGAAAAAAAGCGTATGCAGATAAAAAGAGAAAAGATATCGAGTATGAGGTTGGAGAAAAAGTGTTCCTAAAGGTTTCTCCTTTGAAGAAAGTGCTACGATTCGAGCGGAAAGGGAAGCTTAGCCCTAGATTTATTGGACCATATGAAATTTTAAAAAGAGTTGGACCAGTGGCTTACCAATTGGCATTACCTCCAGACATGAGTAAGATTCATGATGTGTTTCACGTGTCCATGCTACGGAGGTATCGATCAGATCCTTCACATGTAATTTCTCCTAAGAAAAATGAGCTGCAACTGGATCTAACTTATGAAGAAAAACTAGTGAAAATCCTAGCATATGGAGTTAAAGAATCAAGAAACAAGAAAATTCCACTAGTTAAAATCCTTTGGAAGAATCATAAAGTTGAGGAAGCCACTTGGGAAACCTAAAAGAGAATGAAAGAGCAGTATCCAAAATTGTTTGAAAGGAATGTACGTTGAAAAAAAATTCGAGGATGAATTTTCTTAAGAGGGAGGAATTGTAATATCCCAATTTTGTTTAGTGACTAAAATGTAATTTTTGAAAGTTTAGGGGTTAAAGTGTAAACTTTGGAAAAGTTTAGGGACCAAAGTGTAATTTCTAAAAGTTGTGTAAGTTAACCCCATAAATGAATAATTCACCCCCAAGAGTGGCATTTCAGTGTTACCCAGATTTTTCATACGAGGATTATATTATTAGAATTTTTGGATCGAATAAAAATTGTTAAGCTTGCTCAAACCAGAACAGTACATGGATGGGTGAACTGGGAAGGTCTCATATTCAATATTTTGACTGATAAAAAGGATTCATTTTAAGCCAATAATATTCTAAATGGATTATAGAGATAAGATTTCTAAGAGGAAATGTATCCGATAAAATTTCCCGGTAATTATCGGTATATCAGATCGAACTGAAATTTTAAAGACAATTCCAAGAAATTATGGAAAATTCATAAAATATTATTTTATGAATATTATATTACATTTAGTTGGATTCTAACTAGATTTAGTTAGATTTTAAAAGAATGGCAATTTTCAAGTCTTGTTAGTAAATAAAGTCTAGTTGGAGGGCAAATTGAACATTTGCCATGGATGGCATTTTTGAAATATTTTGAAACTTTCAGGGCAATTTTGGAAGAAGATTTACGCATGGATTAAATCATAGCCATTGATTTTTATGAGATTGAATCATGGCCATTAGATTAAAAGGACAAGATGGTAATTACACTAATTAAATGAATTTTAAATTCATTTACTATGGCACTTGGATAAAATAGATTAAAAGATGATAAAAAATCATCTTATTTCTCCAAGTGCTGTTCGAAACCAACAAACAAATAAGGAGGAAGAAGTTTCAAACTTTCAAGCTAATTTTGAAGAATTCATGACTAGTTTCAAGCAAGGTTTATTTAGGTAAATTGTTATACATTCAATTCTCTTCATTTTGATAGTATTTTTGCATGATAAAAGTCAAGTATGAGTTATGTTATGGATGAAGATTGATTGTGGAAATTGAAGTTGATGATGGAATTAGACTTGTAGATAGTTAAATTGATGATTTAAACATGGAATTAAGGTTGAAATTGGATAAATTCCATGTTAGGGATTATGAACCCTAACCCTAAAATTTAGGGGCTTGGATAGAAAGCTAAATTAAGGATGAAATTGATTGAATTATGATGTTAGGAGACCTATTTTAATGATATGTTGAATAATTTCCCAAGATGTAAATTAGGGACTATTTCAAAATTTTGGAAAATTAGAGGAAATTATTGTAAATTTTATTTTAGCATTGGAATCATTGAATTATGGTGAAAGTAGCTTGAATTGGTGATTAGAGACCAAAATGAATTTTTTTTTAATTCAAGGACTAATTCGGCAATTTAGTAAAAATTAGGGATTGATCTTGAATTTATGGAAATTTGATAGAATTGAAGATTTAAGCATGTTATAAAAGTTAAGGGATTGATATGTCAGAAACGAAATATGAGGGACCTATTTTGAAATGAAAGTATAGTGAAGGATTAAATTGAATAAAGTTTAAAAGTTGAAGAAAAATTTCAAGAATGTTAGAAAATAGATGAATGGTTTATTTGTACATGAATTTATGTACAAAAGTGAAGTAGTGACTAAAATGTCACTTTTATAAATTTTAAGGACTAAAAGGTAATAGTCCAAAATTAGTAAATGATTATGGAAATTGTTCAAATTAGGTTTGAACAATTGTTTAATGTTCAAAATGGTCACTAAGGACCTAGGGACCAATTAGGCAACTTTGACGAATATTGGGGAAATTTTCAAAATATTTTATATTCAAATAGTTATGTTTAAGAATCAAGTTAGCAATGCTAGATTTAAGTCGAATACGAGAATGGATGTTCGATTGGTCTTATACAGTTCCAAAAGAGATTGAAGGAGAACCAAATGATAAAAAAAAGAAAGAAAAGGAAACTCGCATAAGCTTAGTGAGGCATACCATTACATGGCCCAGGTGAGTGCATTTATATGTTTTAAATTGCAATTAGGAAGACTAGCGAATAGTCGGCCTGAATTTAAAAATAGTATTGCCTTATATATATGTTGAGCTACTGCATGTTGCAATAATGGTAGATTAAATGGAATATGAAGGATGAATTGTTATTCTAAGAAATGATGATGATCTATGCTTTCCATGACTATTTATGATGAATCATGAAACATGAAATGTCTATTTATATGATTAGTTATGATATTGAGTTGATGATGAAAGAAATGCCCAAGTATTGTGTATGAGAGTCCATGGTATAGTTGGCATGCCATAGAGTCTTTAGCAGCTGCACCCTCATTTTCATGTTATCAAACAGATATTTTGACAAAATAATTATGTCACATGCACCCTGGGGATCCACAGCCACTGTGCCCGAGTGCACTGTCGAGGTGCTTCATGTTTATGGGGAGCAAAGAGTGTCTCCGAGTACGTACTCATCTTCACGTTCACGTTAGACACTAAGGTGTCATTTCAAGATGACTCACATACCACGATCTCATATAACATACTTTCGGCAATGTAAAAGAATCATGTCACGTAAATGAATCACGTCATGTAAACGAATCATGTTACGTATATGAATCATGTCATGAATATGAACCATGTCATGTATATGAAATATGTCATGTATAAGAACCATGCCATGAATACGGAATATGCCATGTATATGAATTAAATCACGTATATGAATCATGTCAGGTAAAAGAATCATGTCATGTAAATGAATCAAGTTATGTATATGAATCATGTCACGTATATGAATCATGACATGTATACAAATTATATTACGTATATGAATTATGCCATGCATATGAATTATGCCATGTACACGTATCATGTTATGCATATGAATTAAGTCGTGTATATGAATGATGTCACGTATATGAATCATGCCACATATATGAATTATGACACGTATATGGATTCTTCCATGTATATAATTCATGCCATATATATGAATTATGCCATGTATATGAAGCATGTCATGTATGTGAATTATGTCATATATATAAATCATGTCATGCATGTGAATTATGCCATGTGTATGAAATATGTCATGTATGTGAACTATGCCATGTGTATGATTTACTCGATAATGATGGAGTACTGGAAACTAGACTAAGTTAGAAAAATTATGACTTGCACATGAATATTGACTGACTTTGAAAACCTTGTTAGGACGAAATTACCTTAGATAGAAACTATGCTAGGTTAATGTATAACATGTATTGTTTTATTTTATGTTTTGATAAATAAGATTATTGCCTCGCTAAGTTCGTACTTAGCGTGTGTTATTTCACACATAGGTTTTCCCAAGTAGAATGGGAAGAATGAGCTATTAAATTAGAAAATCAAGTTACATTAGTAATCACGGTATGTACATCTTAAGTTGTAAGTTTGATGTCTAGTGGGCATGTACATATATGTAGTGGATTTAAAGAGACAAACTGTTTTGTAATCTTAAGTTTATAATGTGTTTATGTAGTATTACAATGTATGAATTTAGAAATTGGTTTGCTATAAATAGTTATATTTTTCGATATAGTTAATCACGTAGTAATTTTAAAATCAAGAAAGGGTCTAGGCAGGGTAGATAGTTTTCTCCCTGAATTATATTTTTATTTCAATAACACATTTATAAGTTTTATAAAATAATTCAGGGTTAAAACTAGCTGTTATAGACTGTCATAGTTTTTAATTTAAAATCGAAAAGGGTTAGACTACAAGATAAAGTTTGAAAAAAATATTCAAGTCAAGTTCTTCTTAATAACTTTGTAACATCTTTACTGTATATTCGGTCTACGAATATATGTTAAGGGTGTTACATTTATAGTGTAGTCAGTTACGACACACGTTTGACCACATCAAAATATGTCACTCACGATGTTGAAATAATGATGATCTCAAGTCTGAGGATCATACATGTAGTTATCACTATGAGCAATGTTGTGACTGTCACATAATAACCCAAGAAACATTCTCATAGCAGGTCAGTCCAATATGTCATTCTCTAACACATACTTATGTGTTGATTTTGACATCTTCATGTCAATGACAACACTTTGTCATCAATCAACTACATAATAGTCTTATTTTATTATTGTTGTCCATGCCCACAATAATACTCGACTAAGTACATTCAAGAATAACTATATTATTCTAAGGACTTTATTATAATTCAATTTATTTATCAATGCATAGAATAAGACTAAAAATAATAATGGCTTTATATTAATAAACATGATAAAATAAGTATGTCTTTTACAACCATCTCATGATTGGTCTTTGGGTATACTCCATCAATCTCCCACTAGCACTAAGACCAATCACTCATGTATTTAATACCAAGAGACTTAGTGTGACGATCATGCTTCTGCTGTGTCAGAGGCTTTGTCAGTGGATCGGCGATATTGTCATCCGTTGGCACTCTGCATATTTCTACGTCCCCTCGATCAATGATTTCTCGAATGAGATGGTAACGCCTAAGTATGTGTTTAGATTTTTTGTTAGATCTGGGTTCTTTAGCTTGTGTGATGGCTCCGTTGTTGTCACAACGTAAATCTATAGCATTTGATATGCTAGGCACAACCCCTAGTTCAGATATGAACTTTTTGATCCAAACAACCTCTTTTGCAGCATCGCTTGCTACAATATGCTTAGCTTCTGTTGTAGAATCTGCTACTGTATCTTGCTTTGAAATTTTCCAACTTACATCACCTTCATTAAGATAAAACACAAAACCCGATTGCGATCGAGAATCATCCTTATTAGTTTGGAAGCTTGCATTAGTATAACTTTTTATACTTAGCTCTTCCTCACCTCTATGATAAGGAATGTATCCTTAGTTCTTCTTAAGTACTTAAAGATGTTTTTGACTGCAATCCAATGACCTTCATCGGGATCTACTTGGTATCGACTTGTCATACTTAATGCATATGATACATCTGGATGTGTACATAGCATGGCATACATGATAGATCCAATAGCTGAAGCATATGGAACCTTACTCATGCGCTCTCTTTCTTGAGGCATTGAAGGACACATTTCCTTTAAGAGTGAAATACCATGTCTCATAGGTAAGAATCCTCTTTTAGAATCTTCCATACTGAACCTTTTCAGTACTTTATCTATGTATGTATTTTGACTTAGTCCTAGGAGTCGTCTTGATCTATCTCTATAGATCTTGACTCCTAATATGTAGGTTGCTTCACCTAGGTCTTTCATAGAAAAACATTTTCCTAACCAAGTCTTTACAGACTGTAAGGTAGGTATGTCATTTCCTATTATTAGTATGTCATCCACATACAATACCAAGAATGTGCCAGTGCTCCCACTAGTTTTCTTGAAAACACAGCTCATCTTCATTTTTAATAAAACCAAAATTTTTGATTATATCATTAAAACGAAGATTCCAACTTCGAGAAGCTTGCTTCAACCCATAAATGGATCTTTGTAGCTTGCATACCTTTTGGGCATGTTTTGGATCGATAAAACCCTTAGGTTGTGTCATGTACACATCCTCATCTAATTTTCCATTATGGAAAGTAGTTTTGACATTCATTTGCCAAATTTCATAATCATGAAATGCAGCTATTGCAAGCAATATCCGAATGGATTTAAACATAGCAACAGGAGAAAAAAATTTCATCATAGTCTATACCATGAATCTGACAAAATACCTTAGCGACCAATCGCCTTTTGTATGTTTATACATTGCCATCCATGTCGGTCTTCCTTTTAAAAACCATTTACACCCTATGGGCTTTATCCCTTCAGGTGGCTCAACCAAAGTCCATACTTGGTTTTCTGACATGGAATCCATCTCGGATTTCATGGCTTCTAGCCATTTCTCAGAGTCTGGGCTCGCCACTTCTTCTTGATAAGTCTTAGGCTCATCTTGGTCCATGAGGAGAACATCACCATGAAATGTGATGAGAAATCCATATCTCTCAGGTGCATTGTGTTCTCTCATAGATCTCCGCAGTGGATGTGTTTCAAGAATGATTGGATGTTCCTTAACTACTTGTGGAACTTGTTGTTGTTCAATCTCTGGTTCAGTGATCTGTGGTTGATTTCGAATTTTCTCAAGTTCAATATTTCTCCCATTTTCTTTTCTGAAAATAAATTCTCTTTTGAGGAAGACTCATGTTCGAGCAACAAACACTTTGTTCTCAGATGGATTGAAGAAATAATATTCTTTAGTTTCTTTAGGATACCCAACAAAATTACACTTATGAGATTTGGGTTCAAGTTTTGTAGACATCTGATGTTTAACATAAACTTCTTGATGTCCTCAAGATAGACAGGGCAATTTCTCTTCCAATGTCCATCATTGTTGCAATGGAAACACTTTCCTTCTTTTGCAACTTCTCCTTTGGGTTTCAATGCAGTCTTTCCTTTGTTGGGCTTTGGCTTTGCCTTGATGTTGGGATTTCCTTTTCTGTTATCCTTTCGGACCATCAGAATGGGCTTGCAGCCAACCTTTTTCATGTTGTTCTCTGTTGTTCTTAATAAACCAAGCAACTGGAGCAACGATTTGTTAATTTCATTCATATTGAAATTAAGAACAAACTGATTAAAACTATCCGACGATGATTGCAGGATAACATCAATAGCCAATTCAACACTTAGAGGGAAACCCAATTTTTCCAGGGTCTGAATATACCCTATCATTTTGAGAACATGAGTTCCTACTGGAGTTTCTCCATCATCTTGCATCGAAACAAAGCCTTAGAGGTCTCATACCTCTCTTGACAAGCTTGCCCCTCATATAATTCCTTGATATTTTAACCATCTCATAGGGAACCATGTCCTCATGTTGCTTCTAAAGCTAGTCATGGTCGCAAGCATCAAACACCCGACATCTACCATGTCACTTTAGTATTTTTCAAAGGCTTTCAATCCATCTTTGGAGGCATCATCTGTTGGCTTTTTAGGGACAGGTTCATCGATGACTTGTAATTTTGGTTCTTGCTTGAGGACAATCTTCATGTTACGAAACCAGTCAAGGAAGTTCAAGCCTTTCAGTTTGTCCTTCTCAAGGACAGGTCGCAATGATAATGAGTTTGAGTTTGCCATAGCAAATCTACAATGATAAAATATGATTTATAGGTTCCTTTTATCATGTTTACAAGGTAATAACATTCCCACTATTAAAAACCCTCAAAATTGAAAAACATGCTAAAAAGTATTTCTAGTGGGTAAGGATCCGTATTTCATTTCATCCTAAGTCAGTTTTGGCTTTACTCCTAGAATTCAATTATTTAGGTAAACAACACTTGCTAATTACATCTCATGTAATTCCTATATTTGGTGAACAACTATTGTTCCTTATCATCTCATGATTATCCAAATCATTAGCCTTTAGGTTTCTAATATCATTAGGACAACCTAGTTTAACCAATATTACAACCAATGAATATCACTTGCTTATTCTTCGCATTTAACCAAGATAGATATAAGTACTTCACTTTGGCAAAACCTACATAGTACCGATCGAGGTTTTAACGAGGGCAAATATTGGATGGCTAGTTTCATTAAATATGAAGGGTTTTTTTGTTATATTAATCTCACCATTCAAGTATGATCTAATCAATTACCATTATGCTAAAACATACATTGTAACACATATATGTAAAGCAGTAAATATAAATGCAATGGTTATAGCCCGTAAAACTAAGGTGGCCCATCCCAAGCCAATGGGAAAACCAAAATAAACTAAAGATAGAACTTGCTTATCAAGCATCTAATCCACCTTTGATCGGCCCATCATTCTACTCATGTGATCCACGCTTTCTCCGCAAATATTACAATTTTTAGAAACTCGTTTTACATATGAGGGAGTAAGATGAGAAGAGAATTACAATAGATGAAAGAAAAGGCCGGACACACAGTCTGCATTTGTAAATATAAAACCAAAGTAAATGGGCTATTTGGCTATAATCATGCATTTCAAACACTATGCAAATTATCCAAAACATAAACATGTTTTATCTTGTTAATTATAATTACCAAAATAGTTCCTACGACCTTTGTTGCCTACGCGGTCTGGCAGATCCGGTGCTACCGGGTTCGCCCGTAGAGTACGGGCCGATGGCCCCGGTCTGCCGAGAAAATTTTAAATTTTAGCACTTCGATTACTAGAGGAAAAAACTCACGATTTGATAACTTTTATCAACATGTTTGTGTTTTTAGGATTTTTCAATCCCTAAGGTTTTTCGCACTTGAACAACCATTGTTCTTCTGTCGAAAATGAACCGCATGTTCATCATGTTAACAATTAACGTACGAACATTAAAACCTTACAGCAACAAACATGTGATTAACGTTTAACCATCGATTGTAAAAACTTATTTAAAACAGATTAATATATTAACTGTGACTGAATTCAATTTCTTTGTTTTGCACAAATATTAGATACTCGTCCAAATAGAAAAACAAAACATGCATCTCATACAAAAAATATCCAAGTATTTAAGTCCGAATTTGTATCGTGCAAGTGGCTTTGATACCACTGTTGGGAAACGTTGGTACACCCCATGGCGCAGCAGAAAAATTATCTGACGTATTCTGCCAATGATCCATGCACGAGGAATGAATTTGGGGTGAAAAGGGATGAAATTTACCTTAAATAAATCTGAAAAATCACAGGGAGTTAGGAGAATCCAATTCTTCTAGCACGATATCGAATCCAAGTCGTCACAATAGCGTTCCGACCTCTACGCAGTCCACCCGAATGAAATGGACAATATTTTGCTTCTCTAACTGTTAGAGAAGTTTTTCGCTAAAGGCATATCTCGACTACTAGACCTTATACCTTTATCTAGCATTCAAAAACCTAATTCTAATTAAATTTGAATTCATTAAATATACAATATATTTAACCGAATATAATTAAATATGTAGAATTTGATTCTACTTTAATTAGGTTTATTTAGAGATATATATTTTAATAGTATTTGATAATTACAATAATTATCTAGTATTAAAATATATATAAACAAGATTATCTATAATTACAGTAATTATAATAATTTTAGTTTTTACTTATTATGTGTACAACAAGTTTATACACATGCTATCAAGTCGATATTTGTTCGTTTCAATCATAGGGTGTAACCCTTGTAGGTTCATGTAACGTTAGCAGTAATATCTAGAACAATTCTAATATTAGAAGCAATGAGTGGTATCTAGCAATGCATCATTGCAACCTAAGTTATAGAAAGTTGTGGTTCGACATAACCTTTTTTTTCGTGATTAACTATTTTCATGTATTGCATCCTTTTTCCCTCATATCTATCGGACACAAGTCATGGAATAGTCACACTTGTATAGTCCATCTAATATTTCTTGATATCTTGAGTAGACTATTATAAACGAATAACTATGATATCTCATATCAATTTATTCGAGCATGGCCATGCATTTTCTAGTCTCACTCAATCAAGTGGCCTATGATAATACTCTATTATGTAGGAGGGACAAATCCTATCTTGGTCAACCATATTCTCTACATTGATTGCGACATATCCAATATTAGTCTTTATAGTGTAGTCAGTTACGACACACGTTTGACCATATCAAAATATGTCAATCACGATGTTGAAATAATGATGATCTCAAGTCTGAGGATCATACATGTAGTTATCACTATGAGAAATATTGTGACTGTCACATAATAATCCAAGAAACATGCTCATAACGGGTCAGTCCAATATGTCGTTCTCTAACACATACTTATGTATTGATTTTAACATCTTCATGTCAATGACAACACTTTGTCATCAATCAAATACATATTATTCTTAATATATTATTGTTGTCCATGCCCACAATAATACTCGACTAAGGACATTCAAGAATAACTATATTATTCTAAGGACTTTATTATAATTCAGTTTATTTATCAATGCACAGAATAAGACTAAAAAAATAATAATGGCTTTATATTAATAAACATGATAAAATAAGTATGTCTCTTACAACCCTCTCATGATTGGTCTTTGGGCATACTCCAACAGAGAGTTGAACATGTATTTCCTCAGAGTTGTTTGCGATGGTTGATATTTCCTCTATGTAAAATAAATAAATGATCATGGACCATGTAATGGGCTTGTGAGTGCGCAATTTCATTGGGATTACTTTATGTAATGGTATAATTCTTGGTGGATATCAGTTGTTACTTTTCAACAAGATGAGATCCAAATAAAAGTCTCCTTGGTTTGTTTGCAAGTTGGGTTGTATGGCACAGTGGCGTGTTCATGTCACCTTTAGCATGAGATTCGAGGTTGTTGATGGAACCTTATTCTTTGGTGTTTTTTTGTGATGACAGATTTGAGTGGTTGTACAAAGGAGGTGTTCTACAGACACGTTATAGTTAATATTGTAAGTCCCTTGCGGGAATAGAGTTGGTGGAAGCTAAGTTAGTTATCGATATGGGTTACTATGCCGAGTTTAAGGTAAATGCTTGAGTCGAGTTGAGATGTCATTCGTTTTAAGAACTCTTGCACCGAGCAAGCAATGTTTTAGTTAGGGGATACTGTTAGAGTTAGAGTCTCCTTAAGGGAGCCACCACAGAAAGCATTAATTCATTTTGGATGCAATGTTTGTTTGACATTCTGTTCATTTTTTATTGGGTGTTGTTATGGAAGGATTTGTGTGCAACAATCTCTTAGGTTCTACAGCGTAAGTTAAGTTTGTTTGATGACGTATCTATGTGATGTTTTTGTCAAAACACCATTGAGTTTTGGCTTGTCGTCTGTAATGTAACAAGTGAGGGTGGAATCATTCTATGAGAAAGAATCAGTTGAGATCATGGTTGTACCCCATAAAAGAAAAGAGTCATGTCTAATAATTGTCGAGAGAGATAGAGTAGCGCATCGGGAAATCTTTGAGGACGTCGAAGAGTTGTAATGGTTTTAACATCTTCTTTTGGCTTATGGATACAAAATTTGAGGACAAAATTTCTTTTAAGGAGGGGAGAATTGTAATGACCCAATTTTTGGGTTAATAAATCGAGTCTTGGACCCGGGTTATGGGTCGATAGTTGGAAGCCCATTAAATGGGTTATTGGGTTTTTGGATGGAAACTTTAAGTTGGGCCCATGTTTGGTGGAATAAAAATAATAATAATAAAATAAAAAAGGGGTTTTGAATTTTAAATAGGCTTGAGTGGGTAAAAATGTGAGTGGGGATATTATGAGGAGAGAGAAAAAGGAAAGGATGAGAATGGTAGGAGACTAAAGAAGAGAGAAAGTTTAAGGGTAAAAGATTCAAACTCCGATCTATGGAGATCTAGCTGCCCGTTTGTAACAGCTCCAGCACCATCGGATTCCTCTCGCCGAGATGCAGTCGCCTCGTCATCATCGTCACCGCCACTTGCTGGGGTAAAGAGAAAAAAAAGGCAGTGATGCTGGAATGCCTCCAACTGTCGTGAATTACCGCAAACGGAGGCTACCATTGGAGTTAGCCGCCTCAAAATAGCCGGTCTGGAAAAGATGGCCATCATCCACTGTTGGAGAAAGCCCCACTTACCGCACACGCCGCTGACCTTGCATGGGTGTGGTTTCGCATCTGATAACCAAGTCATCGAGTGGACTCGGCTGAGTTGGGTCAAGTTAGGTCGAGCTGACTCAGACCGAGTTGGGCCAAGTTGACCCAGCCTGAGCCTAGTAGAGCCGGTCCAACTGAGTTGTCGTTGAGCCGCCAGTCACCGCCGTTGACCGTGGGACACCTTACCCGAGGGTTTTTTGACGTTCCAGATTTATTGGCGTAGTTTGTTTTGCCAAATTCGAACCTGGTAAGCTATTTTTATGCATTTGACCTTGTGAATGGTATAGGACATGCATGGAATTAATGTATTTTTTGTATTTGTTGATATACGAGGATTGTTCGATTGTGGATATCAAATCAAGTAGAATATTCAGGAAGTTCAGATGAGGATTTTAGCGATATCAGCTTAAGGTTAGTACACCTCGAACTCCAAAATGCTTTATGAGCATCATAAGTGTAACTTCTTTGCATGTTAATTGTTGCAAATTAGGAGATGAGTAATAAGCATGTGTTGTAAACCCCTCAACCCGGCTAAGACGCCCAACCGAACCGAGAGGACTACATTAGGTTTGCCGAAGCAAACTGGAGGAAGATTACAAAAATCGGTCCAATTTTTTCCTTTTTATCTTATCTAGATGCATATTATAAATCCTAAGTGTACATACTTGCAACCGGAGAAATTACAAAGAAAATGGATCATGGAAAGGCCTCCAATTGCATAACATACATTTCAGGGACTGAATTGCAAAACTAACAATTTTAGGGACCAATGCTAAAATTAAAGTTACCAATCCTCAATTAGTCTAATTTCATGCTTACATGTCAAATTTCATATTATTACGATCACCCAAGCTCATACAATTGCGTTCACAAAACTCAAGGACCAAAATGTAAGAAAATAGAACTTCAGAAAATATCAAATAACCAACTTAACTACCACCGTACCGGTACGGAAAAGGGGTGTTTCGATACACGTTGGTTATTTCAAAACCCCATAATTCCAGTAGCCAATTTATGTTTCGATATGCCCCCGCGTATCGAAATGCCCTTCAAAAACCATTAGACCGTATCGAAACGCCTCACCGAGTACCGAAACACTGACCAATTTTACCTTGCCCCATACCAAAATAGCTGCCCGCGTACCGCTACGCTAAGCCTGGAATGGCTTACCCATACCGAAACAGGGACACCCGTACCGGTATCTTTGGACCTGTAATGTCCCAAATTGTTGTGAAAACACATTTTGATGATTTCCAAAACACACCAACATGCTTCAAACACTTATACAACATCACTAAGATACATTACCAACCAATACATCACAGATTGAACAACCATTCATGGCATTCATACTACTCAAGACATCCTATAGGCATGCTTCCTAATATCATTTCACCAATCAACCAAAACTCACATTTGGTACATTTAAGACATATTCGACATGCTTGCACATTTATAGCATCATACCAAACTTGCTTGAATCATCAAACCATGGCAACCAATCAAAATCAACTAGATGCATACCCTAGCACTTGGCTAGCAACATCATAGGCAAAATTCACCCAAGCTCAAACAACATCAAACAAATCATAAAAATCCAGCACTACTCATGCTTAATACTCATGGAATAACAGAAATACAAATCCCCAAAAATATGGCGAACACATTGCCTTATTAACCGAAAACATAAACCGAGTTCATACTCAAACTAGTTCTTGTACTTAGATCACTTTGGCCTTGCCCTTGCAGCCCCAAACTTTAGTGCTCTGTATCATTAAGGAAAAGAGAGCGTAAGCACACCTGCTTAGTGAGGATGCTCATAAAACAATGATGAATTATAACCCTTGAAAGCTAAACACTTGTTTTCAAACCACGCTTAGGACCTAAGCAAGTTCCAATGATTCCAAATCAAACATGCATATCGACCATATGCACCACATTATAATCCACATGCTTAAATTCCCAAAACATTATAAACAAACCGTGCTTAATTTCCAAAGCATTATATACAAAACCATGCTTAAATTCCAAAGTATTATATACAAAGCCATGCTTAAATTCCAAAGCATTATAAAATAAGTTCAACACTTGAATTCTCATATATTGGCATTTATAGTGACCCCAGATAGACGATCTTTATCCTTGGATAGTTTACCACTACCCTTGATTAGCCGACTTCTAATCTTTAGTTAACCAACCGTTAACTTTACAATTCGGATACACGGACCTCTCATGATAGTCAACCACTACCATAATCCACTCCATGTCGACCACATGTTATAAAACCCTTACCGATCACAAGACATAACGCCCTTGCCGACCGCAAGATATAACATCCTTACCAACCGTAAGATCTAATGCCATTGCCAACTGCAAGATATAACATCCTTACCGACCATAAGATGTAACATCCTTACTGACCGTAAGATGTAACGCCCTTACGACCGGAAGATATAACATCAACAAGGGGAACCGACCACTCAACCCACGTGACGACTTTATTGTTCGAGCAGTCGATCGCTTACCTCAAGGACCCTTAACCACATCGATTTTTAACACATTATAGTGCACTTCATCCTATGGCATGCCAACTATATCCGAATGTTTTCTCATCATGCCACATAGCCAATATATCCTTTAAAAACCATTTACTCACTGTTTTACAATGCATTATACAAAATCACCACACATGCAAATCACATTGCCAAAGCAATAACACCATTCCCGACCGGAATGAAAGCCAATGCTCACAAGCATTTCTTATACTTTTAAACCCCTACATATGTACTTAAGATCATGCATTTCCAATAAGTAAATCAAACCATGTTTACGACCAAAACATGAATTGCACATGCACATGCACATATTCGAACCGATATTAAAGAGAAAATGAGGGAAAACTTACTTCCGAGTTTAGGTAAGTGTTTCAAACTTATCCTAAACTCCCAACAACCTTTATTAAACCTTTTAAAGGCGTTTAAACTAGTTTTCACTCAACGATACGCTTCGCTTTGCTCGCCAACGCGAATCAAGATTTCGGCAAGCCACAATCAACTTCAAGCTTCGTCACTTTGATTATCCCCTGTTTTTACCACATAAAACCAGAGGCCAAATGCATCATTATGCATTCAAACCATTGCCTACAAGCAATTATCCGCAACTCTCATGTTGCCCACTCAAAACTTATCTGAAACATACCAAAATCATCATCAAACACTTTCGAAACTTAACCCAACCTTATTACAACGATTCAATCCATCAAACATCATCAATTAACACTTAAAAACCCTTTCCCAACATCCTTTTACTTCCAGCAAAGATTAAACCCAACTATGACCCCAAAAACTCTTAATTAACCACCTTAAACATTAGAGATTCAACTTGTTTCGAGATTGCAAGATTAAAACCAATTTATTAACTCAATTAAACATCAAAATCATGATCTAATCTGATCAAAATCACAGCAAAAAATAACAAGTACGAAGATTCATAAATCGCATCAATCAAACCACAATTAAACCAAATTTTCTTTAATTAAACTATCAAAACACATTAGAAAACAATTGTAAAGGATCAAGAACTTGGGAATTTCAGTAAAGAACCTTTCATTAGAGGAGAAGAACGAATCCTTACCTCCAATGTTGATTTCTCCCCTTAATTGCTTAATAAAACATGAAAATCAAGATAATAACAATAAGTTTTTGATGAAAAAACATTAAGAAATCAAAACCTTTGATTTTTACCTGAAGAAATTGAAATTGGAAAGGTGTTTGGCTAGAGAGAAATTGAGAGAAAGAAGTTGCAAAGTTTGTTACGTGAATTTTGTTAAAAGTCTAAAATATGATTTATTAATTCTCTCCACTTTTAAACCCTTTTAAAACCCATTTAAAATCAATTAATTAAAGGGAGAAATCTGTTAAAAATATCTAGGATAATTAGCTCCTTAAAGATTCTATGTTTTGATCCTTTTCAAAACAGTCATTAAAAATAGTTTTCAAAGTTTGCATTTTGGTCATTAGTCCAAAATGTCCAATTTCCAAATCTCATTTTCCAAAATTGATTTTACCACAATCATCATTATACTAAATAATGATCTTACCAAATTTTATCACCTTTAAAAATATTCAATCCGATTAAATCCTAAAACTAACTCGAACCTCTACTACCGGTCCACCGGACCTTCGAACCAACCCTCAAAACATCCAAGCCCAAAACTGGGGTGTTACAACTCTCCCCCTCTTAAGAAATTTCGTCCTCGAAATTTACTTGGAGGAAACAAATGCGGAAATTGCTCCATCATGTTTGTCTTGCTTTCCCAAGTGGCTTCCTCGACACCAGGTGTTGCCACAAGACCGTAACAAGCTCGATCGTCTTGCCACGAAGAACTTTGCTGCTGGAATCAAAGATTTCCACCGATTCCTCATCATAGGACAAATCTGACCTTAACTCAATATGCTCCACCAGCATAACATGCGAGGGATCCAACTGATACCTCCGCAGCATAGACACATGGAACACATCATGTATTTTCTCCAACTCGGAAGTTAACCACAACCGATAAGCCACAGGACCAACACGCTCAATAACCTCGTATGGTCCAATAAACCTCGGACTAAGCTTACCCTTACGTCTGAATCACATCACTTTTTTCCATGGTGACACCTTCAAAAACACGTCATCGCCCACCGCATATTCAATTTCCCTACACTTCAAATCCGCATAAGATTTCTGTCGATCCGCGGATGCTTTTAAGCAATCACACACAAGCTTCACCTTTTCATCTGTGTCTTTTAACACATGCGGCAAAGAAACATGTTTTTCACCTACCTCAGCCCAACACAAGGGCATACGACACCTCCGGCCATACAATGCCTCATACGGCGCCATATGTATACTCGCTTGGAAACTGTTATTGGACGTAAACTCAACCAAAGGTTAATGCTTCTCCCAGGTTCCTTGGAACTCAATAATGCAACATCTCAACATATCTTTAAAAACCTGGATAACCCGCTCAGACTGACCATCCGACTGAGGATGATACGGGATGCTGAAATTCAATCTCGTATCTAAAGGCCAATTCAAACTCACCCAAAACCTCGCTGTAAACCTTGGATCCCTATCCGAAACAATGGACTTAGGTACCCCGTGCAAATGCACAATCTCGGTAATGTACAAATCTGCCAACTTGTCCAGCGTATACATCGTATGCACTGGCAGAAAATATGCACACTTCGTAAGTCGATCCACAATCACCCAAATATAATCTTTTTTAGCCGGTGCAAAGGTAATCCTGACACAAAATCCATGGTGATTATCTCTCATTTTTATTCCATAATTCTTAACGGTTGCAACAACCCAGATGGAAACTGATGCTCAGCATTGACTCACTGACACACCATGCACTTGGAAATAAACTCAGCCACATCCTTTTTCAAACCAACCCAGTAGTACGCTTCTTTCAATCCTCGATACATATTAACACTACCGGGATGTATAGTAAATAGACTAGAATGTGCCTCCATCAAAATAGTATGCCTCAACTCCGAATCATCCGGCACCACTATTCGACCCTTGAAACACACAACTTTATTATCATTAAAATGAAAATCCATCGGATTACCCTTTGATCTATCCTTAACATGCTCCACCAAAGAATCATCGCACGGTTGTTTAGATTTAAACATCTGTGACAATGTAGGCTTAACTTGCAACTTGGCCAACAACCCACCTTCCCGTGTCACACTTAACCTTGCAAACATAGCTCTAAGCTCAATCATAACCTTACGACTCAACACATCTGCAACCACATTGGCTTTTTCAGGATAATACTCGATCAACAAGTCATACTCCTTAAGCAACTCCAACCATCTATGTTTCCTAAGATTCAAATCCTTTTGAAACATCAAATACTTCAAACTCTTATGGCCCGTATAAACAACACACTTCTCGCCATAAAGATAATGTCTCAAGATTTTCAAAGCATACACCACAGCCGCAAGCTCCAAATCATGAGTTGGTTATTTGCACTCATGAACCTTCAGCTGTCTCGCCGCATAGGCCACAACCTTACCATCTTACATCAGCACACAACCCAAACCAACGTAAGATGCATCAATATAAACCACAAACTCCTTCCCAGATTAAGGTTGAATCAACATAGAAGCATGTGTAAAAACTTACTTCAACTTCTCGAAACTATGTTGTTGCTTCTTCGTCCACACACAAGGAACATTCTTCTACAACAACTTCGTCAATGGTGCCGCAATACTAGAAAACCCATCAACAAAACGGTGGTAATAAGCCAACCCAAGAAAACTGTGAACCTCTAAAACAGATTTAGGTTGCTTTCAATTGAGAATAGCCTCAATTTTCTATGGATCAACACGAATACCCTCCGCGGAAACCACATGACCAAGGAACATCACTTATTTAAGCCAAAACTCACACTTGCTCAACTTAGCGTACGATTGATTATCCTTCAACACTTGCAACACAATTCGTAAATACCGATCATGTTCATCCTCGTTACGAGAGTACATGAGAATTTCATCTATAAAACCACCACAAACTGGTCAAGATATTCATAGAACACCCTACTCATCATAACCATGAACGCAGCCAGGGCATTCATCAAACCAAAATGCATGACCAAAAACTCATAATGCCCGTACCTTGTACGAAAGGCAGTTTTGAGCACATTCGCATTAAACTATCCTTCTCTTCTACAAAAAGAATCGGAGCACCTCAATACGAAACACTCGGCCAGATGAACCCATAATCCAACAACTCCTGAAGATATGACTTCAACTTCTTTAATTCTTTCGAAGCCATCTTATAAGAAACAATGGACATCGGTGCCGTACCCAAACGCTCTTAATTCCAGGATTCATCACAATAGCCAAATAAGCTTGGCAACCTTTTTGCACATCCTTTTCGCTGAAGTAGCTGAAACTACACTAAACAATAATTTCATATTCTCGCCAACTACCATAACTTCACAATCATTGGCTAACCTCAAAGAAATCCTTTTGGGATTCATAATCCACAACTGCCTTGTGCTCACTCAACCAATCCATACCTAAGATGACATCAAAGCCGTGGAATGGTAACTCCATTATATTCGTGGCAACTCATGACCTTACACAACCAAGGGACATCGTCTATACAACTTATTAGTGTTAACCAATTCTCCAAAAGGACCAGCTACCAACACCACACCGGCCTTCGAGAAGCTATCCATAAGTGTGGACATATGTATGCATGATTCATTATATGTCATCCTAGATTTCTATGCATATGGATGGAAAACCTCTAATGTCATGCCCAAAGCTGTATGCATGTACTGACATATTTAAATATTTACATATAAGTGTTTTTTCACTGTGCGTGATCAACATCCACACCTGCATATAACATTCTCAGTACCAAAATTCTTTCTATCACGAGGAAACGCTCTAGTAACCCTCAATTCTTGGGCAAAACACTTTCTCAGTACCATAGCACACGAGAACACCACCACTCTGACCACTAAGCAAAAGTAGGTATTTTGAGAATACCCAACATGTCTACATCTCGAACGCCACTAGTATATTTGACGCTTCCATAAATAGCCATATCGGCCAACGGTCTAAAACCCAACTAGCGCTAACCATGCTAGAGCCCTAGAAAAGGACTCTTAGGTGAACATAACAACAACCCGTCCACCACTATGATTGTGACCTGACTTGTATCACTTATCACGCGATCTCTCATACACGGCAACTAACATGCCACCCTACAATAGTGATATAAACTTGCACTTCCTTGTATCTAGATATTGAGGACCAAGATACTTCTTCTTAAAAGCTCTCTGAAAGAACTCCCAAGACACAACCGCCTTAGGGACACTAGCAACCATGGTCACCCACCAATGATAAGCATCACCTTGTAACAAGGACACAGTGTAACCCAACTTGCACACATCGTTGCAATCCATCAAACTCAAAATATGAATTATCTTTTCTAGCCTTCTCTCGGCTATTTTAGGGCTCAGACCCCCAAATTCCTCACCTCTCAAACTGGGAAAATGTTCCAAGGCAAACCTTGATTAACCACCATAGCATGTGTCGTTGCTTGCACTTGCACTCCAGCCATCGCTGCCTGAAATACTCTCGTCATTGCCTGGATTAACGGGGTCAAATCACCAAAACTAACCCTTGTAGATCTTGAGGTACATCACCTACCCCAACGTCAACAGGAGGAACCAACGGAGGAGGAGTTAAGGTATTATGAAGATTCCTTACAACATCATTATTCTGCCAAAACTTGGCATTACCAGCCGTCGAATGAATCTTAAGTCGAGCCATGTTAACAAAAGCATCAAAACACATTAAAGCCAGGCTAGCCTTTGGCAAAGGATCCAAGTCAACCTTATAAAACCCTTTTGAAACCTCGGTAATAGGCATTATGTTCCCATTTCGTAAATAACATGATATTAAACAATCACCGTACATATACACAATCACCGTGCATAGCAAAAATCACCAAATAATCAAACAACAACATCCTAACCTTTCAAAAATTGGCTCTTATACCAATAAATGTAACCCCTTCGACCCGGCCTAGACACCCGACCGAACCGAGAGAACTACATTAGGTTTGCTAAAGCAAACTAGAGGAAGATTACAAAAACTAGTCCAAATTTTTTCCTTTTTATCTTATCTAGATGCATATTATAAATCCTAAGTGTACATACTTGTAGCGGGTGAAATTCTAAAGAAAATAGATCATAGAAAGGCCTCTAATTGCATAACATACGTTTCAGGGACTAAATTGCAAAACTAACAATTTTAGGGACCAATACTAAAATTAAAGTTACCAATCCTTAATTAGTCCAATTCCATGCTTACATTTCAAATTTTAGATCATTACGATGACCCAAACTCATACAATTGCATTCACAAAACTTAGGGACCAAAATGTAAGAAAATAGAACTTCAGAAAATACCAAATAACCAACGTAACTGCCACCATACCGGTATAGACAAAGGGTGTTTCGATATGCCTTCGTTATTTCAAAACCCTAGAATTCCAGTAGCCAATTTCCATTCTGATACGCCCCTGAGTATTGAAATGCCCATCAAAAACCATTAGACCGTATAGAAACGCCTCCCCGAGTACCGAAACACTGGCCAATTTTATCTTGGCCCGTACCAAAGTAGCTGCCCGCACACCAATACACTAAGCTTGGAATGGCTTACCTATACCAAAATAGAGACACTCGTACCAGTATGCCTGGACCTGTAATGTCCTAAATTACTGTCAAAACACATTTTGATGATTTCCAAAATACTTTAACATGCTTCAAACACTTATACAACATCACTAAGATACATTACCAACCAATACATCACTGATTGAACAACCATTCATGGCATTCATTCTACTCAAGACATCCTATAGGCATGCTTCCTAATATCATTTCACCAAACATCCAAAACTCACATTTGGTACATTTAAGACATATTCAACATGCTCGCAAATTTATAGCATCATACCAAACTTGCTTGAATCATCAAACCATGGCAACCAATCAAAATCAACTAGATGCATACCTTAGCACTTGGCTAGCAACAACATAGGCAAGATTCACCCAAGCTCAAACAACATTAAACAAATCATAAAAATCCAGCACTACTCATGCTTAATACTCATGGAATAACAAAAATACAAATCCCCCAAAATATGGCGAACACATTGCCTTATTAACCGGAAACATAAACCAAGTTCATACTCAAACTAGTTCTTGTCTTTGGATCACTTTGGTATTGCCCTTGCAGCCCCAAACTTTAGTGCTCTGCGTCATTAAGGAAAAGAGAGCGTAAGCACACTTGCTTAGTGAGCATGCTCTTAAAACAATGATGCATTATAACCCTTGAAAACTAAACACCTGCTTTCAAACCATGCTTACGACCTAAGCAAGTTCCAATGATTCTAGCTCAAACATGCATATCGACCATATGCACCACATTATAATCCACATGCTTAAATTCCCAAAACATTATAAACAAACCATGCTTAAGTTCCAAAGCATTATATACAAAACCATGCTTAAATTCCAAAGCATTATATACAAAACCATGCTTAAATTCCAAAGCATTATAAAATAAGTTCAACACTTGAATTCTCATATATTGGCATTTATAGTGACCCCAGATACACGATCTCTATCCTTGGATAGTCGACCACTACCCTTGATTAGCCGACCATTAATCTTTAGTTAACTGACTATTAACTTTACAATTCGGATACACGGACCTCTCATGATAGTCAACCACTACCATAATCCATGTAACACCCCAATTTTGGGCCTAGGGGTTTTGGGATGGTTTAGTCGGGCCGATGGACTAGAATTAGAGATTCGATTCGGTTCGGGTTTTAAATTTGATTGAATATTTTTATAAGGGATAAAAATATGGGAAAATAGTCTAAAATCATTATTAATTAAAAAATGATTTTGGTGAAAACAATTTTGGAAAAATAAATTCAAAAAAGGGACATTTTGTGTTAGTGACTAAAATGCAAAGTTTGCAAAAATATTTTTAGTGGCTATTTTGAAAATGGGTCAAAACTTTGAATCTTTAAGGAGCTAATAATCCAAAAGGGTTTCATCAGATTTCTCCCTTTAATTAACTATTTTTAATTATGTTTTTAAGAGGTATAAATAGTGGAGAAAATTAATTAAACACAATTAAGCTTTTTAAAAGAATTTCACGTAACTAACTTTTTAACTTCTTTCTCTCAAATTATCTCCAGCCAAACACATTTCCAGCTTCAATTTCTTCAGGTAAAATTAGGATTTCAAAGAGTTTTTGATTTCTAATTGATTTCTAAAGCTTTTACATCAAATACTTATTGTTTCTACCTTGATTTTCATGGTTTATAAAGCAATTGAGGGGAGATATCAACATTTGAGGTAAGGGTTTGTTCTTCTCCTCTAATGAAAGGTTCTTTATTGAAATTCGTAAGTTCTTGATCCATTTTTTATGATTTACATTGGGTTTTGATTAAATAAACTCGGATTTATGGTTTAATTGATGGTTTATGATGAAAAATTGAAGAAATTCATGGTGATCTGTTTTTGCTGAGTTAAGGATTGGTTTATACCTTGATTTTGATGTTTAATATGATAATAAAGTGAGTTTTGATGATAGAATCCCAGAATCTATTGAATCTCTAGTTTGTTAGATTAGTAGTTAAGAGTTTTTAAGGTGTTGAGGTTAATTTTTGGTTGCTGAAGGTATAAGGTTGTTTTATGTTGTTTTTTTTTTTTACTTTAATTGATGTTATTTGAAGGTTGGATTCATAGTTGTGGGCTAGGTTTAATTTTTGGTGAATCGATGATGTTTTCAGATCATAGGTTGTGGTGTTGTGGGGGATTATAGTTAGATAAATGTTAATTGATGGTTGTTGTGAGTTTGGATGCATTATAATGCATTGGATCCTCTGTTGTAATGTGTTTGAAATAAGGGAAGTTAATTTGAAAGTGAACCTTGGTGTTGAGGAGTTGCCGGAAGCTTAATTTGGCATCGGCAAGAGAGGCGTTGCTTTGTCGGTGAGTGAAACTGATAATAATGGCTTTTCAAAGATTTGAAAAGGTTTAATGAGAGTCTAGACTAGGCTTGATGCGTTGGTCTAAGGCTCGAAAGTAAGTAAAGAGTATTTCTCTCTCGATTTCGGTTGGCAAATGATTTATGAATGCACTTGTTAAATGATTGTTTACCTCCTATTTATGCATGAAATGGGCATGGTTCAATGCTGGGAATTGATATGAAATTATGTTAGATGCATTTGGAAAGTAATACATGATTTTAAAGAATGTTTATGAACATGGCTTATGCATGATTTAATGCAAAATGAAATGATTTGAATGATGCATATGAAAACAGTGAGGTATGTTTATAAAAGTGGATTATATTAGCAAGTGGTGAATTGAAAATGTTATCGGATATAATTGGTCGGCCATAGGATTTAAAGTGCACTATAATAAGTCGCTCGTGGTTCTAGAGGTAGTACGAGAGGTACTTACTCCGATCATGTGAACCCCAATGTTGTTGAGGTAACACTTAGATGGCTTTTACTCTAGCCATGAGCTGTAGAGGTTGATGTGTCGAGTGTGTGAACTCCACGTTGGAGGATTAGCCTTGGTAGTGTAGAGGTGGTGCATGTGTTGTACAACTCCATGCTAATGGGTTGCAAGAGATTGCGAAATCTATTTGGAAATCCGTGTATCCGATGTTAATGATGATTTATGGAAAGGATGTATATGGTAACAAATCGCTTGGAAGCCAATATAATGTTTTAAATTGTATCACGTTGATAGATTGGTTTGAATGATGTGATTGATACGAGTTATACTCCTTAAGCTTTGCATATGGGATGTTATGCTTGGGTAGGCTTAGGTGGAGAAATTTGTATATGGGAATATGCTGTGGAAATCCATGATACATATTGCATATGGTTTATTATGCTGGTTTTGTAAAGATTAAGTGCATGTTTTGAAATAGTGGCATGATTGTTCTAAAATGGTTTGAAATTGCATTGGATGATGTTTTGTATTTCGAGCGCTCCTCACTAAGCAATGATTGCTTACGCTCTCTTTCATCATCAACACAGTTTGATTGAGAGCAAGTGTCCTAGCAAGCAAGGAGGGAGTTCTCAAGACTTGATTTACCAAAGTATGTTTGGGTTTTAAAGTAGTAATAAAGAGAATGTGGCTTGAATGTTGTTGGGAGGGTTTGAGTGTTTAATCCTCTGTTTGAGCAAATTTATAATGCTATCTCGGACTTGCAATAAGGTTGACTTGTTGGATTTGACATATGGTTTATGCTTTGGTTGCTTGAGTTCTAGGAAACATGCCTATAGTTGTTCTTTGAAGCATGTTGACTTGAGATGTTAGCTCACATGTGATGTGTGGTTGGGATGGTTTCTTAAATATGCTGGTTGTGTGCTAGGGGCATGTTAATGTGTTTTGGATTGATGGAAACCAGGCTAGGCAGCCAAAATGAACATTTCTGGACCTGGCGTATCGGTACGTGTACCTCTGTACCAATATGAGTGGGAAAAGGTACACCTACGCATATCGGTATACGGGTATGCGAATCGGTACGGGACAATGCATTTAAGCCGAGTGTATCGGTACACGGTTCTACGTATCGGTATGGGGCATGGTATTTTGGCTTTGGGGATCGGTACACGGGTTTGGGTACCCGTAAGGAGAGCAATATATGGTAAGGTGTACCGATACGCGTAGGTGTACCGGTACGGTATTGAGCTACTGGATTTTCAACTCAGCCTTGCGTATCGATACTTACCCTTCTGTACCGATAACGCAAGCACTTAAGCTAGTTGCTGAGTGTTCTGAAGTTCTATTTTCTTGCATTTTAGTCCCTGAATGTTGTTGAAGTAATTGAATGAGTTTGGTGATCATATTGGGCTAATTTTTGACATGTAAGCATGAAATATGTTTAATTAAGGTTTGGTAACATAAAGTTTGGGTAAGTCTCTGTGTTTTGCTAAAGTTTCATTTTGGTCCCTAATTAGGGTTGTGGCTAATTGGATATTGCTACGATGTCCAATTGAGATGAGTGCTCACCTATAAATAGTATGATTATGTAGGAAACGTTAATGCATCTAGACAAGATAAAAAGAAAAAATAGATAGGTTTTGGGTTTAATCTTTTCAGTTTACTTTGGTAAACCTAATGTAGCTTCCTCGCTTCGGTCTTGCGACTAGGACGGGTCGAGGGGGTTACAATCCACTCTATGCCGACCGCATGTTATAACACCCTTGCCGATCACAAGACATAACACCCTTGCCAACTGCAAGATATAACATCCTTACCAACCCTAAGATCTAATGCCATTGCCAACTACAAGATATAACATCCTTACCGACCATAAGATGTAACATCCTTACCGACCGTAAGATGTAACGCCCTTACCGACCGGAGGATATAACATCAACAAGGGGAACCGACCGCTCAACCCACGTGACGACTTTATTGTTCGAGCAGCCGATCGCTTACCTCAAGGACCCTTAACCACGATCTATTTTTAACACATTATAGTGCACTTTATCCTATGGCATGCCAACTATATCCGAATGTTTTCTCATCATGTCACATAGCCAATATATCCTTTACAAAACCATTTACTTAATGTTTTACAATGCATTATACAAAATCACCACATATACAAATCACATTGCCAAAGTAATAACACCATTCCCGACCAGAATGAAAACCAATGCTCACAAGCATTTCTTATACTTTTAAACCCCTACATATGTACTTAAAATCATGCATTTCCAGTAAGTAAATCAAACCATGTTTAAGACCAAAACATGAATTACACACGCTCATATTTGAACCGATATTAAAAAGCAAAAGAGGGAAAACTTACTTCCGAGTTTAGGTAAGTGTTTCAAACTTATCCTAAACTCCCAAAAACCTTTATTAAACCTTTTAAAGGCGTTTAAACTAGTTTCCACTCACTGATACGCTTCCCTTTGCTCTCCAACGCGAATCAAGCTTCTGGCAAGCCACAATCAACTTCAAGCTTCATCACTTTGATTATCCCCTGTTTTTACCACATAAAACCAGAGGCCAAATGCATCATTATGCATTCAAACCATTGCCTACAAGCAATTACCCGCAACTCTGAAGTTGCCTACTCAAAACTTATCCAAAACATACGGAAATCATCATCAAACACTTCTGAAACTTAACCCATCCTTATTACAACGATTCAATCCATCAAACATCATCAATTAACACTTAAAAATCCTTTCCCAACATCCCTTTTACTTCCAGCAAAGGTTAAACCCAACTATCACCCCAAAAACCCTTAATTAACCACCTTAAACATTAGAGATTCAACTTGTTTCGGGATTGCAATATTAAAACCAAGTTATGAACTCAATTAAACATCAAAACCATGATCTAATCTGATCAAAATCCCAGCAAAATAGAACAAGTACGAAGATCCATAAATCTCATCAATCAAAACACAATTAAACCAAATTTTCTTTAATTAAACTATCAAAACACATTAGAAAACAATTGTAAAGGATCAAGAACTTGGGAATTTCAGTAAAGAACCTTTCATTAGAGGAGAAGAACGAATCCTTACCTCTAGTGCTGATTTGACCCCTTAATTGCTTAATAAAACATGAAAATCAAGAGAATAGCAATAAGTATTTGATGAAAAAGCATTAGGAAATCAAATGGAAATCAAAGCCTTTGATTTTTACCTAAAGAAATTGAAATTGGAAAGGTGTTTGGCTGGAGAGAAATTGCGAGAAAGAAGTTGCAAAGTTTGTTACGTGAATTTTGTTAAAAGTCTAAAATATAATTTATTAATTCTCTCCACTTTTAAAGCCTTTTAAAAACCACTTAAAATCAATTAATTAAAGGGAGAAATCTGTTAAAAATATCTAGGATAATTAGCTCCTTAAAGATTCAAAGTTTTGATCATTTTCAAAACGGTCACTAAAAAAAAATTTCAAAGTTTGCATTTTGGTCACTAGTCCAAAATGTCCAATTTCCAACATTTTCCAAAATTGATTTTACTACAATCATCATTATACTAAATAATGATTTTTCCACATTTTCCCAAATTTTTATCACCTTTAAAAATATTCAATCCGATTAAATACTGAAACTAACTCGAACCTCTAATACCGGTCCACTGGTCCTTCGAACCAACCCTCAAAACATCCAAGCCCAAAACCGAGGTGTTACATGTGTTGATGCTGATATTTTGAGGCTTGGTAATTATTTAGATGGTTGATGAGCTTGAGAATGTTTGAGTTATTATGGGCTTAGAGACCATATAGGATTGTCTGAATATTCGTATGATTATCTAATTTATGATTGATATATGATGATGCCTTGTGTGCTAGCTGAATGAATTAATATGTTCGATTGAATATTGGTTAGGGGCAATACTAATAAATACTCGATTAAATGTTTATGAATCTAGAGTGTATATTCGAATAAATGGGTAAAAAGCCGATAATTAATATTAATGAATTAAATGTGTTAGCCACACACTTAAATGACTTTCAGAAACTTTAGGGACCGATTATTGAATTATAAATATTCATGATTCGAGGAATTGCGTGAACCTGTGAATAGAACATCTGTACGAGCTTAGCTGTATCGGTACATGATTGGGGTACCGTATTGATACTCATATTCGAGTACTGGTCCTCACTAAATTGAATAATTTATAAATGCAAATTAAGGATGGAAATTAGTGTATATGTTAATAATTGAATTATGCCCGAATAAATGAAATAACGTGGACTACTAGAGATAATGAATGAGATAAATTATACACTTCTCCATAATGTATCAACAACTTGGTAAAGCTTGGGTGATTGCTTGTAATAGTAACCTCAGGGGTCCTTGGTGGATCATATGTGGTTGTGCCATGTGTGGGCACTTGTTTGGTTATGTTTCTTTATTTGGTGGGATCTGGATACCTAGTGAGTGAGTGTTGCAACACATGAAGGTCACTCGATGTGAGATTTCGAGTGATGAAATAAAGGTCATCTGATGTGAGATTCCGGGTGATGATATTTGTAACACCCAAACTTGGGCCTAGATGTTAGCTAGATCGATTAGACGATTCAGGGGAACCAAATTAGGCGATTCGACCTAGTTTTGGGAATTAATTCTTAATAAATAGTTTTTGGTTAAAATAAAATATGGAAACAATGCTAAAAAATGTTTGAATAATATTCTATGGATTTTAGAAAACTCAATTTGAATAAATAAAATCGAATTTTGGGACATTTTGGTCTGGTGACTAAAATGTAAAGTTTTCAAACTGTTTTGGTGACAAATCGTAAAAGGGTCAAAACTTAGAATCTTTAAGGAGATAATTTACCAAAGTTTTTAATTTGATTTTTCCTTAATTTATTCTATTTTTAAATGTATTTTAAAATGTTTTTAATTAAAAATAAAGATATTTGATTAAAAAGATTTTAATAACCAATTTTATTTTCTTATATAACCAGTTTTGCTCTCAACTTTTCTCTCATCTTTCTCAGCAGTCAAACTATCAATTTCATTCCAAAATTCTTAGTAATCATTCTTTTTTTGATTTCCTTTTTATTTCCTAAATTATTCCTTTGATTCTTACACCAATTTCTATTTGTTTTCTTGGAGATTTCACTCAAACTTTGCCAATTAAGGGAAATTAGCAATTAGAGGTGATTTTCGTTTCTCTCCTCTAATTAAGGGTTCTTTATTACAATTTCTAAGTTCTTTATCCTTTACAACTGATTTTTGTTATATTTCTATGATCAAATCATGATTATAATGTTTTAATTGAGTTTTGGTGAGAAATTTGATGAATCTTGTTATGAATCTGTTTTGCATTGATTCTAATTGATTTAGATCATATTTGGAACATGTTTTAATGTTATGAGAAAAGATTAATAAAAGGAATCCCAAAACTAAGTGACCTACTAATTTTCTAGGTTGTAAATAGTTAGATTTTGAGGTGATCTTGGTGTTAGAAGGTTGCTGGAGGTATAAGCTTGTTATAATGTTGTTTTTGGATGTTAATTGATGATGTTAAGATGTTAAAATGGTTAGGTTTTGGCTGGTCTGTGTTTATGTTCAGTTTGGTGTTGTTTACGTGTAACACCCTGGTTTTGGGCTTATATGTTTTAAAGGCTGGTACGAAGGCCCGGTGGACCAGAATTAGAGTTTCGGGTTAGTTTCAGGATTTAATTGGTTTAAATATTTTTGAAGGTGATAAAATTGAGGAAAAATATTCTAAAATCATTATTATTTATATTAAGGATAATGATGAAATCAATTTTGGAAAATAAGATTTGGAAATCGGACATTTTGGCTAGTGACCAAAATGCAATTTTTTAAAATTGCTTTTAAAGGTGACTAAAATGAAAAGGGTCAAATTCTTAGAATCTTTAAGGGGATATTTTACCAAGTTTTTTCTGATGATTTCTCCCTTAATTAAAGATATTTTAACATGTGTTTTAAAGTTAATTAAAAAGGGACTTTTAGCTAAAAAGTTAGTTAAGCTTTTTAAAGAAAATTTACGTACCTTTTTCTCTCAACTTTTCTCTCCATTCTCTCCTCATCCAAAAACTCAAGTTTCCATCAGAATCCAGAGGTGAGAAGTCTTTTAGCTTGTATTTGTGATTTTTAATTGATTAATTAACATTGTTTTTACAAAATCTCATTCAAATCTTGTGTTTTCTTAGCTTTTATCAAACCAATTGAGGGAGAAATCTCACAATAGGGGTAAGGTCTATGATCTCCTCTATTGTATGGTTCATTACTAAAATTCCCAAGTATTTGATCATTGATTTATGAGTTGTAAACTGATTTTAATGATTTATCAATGTTTGATTGAGTTAATTAGGTAAAATTGATAAAACAAGGTAATATTCGAAGTGGATCTGATTTACAGTGTTTAAGATTGATTTAATACCTATTTTGGATGTATTATGATGTTGATAAGTTGTTTTTATTAATAGAATCCCGAAACTCTTGGATCTCTAATTGTTTAGGTTGTTAGATTTGAGTTTTTTTGATGATATTCAAGTTTAATCTTTGCTAGAAGTAAAAGGATGTTGGGAAAGGGTTTTTGGATGTTAATTGATGTTGATTGATGGGTTGAATCATTTTTTTATGGCTGGGTTAAGTTTCAAAAACGTTTGATGATGATTTCAGTTTGTTTCGGATAGTTTCTAACTGGGCAACCTGAGAGTTGCAGGGTTGCTAAGCTTATTTAGCTATTGTGGTGAGTCATGAGGTTAAGGGTGTTCCATGAATATTTTGATCGGTTCGTGGTGGTGTTTATAGATGATATTCTCGTGTGCTCTCATACCGAGAAAGAACATGATCAGCAATTGCGGGTTGTGTTGCAAGTGTTAAAGGAAAATCAGTTGGGCGAGTGTGAGGTTTGGCTTAAGGAAGTGGTGTTCCTTGGTTGTGTGGTTTCTGTGGAAGGTATTCGCGTTGATCCATAGAAAATTAAGGCTATTTTCAATTGGAAGCAATCTAAGCTGTATCGGAGGTGCGTAGTTTTCTTGGGTTGGTTGGTTATTATTACCGTTTTGTTGAGGGGTTTTCGAGTATTGCAGCACCGTTGACAAAGTTGTTGCAAAAGAATGTTCCTTATATGTGGAGGGATATGTAGCAGCACAGTTTTGAGAAGTTGGAAGAGGTTTTGACACATGCTCATGTGTTTATTCGACTAGAATCGGGGAATAAGTTTGTGGTTTATAGTGATGCATCGTACGTTGAGTTTGGTTGTGTGCTGATGCAAAATGGTAAGGTTGTGGCCTAGGCATTGAGGCAGTTGAGGTTCATGAGCGCAACTATCCAACTCAATATTTGAAGCTTGCGGCTGTGGTTTTTTTCCTTGGACATTTGGAGGCATTATCTTTATGGCAAAAAGTGTGTGGCTTTTCGGATCACCAGAGTTTGAAATTTTTGATGTCTCAAAAGGGATTTGAATCATAGGCAACGTAGATGGTTGGAGTTGCTTAAGGATTACGACTTGACGATCGAGTGTCATCTTGGTAAAGCCAATGTGGTTGCGGATGCATTGAGTCGTAAGGTGGCGGTTGAGCTTAGAGCTATGTTTGCTAGGTTGAGTGTGACACGGGAAGGTGGGTTGTTGGTCGAGTTGCAAGTTAAGCCTACATTGTCACAGATGTTTAAATCTAAACAACCATGCGATGATTCTTTGGTAGAGCAAGTTAAAGACAGATCGGAGGGTAATTCGATGGATTTTCATTTTAATGATAATGGAGTTTTGTGTTTCAAGGGTCGAATAATGGTGCCAGATGATCCAGAGCTGAGGCACACTATTTTGACTGAGGCACATTTCAGTCCTTTGCTATGCATCCCAGTAGTGTCAAGATGTATCGCGGGTTGAAGAAGGCATACTACTGGGTTGGGTTAAAAAAACATGTGGCTGAGATTGTTTCCAAGTGTATGGTGTGTTAGCAGGTCAAGATTGAACATTAGTTTCTATCCGGGTCGTTGCAACCACTAAAAATTCCAGAGTGTAAATGGGAGAGAATCACTATGGATTTTGTGACGGGGCTGCCGTTGACACCAGCTAAAAAGGATTCCATTTGGGTGATTGTTGATCGGTTTACGAAGTGTACGCATTTCTTGCCAGTGCACACGACGTATACTTTGGACAAACTGGCAAATCTGTTCATTGGTGAGATTATGCGCTTGAACGGGGTACCTAAGTCCATTGTGTCTGATAGAGATCCGAGGTTTACAGTAAGGTTCTAGAGGAGTTTACACCAGGCTTTAGGTTCGAGGTTGAGTTTCAGCACCACGTATCAGCCCCAGACGGATGGACAGTCTGCGCGGGTTATCCACGTTTTGGAGGATGTGCTGAGGTGTTGCATTATTGAGTTTCAAGGAACCTGGGATAAGCATTTACCTTTAGTTGAGTCTGCATATAACAATAGCTACCAAGCGAGTATACAGATGGCACTATATGAGGCGTTGTATGGCTGGAGGTGTCGTACGCCCTTATGTTAGGCTGAGGTAGGAGAAAAGCATGTTACCTTACCGAATGTGTTGAAGGACATGAATGAAAAGGTAAATCTTGTGTGTGACCGCTTGAAAACAGTTGCGGATCGGAAGAAGTCTTACGCGGATTTGAAGCGTAGAGCAATTGAATATGCGATGGGCGATCGTGTATTCTTGAAAGTGTCACCATAGAAAAAGGTGATAAGGTTTGTGCAGCAAGAGGTAAGGCTAAGTGATCCAAGGACATTTACAAGTTTGAGTATAAACTCGGTTTAAGCTTTGGTTAATAAGGCAATGTGTTCGCCATGGTTTTGGGAGTTGTAATTCTGTTTCCTTATGGATTTTGAGTATGTTTCTATGCTGGATTTTGAGGATGGTTTGATGTTGCTAAGTTTGATGTTAATCCTTGCTTATGGTTGTTGATGAATGGTTGCTTAGGCATGCATTTAGGGCTTTCTTATTGGTTGCCATGTTGTGATGGTTGAACAAGTGTATTATGCTGTGTTAGTTGTGCTGATATGATGCTTAAGCTGTGTTTGGCCTATTTATGCATTTTGGTATGTTTGGCAAAGTGGAAAAAGAAGCATGCCTTTAGAGTAATCCTCTGGTAGCTTGAGATTGTTTTGGGATGTTTAACCCTGGTATAAATGTGATCTTAGAATGAGTCGATTTTTGTAATTTTCTCCAGTTTGCTTCTGCAAACCTAATGTAGTTCTCTTGGTTCAGTCGGGTGTCTAGGCCTGGTCAGGGTTACATTACGAAAGTTTTAAAGAGGCGATTGACGTATTTTAGTGAGACAAAGTTATGGGGTTGTGCTGTTGTGTTTAGATATGCATAGAAGTGCATTAATCCTCTATTTTTGTATGGGTAAAGCAGGTGAGATAAATCCTTCATCCATTTGAGAGGTTTCAGAGGCTTTGTAAGCTTGATTTCGCATCGACTGGTGGAGCATTTGGTTGTCAGTGAGTGGAAACATGGTTTACTACTTTTAAAAGGTTTGAAGATGATTTTTGAGAGTTTAGATTAAGTCTAAAACACTTGTCTAAGCTCAGAAGTAAGTATTGGTTGATCTTGATCTCGTTTTCGGTTTCGCAAAATACAATCTCATGTACATGTTTATGGTTTTGATTACTTACTGTTATATGCATGTTTTAGAAATGAAAGATGCTGCAAATGATCATATGTGTTGATTATTGAGTATAACAAATGGTTTATGAAAAAAGTTTTGAGAATGCTAGAATACATGGTTTAATGTATTGGAAATCAGTTTGATTTGATGCATATGTAAGATAGTAAGGTAATATGGTTTTATAGAGTATATTAGCAAGTGGTTAAGATTAAAAGGTATCGGATATAGTTGGCTAGCCATAGGGTTTAAAATGCACTATAATAAGTCACCTCATGTGTGTCAAGGGGTCAAGAGTGTGCCATGCTCCACCATGAGAACCGCAGAGTGCCAATTCTCCCGCTAGTGGATGTATCATGAGAAATAGATTATATTTTGTTTATACATGAGATGCTCTTTAAACTTGCTATTTTGAGAATTTGGCATGAGAAAGCTTAAATTGAGGTTTATGCTAGAAATCCATGATACATGTGTTGCAATTATTTAAAAGTGTATATTTGTAAAGATTATAGAAGCATGAGATGTTTTGGCATGAGCTTTAATACTTACTTGAAAACAAATTGATTTTAAATGCATTGATAAGTGTTTTTGAGATTATCTCACTAGGATTTATAAGCTTACACTTTCCTTTCTCATCAATGCAAAGAAGTAGACCTTTCGGACAACAAACAAGTAAGGGGCAATCCAAGAGCAAAGTAATTTCAAGTTAGATTTGATGTTTTGGACTTGTATGATGTTAAATATCTTGCTTTGAGGGGTTGGGACATGTTTTACATGCTTGGGTAGAGATCATGCCTATAGGATCCTTGTTTGGTTATGATATTTTGTGAATGATCCTCTACCATGCTTATATGATTGTGGAAAGGTCGCTTGAAATGTTATATGATGAGTAAGTAATGTTTGGAGTATGTTAGATTGAGCCAAGGTGTCATATGTTCAACCAAGAGGTCATTATAGGCCAGTTCGTACATGTACAAGTCCTCAGAGATTAGTATGTGGGGCCTATCTCGGCTCAATCCTGTGCAAAATTGCACAGGCGTATCGGTACGCCTAGCACCGTATCCGTACGCGTAGCTAAAAATTAAGCCTGGTGTCGATACACGGACAACCGTATTGGTATGCCCTTTAGCCACTAGAATTCTCTGTTTCGAAATTGAATACCCGTATCAGTACGCCTGAGGATCGTACTGATACCCCTTTGTAAAATACACCCGTTGGATACGGACAAGAGTCGTACCGTTACGTAGGCCGTTAATTCTAGTATTTGCTTTTTGAAGTTTGAATCTTTGTAGTTTAGTCCCTGTTTCTTGATCATGCAATTAAATGAGTTTGGACGATTATTTTGAGTTGAAACTTAACCGGTATGCTTGTAACCTGACTAATTAAGGTTGGGTAACTTTCGACTTAATCAAGTCCTCATAATTTTTAGAAACTGCAATTCAGTCCCTGAAGTACGATCCTATTCAATTGGATATCAATTCGACGCCCAATTGAGTTGTAAATTTCACCGCTGGCAGTATGATCACCTTAGGACCTAATAATGCATTTAGATAAAATAAAATGAAAAATGGACTGTTTTCAATGTAATTCTTTCAGGTTTGTTTCGACAAACCCAATGTAGCTCGCTCGGTTCAGACTGGCGACTAGACTGGGTCAAGGGGGTTATAATATTTGCTCAATGCGAGATTCTGAGCCCCACTCGATGTGAGATTCTAAGTGAAGACTCGATGTGAGATTCTGAGTATAGCCGTTTGGTGTGAGATTTCGAGCAGCTCGATGTGAGATTCCGAGCATGGGTAGGTCTCCCAATGATGGGTGACATTGGGCCTTACTCTTGATTTGTTTTATTGATGTGCTTATGTTATTTGAGATGTTGCTTATATGCTTGATATGTGTTTAGGCGATTATGGTAGCGCCACATATTATTTATCTCTTCTTATTGCTCGTACTAGCTTGCATGCTTACGTTTATGATTAGTATGAAGTATAGTAAAGTATATGTGTACCACATAGCTTTGTAAGCTCAGCGCTTGGAATCATTGTTTTCGTGTGTAGGTTGAGTGTTGGATCGTGGGATCAAGGAGCATTATTAGATCAAGATTCTTGTACATAGTGATCTTCAGAGTACAGTATTTGAGTTTAGTGGGCTATGTATTCATAGGACCTTACATGTTGGAGTCGATATCTTCTTATTTGAAATTGTATTAATTAAACCGTACATTCAAATGTTTTTAAATTTAATATGGAGCTCCTTTGTACTATTTTGATTTCTTATCTAAATTCACAATTGTTGGCTTTAAATGTTTTTATGAATTACTTGTTGGACTAATCCAATTTGAAAATTTTTATGGTTTTGAGTTTGGACTTGAGGCCCAAATGTGACATATGGATCGAGGGTGTTACACGTGCCACTCGGTTTGGGCTAATGAGGAGACTCTAGGTGGCGGATTTGAGCAGGAAAATGGATTCAGATCCAAATTTGCTTTAGTTGGGTTGTTAACAGCTGTAAATGAACTGGACTTTGGGCAAGAAAGGGTTTAAAGTGGGATTTGGGGCTTTTATCATGTAAATGGACTTGTAAGATGAATACGTGAACTGAATTTTGGGTTAACCCAAGCTTGGAAGAACCCTCAAACACTACCTTCTTGCCATATAAATATGAAAATGAGACAATACTTGAGATAACAGCTTGAGGTGGACTTAGCTACGAAAATACAACCTTAAAGCCAAGGGGAAGCTTCTTACAAGCCTTGAATACCAAAAATCCATAAATGACAAACTCAACTTCTTGAGAAGAGAAGACCACTTTCATGAAGCTCCTGGAATGGTGATTAATTTCTCCTTCACTCATAAACCCCAAAATCAACTCTTGGTAGGTAAAGATTTGAGCTTTGGTATAGAAACCCAAGCTTGGAGAAGGATAAAATGGTGTAGGAGAAAAGAAGAGAAAAGATGAAGGGAAATGGGTGTCCTCACCATGTCCTCCCATTCTCACGTATAAAACAAAGGCCATAAAGGGGTAATCAACCCTTTATTTTAAAATAGGGTCAAATTACAATATAAGCCCCCAAGGTTTTTCCTCATTTCTAAAAAGGTCACTTACAAGGCCCAACAACTCAATTCTCATCCAAACAAGCCTAAATTTGGCTTAAAGGGTCTAATTATTCAATCCAACACGAAGACCCATAACCCGGGTCAACGCCCATATGTTGACACAAATATTTGAGTCGTTACAATTATTTTTATACTATATATAACTAAACCATAAATCACAAATTCTAAACCTCAAACTTTACACTTTAAAGCCAAAATCATAAACCTTTAGGATAGGGTTTGAGGCTTAAAGTTTAGGATATGGGGTCCGTGGTTTAAAGTTTAGAGTGTGAGTTTGAGGGTTTAAAGTTTAGGTGTTGGGGTTTGGGTTTTAGAGTTTGTGATGTAGGGTTTGGGATTTATGGTTTAGGGTTTAGTTATATATATTATAAAAATAATATTTATAAATATTATATATAAATTATAAAATATTATAAATATTATAAAATTATATCAAGAGATAAATAAAATTAAGTTCAACTGTTGTTGTATATATATATATTATTAGCATTGAAATTATAATAACAATCTAAGTTGGCATGATGGTTAGGTGTTAGCTTTCAAAACGACGTCGTTTGGGGTTATTTTTGGCATCAAAATGACATTGTTTGGGGTTATCTCTCCTTTATATAATTGATGACGGAGTGTTTGGATTGAAGCCAAAATCTAAGTTTAATATTATAATAGTATCGATTTATAGTTCAATGATATTTTCGATACACATAATAAAATTCAATGACATTTCTATAGTATTTTTGATACATATGTTAAAGTTCAGTAACATTTAGTGTAGTTTACATTAATTTTTATTGATTTGAAAATTGACTAAATTAATCGTACTTAATTTAATTCAATTAATAATTAAAAAACAATTCCATTAACGACAAATTTTAAGAGTTCAATTAATATAATTTTAATTAATCCAATTCGATTATTTGTTAAAGACCCATAATTACTTCGACATTTATCGATTCTATTTTCTAATATAATTATGGATATCAAACCTTTGCTGATTCTATTTAACAAGCCTTTTGTCAACGAGTTTGGGACACTTGAAAAAAATTCAATAACAACGAAGTAGAAAAAATAAAAGTTGGCCGGGCCCCATCTATAAGCAAAAAAGGCCAGCAAAATACACGTGGAGGAACTATGATCACGTCACGTTATAATGTATGTGTCAATCATTCATTGGAGAACGTGTTTCGAGTCTTGACTCATTACAAAATTTAGAAATAAATTAAAAAATAATTTTTTTCTATATAATTATGCAGGCCAAGGCAATAAAGCAATCGCTCAAACCCTAGGATAGTTAGATTCCTTTTCATTTGGCTCAAGCTTCAGGTTTCTCTTTTCCTCTCTTCTTTTGATCAGGTATTTTTTTCTTCTTCTTTAATTTCATACATCTATTTTTTTGCTATTTTTTCTGATTTTTAAATATTATTTTTCGGTCAATTTTGCTTTTTTGATTTTGATTTCATGAGCTTCTTCCTGGAGGCTGATTATTTATTAATTTTTTTTTCTAATGTTAGATTGTATTTATGGATTTTAATATTGTGATCGGATTCGTGTTTTCATTATTTTCTTATCTGTTTTCCTTTTTGTTGATCGAGTTTATTGCAAGAAACGATCTGTTATTTTTTTAGATTTTGATTGGATTTGGAAAATTCTAGTCTTATTTTAGCTTCTTACATTTTTATTATGTATTTATTTTTATGAGTTACATCCAATACCTCTTTTTGTAATTTGGGTTAAAATATGATTAATATCCTGATCTTACTTATTTAGTTTTAGAATATATAAATTAATGTATCAATCTGAAACCAACATTTGCTTGCAGTTGCAGGTAATTCTTACTGATTTTCTTGTAGGGTTATTAGGGAGACAAACAGAAGCGAGCTCTTTCAATTTTGGGATTTTACATTTTTAATAGGAGGTATATCGGTAATTGTTTTATTGGAATTTGGAAGTTAATTTTCATCTAAAAGCTGTAAAGAGGAAAGGAGCTTCAATCGTGAAGCCTAGTCTTCGTGATCATGCCTGTATCTGGAAAGGATGAGGTGATTTCTAATTTTCCCTTTTCAATTACTAGAACGTAAGCTTAGCGAAAGTTTTTTTTTTTTTCTGTTAGAATGTTGATTTATTTATGTTTTGTTGGTAGGTGGGGGTTAAAGCCAGTGTTGGGCAGTTTAGTGAATACACTGCTGGTATTCCTATAAAGAAAAGGAGGTTTCCGTTTATTTTGTCACCTTCTCAACCAGCTGAAAATTCGCCTTCACTACCAACTGAAAACGAATTGGAGCAGAAAGGATTTTCTAGTCCACTTCGAGGTTCAACCGTTTCTAATGATAGTACTGTTGCAGCCTGTTCAGATCCCACTGATGTTTTATTGAGTTCAAATACCAGTGATGTAATATCCAGTTCGAGCACCAGTGGTATCACAGGGAGTTCGAAAACCTATGTTATTAATGCTGATGGTGTTACAGCTGGTAGTTTTGCTGCAAGTTTTAATACTTCTGATGTTGTAATGAGTTCTACTAGTGTTGTAGCTGGTTTGAATTCTGGCAGTGTTGCCGCAAGTTCTAATGCTTCTAGTGTTGCCATGAGTTCTACAGCTATCAGTGCTGCAGCTGGTTTGAATGTTGGTAGTATTGCCGCAAGTTCTAGTGCTTCCGGAGTTGCAACGAGTTCTACTACTATTAGTGTCACGGTTGGTTTGAATGCTGCTAGTGTTGCGGAAAGTTTTAATGCTTCCAATGTTGCCATGGGTTCTACTGCTATTAGTGTTACGGAAAGTTTTAATGCTTCCAATGTTGCCATGGGTTCTACTGCTATTAGTGTTACAGCTGGTTTGATCGTTAGTATGGCTGTGAAAAATCCTACGGCTAGTAGTGTTGCAGAAAGTGCCTTGTCAAGTGTTTTGAGCTTTTCTGATGCAAGTGAGAAATCTGTACTCGAGAAAGACAGGAGAGCTTTGGATGATACAAATGGTAGCATGGTGCAGGGTAATACTAATCTGTTTAGGGTAAAACTTGAAGAACGAAGCTTTACAGTTCACTCTGGGTCTTTGGCTGATATCGACAGCAAAGGGGCAACCGGAGCATCTGAAAATATCCCAAGGACATCGGAAAAAACTGAATTGGACTTGGTAGGCAATGATCCTCTCACCTTCAATATAGGGAAAGATATATATAGCCAGAAAAATGCAGCAGATGGAAGAATCAGATCACAATTACCTCAAGTTTCTGGGAACCCTGTATTATCATTAGGTTTAGGGGAATACCTTTCAACTACGGCTAATGGAAATAATGAGCAAGGTTTTCGGAATCAGGAAACGGAAGAACCTGTTTCCTTGAATCTATCTTTAAGCAAAGTAGACTGCAGGACTGGACTGAGATGTACTAAAGTCCAGCCCAATACTAAGGGTGCTAATATGCTTGCTGACAGAACAAACTGGGATTTGAATACGACAATGGATTCTTGGGAAGGTCCTGGTGGTGATGATGGTGCAAGTAGAATGACTACCCATATGGATGATATAAAGCCGGTAATTTGCTCAGCTGGGATGCCTGCTGCAAATATGCCTGCACAGCAGCAAATACGGGAAGAAATTGTGCGCAGAGCAAAAATTGAAATGTCATCTATACCATCTTGTCAGCAGTATAGCACTGAGGATTCACTTTGTTTGGGCCTCACTACTCCTTATCTTCATTTGAACCCCAATGAAAATCCATCAGGTTCATCAGTTAAAGTTGTAAATATCAGTTCACCTGGGGAGCCAGTATCTGCCGGCAGGCCAAACATGGTTAACTACAAGCCTGTAAAATCAGAACCACGAGATGAGAGTGTCAGAGGTGATTCTGCTGGAATTAAAGCCAAACCTACGGGCTTGTTAAATATCACACAGGTGAAGTCTGAAATGATTGAAAAGCTGAGTTCAGAAAAGTTAAAATCTTCAACTTCTAGTACCTTAAATTCAGTTGACCCTAAATCTGCAAAGCCTGAACCAGTGTGTGAGAGTAACAAAGAAAAAGTAGAGAGAATGGAGGGGCCAATGAATCAATCAGATGAGCAAATGCTAGCAGTACCTACATCAACTGATCTGTCATTGCATGGGGGTGTTGCAACACATGCGGAACGTTTTATGCAAGCTAATGAAACTGAGCTTGGTGGTGAGGGCCAGGTTGATTCTAAAATAATTTATTCTGCTGGACATGATGTTAATGAAGCAAACATTGCTGGTACAGTAGGTAACTCTACTTCCCAGAGTAAAAAGGTTGAAGATCCTGATCATTGCAGACTGAAATCCATGGATGTGCAACTGCCTGATTCAAGGGGATCAATTGAGGGTTCCGTAAGTGATGAGGAAAAAATTAATTTATCAGGTGATGTTCTAGAGGAAGATTCATATGGTTCTGATTACCAGTTGGATGACAAACAAGAGTTTGCTGCAGCTATGGATATAGATCATGACCTTAGAGCAGAAGATGACTTTGAAGATGGTGAGGTCAGGGAACCTGTAGAGAATACTGAGATAGAGCTTCCAATATGTGAGAAGCGAGAGACGGGAAATGGAAATAATGCTGATACTGTTTTTAAGGATTTTGTAGATCCATCTTCATCCTCATTCAGAGAAAGAGAAACTCATAGAGAAGACCCTGGCTTAACAGGTAGTGATAATGCTAATGAATTCATTGACACATCTGTCAATAAGGATTCAACTACCGAATCTGATAAAGAGGTCTGCACTCAAGAGCCTTCAGCTGTTGAGATGCCTTCTAGTCAAATTGACGAAAAGAGATCCCTTAAAGCCATACCAAGACAATCACAGGATATATCTGGAAAGGATACTGTTAAAGGGCAAGAGGGAGAACAGACGTCTATCCAACTTGATGATTCAAGAAGTTCAGAAGAAAAAAGAAATTCTGTTTCACTGAAGGTAGAAGCGTGTTCAAATGTTGACGATGAAGGTAAAGATGACAGTGGAGGTAGGAGTCGAATTATAAACTTGTCTGGAGCTTCTAATCTGTCATCTCCTAGTAGAACAAGATCTATTTCAGGCAGGACACAGTTGCAAGTAGGAAGAGAGAGGCTGCCTGATGTTGCCCAGGAAGGTGATAAGTTCCATCCTCGAGGGAGGTGATTATTGTTATTTATCATTACTTCTTCATTTCAGTTTGTTTATTTTATTTTACGAGTAATAAATGTCGGTTATAATTTTTCTTTTTTCTGACAATTTTTGCCCACAGAGATGAAGCTTATGCTGACAGTTCACATAGATTCCCAAGAGAGAGACACCATGTTCACCCATCCAGAAATAATAGAATAAATTTTATGCTTGGAAGAGGTAGGATTTCCAGTCGGATAGACACCCTGCGCGGTGATCAGGATTCAGAATGTAACTTTGCAGGTCCTACAGAGTTTCGTGTTGTGAGAAATAAATATGCATCTTCTGTTTCTGATGCAGATCTAAACTTTAGTGGCTATAATAACGGGCAAGATGGTGCATATTTTGGTACAGGAAGAGGTGGGAGAAAGATCTTGAATGATGATCCGTCAATTTTCCCCCAGTTACCCCCAAGGAGGCGGTCTCCTGGTGGAAGAGATGGACCTACTGGACGTGGGCTTCAAATGGTTCACAGAGTTCCGAGAAATCTTAGTCCAAGTCGATGCATTGGCGAAGATGGGTCTGAAATAGTTGGGTTGAGGCATATGAGAGGTTTTGCAGATGATGATCATACAATCCCAATATTTGCACGCTGCCAACCTTCATTTGAGGGATTAGACTGTCCTTTTGTGAGGAGGAATAGGGAATTTACATCTGTTCAGAGAAGGGGTCTTCCACGATCTCGTTCAAAGTCTCCTACCAGACAAAGAACCCGTTCTCCTGGACCATGGTCTTCTCTTAGGAGAAGATCGCCTGATGGATTTGGAGGGCCTTTGGAATTACCTCATCGAAGATCACCACCAATTTACAGGATGGAGAGGATACAATCACCTGATCGTCCTTGTTTTACTGGATATATGGGCATTAGAAGGCATGAATCTCCTCCGTATTTGTCTCGACCATCTAATGATTTGAGGGACATGGATCCTGGTCGAGATCATGGTCATCCAAGGTCTGGCATCTCTAATAGGAGCCCATCTGGTCGGTTGTTACTTAGAAACAGACGGTTAGATCTTGATCCTCGAGAAAGGAATGACGGTGATGATTACTTTGGCAGGCCTATGCTATCTGGCAGGTTTCATGAGCTTGGAACTGAAGGGAATGCTGATGAGAGGAGGTATGGTGATAGACGAGGACCTGTTCGTCCTTTTAGGCCTCCTTATAGTGTTGCTGATAACGTGAATTTTCATCTTAATACTGAGGGTGGCCCTAGATCCTTTAGGTTCTGTCCAGAAGATGATCCAGAGTTGCATGAAAGAGGAAATATGAGGGAAAGAGAATTTGATAGACGGATAAAAAACCGACCAGGGAATGCTCCTAGGAGGACAAGAAACATTGAGGAGCATGAAAGAAATTTCAGGCATGGTGGTCAAGTTTGGCAAGATGATGGATTTGAAGAAATGTCACAAGTGAAGCAAAAACGATTTTGAGTAGGTTACTTGTTGCCATTAGTCACTGTTAAATGGTGTGAACTATCGAATCAGCTGGGCAGAATCTGTTACTACCATTTACTACATGTTTAGGGATACCATGTATAGTGTTTACCTACCTTCTCTATTTTCTGCATATGCCAGAATCCCTTGTTTTAGGGTGTAAAATAAAATTTGGAAGCAGCAAATAGCGGAATCACTGAGATGGTAATTTTTAGAGCAATGGAAGTATTACGGTACTTTGCCTGGAGCGCAGATCAATACACTCTTTCTATCTGGCGGGTTTTGAATGACTCCAACATTCTCTGTTATCCCGAACTTAATCTTACCGGCGGAGAAAACGCAAGCACTGCTTGTGGGGGTATGTGGCATTTTTTTCTTCAACGGACAGTTGGATAGTGCCATGAAATTTGGAAACATAGTTTAAAAGAAATGAAGAGAGGCATGACTGAATGCTGCTGCATTTTACTGCAATAGCTGGCCTTTACAGGTACTCGACTCTTATTTCTTCTCAAAAGGACCCAAGTTCTTTGAGCTGAGAATTATTGGATCTGGCCTGGGTTTTTGGGCTTGATTCTACAGGTTACTATTCCGTGCAGTGTTGTCTTGATTTTAATTTTCCTTGAAGTATCTGTGTCCGACATTCTTTCGGACACGAGGATATATAACCTCTTGAAGGACCTTTCAAATACTAGATAAACTTAAAAAAATAATATAACACTGTTGGATGCATCTACATCTGCTCCAGAAGAAAGCTAATTCTGGAATTATTTCATTATGGAGCACAGCTAACATGAAGCTTTATTTTCACTTTCACATTGTTATCCGTGGACTGATGTACCTGGGGGCGTGGCACCAAAATTATAAAACTTTTATTTCATAAATTAAATTAAAAAAACTTTCTATTTTCCCCCAATGTCAAAGTCTCACATTTAGTATGCTGGTGGATAATTTGTTAAATTCCCCAATTCAATAAGGGTCCTAGAAGGACGATTATGTCGATAATTAAATACGGGAACATTATTTAAATTCTTCATACAATTGGCATAACAAAATACACCAATATAATACTGATATTTTTTTCTTATTTTGTCACCATATCCCTAGAGCGGTTGATCTTCTGAAAATTTAAAATTTATATACAATTTAATGATGTCCATTTATAAGAGAACAAAGGAATTTTTTCAAGTTCCGAATGGTGGAAAATTTCATCGGCACGAGAGAAGCAATATACTGAGAAATAGGCTTCATCCAACGGCGGAGGAGGGAGATCGTCGAGAAAGAAATCACAAAGTTTTTTGTTGATTCGTGAACTTTAGAGAACTTCCTGATAAAGTGAGGTCAAATTTAGACTTAGGGGGTCAAGACGAAGTGACTGGTGAAATTTGAGATCGAACGACCATCATCTATGATCGTTGGGGTTTAAGAGTGATAAAAAAGTTCAATGTCTAAACTTTAGTGACAAAATATTAAATGTCTAAATTTCAGTGAGTAAATTGAACGTTTTGAAATTTCATTGACCAAAATATGTTTAACAGTAAAGTTTACTGATAATTTACGTAATTTACCCTATGTATATATGAGTTAGGATCAACTTGCACACAATGTAAAACTATGAGTTTTACACGTTTTTTGGATCGTTTGGTGGGTGAAATGGATGGTTGAGATTAACTCCTTACTTTTTTCCCAATGATAATCTTCACATATCTTGCTGCTAATCTCAGACATCCATTTCACCCATCCAACGATCCCAAAAACATGTAAAAGTTAGAAACTCTTACACTGTGTAACTAGATTCCATATATATATATTATATATATATATATATATGAGTTAGGATCTACTTACATTGTGTAAAACTCAATTACTTTTACTACTTTTTTTTAGACCGTTAGATGATGGTAATAAACGGCTAAGATTATTTCCTTATCTTTTTTTCCCAAGTGATAATCTTCACATTTTCTGCTAATAATCTCATACATCCATTTACCTTTATCCAACCGTCCAAAAATGTGTAAAACTTTATATATATATATATATATATATATATATATATATATATGGATAGGATCCCTTACATTGTATAAAACTCAATTAATTTTATACCTTTTGGGACCATTGGATGATGGTAATAAATGACTAAAATTATTTTCTTATTTTTTCCCAAGTGATAATCTTCACATTTTCTACTGTTAATCACATTCATCCATTTACCTTTATCCAACCGTCCGAAAATGTGTAAAACTTTATATATATATATATATAGATAGATAGATAGGATCCCTTACATTGTATAAAATTCAATTAATTTTATACCTTTTTGGGACCACTGGATGATGGTAATAAATGACTAAAATTATTTTCTTATTTTTTCTCAAGTGATAATCTTCACATTTTTTACTGTTAATCACATTCACCCATTTACCTTCATCCGACAGTCCAAAAAATTGTAAAACTTTCAAGTTTTACGTAGTATAAAAGGATCATATCCTTATATATATAGGGTTATATTTTGATACACAAGCTCAACCATTCATATTTAAGCTATAAAATCTAAACCCCCCAACACTAGCACCCTAAACTTTAAACCCTAAACTCTAATTCTAACCATAAACCTTAAATTCTACACCCTACACACTAAACCTATAACACCCTGAATTCTCCCCAATTTAAAAACCCTACAATTTTAAATCCCTAATTGAAATCCCTAACAACTGAGAATTTTTAATTCAGAACCCTAAATTTTTATGAGGGACTAAATAGAATTTTCATCGAACTTTAAAGTCAATATATAATATCATGAAAGTTTAAGGAGCGCATGTGGCATTTACCCCATTTACTAATTAAAAGCAATGTTTCCATGGTTTCGTGATGTTTATATATTATGATTTTCCTTTACTTTATCTATTTTTATTATGATATTTCTAATAAAATTATTATTAGTCAAACCCTACAAATATAAACTTTATTCTATACCTATCTTCCTAAACGAACACCCAAAGTAACCCTAAACCCCCACTAAATTCCAACGCCCCCAAGCTGCAGCAGATTTGTTTATCGCCCCCAAGCTGCAGCAGATTTGTTTATCGCCCCCATCGCTCACCACTGATCTCTCATTCGTGTGCCCTCCCAAGACTTAACCCCCCACTTAAGCCGACTTTGAAACCAAATTCAGGTCGCCTTTTTCGTAATGCGTTGGTATAGGTGATCATTATTTTCCCGACTATGAATCTGTCACCTCCTCCACTTATTCGAACGGACTATGCTCATACTAAGAGGACTGCACGTGAGTGTTCTTTTAGATTAGTGCATATGTTTTAGTGGCATAATGATAGATTTTGATGTAGAATTTTATATCGTAGGTTCCGATTCAGTTAGACCAAGTGATAGGACTGAATGTGAGAGGTGTTCTTCTCGACATTAGAGCTATTGCTACTTGAGGTATGTTTCTTCTGGTGCTATAAACAAATTATTTTTGTGTTGGTGTTTTACACCTTGCTTGATTACGATTTGCACTATGACGTATGTTTGTCATCACATGCATATTTTTTTTCTTCAGAATGTGTTTTAACTATGATTTATGAAACATCATATTTACAGAACTATGATTTATAGATTTATAGACTATGCTTTATGAAGTATATTTATGGAATATCGAATTTATGGAACTGTGTTTATGACATTTGAGTTTCAAACATTTGTGTTTTAACTGGTTATTTTATGTATCGGTATGAACTACTTTTTTTAAGTTTCAAATTATTAGTTATTATCATTTGGGACACGAATTTAATTTCAAACGTTGGGATTAATTATGTTTTAGGATTATTTTTAGCTTTCATTTATTATAGTTTTTATTCAGTTATTTTTATTAAATATTCTGATATTGATTATAACATTTGTGTTTTATTTATTATAAGTGATTTATTAAATTATTATTACACATTCTTTTTAAATTAAAGTATAATTTTCAAATTGTTTTTCTTGAGGGTTAAGTTTCAATCGTAACTTCCTAAATTCAGTCTTTTCTTCTAGGATGGGTTTAGCGGGTTACAAAACCTCTAAACTCTAAACCTAACTCCTTAAACCCTAAAATTAAAAGGCTTATATAAACTAAAGTTTATACAAGCTTGTGTATCAAAGTATTTTTCACACACACATATATATAGGATTATATTTTAATACACAAACAGTATAAAACAAAATATTACACAATCCTTCCTTAAAATTTAAATTATAAATTACTAAACATAAACCCTAAAACTTAAATCTAAATCCTAACCCTAAACCAAGAACTCTAACCCTAAATAAACCCTACAACATAACCCCCTAAATTCTAAACCCTAAACCTAAACTCTAAACCCTAAATCTAACAAATCTTGTGTAAACTAAAGTTTACATAACTTGTGTATAAAAGTTTTTTTGATATATATATATATATATATATGAGTTAGGATCCACTTACATTGTGTAAACCTTAATTACTTTACATTTTTTTGGGATCATTAGATGATGATAATAAATGACTAAGATTATTTTCTTATTTTTTTTTCATATGATAATCTTCACATTTTATACTAATCTCATCCATCCATTTACCTCCATCCAATGGGCCAAAAAATTATAAAACTTTCAAGTTTTACATAATGTAAGAGGATCATATCTCTCTATGTATGTATGTATGTATGTATGGGATCCACTGACATGGTGTAAAACTCATTTAGTTTTACACTAATCCATGGACATTGGATGAGTAGAATGGATGAGATTAAACACTCATATTTTTTTCCTTAAAAATCTCCTTATTTTCAACTTTTCATCTCATCCATCCATTCCACTCATCCAATGATCATGAATTAGTGTAAAACTAAATGAGTTTCACACCATATAAGTGGATCCTAACCTATATATATATATATATTCTCGAGGAGAAATTATATCATAGGCCCGGCTCGCCACGTCATCCATGATCCCAACCAATAAAAAGCATCCATTTCATTAAATTTTTCCATGTCATCTTTTTACGAAGTGAATCTTCACTCAGATTTACTGTAAATTAAATTAAAAATCACTTTTTACCAATTGTAGATTCACTTAGTAAAAAGATGACATGAAACAATTTAATGAAATGGATGCTTTTTATTGGTTAGGACCATGGATGACGTGGCAAGCCGGGCCTATGATATAATTTCTCATTCTCGAGGCATAAACTATGGCATAAACTACCGGGACTCTTGATCTTCTGGATTTAGGAGAATTAACTTTTAAAAGAACGAAAAGACTTAAAACAAGCAAAAGAACAACATTTACCATTAATTATTTTTTTTATCAAAGTGATTTAGTTTACAACCTGTGGACTTTAGATAAGTTTTTTTATTAGTATAAAGATCATTACAAGGTAGTATATGTTTGTATACATTCTTAATCATTTGATAACGTACACACCTTATAGACAAAGCAATTAAATCTGGGTCTCTTAGGATGAACATCATCTGCTTTTCCACTAAAACTACTTGTTGGGTTGAGATAAGGCAATATTTGACATTATTACAGCATGATAAGATACGAACAAGGGAAAGTTGTTTAATGTAGAAAACATATTAAAATGTGTTTCTTTCAATTGAATTTGATCATGGGTAAAACTTTGATACACATGCTGTGTAAAATTAATTTTACACAAGCCTGTGTATTTACACTATAAAAACACAAATCCTAAATTCCTAACCCTAACCTTAAAAACTAAACCCCACACTATAAACCCTAAACCCTAAACCCTAAATTCTAAACACTAATCTTGAATTCTAAACCTAAAAACTTAAACACCTAAACCTTAAACCCTAAACTAAAACCCTAACTCCTAAAACTAAAAGGTCGTGTAAACTAAAGTTTACACGACCTGTGTATTAAAGTTTTTTCGTTTGATCATTACCTTTCAAAAATATGTCAATTGCTTTCTCTCAAGGTAAATAGCGATAATATATTAAAATTTTAACGGTTTTAAGGTGATAAATAATTTAGGGTAAACTACACCAAATGCTACTAAATGAGCATTAACTTGTTTATATCACCGAATTTTTAATTTGTTCAATTTTAACAACAAACTTTAAATTTCGGCTTGTTTATTCCACTCTAATGTTAACTCCTTAACGGGACGATGACATGGATAATGGCGTAATGATATGGATGATGCACCAAAACGAAATCGTTTTGGTGCATCTATTTTGATTCTTAAACATCTCAAAACGAGATCATTTTGCTGGAGGAAAAAGTGGAAAAATTTGCACTTAAAGAGATTTAAATCTGAAATCTTTAGAATCTAAGATCAACTCCTAACCACTAAGCTAACTTAATATTTTTGTTTTAGTTCTAACACAAATAATATATATGTCAAACTGCAGTTGTGATTAATTCAATTTATTTTATTATATAAATAATATTAATCTATATGAATAATATAAATGTATTATTTCTAATATAAATATATTAGAAATAATATATTAAAAAGAATATTAATATATATAAATAAAATGAATAAAATGTTTTATATAAATAAAATATATTAATATTATAAATAATATCACTATATTATTAATAAACTAAAAAACTAGTTTTCAAAAAACCTCAAAATTCACAATTTTTTAAAAAGCCCTAAAATCCCCCTAAACACTAATCCATAGATCTTAAATCCACCCATTGTCGTCAATCGTCACGCCGCCATTCACCCTTTCATCGTCGGTAGGTGTGATAATGGGGCGGGTTGGGAACGATTTTAGGAAATCTCCATTAAATGTTTTGTGTATTTTTTTTGTCTCCATACTCATCCTTTGTGGATTCTTGCGAGTTTGGATTAATCTCCATCCAAAAATAAACAAATATTAATACTTTAAAACAAATACCCAGCATTAAATCTCTAAAATTACAAACATAAATGATAAATTTAGTTTTGCCAACAATAAACAAACCATTTCAAAAATGTAATAATAACTTAACATGTAACAATTTCTTTTCTCAACACTTTTGTAGTCAAATCAATCTAATATGTGGTACGTGATCGGTGTAAAAACTTCACACTATTTAGTGCAAGATAGACTATCGATGCAAGAATAGAAACAAGAAAATCTTGTTTGAATATCGATCCCACGAGGATGGTTGTATTACACTTATACTTATGTGACTATAATACAATACTGTGATTGTAGTAGTTGTGGGTGCAATGGTGGAAGCAATAACAAGATTAAAAAGGAGAGTAAGTGATTCAATGTGGTAGCAACAACAAAGTGTAATAAAAGATAGAGAAATATGAGAAATAAGCCTGGATCTTCTTGGTTCAGCTCGACAGAAAGATCAAATGCACTTTGAGGATAAAGGATGGTTCAATCCGCAATGATGCGGTCAGATTGCGTATTACCTTCCATTTAACCTTCAACTGTAATGCCCCAATTTTGGGCCTAGCAGTTTTGTGGCTTGTTAGACGGTCTAGTGGACCGGGTTAGAGATTCGAGTCTTATTCGAGAGTAAATATTTTTTGGTAAGATAAAAATATGGAAAACTAGTTAAAAATCATATTTTAATATATGACTAATATTGGTGAAAACAATTTTGGAAAGTGAGATTTGGAAGTGTGACATTTTGGTTAGTGACCAAAATGCGATTTTTAAAAACTGGTTTTAAAGGTGACTAAAATGAAAAGGATCAAATTCTTAGAATCCTTAAGGAGCAATTTTACCAAGTTTTTGCTGGTGATTTCTCCTATCAATTAAGTCTTTTTAACATGTGTTTTAAAAGTTAATTAAAAGGGGATTTGGTTATTAAAAGTTAGTTATCACTTTAAAGAAAAATTACGTAACTTTTCTATCTACTTCCTTTTCTGCCAAACACTCAAGTTTTCATCAAAAACTAGAGGCGAGAGATCATTTTACTCAGATTATTGATTTGTAATTGATTCTTTAACTTTGATTTACAAAACCTCATTGAAATCTCGTGTTTTCTTAGCTTTAAACTAGCCAATTGAGGGAGAAATCACATAATAGGGGTAAGGTCCATTATCTCTTCTATTGAATGGTTTTTTATTGATATTCCCAAGTTTTTGATCCTTGATATATGGTTTATAATCTGATTTTATGTTTTTATATTGAATTAATTGATTTAATTGGGTAAATTTGATGAAATAGTGAAAGATCTGTATTGGATCTATTTTCCACTAATAAAGATTGATTTTAATCATATTTTGGATGTGTTATCATGTTGATAAGTTGTTTTTAACAATGGAATCCTGAAACTCTTGAATCCCTAGTTGTTTAAGTTGTTAGATTTGTGTTTTTGGGGAGTTGTGGTGGCTGTGTAGTTGCTGCAAGTATTTGGATGATTTAATCATGTTTTTGAGTGTTAATTGATGATAATGAAAGTGTTTGATTGATAGATCATGGCTGGGTTATGTTTGGAAAGGGTTAGTGATGTTTTCAGTTGTTGTTGTTGGGTATTTGTGAGAGGATTGTGGAAGCCCGTGACGATTTGTTGTTTCAGTGTTTTGAATGCATTGAGATGCATTAATCCTCTGTTGCAATGTGTTTAAAATAGTGGAGGTTGATCCAAAAGTGATCGGTGATGCTTTGGAGGCTTTGGACACTTGATTTTCGCGTCGGCAAATCAAGGTTTCACGTATTGGTGAGTGAGAACGTGGATTCCAGCTTTGGAATGTTTTAAAGGTGGTTTATGAGAGTTTAAACTTAGCTTGACACCTGGTTTAAACTCAGAAGTAAGTATAATGTGGTTTTCTCTCTCGGTTATGCTAGTTTGAATGGTTTTATGCACTTGTTTTGATTTACAATAAACCTATTGTTTAAGCATGATTGAAAGTATATGAGATACTATTTATGAGCATGAAATGCTGAAGGATGCACATGGTAAGTGATCATTGTAAGTATATGGTTTATACTTGTGTTTTAAAGCATGGTTGTTGCTTTGGAAAATTGGTTTGGTTAATGCTTGTTAAAAACATTGAGGTAAATGGTTAACTATATTGGCAAGTGATGTGGTTTTAAAATTGTTATCGGATATAGTTGGCCTACTATAAGATTGATAGTGCACTATAATAAGTCGCCTTGGATGTTGAGGGGTTTTGATTTGGTGTACTGAAAACTCCATCAAAGTACCTTAACGGTAGAGGTGTTATACAGTACCGTATACTCCCGTTAGTGGATTAAGCATCTAACTGAGGTAAGGGGTTGGTGTCCCCGTGGGTTGAAAGTGTACCCGGTTGTTTAGGTACCGTGATTGTGATTGTATTGTTATTCCGGTTGAGATGGCTTGAAGTGTTGGTAGAACACTTGTTTGAATCCGTGTATCCGATGAACTATTTTGGAAATGGAACTTGGTTATGATCACTTGTAAGCCAATATATTTGTTAATGTATCATTGAAAGGTTTATGTTGTATAATGTGGTTTATACATGTTTACTCTTTAAGCTTTGCATATGGTTGTATGCATGGGAAGGCTTAAATTAAGGTTGAGCAATGAGATTTGCTGTTGGTTAATGATACATGTTGCATATGGTTTAATATGCTGGTTTTTAAAGATGTTAAGTGCATGGTTTTCAAGGCATGATGATGTTTAAAAGGATGATTTGAAATGAGATTTCAATATGTTGTAAAGAAATGGTTTAGATGCATTGATGGTGTATTGTTTTGAGCACTCCTCACTAAGCCTAGTGTGCTTACGCTCTCTTTGTCCATCAATGCAGAGAATTAAAAACTTGGAAGGAAGCGGGAAGCAAGGGATCACAACAAGACTTGATAGCCAAAGTATATTTGTTATAGACTATAAGTAATAAGGACAATGGGGGTTCCGTTGTTGTTTTGGGAGGTGTTTGTTAAACTCCCTGTTTGAACAAGTTTGTTTGATGCCCTTGAGTTGTAAGTGGCCTTTATGGTTTGATTTTGGAGATGGTTTGGAGTTTCATGTTTTACTTGAATGGTTTTCTAGGTTTCATGCCTATAGATTTACATTTGATTCAAAATGCCATGAAATGATGTTGAATCTTTGGTGTTATGTTGTGGGTTGATTCTTGATTATGTTGGTTGTGTGTTAGGAGCATGTTAGGATGTTTTGGTATGGCTGAAAGCATGTTAAACCAGCAAAAATAGACATTACAGGTCTAGGCGTACCGGTACGGGTGTTCCTATTTCGGTACGAGTAAGCCATTCCAGGCTTAGCGTACCGGTACGCGAGCAACTATTTCGATATGAGTCTAGGCAATTTTGGCCAGTGTTTCAGTACTCGAGAGACATTTTGATACGGTACAATGTTTTTATGAAGGGCGTTTCGATACTCGTGGGCGTATCAGAACGAGTTTTGGCTACTGGAATTCTGGGGCTTTAAAACAAAGAGGGCGTACCGAAACCTCCCTGACCGTATTGTACGGTGGTGGTTAATTTGGTTATTTGGAATCTTTTGAAGTTATGTTTTCTTACGTTTTGGTCCCTGAATGTTGCGGACGCAACTGAATAAATTTGGATGACCTTTTTGATCTAATTTTTGGCACGTAAGCATGAAACCTATTTAAGTAAAGGTTGGTAATATAAGATGAGCTAAGACCCTACAGTTTTATAAATTTGCAATTTGATCCCTAAAGTGCTTTCGTGAACAATTAAATGTCAATTCTATGCTCGATTGAGTTGAGTTTTCACTTGAGATCAGTATGTACATGTAAGTCAATAATCATATATCTATACAAGATAAAAGGAAAAAATGGATGTTTTTCGAGTCTAATCTTTACGGTTTACTTTGCTAAACCTAATGTAGCTTGCTTCGTTCAGTCTTGCGATTAGGCTAGGTCGAAGGGGTTACATTTGGTGGTATCAAAGCCAGGTTTGCGATAGTTGGGAGTTGGTATGATTATTGCGATGTTGTTATGGTTTGAAATCCGTTGTTTGTGATGTACGTTGATTGTAGTATGCACGGTAGTTGCTTTCTGCCATGTTGGGGGAAAATTTAGGAAACCCATTACCTTATTATTACAGTCTGAAATGTTATGATTTTGAAATGGAAGTCTTGGATCCTTGCTTGAAGTTGGCCTAACTATTTTGTTTGAAATGATTATCATGCCTTAGATATATTGTTAGCACGATGGGACCGAGGAGAGAGTTACGATCTGGTATGACTATTGCTGCCATTAAACAAGAAATTGAGGAGAATGTTATACCTCATGGAGGGTTGCCACCACCCCCACCTAATCCACATGAGGTAGCGGAGCAAGTACCATCTACGGTAGCTGGGCTAAGGATGGGTGATATGGTGTCGTTGATACAGGCCATGACCGGTACTTTTCAAGCAACAGTTACAAGTGTTCATGTACCGGCACCACCAGTAGTTAGGCAGGGTTTGCCGCTAGAGCGTCTTCGTAGTTTGGGCAGAGTTGAGTTTTGAGGTTTAACACCTGAGGCTTTCGAGGATTGGTTGGCCAGTATTGAGAGGATACTGGGCCAAATGGGCTATTCGGAGGCTTGTAAGTTGGGCTGTGTTGTGTCCCTGTTATAGGGTGATACGCATACATGGTAGACTACCATGGTATCTGATACGGTGACCAATGATGTAACTTGAGAGTTCTTTTATGGTGCTTTTCGGAAGAAGTACCTTGGAGTCTAATATCAGGATAATAGGAAGTGAGAGTTCATGGCTTTGGTACAGGGCAGTATGTCTGTTGCTGAGTACGAGGTGCAGTTTGTGAGATTAAGCCAGTATGCACCGGAGTTAGTTTCTGATGAGCGTACGCGATGTGATCATTTTCGCTACAGGCTCGTGCAGGAGGTTAAGACATACATGCTCACTGCTGATTATACAGATTTTGATGTGTTGGTTACGCGGGCCAAGAATGTTGAGCAGAACCTTGGTTTGGCTTCTAGGTCACGAAGCTTTAGCTCGGGTAAGAGAGCGGCTGATTCTGGTTTTAGCAGTGGTGAGGCTAAGAGACACAATGATCAGAGGTATCGCCCTGAATCGAGGCGTGGTGGAAGTGTTGTTGGACGTGGAGCGCAAGGGTAGGGTACCCAGTTTAGAGCTCTGCATAATACCTGTTGGGCTTGTGGATCGCATGATCATTTGAGGCGAGATTGCCCACGTTTGGCCAGGAAAGGCCAGGCACATGCGCCTGTGGTGGCTAATGCTTATTGGAGTTGTGGGTCTGGTAACCATCTGAGACGTGATTGTCCTTTGTTGGCTGGATATGGGCAGGGTGCTGCACTTGTTATTGCTCCGCATAGAGGTCGTTGTCGTGGCCGCAGACTATTTCAGCATAGAGATGGTAGGCAGAGGACTGTGGCTCATACCTTTGCTATGCAGCCTAAGAGAGGTGGACTGGCTAGGGTGTATGAGCACCGAGAGGGTCGCAATGACACCGATGTGATTGTAGGTACATTCTCTTTACAGTCTTTGCCGTTGTATTCTTTGGTTGATTCTGGTTCTACCCATTCATACATCTTGAGTGAGCATGCACAGTTGCTTGATATACTTGTTGAAATTCTTAATGTGGGTGTTAGAGTGACTAGTTCTCTTAGGGAGACAGTCGTGGTTAGGAAGTTGTATTGTAGATGTCTGTTGATGGTTCAGGGACATGAGTTTGCCATAGACTTGATGGAATTACTATTATAGTGTTTTGATGTGATTTTGGGTATGGATTGGTTGAGTTTGGTATCGAGATCCTTACGGATATGGCACCAGTGTCTATTGCTCCGTATCGCATGGCCCCGAAGGAGTTAAAGGAGTTGAAGACACAACTGCAAGAGTTGCTTGATAGAGGTTTCATCTGACCTAGTATTTCACTGTGGGGTGCACCGATATTATTCGTAAAGAAGAAGGATGGTACGTTGCGGATGTGTATAGACTATCGACAACTGAACAAGTTCACAATAAAGAATAAGTGTCATTTGCCATGAATAGATGACCTGTTTGACCAGTTTAGGGTGCCTAGGTGTTTTCTAAGATAGATTTGAGGTTTGGGTACTATCAATTGAAAATGAAAGATGTGAATGTGCCCAAGACAGATTTTCGTACGAGGTACGAGCATTATCAGTTTTTGGTAATGCCATTTGGTTTGACCAATGCACCGACTGCTTTCATGGAAATGATAAACCATGTATTCCATGAATTTTTAGACCAGCTTGTGGTCAAGTTTATTGATGATATCCTTGTGTACTCTCGTACTAAGGTGGATCATGATAGGCATTTGTGGATTGTGCTTCAGACGTTGTTGGCTAATCAGTTGTATGCCAAGCTAAGAAAATGTGAGTTTTGGCTTAGGGAAGTTGTTTTCCTTGGGCATGTTGTGTCGGCCAAGGGAATTCGTGTTGATCCGCACAAGGTAGAGGCCGTGGCAAGTTGGAAGGTGCTTAAATCTGTGACAGAAGTCTGAAGTTTCCTTGGTTTGACCTGTTATTATCGTAGGTTTGTTGAAGGGTTCTCCAGTTTAGCTACCCCTTTAACCAAGTTATTGCAGAAGAATGTTCGTTTTGAGTGGATGGATGATAGGCAACGGGCTTTTGAAAGATTGAAGGAAGCTTTGACACGAGCTCTAGTCTTGGTTCAGCCAGAATCAGGAAAAGAGTTCGTTGTTTATAGTGATGCGCCCTATGTGGGGCTTGGTTGTGTGTTGATACAAGAGGTAAGGTAGTTGTGTATGCATCTAGACAGTTGAAGGTACATGAACGTAATTACCCTACTCATGATCTTGAGCTTGCCGCAATTGTGCTTGCCTTGAAAATCTAGTGGCATTACTTTTATGGTGAGAAGTGTGTGGTTTTTATGGATCATAAAAGTCTGAAGTATCTGATGTCCGAGAAGGAGTTGAATCTTAGGCATCGGAGATGGCTGGAGTTACTTAAGGATTATGACTTGACCATTGAGTACCATCTGAGTAAAGCTAACGCTGTGGCGGATACTTTGAGTAGGAAAGTTGCTGTGGAGTTGACAGCTATGTTCGCTCGGTTGAGTGTGACGGTGGGTTGTTGCCTGAGTTGCAAGTGAAACCGTCCTTGTCACAGTTCATTAAGGAGAAGCAACCTTATGATGAGAGTTTGGTACCACATGTGAAGGATATCATGGATGAGAGTCCTATGGATTTTTATTTTAATGATGATGGAGTGTTGTGTTTCAAAGGTCGAATTGTTGTGCCTGAAGATGAAGAGTTGAGGTATACCATTCTGATCGAAGTGCATGCCAGTCCTTTTGCTATGCATCCCGATAGTACAAAGGTGTATTGTGGTTTGAAGAAAGAGTATTATTGGGTTGGTTTGAAGAAAGATGTGACTAATTTTGTTGCTTGGTGCATGGTATGTCAGCGGGTGAAAGCTGAGCATCAGTTTCCATCCGGGTTGTTGCAACCGTTGAGGATACCAGAGTGGAAATAGGAAAGAATCACCATGGATTTTGTGTCTGGGTTGCCTTTGACGTCAACCAAAAAGGATTCCATTTGGGTGATTGTTGATCGGTTTATGAAGTGTGCGCATTTTGTGCCAGTGCTTATGACGTACACCTTATATAGATTGGTTCGTCTAAACATCTCTGAGATTGTGCGTTTACACAGGGTGCCCAAGTCCATAGTTTCGGATAGAGATCCACGTTTCACAGCAAGGTTTAGGGTGAGTTTGCATCGTGCTCTGGGAACTCGGCTGAATTTTAGGACTTCGTATCATCCTTAGAATGATGGTCAGTCGGAGAGTGTGATTCAGGTTTTGGAGGATATGTTGAGATGTTGTATTATTGAGTTACATGGAACGTGGGAAAAACAATTTCCTTTGGTGGAGTTTGCGTATAATAACAGTTATCAGGCCTGTAATCATCCATTTTTATCCAGTGTATAAACATCACTTTAATTTACGTTAGTGTAATAATTTACGTAGTACCGTTGCATGTGTACATAATATATTGTACATATGAGTAATGTACGTAAAGTGTGTGTGATGTGTTATGTATGCCTTAGTAATTATCTGCATATGTATATTATTAAAATCCTTATTATTATGTATACGAATGAGTATTTCATAAATTGTATGTATTATTATATGCGTGGTCGTGTGCGAATGTGTTGTCATAATTGTATGTATGTGTACGTAAGTATGTATGTGTATGCTATATACGTATCTGCGTCCATGTACGTGTGCGCTGGCATGTATGTATATATACATATTATTATTATTATTATTATTATTATTATTATTATTATAAAACAGATAAAATATCAAAACCCAAAAATTAATTAAATATCTAGTCCATTAAAACCCAAATTTTTTACATCAGGCCCAAACCGGCCAGCCCACATCCTAAGAAACCCTAACCCACATCAGATAATAGAGCCCTGATTGTCATCCTTTTATCTTGCGCAGCTACACGAGGGCCGGTGGATCAGATCTTGATCCAACGGCGACGATTGAAGCATAAAGACCCCTCATCTACAGCGTGAAGTCCAAGCGCGGGCTGTTGGATTCTCCACTCACGCGTGTGAGACACGTGCACGGCCGACCATCTTCTTCAGGCCACGTGGCGTGATCTCGGACCACTACATCATTTTCGAGGCCTCATCTCAGCCGTCTGATCATCGAGCGGTCCTAACCGTTGGATCAGATCTGATCCAACAGATAGGAACGGTTCTGGCAGTAATAATCATCCCATCTCCCAAGACGCCAGTCTGCGCAGCCGAACGGTCACCTCCACCACCCCGCTCCCCATGCCGGCTGTACCAACCACCAAGCATGGCCGGGCATGCCAAAGACACAAAAATGGAAAGGCATCAGAAAAATCAGATCAAAAAAGAATATATCTTATGTACTAGTCTTACCAAACGAAAGCAGAGAGATATATGTAACTCAAAAACAAAAAATCGAAGAGAGTTCAGTTGTAACCAGTTTTTCCAGAAATACAAAAAGGAGAGATCTCACTCTTTCGCTCATCTCTTGAACACGAAAAATAAAATGGTATCCATTTGTCTTTAGTGTTGCATGTATGTATATACTCTAGAAATAACAAAAGGGAGAAGAGTGGGGAAGTTCTTTTACCTTCGCTGTTAGTGGATCTCTCATTGCCAGTGATAAACCTCATCAGTTTCCAAAACTGAATAGGGTGAACTGAAAAGAGAGGGAGGTCCTTTTGGTCTCGTTTTGTATAAGAAAAAGGGGAAAATGGTTTTTCGCCTCATACTTTCTCAGATCTAGGTAAAATGGGGAGTCTTTGTGTAAATCTAAGTTTAGATTCGGGTTCGGGTTGAAGCGAGGTTGGTTTTGGTTTGTTTTTTGGGTTCGCCGGTGCCGACTAGCGAAGGCTGGCGGAGGAGGAGACGTCGGTTGGTCGCCAGTTTCTAGGTTCATCGAAGGCTTCAAGTTTGGTTTTTGAGAGAAAATGAGAGAGTAGAGTGATGTTATCCTAAGGTTTAGAAAAAAATGAAAAAAATGAAAAAAAAGAGAGAGGGGAGACCGGTTGGGGAAACTTATAGTCAAGCCCTTTTTCAAAAATGGCCTAATTACATCATAAACCATCCCGCGTTTTAGGACTTTTCAAAACGATCTCGTCCTTTGGGATAATTACAAACATAATCCCTCTTATGTTTCCAAGTTTTCCAATTTCGTCCCGAAATTTACCCAAAATCCGTTCCCAAATGGTTAAATTACACCCCAAGGACCTCTGCGTTTTTGAACTTTGCATTTCGAGCTTGCCGCATAGTTTTTTTACAGTTTGAGTCCCCACAAGTTTTACCTGGTTCTTGATTAGATCCCTAAATGTCGATTTTTTATTTTGAGTTGTAAGCCTTCTATTTTGATTTTATTCCATTCTAGTCCCTTGTTGTTATTTACTATTTTGTTTCAAAGTAGTTAGATCTTAATATTTTTGCATTAATATTATTTGTGGTCTTTTACATGGGTGTTATATATATTCTTGTCACCTCTATATTTCATGCTCGTTTTTTGAATATTGATATGTTGATATATCCGTTAGCTTGTTTACTCGTATTCTAAACGTTTAGCAAATTTATTCTCCTTGAGTATGTTTGCATCTTAGTATGTTTTATGCTTTCGTGTGTGGTTTTTCATATTACATATGTATTTATGTTTTACAACATATGTTTTTGTGGTATCTCTTTTGTCTTTTAGTTCTCTTGTTCGTAGTATATATATATATATGCATGTTTAGATTAGTATTTTATTTATGTTAGATTAGTATTCTATTATGTTAATATTTATTTGTATTGTATTTAAATTATTTGCCATATTTTATATTTTGCTCACTAAGTTTGCATAATGGAATATATAATGTCAATGCGGTGCCCTTTTATCCGAGCGTAAACGGGGCCAGTATCAGGCGTAGTGATAGTGGTTGGGCGTTTACTCTCGGATAACGGGGCCTTTAAAATCCACTCGCACTTATAACCGAATCTTAACTTAATCATCACTTTAATCCAGAAAATCTAACATTAATAAAGAGGTAATTATTAAAGTACCAATTTTGGGCGGTGTGGGGGTGCTAATCCTTCCCCAAAATTTTTGAATCTCTGGTTTTATGGTGTCCGACCTACCTGAGTGGCCGGTGGCGACTCCAATTTTTAAATAAAACACGATTTTTAAAAACCTCCACGGAATAAACATTTTATATCCGAAAAACAACAAACACTTCGAAAACCCTATTTTTAGCGAAATGGACATCGCTACAGATGGCTACTCCGCTGGGGAGTTTTTTTTTGTTTTTTTAACAAAAAGAGAGTCGAGCTTTTTCAAATAATTACTGCTTTAAAATATTAGAAGTTCCAGATTAAAGTGATTATTAAATTAACATTCGGTTATAATTGCGTGTTTATTTTAACGTATTTAAAATATGGCATATAAACCCATTTTTTAAGTGGGGGAAAACGCTAATGCTTTCGTGGAGATATCGTTCTCCCGTGTAGGCCTAGCAAGTACCTTCAGGGCTTGAGTACCTTATGCTTTCGTAAGGATATCGTTCCTTCGTGCAGGCATAAGCGAATGGGTCCCCCTGAATTGAACCCAATTGAAAGGAGTCTATAATGGGTGATGATCGGGGGCCTTGCTACTCTTAGTAGAGGACAACAAGGACAATTCAGGTACCTCCTAGCACCAACACTGCATGTAGAGAACATATAGAAACCCACCCCTTTAGAGCCATGCAGATAACCTTAGGTGGTTTAGATGGATAAATAGGGTTGTTTTGTCTGTTTACCTTATTTAATTCGTCTTTTTATTTATGTATTTATTAATTCTATCCGGTACTGACTTGTTTTCTTTTGCTCTGTTTTTTTTTTCTTTCTTTCATGCATTATTACATTTGCATTACATAAAGGTACTGGATCAAGTGGTTTTCCCGATCAGAAAGTCTTTCACCATGGAAAAAAGGTGTCTTAGGAAAGAAGAGCTTAACTTGTTAGTCAGACATTGGTCAGAGGTCAACCAGAAGGCCCAAGGAGACAGTTTACCAAGCGAGCGCGTAATAGCAGGGTACACCTATGTGAGTCTTAAATAGAACAACTTATGGGATCTTCAAAGTATCTGGGAAGGATGGGACTAGAGATTACAAGACAGGTTCTGTGATAGTTATGGCGACATTGCACAATTGTTATACATTAGGGTCAACCAGCCCCTACTCTGAGCCATTTTCAGTTCTGGAATCCTGCCTTTTGCTGCTTCACCTTCAATGGACAGGATATGATGCCTACAGTAGAAGAATATACCGCCTTACTTATTCAGAAAAATGTTCAAGAAGATTGGATTTACGCAAAACCTCTGAGGAATCAAAATTACACTTCATAGCTCAAAACCTTTATCGGAATGAGTGACGATTGGGTTAATGGCTTGATCCGACTTCGAGGAGACAGTACAGTATTTGCATGGGACAACATTCGAGACATCCTACCTGCACATCCAGATGAGGAGAAAAAAATAGACATGCTTGCCTTGGGAATATATGGGTTGGTGATCTTTCCGAGAACTCTTGGAAACATTGATGTAGCCATTTTAGATCTGTTCGAGCATATGAAACGGCGGGCAAATCCAGTACCAGCAATCTTGGCTGAGACCTTTATTTCCTTAAATGCCAGTCGAAAGCATGAAGAAGGATGTTTCAGGGGGTGTGCACAGCTGTTACAGGTGTGGGTTCAGATCCACATGTGGAAGACGCCGACAAGGGTCCTACCAGGGATATCCTTCCAAGGTTTTTTGCCCTTACGAGAGTACTTAGCAAAAGAGTGGCGAGAGAACTTGAAAACAAAAAAATGGTCTAGTTTCTTCAGGAACATTCAAGATGAAGACATAGTATGGAGGGCCCCATGGCTCGGTAGAGTTAATTACTTTTTATACAGTTGCGGTGATTTCAACTGGCTAATAAAGTTGGGACTGCATGGAGGGATTGCTTGTGCTCCACTTTTGGTTAAGCCGAACTGAATTTCCTTTCAAAGGTGAGTTTAAAGAAAAAGTCCAGACTATCATGAGGGCTTGGGACCATTGTTATCGGATCAGGGTGGAAGGAGACACCGAGCACATGACCACTCCAGACTACGATTTTTAGAGACGTTTGAGGGTTAATGATGTGATTTTTGAATCCGATCAAGGACCGGCTGTGTCACTCGAGGAGCTTACAAGGGTGGTACCGTCTGAAACTGATATCTTACAGAATGAACTCGAAGAAATTAAGAGGAAAATGGACACCCAACAGGCGAAGCATGCGAATGAGCTCTATAAAGTAAGCTTAGAGGTCGACGAACGGGATGGGATCATTAGGCAGTTGAAGAAATTAAATGCGGATTTGAGCGAGAAGAACGCTATTTACCAAAAGGATACCTGATAAGTGTTCAAAAGTACTATTTTCTTACCCTTTTTACTCATATTATTGTTAGACTTAGGCCCATATTAGTTGCATAATTAGCCATTCATGCATTAATCCATGTTTCCTTCCATCGTTGATCTTGATTACATAACTTGGTAGTTTTTGTGGGAAAAGATGCTGCTTTGGTGTGTTTTGTGTGTATATGCAGGATCACTTGCCAAAGCAAGGCTAGAGCTAGTTGCCAGGGCAATGCATGAAGGAGACGCCGAGCTAGTTGCCAGGGCAATGCATGAAGGAGACGCCGAGCCAGTTGCCATGGCAATTGTCGACAAGAGCAAAGGTGATATGGTAGTCGAAATTGATGACTAGACAAGCCCAAGATGACGTGGAGCAAAGCCCAAACCCAAAGGAATTTGATTTCCATGCAGAGATTAAAGAAGAATTAAATTCCAAGAAGATATGAGAAGTTCTAGTAGGAATATAATTATAATAAAAAATTATATTCTTTAAAGATAATTTAATTCCAACTTAACTTCCTCCTCAAAGAAGGACTTTGGCCTAGCCCTATAAATAAGATAGAGATTTCGACAATCCATAGAGAGCAAAGGGAGGGGAATTTCGACAAGTCCAAGGAGGGCAAGAGGAGAGAATTTTCGACAAGCATCTAGGGCAAAAAGGATTTCGACAAGCCTCTTTCTTCATCCTTTTCTTTCTTGTTCGATTGGGTTCATGCTAGGGATTATTTATCTTATGTTTCTTTGGAACCTAGCCATGAACTAAATCTATTTGGCTATGGTTATTGTGTTTTGTGGTTGTGAGAAACTATTGGATTTTATTTAGGTAATAAGAGTTTGCACTTTTCTATTTCAAGTTTTATTCATTCTTGGTTCTTATTCTTGCTTGCGAGTGAATTGGGAGAGGAGCTCGTAACTTCATCTATTTATCTAATGTCGGGAGAGTTAGATTCAAGAAACGAATGAATATGATCTTTATTCAATCTATTAATGGTGAAGATTAATCCGGCTTAGGAATAAGTTAAGGATTTCAACGGCTAAGAGGAGCGCAAGATTGGTTGTTGTTCACCCTTGATTCACGCAGGGATGTATTATCAAGGCATGCACAAGTAGCTAGAGTTTCGACTTAGGGATAAGAAGAAACCATTGAAGAACGCTCTGCCGAACCTTGAAGATTGCTGCCCAGACGCCCAAGTAGTTGCCCAGGCAACCATCAATTAGTTGCCAAGGCAACCCCGTTGTGCAAGTTGCCACGGCAACTGAGTTGCCCGTGCACTCTTTTACCAAGACGATCCAATCGGCTATCACACCTCAACTCACGATAACCTGGCCTATTCTCTCTTTTTCTTTCATCTATTCTTTTAGTTTATTGCTTTTACTTTTCTCGTTAATTAGAACTCCTATTATCAATTGTGTTTTTTCTTTTCACAGTGCAGTAACTTAAGCAAAGTGGCCCAAACCAATCCCTGTAGAGACGATACTCGATACTCATATCACTTTATTACTTAAGACGTGCATACTTGCACAATTGTGTAGCACTTATTACACGCAACAATACCCTCTTACTCCAAGCAAAGATACAGAAGGCCGGCCGAAGTCAGTTCATAGCCGTGGAAAAGGAAAGAATGAATGGTATCCGTTTGGTGGAAGACGAACGAGAAATCAGCAAGAGAGCAATCGAGAAGGAGATAGAAAGCTGCCGGTTGGCTATTGAGGAAGAAAGGAATTCCTTCAAGAAGGCCATTGACCAAGAAAAGGAAAGAACTAGGCAAGAAATTAGCAAAGGAAAACAAGAAGTCAACCACGAGAGAGAAAACGTCGCTGCTTGGAAAAGAAGGTCCATGAGTAGCCGAAATAGACTGTTAGAGATGCAAAGGTTGTACGACAACACTATCCAAAGTTTGGATCAGAGCCAAAGTCGAAATGTCGAGTTAGGAGAAAAGGTGGCAGAAGTAGAACACTCCTTTCAAACCTACTGTCAGAGGAACGACTTCACTGAGTTACAAGAAAGAGAGCGCGAAGTAGGCACACTACGAACCCGAATTGAGTCCCTTGAAGCAACTATTGAGGACTATAAGGAAAGATCATTGTATTCGAAGAGGCTGCAGCCGAAGGGGACATTTATTGGCAAAGGAGACTGCGTGACGCTGCCCGAATGGTGCAGGATAGGGACCAATATTATGCCAACCTGATGGTGGACATACAGCGAGTCGCCAGGCATGTGAATGATTTGGCCATTGAAGCTGGAACACTCCGACCTTTCATAGTCCCAAAAATGGAAGAAGCTCCCAGGTTCATCAAGTTGCTCAGGGCTATTGGAAAATTAGGGGATAGAGCTAGGGCTTATCTGTAGGGCTTTGTATCGTAATTAGTACTCTTTTGTATTAAGGGCCTTCATTTTGTAATATGAACTCTATTGTAATTTAGACCCTTTAATTCCCGTGGAAGTAGTTCAAAAGGGTGATTACAAGCGAAATCAGTACCTTTATCTGCATACATTCTTGCATTGCATCATGACATCTGCATCATTATACGCGTATTTATTTTCCTTGCAACCATATTAATGCTATAAATATTGTGGCAGTGTGAAAATAGAAGTTAAGCCGCAATCATTCATCATCCATATCTTGCCCGATTACAAAGCAAGCTCATGGAAGACAGGATAATCAGTCTAGAAAAGGGACAAAGAGAGCTCGAGGCAAGATTTGACGAGGCCCAAAGAAGCCTCAGTGACCAGATTGCCCTGTCACAAGCATCAATAGTATCCGACATAACCACATTGCTGGCTAAGAGTATCGGAAAGAGAGTTGAAGGAGAAACTGCCCAAGAACTGGAAAGCACCTCTATTCACAATAAGGTTCAACCGGCCGCGCCGAATCTGACTAGAAAGGTATATATCGACCCTGCAGGGATGTCGACTAATATACCGGTAGGGGCATCTGAGACTCAACCCCTTGACACTGAAGCACTCTATGAAGAGGAGGTGTCAGACCTGAATTTAGTCGAAAAGATCAGGATAGAGGTAGAAAAAAGTGGGAGGAGAGGTTTCGACTCATGGAGGAATGATTTAAAACTTTACAAACTATGGAAGAATCAGGAAATGATGCCAGTGACTTGAGTCTGGTATCCGACCTTGTCCTACCACCAAAATTTAAAACGCCAGAGTTCAACAAATACGATAGAACTACGTGTCCTTCCGCGCACATAACAATGTACTTCCGGAAGATGGCGACCTACCTTAAGATTGAAAAGCTACTGATTCACTGTTTCCAAGACAGCCTAACTGGGGCGGCGTTACGGTGGTACACCCAGTTGAGCAGGGTAAATGTTAAAACATGGAAAGATCTTTCAAGAGCATTCATCGAGCAATATAAGCACGTAACATATATGACCCCAATAGAATTATGTTGGAAAATATAGGGCAGAAGTCCAACGAAAGTCCACGACAGTATGCTCAAAGGTGGTGGGAAGTGGCCGCCCAAATTCAGCCACCCCTCCCGGAACACGAAATTACGCCATTATTCATTAATACTTTGAAGGGGGCACTGTTTGATCGCCTTATTAATAACACAACACAGAGTTTTGCTGATTTAATTAGGACTGGGGAGTCCCTTGAATTGGCAATTAAGAGTGGTAGAATTGATAGCGGGGAAGGATCTCGAAAGTACAGCAAGAAGAATGAAGTAAACGCCTCCAGTACTTACATTGCCCCGAAGAATTTTACAGTCTCACAGCCACAAGCACCTGCGGGGAAAGCACAAAACTCGAATCAAAGAGAGGAGAGAACCCCGAGAAAAGAGAAAGAGAGGCAAACTTTTACTCCACTACCCGTTCCGTACTCGGAGCTTTACTCTCAGTTGTATGAAACAGACCTGATCCGTCCATATTACGTTACTCCGTTCAAACCACATTCCCGTCCTAGTATAAGCCGAACGTGCATTGCGACTATCACGGTGATGCCCCTGGTCATCCCACCGAGAACTCCCTTGCTTTCAAAAAACTTGTGCAGAACTTAATTGATTCTGGAATATTGAAGTTTGTAGAACCGAGTGTAGCTACTAACCCATTGCCTAATCATGGGAACAGGGGAGTAAATGTTATTGAGGAATGTTTTACCAGGAAGATTAAGGATGATGTGTCGGAAATCAAATCTCCTTTGCGGTGGGTATTTCAACAATTGTGCATGGCCCATGTGATCGATAAAGGCATGGTAATAAGGAAGAAAGGATGTGAAGTGTATTGCAAATTCCATCAGGAGGAAGGGCACGACATCCAAAAGTGCGACGAGTTTAAGAGATTGGTACAACAATTGATGAATGAAAAGCAAATAGAATTCTTCGAAGAGCCCACAGGAAAGAAGGAGGCAGGCGTACATATGACGGATAGCCCCAATGTTAAATACGGGAGAGATAGACCTCTTATCATCTCCTCCAGGCCAGAGAGTGCAGGTGCCTCCTAAGGAGAAACCACTAAGATAAATTCCAAGATCATCATCTCGGCACCATCCCCGTTCCCATTCAAGGATATGCGGCAAACTCCCTAGAACTATGCTGTAAATGTGACCACACCAGGAAAGCCAAAATCTGGTGAGGTAAAAGAGCTTACACTGAAAGACGAGCAATGCAAGAGTGATGTGGATGTCGGTGAGGTGGGCCATTTCACGAGGAGCGGCAGATGTTACTCCTCTGAGACCTTGAGGGCTGCTGAAATGGCCAAAGATAAAGGAAAGGATACATCGGTTACCCCCGCGCAGATATTCGGTGAAGAACTTCTTCCAAAGGTAAATGAGCCAGTAAACGAAGCTCAGGCCAAAGAATTTCTAAAGTTCCTAAGACATAGCGAGTACAACATAGTGGAACAACTACGAAAGCAACCGGCTAGGATCACAGTGCTGGAGCTACTCTTGAGTTTAGAAAGACACCGTGAGGCACTATTAAAAGTACTAAACCAGACTTTTGTGCCCCAGGACATTTCTGTGGCAAAACTGGACAGGATAGTGGGACATATCACTGCCTATAACCATATAACATTCAGTGACGACGAGATCCCCGAGGGCGGAATGGGGTCCACCAAAGCTCTTAACATCACAACCCACTGCAAAGGGTATGTAGTACCGGGGGTACTGATTGACAACGGGTCAGCACTGAACGTGCTGCCTATGGTGACCTTGCAGAAGCTACCAATAGATGGTTCTCACCTAAAGCCCTGCCATAACTCCGTGAGAGCCTTTGACGGCACACAAAGAGGAACAATGGGAAAAATTGAGGTGCCTCTATTGATCGGGCCGACTGAGTACGTGATTGATTTTGTGGTAATGGACATAAAACCATCTTACAACTGCTTATTGGGAAGACCATGGATCCACTCCGCAGGAGTTGTCCCCTCCTCATTACTTCAGAAATTAAAATTCGTAATCGAAGGCAAATTGGTCACAGTAGAGGCCGAGCAGGAAATTACTGCTTTAGTGACATCAGATGCCCCCTACATTCAAAATGACGAGGATGCTGCAGAATGCTCTTTTCGAGCATTAGAGCTAGTGAATGCCACATTCGTCGTGGAGGGAAGTCAGCTCCCCTATCCCAGGTTATCTAATTGTACCAAGATGACCGTTGCTGAAACTTTGGGCCGAGGAGCCAAAGCAGGAAGAGGGCTAGGGAAAAGATTGCAAGGGAGCCTACGAGCTAAAAGTATGATAACCAAGAAGGACCGTTTTGGGTTGGGTTACAAACCAAGTGTCCAACAAAGAAAAGAAGAATACAAGAGGAAAGAAGAACAAAGAAAAGCCAGATTTAAGGGAGAAGACATTCCATGGAGACCAATGTCCTTCCCTTGTTTGAAAACCACTTTTGTCTCCGTAGGATTTTGCCAGCCAGGGCAGGAGGTTAAAGAGGCAATTAAGAAAAATGACGTACTCAACAAGGAGGAAATATTTAATGAATCACTTGAGGGGATGTCCATCAACATGATAGCTGGAAAGGGCCAAGTCAGCAAAATGTTGACCAACATCCGCCCCTGCCATCTCGGGGAAACTCTTGATAACTGGATCCACATTGATCTACCTGTGGTTTTTAGGACTAGATTAGAGTAATGCTCCGAATCAACTTTTTGTTTTTGCCCATAAACAATGGGTATCTCTTGTATAGGGCACCTATGTTAACTTTTTGTTGAAATGAAAATATCTTCCCCGTTTTCTTAAATGGCAAACGTTTCATTTATTTCATTCATTCATTTTTCATGTTCATTCACTTCATATAAAGCCATTCTCTTCCCAATACATTCATTCTCATTTAATGCAGGTCTCTCATGATTGACTATATGAATGATACCGGACCCAATCTCGGAGTGAATTTTGAATGCCCCGAGATCTCAGATGGAATTGGGGAAGAAGATGATGAGATAGAATGCGAGGTCCCTGTAGAGTTGAGGAGAATGGTGGCCAACGAAGAAAGGCAAATCATGCCCCACCAAGAAGAAATAGAAGTTGTAAACTTGGGGACTGAAGAAGAGAGAAAATAAGTAAAAATAGGGACGACATTTTCCTCAAAAACCAGGCACGAGCTAATAACCCTACTTTAGAAATTCAAGGATGTTTTCGCCTGGACTTATCAAGATATGCCAGGCTTGAATACTGGCATAGTGGTGCACAAACTGCCAAGGAAATCGGAATGCAAACCAGTACAGCAAAAACTTTGGAGAATGAGACCAAACATGTTGTTAAAGATCAGAGAAGAGGTAAAAAAGCAATTTGATGCCGGTTTCTTGGAGGTGGCCAAATACCTTGAATGGGTTGCAAACATCGTACCAGTACTGAAGAAGGACAGGAAGGTCCGTATATGTGTAGATTATAGGGATCTCAACCGAGCCAACCCTAAAGACAACTTCCCTCTGCCACATATTGACACGCTGGTTGACAACACCGCGAGACACTCATGGTTTTCATTCATGGACGGCTTTTCAGGGTACAACCAGATAAAGATGGACTCGAACGACATGGAGAAAACTACATTCATAACAATGTGGGGCACTTTTTGTTACCGGGTGATGCCTTTCGGGCTCAAGAACGCAGGGGCAACTTACCAAAGGGAAATGGTGACTCTTTTCCATGACATGATGCACAAAGAAATAGAAGTATACATGGACGACATGATCGTTAAGTCCTGAACAGAAGAGGAGCACCTACAGAACTTAAGAAAACTATTCCAAAGACTACGTAAATACCAGCTGAGGCTTAACCTTGCCAAATGCACCTTCGCCGTTACTTCTGGAAAACTCTTGGGGTTCGTGGTGAGTAGAAGAGGGATTGAGATCGATCCAGATAAAGTGAAAGCCATCCAGGATCTTTCACCACCCCACACTCAGAAAGAGGTTCGTGGTTTCCTGGGGAGGTTAAATTATATCTCTCGTTTTATTTCCCAATTAACAGATCACTGTAACCCAGTCTTCAGACTTCTTAGAAAGAATAATCCCAGTGTATGGGATGAGGAATGTCAAGGAGCCCTAGAGAAGATCAAAAAGTACCTGACAAATGCTCCAATTTTAGTCGTGCCAGTACCAGACAGACCTTTAATCCTCTACTTGACAGTCTTTGAGAATTCAATGGGTTGTGTAATGGGGCAACACGATGAGTCAGGGAAAGGGGAGCTAGCCATCTATTACCTAAGCAGAAAGTTCAATGATTGTGAAGCGCGGTACCCGCCAGTTCAGAAACTGTGTTTTGCTTTAGTTTGGGCTACCAAGCGGCTTAGGCAGTATATGTTGTACCATAATACTTGGTTGATATCCAAGCTAGACCCCTTGAAGTTCCTAATGGAAGCACCAGCACTGACGGGAAGGATGGCCCGCTGGCAGATGCTCCTATCCGAATTTGACATTGTATACGTAAGCCAGAAAGCCGTAAAGGGAAGCGCCGTAGAGGATTTCCTAGCTAGTCGCGCTTCAAACGATTATGATGCGTTGAACTTTAATTTCCCGGATGAAGACTTGATGTGCATTACAACCGAGGAATAGGTTTCAGATGATAACTCATGGAAGCTTTACTTTGATAGGGCCTCTAACGCCCTCAGACACGGGATAGGGGCCGTGCTAATTTCCCCCAAGAATGTCTATTATCCCTTCACTAGCAGACTAGAATTCTTCTGCACCAACAATATAGCTGAATATGAAGCCTACGTTATGGGACTGAACTCAGCTATTGAAAGAAAGATTAAGGAACTTCGAGTATTCGAAGATTCATCCTTAGTGATTTACCAGTTGCGTGGGGAATGGAAACCAGGGACTCAAAGTTGGTCAAATATTATGAATTAATTCAAGAGCTCGCCAAGGAGTTCGAAAAGGTCAGCTTCAATTACTTTCCCAGAGAAGAAAATCAGATGGTAGACGCCTTGGCAACCTTGGCTTCCATGTTCAAAACGAACACGGGGGCAGAAATGAAGCCCATTAAGATGCAGACTTTTGAAAGGCCTACTCATTGTTGTAATGTGCAGGAAGAGATTGATGGCAACCCATGGTACTATGACATCTTGCAATATGTCAAGCTTCAAAAGTATCCCGAAGAGGCAAATGACAATGACAGAAAAACACTCAGAAAATGGTAACAGGATATATCCTAGATGGGGAGATCCTATATAAAAGAGGCCATGATTAGACATTGTTGAGATGTGTGGATGCCCGGGAGGCGAAGGAGATTTTAGCCGAGGTACACGATGGTCTATATGGGACGTACGCCAACGGGCTGTCTATAGCCCAAAAAATTATGAGGTATTGCTATTTCTGGTCGACCATGGAAGGAGATTGTATCGATTACGCCAAGAAATGCAACAAATGCCAAATTTATGCTGACAAGATTCACGCTCCCCCATCACCTTTACACACCATGAATTCTCCGTGGCCTTTTGCAGCGTGGGGCATGGACGTCATCAGGCAGATTCACTCGAAGGCTTCCAACGGACACCGTTTTATTTTGGTCGCTATAGACTATTTCATTAAATGGGTGGAGGCAGCGTCTTACGCCAACATCACAAGGACTACAGTATGTAAATTCCTAAAGAAGGAGATCATTTGTCGATATGGTTTGCCAGAAAGGGTCATCACCGACAACGCTTCCAATCTGAATAACAAAATGATGACGGACGTGTGCAACCAATTCAAGATAACACACCATAATTCCACAGTCTATCGTCCTAAAATGAATGGGGCAATGGAAGCAGCAAACAAGAACATAAAGAAGATCATAGCGAAGACGACGGATACCTACAGGGACTGGCACGAAAAGATGCCATTTGCCCTTTTCGCCTATAGGACGTCCATTCGCACATCGATAGGGCTAACACCCTACTCCTTGGTGTATGGTACCGAAGCAGTACTCCCCATTGAGGTGGAAATTCTGTCGCTCTGGGGCTTAAATGAAGTAAAATTGGAAGAATCCGAATGGGTGCAAGCTAGACTCGACCAGCTAAATCTCATTGAAGAAAAGAGACTAAAGGCCATTTGCCATGGTCAAATGTTCCAAAAATGAATGATGTGGGCATACAACAAAAAGGTGCGCCCAAGAGAATTTAGAGAGGGGGATCTGGTGCTTAAGAAGATCCTCTCGATTTAGAAAGATTCTTGAGGAAAGTGGATGCCCAACTGGGAAGGGCCATACGTGGTAAAAAAAGAATTCTCAAGAGGAGCCTTAATCTTAACTGAAATGGATGGAGACGAGTTGAAAAAAACAAGAACAAAAAATGGAGAGCTCAGGGCGAAAACCCAAAACAGGGCATCTTGAAGCAAAGAAAGGATCCGAGTCGAAAACCCGTAACGGACAGCTCGGATAAATTGAGAGGTTGGATATCTGGAGAGAAGGGTCGTCCCCATGAACCTTGTGAAAAGGGAGCTTTAGGCAAAGATTCTACGCCGGTTGACGGGATCATGTATCATTCATACTGAAGATACTAAGGGATCTTGTATTTCATGTTTGGCTTTTCCTTTTCCTCATATGTGTCATGACTCTCTCAAAGTTGTTCCAAACCCTTAATCATAATAAAATCATATTTTTGAGAATCCATTCCTTGCCTTCTTGTTAATATCATGCAAATAAGCTAACATAGGCTTATGATAAACAAGAGATTTCTGAGCATTACTGTGATCTAATCTTAAAGATGCAGGTGATTAGAAAACGATGTTAACCTTGCCCTCTAGCTGCCTACATAACGTCTATTGACAGGGCAGGCAGAAGGCTTCAAGCACCAGGGTAGGATGACCAATGACACACTCCCTGCTTGTTTAAGAGAAAGCATTCGAGACAACAAGAGAGATCTCCCAGGTGAAAACTCGGAAGGGTACCTAAAAAAAAATAATAATAAAATAAAAAATAAGAAAAACAAAAAAAAATAAAAAAAGTGAAAAAGAAAGAAAAACAAAAGAAAAAACAAGAAACCTCTAAAGCGAAAACCTGAAAGGGCACTTTAGATAGAACCCTGAATCAGAAATTTAGAAAAGAAAGGTTGGAATGGTTGAACCTGACAGTGAAATGGGGTATCGCCGCTAGAAGAAAAAAGGAGAAAGCAAGCAACGTAAGGTCGAGATTGACTGAGGACTAAAGAAGGCCCACTATGATATTGACACTCATGCATCATGAATAGTTAGACATCCCTAGGATTAGGAGCATGTTAATTCATTTGTCATAGCATTTTGTCTTATTCTAGACAGGTATCTATAGATTCAAAGAAACATCGGTAGCCATCCTGGTGTGAATCCCAAATGTGAAGAAGAAGGTTCTATATAGGAAGGGCCCATATTTCCAAGCGCCTGCAGCGAGAGGTTTTATATAGGAAGAATATGCCGCTCCGGGGCTCTAGGAGCTGAAAGTTTTGTATAGGAAGGGCTCGCAGCTCCAGGGTGAAGACTAGTAGTTCTATATAGGAAGAACTCCCAGCCGAAGGAATTCACCCATGACACACAAGGTTTTATATAGGGAAAACCTATTGTGTTTAAATCAAAAAATCCTATATAGGAAGGGCTCTGAGCTTTACGGTCTTAGAGTGAGAAGTTTTATATAGGAATAACTCATAGCTCTGAGATTTCAGAAGCTAAAAGTTCTATATAGGAAGGACTGGCGGCTCCCGGGTTTTAAGACTATTAGTTCTATACAGGAGGAACTCCCAGTCGTAAGAACCCATCCATGGCGTAGAAGGTTTTATATAGGAAAAACCAGCCACGTTAAATGCAAAGAGTTCTATATAGGAAGGACTCCAAACCTTACCGTCTCAGAGTGAGAAGTTCTATATAGGAGGGACTCATAACTTGAGGCTTCACAGTGAAGGGTTCTATATAGGAAGAGCCTGTAGCTCCAAGATCGGAAGGGGAAGAAGTTGTATATAGGAAGGACTTATGAGCCCGAAGATTCAGCTGAGGAAAAGCGGAGAGTTCCAGAAGAACACGTGATACCAAAGCCACAAACAGGGAAGTCGGATAAAAATGGGTGCTTATGATCTTTGCTTTGTTCATGTTCCACAAGAACAAGCAAATAGGGGTAACTGTAATCACCCATTTTTATCCAGTGTATAAACATCACTTTAATTTATGTTAGTGTAATAATTTACATAGTATCGTTGCATGTATACGTAATATATTGTACGTATGAGTAATGTACGTAAAGTATGTGTGATGTGTTATGTATGCCTTAGTAATTATCTGCATATGTATATTATTAAACTCCTTATTATTATGTATACGAATGAGTATTGCATGAATTGTATATATTATTATATGTATGGTCATGTGCGAATATGTTGTCATAATTGTATGTATGTGTACGTAAGTATGTATGTGTATGCTATATACGTATCTGTGTCCATGTACGTGTGCGCTGACATGTATGTATATATACGTATTATTATTATTATTATTATTATAAAATGGATAAAATATCAAAACCCAAAAATTAATTAAATATCTAGTCCATTAAAACCCAAATTTTTTACATCAGGCCCAAACCGGCCAGCCCACATCCTAAGAAACCCTAACCCACATCAGATAATAGAGCCCTGATTGTCATCCTTTTATCTTGCGTAGCTACAAGAGGGCCGTTATATCAGATCCGAATCCAACGGCCACGATTGAAGCATAAAGACCCCTCATCTACCGCGTGAAGTCCACGCGCGGGCTGTTGGATTCTCCACTCGCGCGTGTGAGACACGTGCAAGGCTGACCATCTTCTTCAGGCCACATGGCGCGATCTCGGACCACTACATCATTTTCGAGGCCTCATCTCAGCTGTCTAATCACCAAGCGATCCTAACCGTTAGATCAGATCCAACGGATAGGAACGGTTCTGGCAGTAATAATCGTCTCATCTCCTGAGACGCCAGTCTGTGCAGCCGAACGGTCACCTCCACCATGTCGCTCCCCATGACGGCCGTACCAACCACCAAGCATGGCTGGGCATGCCAAAGACACAAAAATGGAAAGGCATCAGAAAAATCTGATCAAAAAAGAATATATCTTATGTACTAGTCTTACCAAACGAAAGTAGAGAGATATATGTAACTCAAAAATGAAAAATTGAAGAGAGTTCAGTTGTAACCAGTTTTTCCAGAAATACAAAAAGGATAGATCTCACTCTTTCGCTCATATTTTGAACACGAAAATATAAAAAGGTATCCATTTGTCTTTAGTATTGCATGTATGTATATACTCTAGAAATAACAAAAAGGGAGAAGAGTGGGGAAGTTCTTTTACCTTCCCTGCCAGTGGATCTCTCCTTGCCAGTGATAAACCTCATCAGTTTCCAAAACTGAATAGGGTGAACTAAAAAGAGAGGGAGGTCCTTTTGGTCTCGTTTTGTATAAAAAAAGAAGGGGAAAATGGTTTTGCCTCATACTTTCTCAGATCTAGGTAAAAGGGAGAGTCTTTGTGTAAATCTAAGTTTAGATTCGGGTTCGAGTTGAAGCGAGGTTGGTTTTGGTTTGTTTTTTGGGTTCGCCGGCGCCGACTAACGGCAACTGGCGGTAGAGGGGACGTCGGTTGGTCGCCGGTTTCTGGGTTCATCGAAGGCTTCAAGTTCAGTTTTTTGAGAGAAAATGAGAAAGTAGAGTGATATTATCCTAAGGTTTAGAAAAAATGAAAAAAAAGAGAGGGGAGACCGGTTGGGGAAACTTATAGTCAAGCCCTTTTTCAAAAATGGCCTAATTACATCATAAACCATCCCGTGTTTCGGGATTTTTCAAAACGATCTCGGCCCTTGGGATAATTACAAACATAATCCCTCTTATGTTTCCAAGTTTTCCAATTTCGTCCCAAAATTTACCCAAAATCCGTTCCCAAATGGTTAAATTACACCCCAAGGACCTTCGCGTTTTTGAACTTTGCATTTCGAGCTTGCCGCATGGTTTTTTTACTATTTCAGTCCCCACAAGTTTTACCCGGTTCTTGATTAGATCCCTAAATGTCAATTTTTTATTTTGAGTTGTAAGCCTTCTGTTTTGATTTAATTCCATTCTAGTCCCTTGTTGTTATTTACTATTTTGTTTCAAAGCAGTTAGATGCTAATATTTTTGCATTAATATTATTTGTGGCATTTTACATGGGTGTTATATATATTCTTGTCACCTCTATATTTCATGCTCGTTTTTCGAATATTGATATGTTGATATATCCGTTAGCTTGTTTACTCGTATTCTAAACGTTTAGCAAATTTATTCTCTTTAAGTGTGTTTGCATCTTAGTATGTTTTATGCTTTCATGTGTGTTTTTTCGTATTACATATGTATTTATGTTTTACAACATATGTTTTTGTGGTATCTCTTTTGTCTTTTAATTCTCTTGTTCGTAGTATATATATATGTGCGTTTAGATTAGTATTTTATTTATGTTAGATTAGTATTTTATTATGTTAATATTTATTTGTATTGTATCTAAATTATTTGCCATATTTTATATTTTGCTCACTAAGTTTGCATAATGGAATATATAATGTCAATGCGGTGCCCTTTTATCCGAGCGTAAACGGGGCCAGTATCAGGCATAGTGATAGTGGTTGGGCGTTTACTCTCGGATAACGGGGCCTTTAAAATCCACTTGCACTTATAACCGAATCTTAACTTAATCGTCACTTTAATCCAAAAAATCTAACATTAATAAAGCGGTAATTATTAAAGTACCAATTTCGGGCGGTGTGGGGGTGCTAATCCTTCCCCATCCGTAACCGACTCCCAAACCCAAAATTTTTGAATCTCTGGTTTTATGGTGTCCGGCCTACCTGAGTGGCCGGTGGCGACTCCAATTTTTAAATAAAACATGATTTTTTAAAACCCCCAGGGAATAAACATTTTATATCCAAAAAACAACAAACACTTTGAAAACCCTATTTTTTAGCGAAACGGACATCGCCACAAGGACAATATACAAATGGCACCGTATGAGGCGTTGTATGGTAAGAAGTGTCGTACACCCGTATATTGGGTGGAAGTTGGGGAAAAGCATGTTACCATTCCTGATGTTTTGAAAGGCACGAATGAGAAACTAAAGTTGATATGTGAGCAGCTGCAGATCATCAAAAATCCTACACGGATTTGAGGCATAGAGATATAGAGTATGATGTTGGTGACCGAGTGTTTTTGAAGGTGTCACCCTGGAAGAAGGTGATGTGTTTTGGGCGAAAAGGAAAGCTTAGCCCGGGGTTTATTAGACCCTACGAGATTGTTGAGCGTGTGGGTCTTGTTTCTTATCGTTTGAGGTTACCTCATGAGTTGGAAAAGATTCATGATGTGTTTCATGTTTCGATGTTACGGAGGTATCGGTCGGATCCCTTGCATGTTATGCCGGTGGAGGATATTGATTTGAGGTCAGATCTATCTTATGATGAGGAACCAGTAGAGATCCTTGACACCAGCAGTAAGGTTCTGTGTGGTAAGACGGTTGAGCTTGTTAAGGTGTTGTGGAGGACCGCGGTGTTGAGGAGGCCACGTGGGAGCACAAGTCAGAGATGCTAGAGTAGTTTCCGCATCTGCTTCCTCTAGGTAAATTTCGAGGACAAAATTTCTTAAGTGGGGGAGAGTTGTAACGCCCCAATTTTGGGCCTAGCGGTTTTGTGGCTTGTTAGACGGTTCGGAGGATCGGGTTAGGGATTCGAGTTGGATTTGGGAGTAAATATTTTTTGATAAGATAAAAATATAGAAAAATAGTTAAAAATCATATTTTAATATATGACTAATGTTGGTGAAAACAATTTTGGAAAGTGAGATTTGGAAGTGTGACATTTTGGTTAGTGACCAAAATGTGATTTTTGAAAACTGGTTTTAAAGGTGACTAAAATGAAAAGGATTAAATTCTTAGAATCCTTAAGGAGCTATTTTTCCAAGTTTTTGCTGGTGATTTCTCCTATCAATTAAGTCTCTTTAAAATGTGTTTTAAAAGTTAATTAAAATGGGATTTGGTTATTAAAAGTTAGTTATCACTTTAAAGAAAATTTACGTAACTTTTCTCTCCGCTTCCTTTTTTGCCAAACACTCAAGTTTTCATCAAAAACCAGAGGTGAGAGATCATTTTACTCAGATTATTGATTTGTAATTGATTCTTTAACTTTGATTTACAAAGCCTCATTGAAATCTTGTGTTTTCTTAGCTTTAAATAAGCCAATTGATGGAGAAATAACACAATAGGGGTAAAGTCCATGTTCTCCTCTATTGAATGGTTCTTTATTGATATTCCCAAGCGTTTGATCCTTGATTTATGGTTTATAATCTGATTTTGTGTTTTTATATTGAATTAATTTATTTAATTGGGTAAATTTGATGAAATAGTGAAAGATCCACATTGGATTTGTTTTCCAGTAATAAAGATTGATTTTAATCATATTTTGGATGTGTTATCATGTTGATAATTTGTTTTTAACAATGGAATCCTGAAACTCTTGAATCCCTAGTTGTTTAGGTTGTTAGATTTGTGTTTTTGTGGAGTTGTGGTGGTTGTGTAGTTGCTGGAAGTATTTGGATGATTTAATCATGTTTTTTAGTGTTAACTGATGATTATGGAAGTGTTAGATTGATAGATCATGGCTGGTTTATGTTTGGAAAGGGTTAGGTGATGTTTTCGGTTGTTATGCTTAGGTATTTGTGAGAGGATTGTGGAAGTCCATGAGGATTTGTTGTTGCATTGTTTTGAATGCATTGAGAGGCATTAATCCTCTATTGCAATGAGTTTAAAATAGGAGAGGTTGATCCGGAAGTGATCAGTGAAGCTTTGGAGGCTTCGGGCGCTTGATTTTCGCGTCGGCAAATCAAGGTTTTGCGTATTGGTGAGTGAGAACGTGGATTCCAGCTTTGGAATATTTTAAAGGTGGTTTATGGGAGTTTAAACTTAGCTTGATACACTGGTTTAAACTCGAAAGTAAGTATAACGTGGTTTTCTTTCTCGGTCGTGCTAGTTTGAATGGTTTTTATGCACTTGTTTTGATTTACAATAAATCTACTGTTTAAGAATCATTTAAAGTATATGAGATACTGTTTATGAGCATGAAATGCTGAAGGATGCACATGGTAAGTGATCCTTGTAAGTATATGGTTTATACTTGTGTTTTAAAGCATGGTTGTTGCTTTGGAAAATTGGTTTGGTTAATGCTTGTTAAAAACAGTGAGGTAAATGGTTAACTACATTGGCAAGTGATGCATTTTTAAAATTGTTATCAGATATAGTTGGCCGACCATAGGATTGATAGTGCACTATAATAAGTCGCCTTGGATGTTGAGGGGTTTTGATTTGGTGTACCAAAAACTCCATCCAAGTACCCTAATGGTAGAGGGGTTATACAGTACCGTAAACTCCCGTTAGTGGATTAAGCATCTAATCGAGGTAAGGGGTTGGTGTCCCCATGGGTTGAAAGTGTACCCGGTTGTTTAAGTACCGTGATTGTGATTGTATCGCTATTCGGATTGAGATGGCTTAAAGTGTTGGTAGAACGCTTGTTTGAATCCGTGTATCCGATGAACTATTTTGGAAATGGAACTTGGTTATGATCACTTGTAAGCCAATATATTCGTTAATGTATCATTGAAAGTTTTATGTCGTATAATGTGGTTTATACATGTTTACCCTTTAAGCTTTGCATATGGTTGTTTGCATGGGAAGGCTTAAATTGAGGTTTAGCAATGGGATTTGCTGTTGGTTAATGATCATGTTGCATATGGTTTAATATGCTGGTTTTTAAAGATGTTAAGTGAATGGTTTTCAAGGCATGGTAATGTTTAAATGGATGATTTGAAATGGAATTTCAATGTGTTGCAAAGAAATTGTTTAAATACATTGATGGTGTGTTGTTTTGAGCACTCCTCACTAAGCCTAGTGTGCTTACACTCTCTTTGTCCATCAATGCAGAGAATTAAAAGCTTGGAAGGCAGCGGGAAGCAAGGGATCACAACAAGACTTGATAGCCAAAGCATGTTTTTGGTATAATCTATAAGTAATAAGGGCAATAGGGGTTTCGTTGTTGTTTTGGGAGGTGTTTGTTAAACTCCCTGTTTGAGCAAGTTTGTTTTGATGCTCTTGAGATGTAAATGGCCTTTATGGTTTGATTTTTGTGATGGTTTGGAGTTTCATGTTTTACTTGATGGTTTTCTAGGTTGCATGCCTATTTTACATTTGATGAAAAATGCCATGAAATGATGTTCAATCTTTGGTGTTATGTTATGGGTTGATTCTTGATTATGTTGGTTGTGTGTTAGGAGCATGTTAGGATGTTTTGGTATGGCTGAAAGTATGTTAAACCAACAAAAATGGACATTACAGGTCCAGGCGTACCGGTATGAGTAGGCCATTCTAGGCTTAGCGTACCAGTACGCAGACAACTGTTTCAGTACGGGTGTAGGCAATTTTGGCCAGTTTTTGGTACTCGGGGAGTCGGTTCGATATGGTACAGTGTTTTCATGAAGGACGTTTCCACGTGTATCGAAATGAGTGTTGGCTACTGGAATTCTGGGGTTTTAAAACAAAAAGGGCGTATCCAAACACCCCTGACCGTACCGGTACGGTGGTAGTTAATTTGGTTATTTGGAATCTTTTAAAGTTCAATTTTCTTATGTTTTGGTCCCTGAATGTCGTGGACACAATTGAATGAGTTTGGATGACCTTTTTGATCTGTTTTTTTGGTATGTAAGCATGAAACCTATTTAATTAAAGGTTGGTAATATAAAAATGTGCTAAGACCCTGCATTTTCTAAATTTGCTATTTGATCCCCAAAGTGCTTTTGTGAACAATTGGATGTCAATTTGATGCCCGATTGAGTTGGTTATTCGCCTTAGATCAGTATGTACATTTAAGTCAATAATCATTTGTCTAGACAAGATAAAAGAAAAAATGGAAGTGTTTTGAGTCTAATCTTTACGGTTTACTTTGGTAAACCTAATGTAGCTAGCTCGGTTCAGTCTTGTGACTAGGCCGGGTCGAGGGGTTTACATCAACCATTGACTCAGGGATATAGATCAGCTTCAACTTTCATCGTAAGTCAATACTAACACCCTTAGAATAAGTGGACCAACTTTCGTTGCATCCTATCAACTTTCGTTGTAAAAGCTCGTTAATCTGACTCATCACTACATCTGTCGATGTTAGTGGCTGGTTTAACACTCTCATGCAAAATGTAAATCAGATCCAACAATTAAAACTTAAGGAAAAGCTAATACTGATATATATTAAATTAAAGAAAAGTTTAAATAAGTTCAACAAGCTCCAGAAAATTAAACCATTGTCAAGATGAGCACAAATACAAGTAAATCACCAAAACAACATCAAAATAAAGAGAATTTTAAGAAGATAACAAGATATTTCCTCGATTCAGCACTTGACTCCTCATTTCCTTGGATAGATCTTCCTTACTTCACCTCAGATCTCTAGAAATAAGCTTACGCCGCCATGTGAGGAGGATAAAAGCTCGGAGGATGAAGTTGTTGTGAAAAAAGTAAGAATAACGTGGCTCTCTCTCCTCCAAAATAGTCATTTTATAGGCCACCTAAAGGATAACACCTGTCCTGTAGGTTATTTACGTGCAAGGCGTCGTACAAAATTTGTTGTAATAACTTGGACATATGGCATATTTGTTCTTATCCTTTAGCAGACTGGACAGCTGGCAGATGCAGTGTCAAACTGGTTGCAGTGGCGAAAACTTCCTCTATAGGGACATTAGTAATACGGCGACAACAAGGCAAAAATAGGCAGAAATATAACAAACACGAGCCACAGGAACTAAGTTAGAAAAAAAGCAGAAATGGATGTAGTGAACACCAAAGTGGGGGCAATTAGACCTATAAATAAAGGGAAAATACATGCTCTTTAAAGAGTTATGAGTACGTGATGATGCTCTTATAGACTTGTTTTGATCCTTCTTGTCCTCAACCTATAATATGAAAAGTAAATATCATATGCATCAAATAATATGAAAAGTAAATATCATAGATTTACATGCATAAATAATGCGAACAATAAATATCGTAAACTTGTTTTTTTGTGATTGGCTCCAACAACATATTGTAGTAAGAAAGAAAACATATTTAGGTCAACCGGAATGCACTTATGAAATCTTTTAGATTGTTAAGATATCCAAAAAAAATCTTAAAATAACCTAAGAAAAGAACTCAATCAAGGACATAAGAGATACAAGAGTTATTTCAAAATGACATGAGCGAGATGAGACATAAAGGCTTAATAATGCTGGAAGGAAAAAGTTCAAGAGTTCATTTAAAAGAAAATCAGAGCATTGAGATAAACCAAGTGGTAATAGAGTTGTCATTGACAAGGAAACAATCATCCTACTAATCGAAAACAAAGGGAAAAAGAAGCACATGATTTACCTAAAAAGGGAAAAGAACCAGAGAAGAAGAAAAATTGAAGAAAGAAACATACGACAAAGGATAAAAGATTTTTCTCTAGCTCCACAACAATGCTGTAGCATCAAGTATATCATAAGAGAATGCTTCTCCAATGCTCCATTGCTTCCATTCATCCTTGATTTCATGCACAAAACCACTAATACACACTACCTTCCTCATTAATAGCATCAATATATATAATTCATTAAGCTCAAGCATAAACTCCATAAATATAAACTAAATGATCCTAAATGCAACTATATGGGCTTGAACACATGCAATGTTTCAAGTAAAATTGCACAACATATAGGTTTTCTACAGAGTTATCATCTTTCTTGGTACAAGAGTACATAAGGATATCATCAATGAAAACCACCATGAATTGATCCAAGTACTCATATAAGACTCGATTCATCATATCCATAAAAGGAGGAGGGGCATTTGTTAAACCAAAAGGCATGATGATGTAAGCATACCAACACCGGATCCAGAAGTGTTGCTACCAGGACCAATTACCCGTTCTAAAGATAAATCATTCATAGAAGTTCTTTGTCATAAGTGTCTTCGTGTTTTTAGATCATTTGAAGAAGATTCGGCCTTAGATAATAAGCTATACAATGTGTTACATATTACTATGTGATGCATTGCATTAAACCACATCTTTATATCTAATTCTAGCTCATTTATGCTTGTTTAGATTACATTGCATTTTTTGTTACTTAATCATGCATCTTATTTTAGCTCACACATTGTTTATTGTCTCTTTAGGTACTAAGGATGAAGGCACTAGCTCGGAATAGCTCAAAGACCTCACAAGGAGCTTAAATTGGCTCAAGGAGTTTAAAGACAACTTGGATCAGCTCAAAGACCTCACTAGGAGCTCGGATTAGCTCAAAGGCCTTAAGGATTGCTCGAATTAGATCAAGGACAAAGGAGAGCACTCTAAGAAAGCTCACAAGCTTAAAGGACTAGCTCACCTAGCTAAGGGTAGCGTATGGAAGCTCAAAGATTGAGCCAGATCTCTTAGCTAGCCAGCTCAGCTCAATCCAACTCAATTCAAGCTCAACCAACTCCTTTCAGCTCCACCTATATATGCTAGCTCACCACCTCAAGGGTAACGTTTCCCCTAAAGAACATGTCCCTACACTTTGGAGGGAAACTTGAAATGGGCGGCAAATACATTGAAGAGAAAGCTCTAGTGCGCCAAATCCTTAAGGAGGGAGACACAAGTTTGGCCGAATAAGTACAAGGCCCTTGGAGGGAGTCATAATGGTGGCCGAATAGTTTAGAGGCCTTTTCACCCATGCCTTTTCATCTACTATAAATATAAGTTGTATTTTCATTTTGTAAATATCTCATTCATATTATAAAATTTCCTTTGTGATAATTTTCTCTCTTTTAGTTCTTAATTGAACTTCATTGACTTATCAAGTACTTTGTACTTGTGGAGTCAAACCTCTCTATCCACCTTGATACTTGTGGTTCTTGGTTCTTTATAACCAACGGGTCCAAGTCCTTTCTACCATCCCTTAAGGTAATCATATAAGGTCCAGGGTTAGGCTTTCTATAGCCTAGTTTCTTCCTTAATTCTTTAAGATACTATCATCACCATATCCAAAACTATCACCCTTCTACCTATCCTTCCATTTCACCTTGAATTCCTTCAAAACATCATTCCTTTAATTCCACACATTACCCTATCATTATAACCTTTCTTTCGTAGCCATCTTACTTCGTAGGAATCACTTGCATGCCTTCCTAGATCCTACAATCAAAGTAGCCATCTTCAACATCATCAAGGACGAGTTACATCATATGGTAATAAGAGCTTTTGGTGGAAGCAAGCAAGTGCCTACATTGTAAGTCAATTTTTATTTCGTGTAAGTAGATTCAAGAAAAAAGAAAGAAAAAAAGAGAAAAACAAAGAAAAGAAAGGAAAAAAGAAAAAAAGAAAAGCAAATTTGAAAAAGCATAAGCAAGGGTGAGAAGTACAACAACAACAACATTTCCAACCGAGCTTGAAGATTCAATTTCAAGACTTTGATTGCATCTCAAGAAAGGTTGTGAGTTTTTCTTGCCAAGTAACCCTGTTTCTTCTTTTCTAAACTTACCTTTACACCATATTCTTTTCCTTTTTTCTTCTTAACCATTTCAGTTACGCACAAGCACAATACTTGCCTAAGTCTTTAGTAAGTTCTTTAAAGAACTTTACAAGAGAGAAAGGAGTGGAAAAAAGCAATTTGAGTGTGTGAGATTAGAAGGGAATAATAAAAGCCAAATAACATCCCAGAGTGCAAACACGAGAGCTGAGTGGAGTGCATCTACTTTTTTTGGAGTGAACAGTGGTGGTTTTTACTGAGTGATTTTGGTAAGGTCTTTCAATTCGTTTCTTATTTTATCACTAAAAATGGCACAAGATTCTTTTCCATCTACGTCCAACAGGATTCTTGTAATTCAAGTATCGTGTAATTCAAGTATCATGTAATTCGAGTATCATGTAATTAAAGTATCATGTAATTCGAGTATCATGTAATTCAAGTATCATGTAAGCTTTATTCTTTAATTATTTCTCATTTGTATTCTTTAGTTTATGCCTTTGGTATTTAGTTGTCCAGGTAATCGAGTCCCCAACCAACTATCGCCACAAGATGTACTGTAGTACTCAAGATGTACCATAGTACTGTACCGTAGTACTGTCGCCAAAGACCACACATACGTACCCTCCGTCTGTCACCAATTAGGGGCCTTAGCCCTGGACCGTAGTCCACCCTGACACAATGAGCTCTAGACTCTAAGGCATGCCCTTCTACCTATGACCACTAACAACCACGACTTTGTTCAATTATGAATCACTTATTCAAGTATTACATGTTTACGTCAAGCAATAGCTTAATCAAGGATCAATTCAAGTGATACATTGCAAGATCATGTTCATATACACAACCCTTAGGCCAATTGAGCCTTAGCTCTACACTTTACAATTTAATCTTGTCATTCAAGCAAGCAATTAACATATGCCATCTCTTAGGCATCAAGCAAGATCTTTAATTCATGATTTATATCATGTTAACAAGTATTTAAATCATAGAGGTACATTTAAGCACTCATTCGAAATGATCACAATCAAGGCATCAAGGTTCAAGCATTTGTTTTCACTTTTCTTCCTAGATAATTTAACAACATACATGTTTCAATTAGATCTCAAGTTTTAGCTTAAATCATTCTTCCACTTTTTCATCACAACCAAGCTTAAATCAAGTATATTAACATGGCATAAAATAACAATAAGTTGACATGCATCTTTGGTTAGGACCTAAGTCCTAACCCTATATTAAACTACACTCACAATACTCCAAGCTTTGCTAGTCTTGGATCCAAACTCCTTTGTGTTTACCACTAGCTTGGCCACTCTTTTCTTCTTCCACAAGGTTTACTCCTTGCTCTAACAATTCATACAAGTAAATCAAGGTCAAGGCAAGATACATTCATTTCTTCAAAACAAGGCAACAATACATAATTCATTCATTTCAAAACATCAAGGCTGCTGCTGCTACTGCCTGGAAGCATTGCAGTGTTTACTAAAACATGCATAACATTCATTCCGTACGTTGGAATTTCAAATGTTTTACACCGTTGGAAAACTAACTTAATTATATTTCTAGCCATATAGGCTTTGCATTTTAATTCTTTCCCAATTAATACAGTTTTTTGTTTAAAGACAAGGCAATTTACAACACTGGACAGTGTGTTTCTTTTCTACAATTCATTCTACAATCCTGAATTCAATTATGTTTTCTCCTAATGAATTTAAACATATTAAGGCACTATCCATAAAATTTCCAGCCTTCAATTATCTTTGTACAATTTATAGTGATTTTTCAAAGTTACTGCCCAGTACAGAGTATTCTGGGTAGATTACACTAGTTTGAGTTTCTAGCTTCTTTAATCACTTAGATGACATTTCTAACATGTTAATTCAACTTATATACATACTCATACAAGTCTAAGTCAGTTCTATTCACCTATCAATGTGATCAAAACAGAGCATTATACAAAATCAAGCATGTTCACACGATCTTATCTAGCAATGTGATCAAAACAGTTTCATGCCATGATACATTCAAATCATACCAATTCAGTACCTAATTTCCCAGCAACTTCCCAACAATTTCCAGCATTGATTATCTTTCTAACAATCTTAAACCACATATATACATATTGGCATTCCAACTATGACAAATTTTCAGCAAACAATGTAACTATAAAATCAATCAAAAGCACCACAACTCAAACAAAAAGAGTTCATATACATATAGTTCTCATATTCAGCTTCAAATCAATGAAATGAGTGAGATTACTTACTCTTCTTCCTTAGAAGACTCAAACAAAGATTAAAAATCTTCCCAATTAAACCCAAAACTTCATGTTTCCATGGTTACCGGCTCTTTCTCTCTATTCTCTATCTAATTGCTAGGATCGGTTATAGCTATTTTTTTGTTGAAAGAATCGGTTATAGCTATTGCAAGGTTGAAGAAGACTCAATTTTTGTTTTCTCTTTCTTTCAACAATATGGCCAGCCAACACCCTTAATTGCCACATGTGTATTAACCTTGCCACATGTATTCCACTACCACTAAATGGTCTAACTACCATGCAATTTCATTGTTTTATTCTTGTTTCAATTTGGTCATCTTAATTTGGCACTCTAACTTGTTGGTTATAACATTTTAATCCCTTTAGACATTAGCTATCTTTTCTTCCTTTTATTTCAATTTGATCCTAGACTTAATTAGTCTAAAAAGGGTAATTCTATAACAATTTAACTAATAGCTCCATGTTACATACTCCTAATTCTTTCAATTAAATATCATATGACTCAATTAGTCAATATCTTTTCTAGGACCAGTTTAGGGTGTTACAGATTGAGCATCAGATTGATTTCATTCCCAGAGCAACGATACCCAACCATCTGGCCTATAGAAGCAATCCAGAAGAAACGAAGGAACTTCAAAAATAGATTGAAGAACTAATGAAGAAAGGATACATTCAGGAAAGCTTGAGTCCATATGTCGTACCAGTACTTTTGGTTCCAAAAAAGATAGAACATGGAGGATGTGTGTAGACTATCGTGTCGTGAACCAAATCACCATCAAATATAAACATCTAGTACCCCGACTAGATGACATGTTAGATGAATTGAGTGGTGCAAGTATCTTCTCAAAGATTGATCTTAGAAGTGGATATCATCAAATTCTCATGAGGGAAGAAGACGAGTGGAAGACCGTATTCAAAACCAAGCAAGGTTTGTATGAATGGATGGTTATGCCTTTTGGTTTAACCAATGCCCTTAGCACATTCATGAGGTTAATGAACCATGTCCTACAGCCCTACACTGATAAGTTTTGTGTTGTTTACTTTGATGACATCTTAATTTACAACAAAACATTGGAAGAGCATGAACAACATCTCAGGTCTGTCCTTAAAACTTTGAGGGACGAACAACTTTATACCGACCTTAAAAAGTGTGTTGTAACACCCATCACCCGGTTTAGAAGTAAACCGGATTAAGAAGAGTTACTTAATCAAACAAGGAACTCTAACTTACCTATAGGTAAGTTATCAATAAAGACGCAAGATCAACAAGAAAAGAACTTAGGCTTTTAAGTTTAATTTGATTTTAATGAATAGAACACTTAGACCGAACAACACTATACTTTGTAATTAGATTTATAAACAAGACATAATCTGATATCATGTTAGCCAACACTAATTAACTACATTCATAGGCATACAGACAATACCAATAGTAAACTATTAGAAGAACTATACTTCGTTTAGTAAACCTATTAACATTAAAACATATAAACTAATCACAAAATAGTCATGTAAATCAACATTTCACATACGTTAACATTTTAAACCTCAAAACCACAATATACCGATTTACTTAAACATTAAGCAACATTAAAAAAATCTACAATTTGATTCTGAGATCGACTCAAACATTTAATATCATCATAGCAACTTCATAACTTACTTAGACCTTTAGCCAACCTTTTCATAATAGCTTAATAACCATACAATTTTCAACTAATAGACATAGCATAACCCAAAATAACCAACAACAACATAAAGGATTAGAGGCAATTACATAACACAAACTATCTATCTCACTTATGTACATATGTAACAAAAGATCATCTAATTGCTTTATGCATAACTATTAGACATGTGCCACCTACTAGGAGTTGTCGGAAGAAAATACAAAAACATACTTGTGGAATTCCTTGTGATCTTGCCAAGTTCCACAGATGACCAAAACGACTTCCACCTGAAGAATGGTGAAAGGATAAGTAAGTACAATTACTTAATGAGGTAATTTAAAGTACTAAAACATAATAAAGTTATCAATTCCTTTCATTCAAGAATAGTAAACCAAGTACATCTTTAGTTTGGATAAGATAATAACTATCTTGTTGAACATATGAATTTAGTTTAACCTTCCATGTTTATTCATGTACATTCTAGTTCTTACACTCTTAGCATAGAATGATATGGTATTGGTAATTCGAATAATTAACAGTAATCATAAAGTGGAAGAGAAGCACTTAACATGGCATAATAAGGCTTTAGATTTCTTAACAAGGAAGTTACAAAGCAAAACTTAACCAAATATGCATTACTTGATTATTAAGTTATTGATTCAATTCTCTAATAAGAATGTTATTAGAAAATTTTAACATAGCCTTGAAATCAAGTATCAGCCTAGGTACTCAAATCCCCAACCAACTGTCTCCAAACAAAAAGGTACTCATAGTATCGGTCAATCCCTCCTACTGCTGCCAAGTGACCTTAATACTTCCTTTCTACTGTCTCTAAATAAGGACCGTAGTCCACCCTAACACTGAGCTCTATGGACTCTATGGCATGCCAACTATACCTAAGACCGATTTGAGACCAACGCTTCACATTTTCTTTTCTTATCAAATTAGAATATGACCTTAGCTCTATAATCATGTAACATTGTACATATTCAAGTCTCATCATAATCAAATTAATTAAGTATTTCTCCTTATCATAATACCAGATACATATCATGTTACTTAATTAATAACACATAAGAACATGTAATTTCTTCTATAATCAAGCTTTAAGGTAACTTAACTAATATGTCATATCTAGATTTTCCACCTTATCATGCGTATACTATTATCAATCTTCAAATCAAACATTCTTTATATTAAGTATTTGCATAGCATAAGATATTTCAACACATTGATACATACCTCAATCCAAGCTTAGTTTATGCATTGCTTATTAAAATGTAAGGTAAGGAATTGAATGTGATAAAATGCTCGGGAAAGATTTTTAGCCTATCCTAAGAATTTAAATTACACTCACATATCAATCTAAGCTAAGTTTGTTCTTGAATCACGATCCTCTTATTCTTGTCAATTGATTGATTTACTATTGTCCTTACATCTTCAATAACTTCATGATCTAATGAGCCATTAAGTGTAACTATGCATTAGAATAGATTTCAAGCCACCAAACACTCGTGAGCTACTCTCGTACTTATGAGTATATAAACAAATCCATACCAACAGTACATTAGCATTTTATAAAGGTAAAACAGTCCCAACTTACAAACATATACATGTACAAATATTCATAATAGACCCATACTCCAACTACCCTTATTTGCATGCCTAAAACAATGTATTGTGCCTATTTATGTATACACAATTAAAGCAATAATGTTCCATGCACATTTGTGCACAAAACTGATCCTAGCTTGCAAAAACATTCCTAATATACATGCATACAAGTCAAACCCCCATTTTCTTAATTTATTCCAAAAGTTCATTAACATACATGTGGTCGCCTATATGCCTATAAAATTGTCCATTAGCTATATGATCAAAGGAAAAACATTACCTACATTAACATACACATTCAAATACCTCAAAACAATATTTGAACATTATAAAGCAGTCTTGAACATTATAAAACAGTCTTACACATATTATTAAAGCAATTCCATTGTTTTTAACTTCTCTGAACATAACCTAATTACAATCAATGATACAGGGCAGTTCAGTACAACATTCATTCTTTATTACATGTTCAAAACAATCCATAATTAATTGTATAATAGCAATGCATCCTCCCCACATGAAAAACAATCCCTAAATGGCCTATTATCTTCAACAAAACACACATATAATTCAATTTAACCATAGAGCATACATTTTAACATTCAATCGAATACACTACTCAATAAAATTCATAGAACTCACTTTAAAATATAATAACACCATTTATACAAGCAAATTTCTAATTTCAATTAATATCAACACTCGGCCATGAAAGAAACTACATATCTAAATATATAACTCATGCTCTCTAACCAACAATTTATTCATAACAATTATAGATGAAGCATCAAAGCTCAATCTAGCATACATATCTTTATCTAGAAGGAATTTAAAGTAATTTACCTTCAACAAAAACAAGTTCAAGAGTGATCTAACCGAATGGAATCAAATATCCTACAATGAGGCAATATTTTCTCTCTTTCTTTCTCTAATGTTCGGGTGTCTAGATGGAGAAGATGAAGGAGATATTTGGTTAATTTTCTTCATCGAAAATTCTCTCCTAAAAGGTTTAATTCAATGACAAATGTAAGGACCATACCCAAGAATTCTTTTAGCATGCAACATCCATATTTCCATGCTTTACAATTGAGTCTATTACATTCAGCAATCCTTCTTTTCAAATTGGTCCCTAACTCCTTTTAATTAAACAAGACCATCCAATAAATTATGATAATTGAATTGTATTTAATGACAACATCCCACTAGGTCATACTTTGGTGTATTACAATTCCTCCCCCTAAAAAGAAATTCGTCCTCAAATTTACCTGAGTTGAAAAGGTGCGAATATTGATCCCTCATTGTAACATCAGGTTCCTAAGTTGCTTCTTCTGTTTTGTGATTTCTCCATAGAACTTTTACAAGAGAAACAGATTTTCTTCGAAGCATTCTAACTTAATGATCTAAAATTTGTATTGGCTCCTCTTCGTATGACAAATTTGGATTAAGCTCAACTTCTTCGGGTTCAAGAACATCAGAAGGATCATATTAATATTTACGGAGCATAGATACATGAAATACATTGTGTATCTTGTCAAATTCCTTCGAAAGAGCTAAATGATAGACCACTAGACCAATTCTTTCAATAACTTTAAAAGGCCCTATAAACTGGCGACTGAGCTTCCCTTTCTTCCTGAATCTAAAAACTTTCTTCCAGGGTGACACTTTTAAAAACACTTGATCTCCGACAACATATTGAACGTCTCTTCTCTTTTTATCAGCATAAGCTTTTAGTCTGTCAAAGGCTTCTCTTAGCCTACTGTGAATGACACGTACTTGGTTTTATGTTTTTCTAAGCAAGTTAGGCCCTAGAAATTTGTTTTCTCCCAATTCTGACCAACATAAAGAAGTTCTACATTTCCTTCTGTACAGTGCTTCGAACGGGGACATTCAAATAGATGATTGATAACTGTTGTTGTATGCAAATTCTGCCAAAGGTAACATTTTCTCCCAATTCTTCCCAAAATCAATTACACAGGCTCGAAGCATGTCTTCGAGAATTTGAATTACCCTTTCAGATTGACTATCTGATTGAGGATGGAAAGCTGTGCTAAGATTTGTTTTGGTTCCTAAGGCTTTTTGCAAAGACTTACAAAATCTGGAAGTGAACAGAGGATCCTGTTCCAATATTATGGAAGTAGGGACACCGTGCAAACGTACCACTTCTTTAATGTAAAGCTCAGCTAGCTGCTTCCAAGTTCATATTCATTCGAATGGGAATGAAGTGGGATGACTTAGAGAACCTATCAATAATTACCCAAACAACATCATTCTTTTGCAGAGATACGGGTAAGCCACTTACAAAATCCATTGCTATGCGATCCCATTTCCATAAGGGGAATTCAATTGGTTGAAGAAGACTCGTAGGGGCTTGATGTTCAGCTTTCACCCTCTGACAAGTTAAACATCTTGATACAAAATCGGTAATAGCCGATTTCATTCCTGGCCACCAATATAAATCTTTTAGATCCTTGTACATTTTAACTGATCTTGGATGAATGGAAAAGGGATACTATGTGCTTCACGAAGCATTTCCCTCTTGAGGTTTTCATCATTAGGCATACAAACTCTATTTCAAAAAAAGAGTAGACCGTTGGGTTTTAAAGAAAAGTCTAGATTGGTTTCAACTTCGAGCTTAGACAAGATGTCCTGAAGTTCAGGGTCTGACTGCTGAAGGGTTTTGATCCTCGAAATCAAGTCGGATTGAATATGTAGTTCTGATAAGAGCTTTTGACTCTTTTGTAGTCTAAAATGTGCATTGATCAAAACTGGGCTACAAAAACAATGAATCTAACTTAGATAACAGGGTTTAGATTCCAAACAAACATAGCTTATCTAAAACTCGTACATAGTATCTTACCAAACGGTTGTTTGCGACTAAGTGCATCAGCCACCACATTTGCTTTCCCTAGATGATAATCGATAGTTAAATCATAATATTTAAGAAGTTCCATCCAACTTCTTTGTGTGAGATTTAGTTGCTTTTGAGTCATGATATATTTAAGACTTTTATGATCAGTGAACAAATTGCATCTTTCACCAAAGAGATAATGTCTCCAAATTTTAAGGGCAAAAACAATAGCAGCACGTTCGAGGTCATGAGTCGGATAGTTTAGTTCGTGAGGTTTCAATTGTTGAGAAGCATACGCTACACTTTTCCTTATTGCATGAGGACACAGCCTAACCCAGGTGAGAAGCATCACTAAAAACCGTAAATTCTTTTCCCGATTTAGGTTGTGTCAAGACCGAGGCATGAGTGAGCACTTTCTTTAATTGATCAAAGTTTCGTTGTTGGTTTTCTGTCCAAACAAAAGACTCATCTTTCCGAAAGAGCTTTGTCAAGGGTGCAGCTAGGGTGGAAAATCCCTTAACAAATCTCTGGTAATAACCTGTTAGACCCAGAAAACTCCTAATTTCACCCACATTCTTAGGAGGTCTCCAATCAATGACTGTTTGGATCTTTTTAGGATCTACTTTAATTCCTTCCCCAAAGATCACATGACCTAGGAAAGATACTTTTGATATCAAAAATTTACATTTGCTAAGCTTTGCATAAAGATGATTGTCTCGAAGGGTTTGCATCATGATTCGAATGTGCTTAGAATGTTCATCCTTTTCCTTGGAGTAGATAAGGATATCATCAATGAAGACCACCACAAACTTATCCAAATACCATTTAAAAACCCAATTCATAAGGTCCATGAATGTTGTTGGAGCATCAGTTAAGCCGAAAGGCATTACGAGAAACTTGAAATGGCCATAACGAGTTCTAAAAGTTGTCTTTGGTACATCAGACTCCTTGATCTTCATCTGGTAGTACCCTGATCGTAGATCAATCTTAGAAAACACCGTGGCATCCTTAAGTTGATCAAATAAGTCTTCAATTCTTGGTAACGGCTACTTGTTTTTGATAGTAAACTTATTCAACTGCCGATAGTCAATACAAAGTCTCATCGATCCGTCTTTCTACTTGACAAATAACACTAGAGCTCCCCAGAGAGAAGAACTAGGTCTGATGAAACCTTTATCTTGCAATTCTTGATGTAATGCCCCGGTTTTGGGCCTAGCGATTTTAAGGCTAGTGAGATGGTCCGATGGATCGGGTTAGATATTCGAGTCGAATTATGGAGTAGATATTTTTTTTGAAAGATAAAAATATGGAAAAATGTTTAAAAATCATATTTTAATATATTTAAAATATTGGTGAAAGAAATTTTGGAAAATAAGCTTTGGAAGGGTGTTATTTTGGCTAGTGACCAAAATGCAATTTTTGCAAATTATTTTTAAAAGGTGACTGTTTTGTAAAGAGTCAAAACTTTGAATATTTAAAGATTTATTTTACCATTTGGTCTAATATGAGTTTTCTCTTAATTAGGATTATTTTTAAAAGATTTTTACTTAAAGCAATAAAAAAGGATTTAGTTAAAAAGGTAGTTATTTTTCCAAATCACAATTTGATGTAACTTTTTTTCTCTCATATTTTTTCTCAAAATACTCTCAGCCAAACACTCTTTTCCTATCAGAGATTCAAGTTAATGATCTTGTTTCTTAATCCTTTGATTTTCTAAATGATTCTTTAACTTGTTTTCTTAAAAATCTTATCGAATCTCATTGTTTTTCAAGAGAAAAACATCCAATTAAGGGGAAACTCACTCATTGGAGGTAATTTTCGTTCTTCTCCTCTAATGAAAGATTCTTTACTGAAACTCCCAAGTTCGTGACTCTTTACATAGGATTTCTAATAGGTTTTAAGTAATTAATTATGGAATTTGGCTTAACTGAGGTTTATTTGATGGAATCTTGTGATTTTCGAATTGCATCTGATTTTCCATTGTTGATGATTGATTTAAATCTTATTTTGAATGTATTATATTGTGGATAAGTTGTTTTTAATAATGAAATCCCGAAATTGGGTGAATCTCTAATTGTTTAGGTTGTTAGTTGATGGTTTTTGGGTTGTTTTGGAGTTTAATCTTTGTTGGAAGTAAAAGGAGGTTGTAAAAGGGTTTTTAGATGTTATTTGATGAAGTTTGATGTTTTGAATCGTTATATTATGGCTGGATTAAGATTGAGAAGTGTTAGAGGTTGATTTCGGTAAGTTTTGGATGAGTTTTGAGTGGGCATCTTGAGAGTTGCGGGATTTTGGTTTGAAACAGAGTGTTGGATTGCATTTTAATGCATGTTTCGTCTAGTTTTGTGTGGCCAAAACAAGGGATAATCAAGGCGTAGCATCTTGAGATGGTTTGAGGCTTGCCGGGAGCTTGTTTTGCAGTAGCAAGCGAGGCGAAGTGAAATCGGTGAGTGGAAACTGGTTTTAAATGCTTTACAAAGGTTTGTAAAGGTTGTTGGGAGTTTAGGGTAAGCGGGAGACTCTTACCTAAGCTCAGAAGTAAGTTTCCCTTATTTCGCTCTTGAATATCGGTTTAGATATGAGAATGTTGCGTTCATGTTTTGTTGTTAAACGTGGTTTAATTTACTACTATAAATGCATGGTTATGAACACATATGCAATGGATTTTATGTATATAAATGCTAGAGAGCTTTGGTTTTCATTCCGGTTGGGAATGGGGTATTGCTTAGGGGAATGTGGATTGCATATGTGATGGTTTGGTTTAATGCATTGAAAAACAGTAGGTAAATGGTTTTGTAAATGATATATTGGCTATGTGACAAGGTAAGAAACAATCAGATATAGTTGTCATGGCATAGGATTATAAGTGCACTATAAAATATGAACAAAATCGATCGTGGCCATGGGTCGTTGAGGTATGGCGGTTTAACAAGGCCAATTAGACTGTTGGGGACCTCATTTAGGGCATGCGGTTCAACAAGACAACCCAAATTGACGGTGATCTTGCGGATTAACTAGGCAAGGTCGGTACACTTGCGGTTTAACTGGGCAAGGGTAGAGTCTCGAGGTTTTAACTAGGAGAGGGTTTCAAATCTTGCGGTTTAACTAGGCAAGGTTTGGGATATCATGCGGTTTAACTAGGCATGGTATGAGAGATCCGTGTATCTGATATGTGGGATAGAGGTAGTCTATCCGGGTCACTATAAATGCCATTATATGCAAAAGTTTATTAATGGTGTAACCCCTCGATCCGGCCTAGGTGCAAGACCGAACCGAGCGAGCTACATTAGGTTTACCGAAGTAAACCGTAAAGAATTAAGCCATAAACCCGACCATATATTTTTTCCTTTTATTTTATCTAGATGCAAAATTTTTACCCTATAGGTGCATACTGATTTTTGGTGAAATCCCAACTCAATCGAGCTTCGAATTGACATCCAATTGGTCAAATATACGATTTAGGGACCAAATTGCAAATTATAAAAATTATGAGGACTTAGCCAAATTTTAAGTTACCATCCTTTAATTAGACAGGTCATATGCTTACACGTCAAAAATCAGCTCAAAACGATCAACCAAACTTATTCAATTGCATCCACAATATTCAGGGACCAAAATGCAAGAGACCAGAAACTGAAATCCTTGACATTACCTGTAAAAACGGCCACCAGTACCGATATGATCGCATCTGTACCGATACAGAGTAGCCACCCGTACCGATACACAGTGTACCATATCGGTACACCACGTTAGCTTGCAAAGTATTAAAACCGTACCGATACGAGCTTTTAGTGTTCCTATACACAGGGTTTTTCCAAAAAGTAACTTTCCAGTAACGAGTTCTCGTACCGATACACCTTACCCCGTACTGGTACGCCAACCTTAAATTGCTTAATCGTACTGGTACGCACATACCCGTACCGATGTTGAACGTCCTGTTTTGTCTATCTGTACCGATACGGTCCCTTGCATACTGGTACGCGTAGGGCGGTAATGTCATTTTCTACTGGTTTAACATGCTTTCAACCTTACCAAAATCTTCTAACATGCTCCTAAAACACAACAACCACAATTTAGAATCAAACCACGACATTACATCACGGATTCAACATCAATTTACTGCATCTTGCATAAAATGTAAATCTATAGGCATGCAACCTGGAAAACAATTTAAGTAAAACATGGAACTCCAAACAATCACCAAAATCAAACCATAAAGGCCATTTACAACTCAAAAGCAGCTAGACAAACTTGCTCAAACAAGGAGTTCAACAAAATATCTCCCAAATAACAATGGAAAGCCCAATTGCCCTTATTACTTATAGTCTAACTCAAAACATACTTTGGTTACCAAGTCTTGTACCGATCCCTTGCTTTCCGCTGCCTTCCAAGCTTTTAATTCTCTGAATTGATGGACAAAGAGAGTGTAAGCACACTAGGCTTAGTGAGGAGTGCTAAAAAACAACACACCACCAATGCATTAAAACCATTTCTCAACTTTTACATTGAAATCTCATTTCAATCAACTCTTAAAACGTTATCATGCCTTTAAAACCATGCACTTAATATCTTTTAAAACTAGCATATTAAACCATATGCAACATGTATCATTAACCAACAACAAGTCCCATTGCTCAACCTCAATTTAAGCCTTCCCATGCATAACAATCATATGCAAAGCTTAAAGAGTAAACATGCATAAATCACATTATCCAACATATACTTTTCAATGATAAATCAACAATTATATTGTCTCACAAGTGATCATTAACCAAGTTCCTTTACCAAAATAGTTCATCGGATACACGGATTCAACAAGTGTTTACCCAACACTTCAAGCTATCTCAACCGAAATAGCGATACAATCACAATCACGGTACCTAAACAACCGGGTACACTTACAACCCACGGGGACACCAACCCCTTACCTCGGTTAGATGCCTAATGCACTAATGGGAGTATACGACACTATTTAACCCTTCTACCGTTAGGGTACTTGGATGGAGTTTTTGATACACGGATCTAAGGCGACTTATTATAGTGCATTATCAATCCTATGGCCGGCCAACTATATCCGATAACAATTTTAAAACCACATCACTTGCCAATATAATTAACCATTTACCATTACCTCACTGTTTGTAACAAGCATTAACCAAACCAATTTTTCCAAAGCAACAACCATGCTTTAAACCACAAGTATAAACCATATACTTACAAGGATCACTTACCATGTGCATCCATCAGCATCTCATGCTTAAAAACAGTATCTCAAATACTTAAAAATATGCTTAAACAACAGGCTCAATGTAAATCAAAACAAGCGCATAAAAATATTTCACACTAGCACGACCGAGAGAGAAAAACCACATTTACTTACTTCTGAGCTTAAACCAGCGTATAAAGCTAAGTTTAAACTCCCATAAACTACCTTTAAAACATTCCATAGCTAGAATTCGCGTTCTCACTCACCGATACGCAAAATCTCGATTCGCCGATACGAAATCAAGCGTCTGAAGCCTCCAAAGCTTCATCGATCACTTTCAGATCAACGTCTCCTGTTTTAACCACATTATAATAGAGGATTAATGCATCCCAATGCATTCAAAACATTGCAACAATAATTCCTCACGGACTTCCACAATCCTCTCAAAATTACCCAACCACAACATCTGAAATCATCACCTAATCCTTTCCAAACACAACCCAGCCACAATCTAACAATCTAACACTTCCATAATCATCAATTAACACTAAAAAACATGATTAATTCATCCAAAATACTTCTAGCAATTGAACAACCACCACTACTTCACAAAAACACAAATCTAACAACCTAAGCAACTAGGGATTCAAAAGTTTCAGGATTCCATTGTTAAAGACAACTTATCAACATAATAATACATCCAAAATATGATTAAAATCAATCTCCAACATTAGAAAACATATAAAAAACGAAACTTTCACTATTTCATCAATTTCACCCAATTAAATCAATTAATTCAATATAAAAACACAAAATCAGATTAGAAACCATAAATCAAGGATCAAACACTTGGGAATATCAATAAAGAACCATTCAATAGAGGCGATCATTGACCTTACCCCTATTGTGTGATTTCTCTCTCAATTAGCTTGTTTAAAGCTAAGAAAACACAAGATTTCAATAAGGTTTTGTAAATCAAAGTTAAAGAATCAATTACAAATCAATAAACTGAGTAAAATGATCTCTCACCTCTAAATTTTGATGAAAACTTGAGTGTTTTGCAGAAGAGAAGTAGATAGAAAAGTTGAGAGAAAAGTTTCGTCAATTTTCGTGAAAATGATAACTAACTTTTTAATGACCAAATCCCCTTTTAATTAACTTTTAAAACACATGTTAAAAAGGTTTAATTGATAGGAGAAATCACCAAGAAAAACTTGGTAAATTAGATCCTTAAGGATTCTAAGAGTTTGACCCCTTTGATTTTAGTCACCTTTAAAAACTAGTTTTCAAAAATTGCATTTTGGTCACTAACCAAAATGTCAAACTTCCAAAACTCATTTTCCAAAATTGTTTTCACCAATATTAATCATATATTTAAATTTTTTTAACCATTTTCCACATTTTAATCTGACCGAAAAATATTTACTCCTGAAACCAACTCGAATCCCTAACACGGTCCACTAGACCGTCTAACAAGCCACAAAACTGCTAGGCCCAAAATCAGGGCATTACAACTCTCCCCCACTTAAGAAATTTCGTCCTCATAATTTTACCTAGAGGAAATAGGTGCGGAAACTATCCCAGCATATCCGACTTGCGTTCCCACGTGGCCTCCTCAACACCGCGGTGCCTCCACAACACCTTAACAAGCTCGACCGTCTTGCCATGTAGAACCTTACTACTCGTATCCAGAACCTCTACTGGTTTCTCATCATAAGATAGATTCAGTCTCAACTCAATATCCTCCACTGGCATAACATGCGAGGGATCCGACCGATACCTCTGCAACATCGAAACATGAAACACATCATGAATCCTCTCCAACTCAGGAGGTAACCTCAAGAGGTACGCAATAGGACCCACACGCTCAACAACCTCGTATGGTCCAATAAACCTCGGGCTAAGCTTCCCTTTTCGCTCGAAATGATTCACCTTCTTCCAAGGTGACACCTTCAAAAACACTCGATCAACAACCTCATACTCAACATCCCTACGCATCAAATTCGCGTAGGATTTCTGATGATCTAAAGCTACTTTCAAGCGCTCACATATTAACTTTACTTTTTATTCGTGCCTCTCAAGACATCAGGCAAGGAGAGATGTTTTTCCTCAACTTCAGCCCAACACATAGGCGTCGACACTTCCTGCCATACAACGCCTCATACGGTGCCATTTGTATACTAGCCTAATAACTGTTATTATAAGAAAACTCCACCAATGGCAATTGCTTCTCTCATGTTTCTTGGAACTCAATAATACAACATATCAACATATCCTCTGGAACATGAATCACGTGCTCCGATTGACCATCCGTCTGAGGATGATACGAAGTGCTGAAATTCAGTCGAGATCCGAGAGCACGATGCAAGCACATCTAGAACCTTGCCATGAAATGCATATCTCTGTCCAAAACTATGGATTTAGGCACCCCATGCAAACACACAATCTTGGAGATGTACAGATCATCCAACCTATCCAAGGTATGCGCAGTATGTACTGGCAAAAAATACGCACACTTTGTAAACCGATCAACAACCACCCAAATGGAATCCTTTTTAGTTGGCATCACAGGCAACCCAGACACAAAATCCATGGTGATCCTTTCCCACTTCCATTTTGGTATCCTTAACGGTTGCAACAACCCGGATGGAAACTGATGCTCAACTTTCACCCGCTGACATACCATGCATCGAGAAACAAAATCAGCCACATCTTTCTTTAGTCCCACCCAATTGTACTCCTCCTTCAACCCACGATACATCTTAGTACTACCGAGATGCATAGCAAAAGGACTAGCACGTGCTTCGGTCAAAATGGTACGCCTCAACTCGTCATCTTCCGGCACTACAATTCAACCTTTAGAACACACCGCTCCCTTATCATTAAAATGAAAATCTATAGGATTCCCATCCTTGATATCCTTCACATATGGCACCAAACTCTCATCATGCGGCTGTCTTTCCTTAATCAATTGTGACAAGGACGGTTTTACTTGCAACTCAGCTATCAACCCACCATCACACGTCACACTCATCCGAGCGAACATAGCTCTCAACTCCACAACAGCCTTCTTACTCAAAGCATCCGCTACAACGTTAACTTTTCCCGAATGATACTCAATAGACAAATCATAATCTTTAAGCAACTCTAACCACCTTCGTTGCCTAAGATTCAGCTCCTTCTGGGGACCTTAAATACTTTAGACTTTTGTGATCTGTAAAAACCACACGTTTCTCGCCATAAAGGTAATGTCTCTAGATTTTCAAGGCAAACACAACTGCGGCAAGCTCAATATCATGAGTAGGGTAATTACGTTCATGCGCCTTCATCTGCCTAGATGCATACACAACTACCTTACCCTTCTGCATCAACACGCAACCAAGCCTAACATATGACGCATCACTATAAACAGCGAACTCCTTTCCCGATTCTGGTTGAACCAAGACTGGAGCTCGTGCCAAAGCTTCCTTCAATCTTTCAAAAGCCCGTTGCCTATCATCTGTCTACTCAAACAAAACATTCTTCTGTAACAACTTGGTTAAAGGAGCCGCCAAACTAGAGAACCCTTCCACAAACCTACGGTAATAACCAACCAACCCAAGGAAACTCTAAACTTTCGTCATAGATTTAGGCATCTTCCAACTCATCATAGCCTCAACCTTGTGCGGATCAACACGAATTCCTTCGGCCGACACAACATGCCCAAGGAAAACAACCTCTCTAAGCCAAAACTCACATTTGCTTAACTTGGCATACAACTAATTAGCCAGCAATGTCTGAAGCACAATCCGCAAATGTCTATCATGGTCCTCCTCAGTACGAGAGTACACAAGGATATCGTTGATAAACACAACTACAAACTGGTCAAAAAACTCATAGATGGACAAAGAGAGCGTAAGCACACTAGTCTTAGTGAGGAGTGCTAAAAAACAACACACCATCAATGCATTAAAACCATTTCTCAAATTTTACATTGAAATCTCATTTCAATCAACTATTAAAACATTATCATGCCTTTAAAACCATGCACTTAATATCTTTTAAAACCAGCATATTAAACCATATGCAACATGTATCATTAACCAACCGCAAGTCCCATTGCTTAACCTCAATTTAAGCCTTCCCATGCATATCAACCATATGCAAAGCTTAAAGAGTAAACATGTATAAATCACATTATACAACATAAACTTTTCAACGATACATCAACAATTATATTGTCTCACAAGTGACCATTAACCAAGTTCCTTTACCAAAATAGTTCATCGGATACACAGATTCAATAAGTGTTTACACAACACTTCAAGCCATCTAAATTGGAATGGCGATACAATCACAATTGTGGTACTTAAACAACCGGGTACACTTTCAACCCACGGGGACACCAACCCCTTACCTCGGTTAGATGCTTAATCCACTAACGGGAGTATACGGTACTGTTTAACCCCTCTACCATTAGGGTACTTGGATGGAGCTTTCAGTACACGGATCTAAGGTAACTTATTATAGTGCACTATCAATCCTATGGCTGGCCAACTATATCCGATAACAATTTTAAAACCACATCACTTGCCAATATAATTAACCATTTACCATTACCTCACTGTTTTTAACAAGCATTAACCAAACCAATTTTTCCAAAGCAACAACCATGCTTTAAACCACAAGTATAAACCATATACTTACAAGGATCACTTACCATGTTCATCCTTCAACATCTCATGCTTAAAAATAGTACATCAAATACTTAAAAACATGCTTAAACAGTAGGCTCAATGTAAATCAAAACAAGTGCATAAAAACTATTTCACACTAGCACGACCGAGAGAGAAAAACCATATTTACTTACTTTCAAGTTTAAACCAGTGTATCAAGCTAAGTTTAAACTCCCATAAACCACCTTTAAAACATTCCACAACTAGAATTTGCGTTCTCACTCACTGATACGCGAAACCTCAATTCGCCGATGCGAAATCAAGCATCCGAAGCCTCCAAAGCTTCACCGATCACTTCTGAATCAACCTCTCCTATTTTAACCACATTACAATAGAGAACTAATGTACCTCAATGCATTCAAAACACTGCAACAACAATTCCTCATGGACTTCCACAATCCTCTCAAATTACCCAACCACAGTAATCGAAATCATCACCTAATCCTTTCCAAACACAACCCAGGCACAATCTAACAATATAACACTTCCATAATCATCAATTAACACTCAAAAATAGGATTAATTATTCAAATACTTCCAACAATTGAACAACCACCACAACTTTCCAAAAACACAAATCTAACAACCTAAACAACTAGGGATTCAAGAGTTTTGGGATTCCATTGTTAAAGACAACTTATCAACATAATAATACATCCAAAATATGATTAAAATCAATCTCCAACATTAGAAAATAGATCCAAAATGAAGCTTTCACTATTTCATCAATTTCACCCAATTAAATCAATTAATTCAATATAAAACACAAAATAAGATTAAAAACCATAAATCAAGGATCAAACACTTGTGAATATCAATAAAGAACCATTCAATAGAGGAGATCACAGACCTTACCCCTACTATGTGATTTCTCCCTCAATTGGCTTGTTTAAAGCTAAAAAAACACAAGATTTCAATGAGGTTTTGTAAATCAAAGTTAAAGAATCAATTACAAATCAATAAACTGAGTAAAATGACCTCTCACCTCTAATTTTTAATGAAAACTTGAGTGTTTGGCAGAAGACAAGTGGAGAGAAAAGTTAAGTCAATTTTCTTGAAAATGATAACTAACTTTTTAGTAACCAAATCCCCTTTTAATTAACTTTTAAAACACATGTTAAAAAGGTTTAATTGATAGGAGAAATCACCAGCAAAAACTTGATAAAATAGATCCTTAAGGATTCTAAGAGTTTAACCCAATTCATTTTAGTCACCTTTAAAAACTAGTTTTCAAAAATTGCATTTTGGTCACTAACCAAAATGTCTCCAAAACCCATTTTAAAAAATTGTTTTCACCAATATTAATCATATATTAAAATACGACTTTTAACCATTTTCCACATTTTTATCTTACCGAAAAAATATTTACTGCCAAAACAAACTTGAATCCCTAACCCGGTCCACTAGACCATCTAACAAGCCACAAAAATGGTTAGGCACAAAATTGGGGCGTTACAAATGGAACCTATTTTATAATGCTTTGGGATTTAAGCATGGTTTGTTTTTAATGCTTTGGGATCTAAGCATGGATTATGCATATGATGTTGCATAAGGGTGATTATGCATGTCTCTGTTGGAGATAAGGAAAGTGCTTTGGTTGTTAAGCATGTTTTTGGAAACAAGTGCTCGGTTTTCAAAAGGTTTTAGTTGCATCATTTTTTTATGAGCATCCTCACTAAGCATGTGTGCTTACGCTCTCTTTTTCCTAATGATGCAGAGCATTAAGGTTCGGGGCAGCAAAGGCAAGGGTTGAAAGGATCCAAGTGATAAAATACTTTTGAGTATGAACTCGGTTTATGTTTTCGGTTAATAAGGCAATATGTTCGCCATATTTTGAGGAGTTGTAATTCTATTTTCCCTAGTTTTGAGCATGTCTAATGTTGTGATTTTGTAGTTCGATTGATGTTGTTAAGCATGTTGTTCATCGTTACCTATGGTTGATGTTATGTGGTTTGCCTAGGTATGCATCTATATGATCTTGTTTGGATGGCATGCTTTGATGAGCTTAACTTGTTGAATATGGTATTAAAGTGATGTTGGTATGATGCTTGTGTTGGTAAATGTTTACTTGAGCATTTTGGTATGTTTGGTGGAGTATTGTAGGGAGTATGCCTATAGATTAAGCCATATGGTAGCATAAGCTTGTTTTATAGCTAAACCTTGGTGCAAGTCTTGATATTTGTTTTGATGAATGTTTATATTCATGTATGCAAGTTGCTAGGATCTAAATGCATCTAGATTTGAGTGAAAAACCAGTCAAAAATAACATTACAGGCCTATGTATACCGATATGCAAGGGACCGTATCGGTACAGCTAGGCAACCTAGGGCTTTCAGCATCATTACAAGTATTCGAGTATCGGTACAGATAAGCAATTTAAGCTTTGCATACCGGTACGGGGTGAGGTGTATTGATACAGGAACTCGTTACTGGAAAGTTGTTTTTTAGAGAAAAACCCGTGTACCGAAACACGAAGGGCTCGTACCGATACAAATTTAATATTTTGCAAGATGACATGGCGCACCGATAAGGTACATTGTGTACCAATTCGCGTGGTTGCTCTATATCGGTATGGATATTTTTACAGGCCTATTGTGTACTGATACGTGTGGTTGCTCCGTACTGATACATTGTGTACCAGTACGGGTGGCCATTTTTATAGGTAATGTCATGGAATCCAGTTTCTGGTCTTTTGCGTTTTAGTCCTTAAGTATTGCAAATGTAATTGTATGCACATGGTTGATAAAAAAATTGAGATATGGGCATGTAAATAGATTAATTGAGGATTGGTAACCTTAGTTTCAATTTTGGTTCAATAATTTAAAGTATTTACGTTTTGGTCCCGAAAGTGAATATGATGCAATTGGTTTCATTTTTGTGATTCGTTTTCTTCAAAATTTCACCTGCTGCGAGTATGTACATGTAAGATTAATAATTTGCATCTAGAAAAGATAAAAGAAAAAAATGGACTGACTCTTCGTAACCTTTCTTCGGTTTGCTTCGGCAAACCTAATGTGGCTCACTCGATTCGGTCTGCCGTCTAGTCCTGGTCGAGGGGGTTACATTTGATGGTATCAGAGCCAGGCTACGAAAAGTTGGGATGTTGTTATTTGATTATGTGATGCTGATCGAATTGCATGGTGATTGTGTATATGTATGGTGATTGATTAATAACATGTTGGGGTATGAATTGGGAACACATTGCCAATTACCGAGGTTTAAAAATGTTTGATAAGGTTTTTTTGGATCCTTTGCCTAATGCTAGCCAAACTTTAATGTGTTTTGGTGCTATTGATAGCATGGCTCGACGTGAGACGCGATCGATGGCCAATACTATTGGGGTAGGGCAAAATAACGAGATGAAAGAGAATCCCCTTAATGTTTTACCTCCACCTCCTCTGATGGTTCCTCCAATTGATGTTGGGGCGGGTGAAGAACCCCAAGTTCACCAGGTGCCATTATATGGTGATTTGACTCCATTAGTTCAAGCAATAATAGGGGTTTTCCAAGTAGCGATGAGGTGCAGGCACAAGCACCGACACCTATTATGGTGGCTAACCAAGGTTTACCCTTGGAACGCCATAGAAGTTTGGAGGCGAGGAATTTTAGGGTCTGAGTCTTGAGGCAGCTGAGGGTTGGCTGGAGAAAACAATTCGTATTTTGAACTGGATGGGTTGCAATGAGGAGCGCAGGTCTGGTTGTAACGTGTCATTATTGCAAGGTGATGCATATCATTGGTGGGTGACCACGATTGTGGGTGTTCCTGAGGCAGATGTAACTTGGGAGTTCTTTCAGAGAGCTTTCAAGAGGAAGTATCTGGGTACTCAATATTTGGATATAAAAAGTACGAGTTTATGTCGCGGACGCAGGGTGGCATGTTTATAGCTGAATATAAAGTGAAGTTTTTTCTCTTGAGTCAGTATGCTCCTAAGTTGGTCCCTAATGATCAGCAGATATGTGACAAGTTTCGTTATGGGTTGGTGAAGGACATTAAGACGTATCTCTTGGCTACAGATTACACAGATTTTGATGTGTTGGTTAATCGGGCCAAAGATGTTGAGCAGTCTTTGGGTGTACCAGTCTAGGTTGCAAGTGCGAGCTTGGGTAAGAGACCAGCTGAATCTAGCTATTCTGGGAGATAGAATAGGAAGTTCCAAGACAAGAGACATAGGCTAGATCACAAGCGTGGTGGTGGTGCTGGACAGGGTAATCAGAGAGCTCGTGTTGTATCGAAGTGTGAGCATTGTGGTAGTCGCCACACGAGTATGTGCTAGGGTAATGCTGGAGCTTGTTGGGTTTATGGGTCATCTGATCACTTGAAGCGTGATTATCCTCGAGCTATGAGGGATGCATTGGCACATGTTGTTGCACCTGTTAGAGGCTGAGGCTGTGGTAGGGGTAATTTTTAGGGGCGAGAGGATGGATAGAGGGTTATGGCTCATGCCGTGGCGGTGAGACCAGAGGGTGGTGGACCGACTCGGGTCTATGCTCATCGCGAGGGCCTCAATGACACAGATGTATCACAGGTACTTTTACTTTGCAATCCTTGTCATTGTTATCCTTGATTGTTTCGGGGTCTACTCATTCTTATATCTTGGGTGAGCATGCATCTTTATTGAATGTACCTGTTGAGATCCTAGATGTTGGCAAGTTAGTAACTAGTTCTTTTGGAGAGATGGTTAATACTAGAAAGTTGTATAAGCGATGTCCTCTGATTGTGCAAGGTCATGAGTTTGCCGCGGAGCTAATGGAGTTGTCGTTCCATGGTTCCGATGTCATCTTGGGTATGTATTGGTTAAGTGAGCACAAGGCGGTGGTGGATTGTGAGTCCAAATGGGTTTCTCTGAAGTTGGCTGATGATTATGAAGTTGTGGTGGCTGGTGAGAATGTGAAACTTGTCCAATGTTGTGTCGGCTTCTTGAGCGGAGAGAATTATGTTTGATGGTTTCCAGGCTTATTTGGCTATTGTTATGAATCCAAAAGCCAATGGTGTTTGGGTGCAGGACATTTAGGCTGTATGTGATTATTCAAAAAAATTTCCTGAAGAGTTGCCGGGTTTACCTCTGGATAGGAAGGTTGAATTTCGAATTGAGACATACGAAGGTAAAACTCTAGTGTCTATTTCTCCGTATCGGATGGCACCGAAGAAGTTGAAAGAGTTGAAATCGTAGCTCCAGGAGTTGTTAAATCATGGGTTCATTCGACCAAGTGTTTCTCCTTGGGGTGCTCTGGTTCTTTTTGTGAAGAAGAAGGATGGATCGATGCGTATGTGCATTGATTATCACCAGCTGAATAATTTGACGGTGAAGAACAAGTATCTGTTGCAACGGATTGATGACTTGTTTGATCAATTTTGTGGGGCAACAGTGTTTTCGAAGATTGATTTAAGGTTAGGGTATTACCAGTTGAGGGTAAAGGATATGGATGTGCATAAGATGGTATTTCGTACGAGGTACGGGCATTACGAATTCTTGGTAATATTGTTCCGTTTGATGAATGCCTCAGCAGTTTTCATGGACATGATGAATAGAGTGTTTCATGAGTACCTTGATCAGTTTGTGGTGGTTTTTATCGATGATATACCCATTTACTCTCGTACCGAGCAAAAGCATGACCAGCATTTGCGGATCGTGTTGCAAGTACTGAAGGATAACCAGTTGTATGCCAAGTTGAGCAAGTGCAAGTTTTTTCTTAAGGAAGTGATGTTTATTGGACATGTGGTATTCACGGAGGGTATTTGTGTTGATCCACATAAAATTGAGGCTATTCTCAATTGGAAACAACCTAAGACCGTATCGGAGGTGCTTAGTTTTATTGGGCTGGCTAGTTATTATTTCTGTTTTGTCAAGGGGTTTTCTAGTATCGCAGCTCCGTTGACAAAGTTGTTGCAGTAGAGTGTTCCTTTCGTGTAGATGAAGAAGCAGCATCAGAGTTTTGAGAAGTTGAAGGAGGTTTTGACACATGCTCCTGTGTTGATTCAACTTGAGTCAGGGAATGAGTTTGTGGTTTATAGTGACGCGTCATATGTTGGCTTCAGTTGTGTGCTAATGTAGGATGGAAAGGTTGTGGCCTATACGTCGAGGTAGTTGAAGGTTCATGAGCGCAGTTACCCAACTCATGATTTGGAGCTTGGAACGGTGGATTTTGCCTTGAAAATTTGGAGACACTACTTTTATGGTGAAAAGTGTGTGGTTTTTACGGACCATAAGAGTTTGAAATAATTGATGTCTCAAAAGGATTTGAACCTTAGGCAACGAAGACGGTTGGAGTTTCTTAAGGATTACGACTTGACAATTGAGTATCATCCTAGAAAGGTCAATGTTGTTGCGGATGCGTTGAGTCGTAAGGTTGCAGTTGAGCTTAGAGCGATGTTTGTGAGGTTGAGTGGGACGCAGGAATGTGGGTTGTTGGCTGAATTGCAAGTCAAGCCTACTTTGTCACAAATGATTAAGGCTAAGCAAGCGTTTGATGATTCTTTGCTTCCTCATATTAATGACATAGCGGATGGTAATCCAACGGATTTTTATTTTGATGATGATGGTGTTTTGTGCTTTAAGGGCTAAATAGTGGTGCTGAAAGTCCTGGAGCTCAGGCACACTATTTTGGCCGAGGCATATTCTAGTCCTTTTGCTATGATCCGGGTAGTACCAAGATGTAATGTGATTTGAAGGAAAGGTACTATTGGGTTGGTTTGGCCGAGGCACAACATGGACTTTGTAATAGGGCTGCCATTGACACCGGCTAAGAAGGATTCCATTTGGGTGATTGTTGATTAGTTTACAAAGTGTGCACATTTTCTGCTAGTGCGTACGATGTACACCTTGGACAAGCTGGCGAATTTGTATATAGCTAAGATTGTGCGTCTGCACGAGGTACCAACATTTATTGTTTCAGATAGAGATCCGAGGTTCACAACAAGGTTTTGGAGATGCTTACATTAGGCTTTGGGTTCGAGGTTGAGTATCAGTACCGCGTATCATCTTAAGATGGATGGGCAGTCTGAGCATGCTATCTAGGTCTTGGAGGATATGTTGAGATGTTGTATTACTGAGTTCCAAGGAACCGGGGAGAAGCATTTACCTTTGGTTGAATTTGCTTATAATAACAGCTATCATGCGAGTATTCAGATGGCAACATATGAGGCATTGTATGGCCGGAGGTGTCGTACGCCCTTGTGTTGGGATGAGGTAGGAGAAAAGCATGTTTCCTTACTGAATGTGTCGAAAGCCACAGATGAAAGGTAAAGCTTGTGTGTGATCACTTGAAAGCGGCTACGATCGGCAGAAATATTAGCGGATTTCAACCGTAGGGAAATTGAATATGCGGTGGGTGATCGTGTGTTCTTGAAAGTGTCACCGTAGAAGAAGGTGATGCGGTTTGAACGTAAGGGTAAGCTTAGTCTGAGGTTTATTGGAACTTATGAGATCGTGGAGAGTGCGGGTCTTGTAGCTTATTGGTTGAGGTTACATCCCGAGCTTGAGAAAATACATGATGTGTTCCATGTATCTATGTTACGGAGGTATCAGTCGGATCCTTCGCACGTTATGCCGGGGGAGCATATTGAGTTGAGACTGAATTTATCCTTTGATGAGGAGCTGGTGGAAATCCTTGATTCCAGCAGCAAGGTTCTATGTGGTAAGACGATAAAACTGGTTAAAGTCTTGTGGCAACATCGAGGTATCGAGGAAGCCACTTGGGAAAGCAAGGCGGTATATTGGAGCAATTTTTGCATCTTTTTCCTCTAAGTAAATTTTGAGGACGAAATTTCTTAAGGGGGGAGAGTTGTAACGCCCCATTTTTGGGCCTACGTTTTTAAGGCTAGTGAGACGGTCTGGTGGATCGGGTTAGAGATTCGAGTCGGATTCGGGAGCAGATATTTTTCTGAAAGATAAAAATATGGAAAAATGTTTAAAAATCCTATTTTAATATATTTAAAATATTGGTGAAATCAATTTTGGAAAATGAGCTTTGGAAGGGTGACATTTTGGCTAGTGACCAAAATGCAAATTTTGCAAACTATTTTTAAAAGGTGACTGTTTTGTAAAGAGTCAAAACTTTGAATCTTTAAGGAGTTATTTTACCATTTTTTCTATTCTGAGTTTTCTCCTAATTAGAATTATTTTTAAAAGAGTTTTAATTAAAGGAATTAAAAAAGATTTAGTTAAAAAGGTAGTTATTTTTCCAAATCAGAATTTGACATAACTTTCTTTCTCTCATATTTTCTCTTAAAATACTCTCAGCCAAACACACTTTTTCCTATCAGAAATTCAAGGTAATGATATTGTTTCTTAATCCTTTGATTTTCTAAATGATTCTTTAACTTGTTTTCTCAAAAATCTTATTGAATCTCATTGTTTTTCAAGAGGAAAACATCTAATTAAGGGGAAACTCACAAATTGGAGGTAAGTTTCGTTCTTCTCCTTTAGTGAAAGGTTCTTTACTGTAATTTCCAAGTTCTTGACTCTTTGCATAGGTTTTAAGTAATTAATTATGGAATTTTGCTTAATTGAGGTTTATTTGATGGAATCTTGTGATTTTCGAATTGGATCTATTTTTCTAGTGTTGAGAATTGATTTCAATCTTATTTTGGATGTATTATATTGTGGGTAAGTTGTTTTTAATAATGAAATTCCAAAATTGGTTGAATCTCTACTTGTTTAGGTTGTTTGTTAATGGTTTTGGGTTGTTTTTGGAGTTTAATCTTTACTGGAAGTAAAAGGAGGTTGTAAAAGGGTTTTAGATGTTATTTGATGAAGTTTGATGTTTTGAATCGTTATATTATGGTTGGGTTAAGATTGAGAAGTGTTAGAGGTTGATTTCGATAAGTTTCAGATGAGTTTTGAGTGGGCATCCTGAGAGCTGCGGGATTTTGTTTTGAAACAGAGTGTTTGATACATTTTAGTGCATGTTTCCTCTGGTTTTGTATGGTCAAAATAGGGGATAATCAAGGCGTAGCATCTTGAGATGGTTTGAGGCCTTTCGGGAGCTTGTTTTGCGGTAGCAAGCGAGGTGAAGTGAAATCGGTGAGTGGAAACTGGTTTTAAATGCTTTACAAAGGTTTGTAAAGGTTGTTGGGAGTTTAGGGTAAGCGTGAGACACTTACCTAAGCTCAGAAGTAAGTTTCCCTTATTTCGTTCTTGAATATCGGTTTAGATATGAGCATGTTGAGTTCATGTTTTGTTGTTAAACGTGGTTTAATTTACTTCTATAAATGCATGGTTATGAACACATATGCAATGTATTTTATGTATATAAATGCTAGTGAGCATTGGTTTTTATTCCGGTTGGGAACAGGGTATTGCTTAGGGCAATGTGGATTTCATATGTGATGGTTTGGTTTAGTGCATTGAAAAACAATAGGTAAATGGTTTTGTAAATGATATATTGGCTATGTGACAAGGTCAGAAACAATCAGATATAGTTGGCATGCCATAGGATTATAAGTGCACTATAAAATATGAACAAAATCGATCATGTCCATGGGTCCTTGAGGTATGGCGGTTTAACAATGCCACTTGGACTATTGGGGACCTCATTTGGGGCATGCGGTTCAACAACGCAACCCAAATTGATGGTGATCTTGTAGATTACCTAGGCAAGGTCGGTACACTTGCGATTTAACTAGGCAAGGGTAGAGTCTCGCGGTTTAGTACACTTGCGGTTTAACTAGGCAAGGGTAGAGTCTCACGGTTTAACTAGGTAAAGGTGTCAAATCTTGCGGTTTAACTAGGCAAGGTTTGGGATATCATGTGGTTTAACTAGGCATGGTATGAGAGATCTGTGTATCCGATATATGTGGGATAGAGGTAGTCTATCTGGGTCATTATAAATGCCAATATATGTTAAAGTTTATGACTGGAACCGATTTTATAATGCTTTGGGATTTAAACATGGTTTGTTTTAAATGCTTTGATTGTTAAGCATGTTTTTGGAAACAAGTGCTCGATTTTCAAAAGGTTTTAGTTGCATCATTTTTTATGAGCATCCTCACTAAGCATTTGCGTTTACGTTCTCTTTTTCCTAATGAGATAGAGCATTAAGGTTCAGGGCAACAAAGGCAAGGGTTGAAAGAATCCAAGTGATAAACTACTTTTGAGTATGAACTCGGTCTATATTTTCGGTTAATAAGGCAATGTGTTTGCCATATTTGGTGGAGTTGTAATTATGTTTTTCCCTAGTTTTAAGCATGTGTAATGCTGTGATTTCGGAGTTCGATTGGTGTTGTTAAGAATGTTCTGCATCGTTACCTATGGCTGATGTTATGTGGTTGCCTAGGTATGCATCTAGATGGTCTTGTTTGGATGGCATGCTTTGATGAGCTTAACATGTTGAATATGGTATTAAAGTGACGTTGGTATGATGCTTGTGCTGGTAAATGTTTACTTGAGCATTTTGGTATGTTTGGTGGAGTGTTGTAGGGAGTATGCCAATAGATTAAACCATATGGTAGCATAAGCTTGTTTTGTAGCTAAACCTTGGTGAAAGTGTTGATATATGTATTACTGAATGTTTATATTCATGTATGCAAGTTGCTAGGATCTAAACGCATCTAGATTTGAGTGAAAAACCAGTAGAAAATGACATTACAGGCCTATGCGTACCGATACGCAAGGGACCGTACCGGTACGGCCTGGCAAACCAGGGCTTTCACCATTGGTACGGATATTCGAGTACTAGTACATATAAGGAATTTAAGCTTTGCATACCGATACGGGGTGAGGTGTATTGGTACGGGAACTCGTTACTGGAAACTTACTTTTTGGGGAAAAACCTGTGTACCGGAACACCAAGGGCTCGTACCGATACAGCTTTAATATTTTGCAACATGACGTGGCGTACCCATACGGTACATTGTGTACCGGTACGCGTGGTTGCTCCGCATCAGTACAGTTGTGTTCGTATCGGTACGGGTGGCAGTTTTTATTGGTAATGTCATGCAATCCATTTTTTGGTCTCTTGCGTTTTAGTCCTTAAGTATTCCAAATGTAATTGTATGCACATGGTTGATCATTTTGATATGAAATTTGAGATAAGGCCATGTAAATGGACTAATTGAGGATTGGTAACCTTAATTTCAATTTTGGTTCAATAATTTAATGTATTTATATTTTGGTCTCCAAAGTGAATATGATGCAATTGGTTGCCTTTTTATGATTCGTTTTCTTCGAAATTTCACCTGCTGCGAGTATGTACATGTAAGATTAATAATTTGCATCTAGACAAGATAAAAGAAAAAAATGGACCGACTCTTCGTAACCTTTCTCCGATTTGCTTCGACAAACCTAATGTCGCTCACTCGATTAGGTCGGGCGTCTAGGCTGGGTCAAGGGGGTTACATTTGAGCTCCTTAAGTTCAACCAAGGCCATCTGGTAGAGGGTGATGGACACAAGATTAGATCCGGGTTGCACTTCAATTCCAAATTCTACTTCTCGAGTCAGAGGTAATCCCGGGAGTTCCTCAGGAAAAACATCAGGGAAGTCAGAGATAGTTGAGATTGATTTTATATTAAGTTCAATCTTGTCATTTCCAAACATAACAACAAGGGTAAACTTTGGCTTTATATGTTTCTTATCTATTTTGTTACAATCTACACCAACTTGATGTTTTCCTAACCAATCTAATCCCAAGATAAGATCAAATTCATTATAGGATAAGGCTAACAAATCAGCAGGAAAAGGAATACCCTAGATAAACAAAGGACAATCCTTACAAACACGGTTTATAACAACATTATCTCCTAAAGGATTTGAGACAATAAGATTACTATTGATTATTTCAGAGCTTAGTTTAAAATTTTTAATCAAGGAAGAACATATAAAGGAGTGGGTTGAGCTAGAATCGAACAAAGCATATCCAGTGTAACGCCCTGATTTTGGGCCTAGTGGTTTTGGGGCTAGTTAGACGGTCTAGTGGATAGGGTTAGAGATTCGAGTCAGATTCGGGAGCGAATATTTTTTCCGAAAGATAAAAATATGGAAAATATTTAAAAATAATGTTTTATTATATTAAAAATATTGGTGAAAGCAATTTTGGAAAACGAGCTTTGGAAGGGTGACATTTTGGCTAGTGACTAAAATGCAATTTTTGAAAACTGTTTAAAAAGGTGGCTATTTTGTAAAGAGTCAAAACTTAGAATCTTTAAGGAGCTATTTTACCATTTGGTCTAATCTGAGTATTCCCTTAATTAGGATTATTTTAAAATGGTTTTAATTAAAAGAATTAAAAGGCATTTAGTTAAAAAGGTAGTTATCTTTTTAAAACATATTTTGACGTAACTTTTCTTTTCTCACATGTTCTCTCAAAATACTCTCAGCCAAACACTCTTTTTCCATCAGAGATTTAAGGTAATGATCTTAATTTCTTAACTTCATGATTTGTTAAATGATTTCTCAATTAGTTTTCCAAAAGTCTTATTGAATTTCTTTGCTTTTCAAGAGTAAAAATCATCCAAGTAAAGGGAAACTCATTCATTGGAGGTAAGTTTCGTTCTTCTCCTCTAATGAAAGGTTCTTTACTGAAATTCCCAAGTTCTTGGCTCTTTACATATGATTTTCAATAGGTTTTGATTAATTAATTATGGATTTTAGCTTAATTGAGGTGTAATTGAAGAATCTTGCGATTTTTGATTTGGATCTATTTTTCCAGTATTGTGAATTGATTTTAATCTTATTTTGGATGTATTATAATGTGGATAAGTTGTTTTTAATAATGGAATCCCGAAATTTGTTGAACCTTTAATTGTTAGGTTGTTAGTTAAGAGTTTTTGGGATGTTTAAGGTGTTTAATCATTTATGGAAGTAAAATGATGTTGGGGATGAGTTTTTAGATATTAATTGATGAAGTTTGATGTTTCGAATCGTTATAGTGCGGCTGGGTTAAGATTGAGTAGTGTTTGAGGTTGATTTCAGTAAGTTTCGGATGAGTTTTGAGTGGGCATCTTGAGAGCTACTGGATTTTGGGTTGTAACAGAGTGTTGGATGCATTTTAATGCATGTTTCCTCTAGTTTTGTATGGCCGAAACAGGGGATGGACAAGGCGTAGCATCTTGAGGTGGTTCTAGACTTGCCGGGAGCTTGTTTCACGGTAGCAAACAAGGCAAAGTGAAATCGGTGAGTGGAAACGGTATTAGAAGTCTTTCAAAGGTTTGAAAGTGGTTTTGGGAGTTTAGGATAAGTTTGAAACACTTACCTAAGCTCGAAAGTAAGTTTCCCTCCTTTTCTCTTTAATATCAGTTCGAATATGAGCATGTGTAATTCATGTTTTGATCATAAATATGGTTTGAATTGCTTACTGTAAATGCATGATTTTAAAGTGCATATGCAGTGACTTAAAGGTATATTTAATGCTAGTGAGCATTGGTTTTATTCCGGTCGAGAATATGATATTGCTATGGCAATGTGATTTGCATATGTGGGGATTTTGTGTAATGCATGTAAGTTATTCCAGTGTAAATAGGATTATTTACTTAGCATTTAATTGTTAGTAGTAGTTTTAAAGTCTACTACCTAAACGTGTTGTAATCATAATGTAAGTAGGAGTAGTCTAATGTAAGTAGGATTAAAAGTCTTAAGTAGGTAGGACTCCTAATTGTATTCTAATTCCTATTCTAAGCCTATAAAAGGGCCGTAACCCTTGTAAAATATTATTCATTCGAAATACAGAACAGAAAGTTTTTTGTCCCTCTTCAAGTTTTCGATTTTTCTTCATGGTATAAGTCTAATCGATCCTATTTAGCAAAATTCTTCATGGCAAAAAATTCTTCCACTTTCGTTGAGCAACAATCTACAGCGGGAAATTCTGCTGGACTGGAAGTTTTTTCAAAAGTTTCTAATGCAGCAACAAGTGGTGGTTTGAGTGGTTTTTCTAAGAAACAAATAGAGGAGCTTCAAAGAATGTTTGGCAAGTTTGCCAGGACTAGAGATGGGAATCTAGCCATAGTAGAAGAAGCAGGTAACTCCATCAACTCTTTATCTACTGTCCTTCTCTCCACCATGGCTGTCTCACCCAGGATACTTGACTCTAGAGCCTCAGATCACATGACTAGTAATAGGGAATTATTTTTTAGTTTTAAACCTATCGTTTCTGACAAATTAATTAAGACAGTTGATGGCTCTCTATCATCTATTGTTATCTCTCCAAAGTACTATATTTAATGCCAATCTTACAACGCCTTTTCTTGTTTTTAGGTACATTTAGTTGCATTAGGATGTTAAAACCATGCATTTGCATAAGGAGCTTAGAATTCTGTCTATGCCAGTGTAAAGGGTTATTTTGTTGGCAATTTTACAGGTTTGGCATAGGATTTGGCCCAGAAAAGCAACACAAGAAGGAATGCAGAGAGAATGCCGAGTGCTGTTGGCACAGATGAACCAGACAATGCCAAGCACCGGTTGGTAGAGAAGTGAACTTGATGCCATGCCAAGAGGTTGTTGGACCCCGAAAAAATAAGACATGATCAGGATCCGAAAAGATAGCAATTGGATAAATCTTCAAAAAAATAGCGGATAAGATGTTGCCAAGACTAGTTGGCAGATTCATGCCAAGCTTGGACGCCAAGGCAGCGTCGGCAGTATGACGACATCCCTTGCCTGATCAGCTTTCATTTAAATGTGGATAAGATAATTATCTCTTATCTATTGCATTTAAAATTCAAATGAGGAGCTCATCCTATCCCTTTCTTGCACGCCTATTTAAACACCAACCGAGGAGAACTAGAGAGGGAGTGTTGATAGACGATCAGAGTGAGGAGTTGGTGTGCAACGATTGACAGCCGGCTGCACCCTGGAAGGGTGTTTCGACCAGCTTGGTTGAGAAGCCTGGATCTTGAAGGGCTGCATCGAGAGACCCCTTCTAGCCCATTTTCTCTTTCAAGTTATTTTATTTTGTTTTAAATGATGATGTACTTGGGAAACGTTTGTGGTTTTTTGGTTAAGTCCCTCACCATGAACTAATTTCATAGTTGGTGGGGGATGTTTTCGTTGAACGCTATTTTATGTTTTAGTTTTTAATAATAAATCTACCTTGGCAATGTTTTTTTCTATTCGGCATACTTTAATGCATTCTAAATACTATGCCAAGCGAGAGCTGGAATTGTTGGCCTATTGCTCCTCAATATCTTAACAGACTTGGGGTGGCAACGATCAAGTTGTCGAATACTAAGGAAAGAAGCTTCGAGAGAAGTCGTTCAAGTAGATGAACTTACTTCGGGAGTGAAATCTACCCCTTAGGAGCATAGATTGGATCTTAATCAAATTGGTTTATTTAAAAGCATGCACTATAAAGATATAGGGGTTTTACATGATCAATTTAGGGCAATGACCATCGAGAGAGGCTTTGCTAATTTTGAATCTGCTCGGCAAACAATGCCAAGACAAGTTGTTATTAAAGGCTGGCACGACATGAATAGCGTAAAATCCAGGCATTCCCTGCCAATGCTCATCATTCATTAAAGCATCTTCCTTGCCAAAGTCTTTGCTTTACTTTTATTTCTTTTCTTTTCAAATATTTCCAAAACAAACTTCAAAACAAATCATTTTTTTCTTAAGGCAAGTAACAATCAAAGCAATTGAATTCCAAGTCAATCTCTGTGGGATCGATACTCATCTTACCAGCTGTATTGCATGCAGACCATGTATACTTGCAAGCAAAAGACTCATCTTGGCACTATTTATATTTTTCCAACACGTATCTTTTGCCCCTTTTGCCATCATTCACTGAGAGAGTCTTTTGGCCCCGTTGCTGGGGTTGCAACAGAATTGATTGTTTTCAAATTTTTACTTGTCTTTCTTTTAATTGTATTCATGTTTTTACCTTTTGTTTTTACCGGTGTATGACCAGAAGCCATCTTGTGGTGGACGAGCGGCCATACGATCTAGAAATTGAGAAAACCTTGCGGAGGTTAAAAAGAAGATTTCGAGAGATGCAAAACCAAGGAAATAGAGGGAATGGAGTGGTGAACAATGGAGGAAACCCACTGAACAATGAGATACCACCACCACCTACTATCCCAGTTATTAATGAGAGACCTATTAGAGAACACTCGGCACCAACCATTGACAATTTGATGCCAGAACTTGTTGGCATAGAGTTAAACACTGTTAATTTTGAACTTAAGCGGGCAATGATTCAAACTCTTTTGAATGTAGGTCAGTTCGATGGAGCACTTACTGGAGATCCTAGGTAACATATCATTTCATAGAGATTTGCCAGTTATTTCAACAAAATGGAGTACCTGAAGATACCGTGAAACTGAAGTTATTCACCTTTTCCTTGAGAGATAGAGCTAAGGCTTGGCTCAATTCCTTGCCACCTGACTCAGTAACTTCATGGGCAGACCTATGCCAGAAGTTCTTGATAAGATTCCAGCCGCCAACACTCACTGCCAAGCTACGAGGTGAGATCATTACATTCAGGCAGGCTGAGGATGAGACCTTATATGATGCATGAGAAAGATTTAAAGATCTGCTGAGAAGGCGCCCTATGCATGGATTCCCGAATTAGACTCAAATACAAACCTTTTACAATGGATTAAATGCACAAGCAAAGACTGTTGGTGATGATTCAGCAGCCAGTTCGTTACTTGACAAGACGTATACCGAGGTTGTTGACATTTTAGAGAGGATCGCAATCAACGATTTTGAATATCTTGTTGCTAGACTTGGGACTGGGACTAAAACCAATGGGAAATTTCAGGTTGATGAACTAAAGTCCATCCATGCCGAGATTTCCAACCTTACTAGCATGGTAAGAACGTTGCAAAAGAATAATGAGGCCTAGAAAGTCAAAGCATTAGATCCATTTTGTACAATTTGTGGAGATAATCATCATGTGGATGAATGCCCTACTAACCCTGAATCGGTAAACTTTGTTGGTAATGTTAATCGTTACTATAATTCTAACTCCAATACTTATACTGCAGGTTGGGGACAACACCCTAGTTTAGTATGGGGAAATCAAGGAGGTAACCAGTACAATGCCCAGCGCCAGAATACCCAGAGGCAGAATAACAATGCCAAGCCAGCTTTCAACAACAATGGCATGCCAGCATTCTATTAGAATGCCATGCCACAAAAAGCTCAAAACAATTTCCAGCAAGGGTAGAGATTCAACCGAAGAGGCACTCTCATAGAGTAAATGGAGAGGAATAATGCCATAGTCCAGAGTTTGGCAGCATCAATGAGGAACTTGGAAATTCAACTTGGGCAGATTGCCAATGCACTCAACAATCGACCCCAAGGAACATTGCCAAGTGACACAGAACATGCTCGGCACAAAGACAATGAGCATTGCAAAGCTATAACCCTTCAGAGTGGTAAGCAGTGCGAAATGGAAAAGGCTGCCAAGCAACCAGTTAACTGCCAAATCGAGAAGCCAGTGCCACTAGGAAACCCCAGGGAAGCAGAGAAAGAGGAACCAAACACAGATGATGCCAGTAGCAATGCCAAAATAGATGCTAAGACAGATGCCAGAACTGATGCCAAACAGACTGATGCCAGCACTTTCTTGGCAAAGCCAGTAGAGCCGGCACGTGTTTATCCGCCACCACCATTTCTAGCAAGATTTCAAAAGCATAAGCAAGACCAGTAGTTCAAGCGTTTCTTAGAGGTTCTTAAGCAATTGCAAATCAATATTCCATCGATAAAAGCCCTTGAGTAGATGCCCAACTATGTTAAATTCATGAAGGACATCCTGTCCAAGAAGAGGAAGTTAGGAGACTTTGAAACTGTTGCTTTGACCGAAGGATACAACGCCGTGATCCTAAACTGATTGTCACTAAAGCTGAAAGATCGGCGAAGTTTCACAATTCTCTTCACCATTGACAACAAATTCATGGGCAAGGCATTGTGCGACTTAGGAGCCAGCATCAACTTGATGCCAATGTCAGTTTTCCGAAAACATGGCATAGAAGCAAGACCTACCATGGTGACACTCCAGTTGGTAGACCGGTCCTATGCACACCCCAAGGGTAAGAGTGAGGATGTCCTAGTAAAGGTAGTCAAATTTATTTTCCTAGCTAATTTCATTATTTTGGATTACGAGGTGGATATTAATGTCCCGATTATTTGGGGTATAGACCTTTTCTTGCCACAAGTACTTTGATTGACGTTCATAAAGGGGAACTAACAATGCGCATGAATGACCAGCATGTTACATTTAATGTGTTTCAAGCTTTGAAATGTGTAGATGAACCTGATGAATGTCAAGCAGAAGAGATGATGGAATCCATCTATACTTTGGACAAGGCATAGTTATGCCAGAATACAAAATTTGATGCTAGCAACTTAGACGGCATAGTTGAATTGTTTGAGGAACCAGAAGAATCAGTCTTGGAGGTTGAGGAGGTGAGTTATTTTTAGCCACTACAGTTGCTCGGTAGAGAGATTGAGGCACCTAGACCATCAATTGAGGAGCCACCAGCATTAGAACTGAAACCACTGCCAGATCACTTGAAGTATGCTTATTTAGGTGAACACACAATACTTCCAGTGATCATTGCTTCTGATCTTACTAATGATTTGGAGGAGAGATTGTTCACAACATTACGCAATTATAAGAAAGCATTAGGATGGACCTTGGAAGACATCCGAGGGATTAGCCCAACCATTTGCATGTACAAGATTATCTTGGAGGAGTACCATGGAAGGACCATTGAAGGCCAAAAGAGGCTAAACCCGAGCATGAAAGAGGTAGTGAAAAAATAGATCATAAAATGGCTCGATGCCAGGATTATATATCCCATCTCCGGTAGCTCTTGGGTTAGCCCGATACAATGTGTGCCAAAGAAAGGTGGCATAACTGTGGTACAAAACAGTAAAGCTGAATTGATTCCCTCCAAAACTATCACAGGATGGAGAGTGTGCATGGATTATAGGAAGCTAAACAATGCAACGAGGAAGGACCACTTCTCATTGCCATTCGTTGTTCAGATGCTAGACAGGTTGGCAGGTAAAGCTTTTTATTATTTTTTTGGATGGTTATTCGGGTTATAATCAAATTGCCATCGCCCTTGAAGATCAAGAGAAGACCATGTTCACGCGCCCTTATAGGACGTTTGCATTTATAAGGATACCATTTGGCCTATGCAATGCACCGACAACATTTCAACGTTGTATGATGTCCATTTTTTCTGATATGATAGAGCATAATATGGAAGTATTCATGGATGATTTCTCAGTGTTTGGCAAAACATTTGAGGAATGTCTTCAGAGTTTGGAGCAAGTCTTGAAGAGATGCATAGAGACGAACCTAATGTTGAACTAGGAAAAATGCCACTTCATGGTGAAGGAGGGCATTTTTCTGGGACAAAAGGTAACTGAGAGAGGACTAGAAGTTGATCAAGCAAAAGTCGAGGTAATTAAGCAATTGCCACCTCCAACAAGTGTCAAAGGTATAAGGAGTTTTTTAGGACATGCCAATTTTTATCGGTGTTTTATGAAAGACTTTTTAAAAATTGCTAAACCTTTATGCTTGTTGTTAGAACATAATGCCACTTTTGCTTTTGACGATTCTTGTTTGAAAGCATTTCAGGAGCTTAAGGAAAAGTTGATCAATGGCCCTATAGTTGTTGCACCGGACTGGAATGAGCCCTTTTAGCTCATGTGTTATGCCACTGACTATGCCATTGGAGTAGTCTTGGGACAAAGGCATGGCAAGGTTTTCCATGCCATCTACTATGCCAGCCGAACCTTGAACGAAGCACAACTAAATTACTCTACGACCGAGAAACAATTTATTGTGGTTGTATTTTCTTTTGACAAATTTAGATCTTATTTAATTGGTAACAAAGTTATGGTTTTTACATATAATTCAGCATTGAAGTATCTCTTGGAAAAAAGGATGTCAAGCCTAGACTAATCCGATGGACGCTCATACTTCAAGAATTCAATTTTGAGATCCGAGATAAAAAGGGCAGTGAAAACTTAGTATCTAACCATTTCTCATGTTTAGAACATCATCTTGAAGATGGTAAGACCAATTTTATAAGAGATGAATTTCCTGACGAGTATTTGCTTACAGTTAATGCCATGCCATGGTAAGCCGATATTGTCAACTACTTGGTAAGTAACATTTTGCCACCAGAATTGGCATACAATGCTAGGAAAGGTTCTTGCGAGAAGTTAGGCAATACTATTGGGACGAACCAATATTGTTTAAATAGCGTGCCGACCAAGTGAGTCGTCGGTGTGTGCCCGAGGATGAGCAGCATAATATATTGCATTTGTGCCATGCTGTACCATATGGAGGTCACTTTGCTTGGATGAAGACTGCTGCCAAGTTGTTGCAGTTAGGATTCTTTTGGCCCAGGCTATATAAGGATGCCCACGAGTATGCCAAGGCATGTGATCAATGCCAACGGACAGGAAAAATTTTCTGGCAGACAACAACTACCACTCTAAAACATTGTCTGTGGACTTATTTGATGTATGGGGGATAGACTTTATGGGTCCTTTTCCACCCTTATTTGGTAATGTATATATTCTTGTGGCTATTGACTATGTGTCTAAATGGGTAGAAGCTATTGCCTTACCAACAAACGATGCCAAGGTTGTTGCCAAGTTTTTGCACAAACACATTTTTACCAGATTTGGTTCCCCTAGGGTGATTATTCATGATGAGGGCACCCATTTTAAATGTAATATAATATCTAAAGCTTTGTGCAGATATGGTATACAACAGAGAATTGCCCAGGCATATCATCCACAAACGAATGGGCAAGCCGAGATTTCAATCAAGGAGATTAAAAACATTCTAGAGAGGACTGTTAATCCATCAAGGAAAGACTGGTCCTTGCGACTAGATGAGTCTTTGTGGGCTTATAGGACTGCCTTTAAAACTCCTTTAGGTACTTCACCGTTTAGACTTGTTTTTCGGAAACCATGCCATCTGCTAGTGGAGCTTGAGCATAAAGCCTACTGGGCCATCAGAACACTTGGCATGGCATGAGAGTTGCTGGAGAAAAAAGGTTGCTAGACCTAAATGAGTTGGAAGAATTCAGAATACAAGCCTATGAGAATGCCAAGATCTATAAGGAAAATGCAAAATGCTGGCATGATAGTAGGATAATGCCAAGACAGTTTGAGGTAGGACAACGTGTTTTATTATTTAACTCACGGCTTAAATTGTTCCCAGGGAAACCCAGATCAAGATGGACGAGCCCTTTTGAAGTTGTGAGACCCTATGCCCATAGAGCTATAGACATAAAAATTTGAAGACAAGAGAAATCTTTAAGGTGAATGGTCAACGTTTAAAACACTACATGGAGGGTGATCATAACAATGCCAAGGAGGTGATCCTCTTGGCATAGGTGACATGAAAACACCATTAGGTTTGAACTTTTGTAAATATTAGGATATATGTTTTCTTTGTTTTTAGGATTTAAGGTTTTTAGTAGTTTTTATTTCTTTTAAATTTCAAGTTTTTATTCCTTTACTATGTTGAAAGGTTTCCTTTGAGTTGTGCAGATTCATTATGCCAGGAATTATGCTAGGAACAATGCTAGGGTTGCTGGCAGGAGTCGGTGCCCCAATAGAGAAATCTGCCAGACATAGTGCCAGAATAGCTTGGCATGCAGGTTTGTAAAAGACGGAAGGATGAGAGAAACCCAGCTTGATCGGCCCATTTAATAAAGAGAGAGTTTTTCCTTAATATTAAACCCTTAGCCATTTTAAAAAGGAAAAAAATTAATTAGGTTAAAATTTGAATTTAACCTAATCACCTTATCACTTGAAATCCTTACCCTATCCTATCACCTTATCACTTCACCCTTATCACTTTACCCTTTCAAATCAATTATTTTTATTTCTCATCATTATCCCTAGTTACTCCTCCCATTAAAACACTCATCCGTTCACTTTTCATCTTCTTGCCCTAACCGGTTAAATAACCAAAACACTCCCTCACTTTTTACTTTCATTTTCGACAATCAAGTACCAAAACCCAATTCGTTTCTTCTTCTTCTTCTTCATCTTTGTTCAACACTATTCAAATTCTTCAACGATTTCAATGGCTTCCTCTTCAACTTCTTTCAAGTGATTCTTCAACGCGGAGATTCAGAAAAAGTTTGAATCCAATTTTGCCTCGAGAAATTTTTGCTACAAGAAGAACTTCGAGTTCAAAATAGAGACAACCAATGGCTTCCCTCCAGAAGTCATGTCTACGATTAACTTGCATAAATGGACTCAATTTTTCCAGCAAAAAGGGGAGATTTATGCCACCATCGTCCAAGAATTCTATGCGCACCTTGTGACCAAGGATTCGCCCTTCTTGATGATTAAAGGTAAATGTGTTCATTTTGATGAAGGGTATATTAATAATATGTTTGAGTTAGATGGTGCAGAGGATGAGTATTTCGAGTACGCTGAATCAATAAATGCTGCCAAGAGATAGAGGCTGCTGGCAAATCTGTGTGAGCCTGGCACGACATGGACAATGTCAACCAATGGGTGTCGTACGGTGAAGAGGCTGGCATTGAAACCACAATGGAGAGGATGGAATCACTTTCTCAAGGCTAATCTGATGCCCACATCCCATAACAAGACTGTGTCAGAAGAGAGGATAATCCTGTTGCACTCCATTGCTATGGGCGCAAAATCAATGTTGGCAAGCTTATTATTGAGGAAACTTACAACTGCGCAGCAAAAGGTAATGGTAGTTTGTTCTTTCCTTTGTTGATTTCTAACATTTTCATGCTCCATGGTGTGCCAAAGCTTGATACGGATAAGGGACAAACGATCAAAGGAACAACAATTACAACTGCTATATGGAGAAATCTCATTGCTGCAGAGCCCAAGGATAAGGGCAAGGGAAAAGCAAAAGTACCCACGCCAAGGCCTAAAGCGTCAAAGGCCGAGCCAGTAACCATGACAGATAGTTCACTGGCAACGTTGTCCCAAATTCACCATCGCCAGGAGATTATTCTTCAAAAGCTAGAAAAACAGAGGAGCTCAATGTCAAGATGCGACATTACATCCAAGCCATGGATTTGTAATCAGGGAGGCTCTTACAAAATTATCAATTGATTTTGTGTCAGAATTTCTAGACTTTCGTGTCGAGCCCTCTACTAGCGACAATGCCATGCCAACTAGTCCAGTTCATACCCCATCCGATGCCGCAGTCCATTTGTCTCCAGTTCAAGTCGAGTCTGCCAGTTTTGATTAATCATCTGAATCAAAGGAAACCAAAGCCAAGTCTGCCAAAGCCAAGTCGCCAGTGTCACCTGCTTTACATACGCCATCTGATGCCACTTATGCACTTGCCGCATCAGAGCCTACCAAGGAAAAGGAGGAAGTTGGAGCCTCCACTACCGCTTCAAAACCAAGCCTGAAAAGAAATAAGAACATGGCCCTGATCATGGGCCATTTGTGAGAAGAAAGACCCATGCCACACGGCAAATAGTCTCCGAAGGGGATTTGTAATACCCTAAAATTTACTAAGTTGATTAAGGGTCATTTAGTACTAAGATAATAGCTTAAAAGCTAACTTAGTGACTAAAATGACAAAAATGTAAAAGTTAGGATTTCTTTAATTATGGGTTTTGGAAAGGAAATTTCTAAGGTTTAAAGGTATCATGTGATAGATAGTGAATTGAATAAGGTATTCTTAAAGTTTGGTTGAATTTCAAGGAAAATTGGAATGGGAATTGAATTTTAAAATGTTAGTGACCAAAATGTAAATTCTAAAAATTTTATGGATAAAGTATAAAATTTGGAAAAGTTTGGGGACTAAAGTTGTTATTTACTAAAAGTTAAGGGTTTTTATTTCATAAATACATAGATCACCTAAGGGTGTGGATTGAATGTGAAGATTTTGGTTCGATATGATATTTCGATTATTGGGAAAATCACAGTTAAAGTTTAAGTGGAATTCGGATACCCGAATCGAACTGAAAAATTTTGAAATTTTTTCATATGATAGAGAAAGGTTATAAAAGACATTTCCAAGTATTGGAAATATTTTTAGTTTGATTCAAGATGAATCCTACAGTTTATTTCCGAGTAAAGGATTATTTATTGGTATATTGGATCGAATGAAAATTTTGGAGAGTGATCCAAAAGCTATGGAAAAGTCATAAAATGTTATTTTATGAATATTTTATTATGGTTGGTTGAATTCTATCTAGATTTAGTTAGATTTTAATGGAAAGGCAATTTGGAAACAAACTAGTAAATAAAGACTAGTTGGAGGGCGGGCAAATTGGTCATTTGGCCCCAATGGCAATTTTGAAATATTTAAAAAGTTATAAGGGAAATTTTGGAAAGAGGAAATGGAAGATTAAATCTTGGCCCTTGATTGATGATAAAATCAATCTCAACCATTGGATAAAAAGGGCAAAATTGTAATTTCACTATTAAATGAATGATATATGTTTAAAATAATGGAGAAAGAGGGGAAAGAAGAAGAAAATTTTCCAAGCTCGATTTAAGCCCTGAAACTCGCTTTTTAGTTAAGTTCGAATCAAGGGAGGTTCGAGGTACAATGAAGGAAAGGATCAAAGAGGACTAAGTGAGGCATACTAATAAATGTCCTAGGTGAGTGCAATGCATACATAACATTATACATGGATGTTTCATACATCACCGGTAGAACTTGTGATGAGTCTACTTGGTTTTATATATTGTCATGATATTTATGTCATTGATCATATATTTGACATATTTTAAATATGTCAAAGGTTGAAAATAAATGCATTGATCACTAGTCATTGATGATGGTATAATATGAATGTTATTTAGGCTATGAACTATTAAATGTTGATATATATTGATATATGTTGCCATTGATGACTTAAATGATGAAATAAAGCCCAATGTATGATATAGAGGTTCGATGGTATAGTTGGATATCCATAGGGTCATAATCTGCTGTATAAATATTCTAAGCACTTCAGGTAAAGTGTAAATATTATAAATACTCATTGCGGAGTATACTCATGCAAGGTTTGAGTATACGGACTTACTATGAGTGCTAAACACTTCAGTGTAATTTCATAAAAACTCAATGAGGGATATATTCTATACTCCGATAAGTATATAGAAGCACTTCGGTGCTAAGCACTCCCGGTAGAGTGCAAATAATACACATACTCAAGAAAGGTTGGGTATGGGGGGATGACTCGTGTACATAGAATCTCTTAATTAGATACCTTGGGCTAAATAAATTAAAAAGAATAAAAAAGAAACAGGAAGATAAGCTTGAAAGCTTGCAGATAGAAATGGGAAAAAGGTATTGGTAAGCATTGAAATCTTACGGATGGAATGGCAACGGTATTGGTAAGATCTAATCTTATCACTCTGATATATATATTTATTTATGTTAACGAGCATATAATGGTAAGGTGATCATATGCATTGTTAATCATTAATATTGATATTATGACAATTGCACTTGAATTTGAATTATTGCCTCACTAAGTAAATACTTAGCGTGTAGCTGTTTTACACGTAGGAAAGAAGAAATGGTTGGAGTAAGAAGCATAAACAAACATCATCAATCAATAACAGTACATTAGTATCAGTAAGATATCTTTTGACACTGTTTGATATTTACTAGTTGGCATGTATATTAAAATGATATGTCTGCTCTGATAGAATATGTATTTTATGTGGTATCTGGATGAATTTTAAGTCAGGCAGTTTATAGGCAGTTTCATTAATTATATAAAGTCAAATTAAATTAATAAGTTGCCGCCTGAAATTAAACTCGATTTGAAGATTAAAATATTGTGTTTAAACTATACGCTATTAACTATATTTGTAAATAGAAACTAAATATATTGTAATATTTTTAGAAGAATCAAATTTTTTACCGAGTTACAAATGTAGAGGGTTTTACAAATGTTTTGTGATATCTCAGACTCATATTCAGATATGAACATGGGAAAGGGGTATTACATTTATTGGTATCAGAGTTGTAGGTTTAGCCGATTCTCGGCCTAAATGGAAGTGGTTTTATGTTAAAAAAGGTATACATGCCACTAGGATATCAATATTACTGATATGATGTTTTTATGATCTGATTGATGTCGCTCCTTACTACTGTAATTTGTGAGGAATTATAAGAAAATTTTAAGTCAAGAAAGCGTGATGAACTGATAAATTGGAAGCTTTGGAAGGAATCAAGAGTATTAACAATAAGGTTAATGATAACCCTTCGGATAAATCGGAACAAGAAAGGGCACTGGTACAACAAAGAGTGTCTGTGCCGGATTAAGGAATTAAAAAGTTCGGGAACACCTGAATTGAAAGGAAAAACAGATTAAGGTCTAGTGATTGGTGATTTATAACTGAATAACCTAAGGATTACATTGGACGAATTCCAATATTTGGATACTGAGAAATTGGATAGAGTTGTATTGCTACTCCGATGTTAAGTTAAAGCTGGGGAAGCATTTGAAATTGCTATGCAGCTAGGATTGCACATATCAGTCCGAGTTTATAACATCAGGACTGATAAAGATTGGGAGGATTCGAAAATCATAGAAGGTACATCTCATCTTTTTGGATAAACCTGTATTGATGTTGATGGGTCATAGCTTTACACATTCGTATATAAGTACGAAGTTGAATAGTGAAGGAGATATCCTTTTAGAACCCATTTCAAGTAATATAGCGGTCATAAATTTGTTGGGTTGTAATGAAAGGGCGAGCTGAACATTGGAATTGCTTGATAAAAATATAAGAAATAGAGTTCCTGATAAATTTAATGTAATTATCTTTCGAGGAGTTTAAGATGATGGTGGGCATGAATTGGTTACCTTCCTATCAAGTAATGATGAATTGTCGATAAAGCGATTAGTATTAAAAAACACGGAAGGTACAAAAATAGTAGTAGTTGATAAAAGGGTAAATCCCTTTTCCAATGTAATTTCAATTGTTTTATTAAAGAAATTGTTGTTATAAGGTTGTTAAGTTTTCTTAGCAAATGTAGTGGATACTGAATTTGTTGAAGTTAAATTGGAAAATAACCCGATTTGTCCAAAAATATCCGAATGTATTCCCATATGGGTTACTCGGAATTACCTCTAGATTGAGAGGTGAAATTCAAAATAAAGATGATACCATGCATTGATCCTAAATTAATGGCCCCGTATAAAATGGCTTGACCGAAATTCGGGATTTAAAGGTACTATTACCGGGAATGTTAGGTCGAGGTTTTATAAAGCCTAGTGTGCCACCTTGGTGTGCACTAGCGTATTTGTGAAAAAGAAAGATTGATCTACGTGATTAAGTATAGATTTTCATCAGCTAAATAAGGTGATGGTAAAAAATAAATATTTTCTTCAAAGACTGATGATCTTTTGATCAGTTAAAAAAACATAGCTATGTTTTTTCCAAAATAGACCTCCGATCGGAATATTATCAGCTAAAGATCAAGGAAGAATAAACTCTAAAGACAACTTTTAGGACATGAATACTATGAGTTTGTTAAGACGCCTACGACATTTATAAGCCTAATTAACCAAGTATTCTATTTTTTCTTGGACCAATTTTTAGTAGAGTTCATTGAGGATATTTTGGTCTATTCGAAGGAAAAGGAAGAACAAGATGCTCATTTTGCATTGTTCTTCAGACCTTTCGAGAAAATAAGCTATATGCTAATTTGTTAAAGTGTGAACTTGGTTGTCAAAAGCTGTTTTATTAGTTGAATGGATAAGAGTATATCCCAAGAAAGCACAAACTATAGTTGAATGGAAACCTCTGAAGAATGTTTTAGAGGTTCATTATTTTTTTGATGATTGCCTCCTCATTGACCAAGCTATTGAGGAAAGACATGCCATTCAGTTGAAAAGATATATGAAAAGAAAACTTTGTGACATTAAGGAAGATCTTAATAGAAGCCACTGTACCAGTACAACCAAAATGAAAAGTAATGGTCTATGCTTGAGACAACTTATGATATATGAGAGAAATTATTTTACTTAGGATTTTGAGTGGCAATGGTTATATTTACTTTACTGATATGGCGCCATTATTTATACAATGAACGATGCTATATTTATATAGGTTATAAAAGTTTAAATTCTATGCTTACTAAAGAAGAGTTGAACTTGAGGCAAAGAAGTTGGATCGAGCTTATTAAAGATTATGATGTGGTCATTGATTATCATTCAGAAAATGTTAATGTGGTAGCTGACGCTCTCAGTCGAAAGACACTTGTTCTCTTAAGAGCTATGAATGCAAGATTTGCATTAAAAGAATATGGTGTTTTGATTGTCAAGTTAAGAATAAAATTTACCATATTGGATTATATAAGCTATCTTTAAAGAAACGATAAGAAATGTTGTCAAGGTTCAAACAAGTGGAAAAATGTGAAACTGAAAACTTGGAAGTTAGGTTTGATAGATATTTGTATTATCATGGAAGAATTTCTATCTTGATGATGGAAACCATATGTTGATCTTGAAAGAAAAGATATTTAATATGACATTAAGGATAAAGTATTCCTTAAAGGTTTTGCCTTGGAAGAAGGTGTTATGGTTTAGACAAAAAGAAAGTTAAGTTTAAGATTTATTGGGCTATAAGAAACCGGGAAAGGAGTTAGTCTGATAGTTAAACTTAATAGCTATCTTTATCTTTGGAAATGGACAAGATTCATAATGTATAGATGCTCAAGAAATATTGATTATACCCCTCACATGTTGTTACTCCGGAGAAAATAGAGATTCAGCCGGATTTATGCCATGAAAAAGAACTGGTAAAGATCCTAGCACATGGAGTAAAAAAACTAAAAAAACAAGACAATCTCATTTGTTAAATTTCTTTGGAAAAAAATCATAAGGTTAAAGAAACAACTTGAGAGAAATAAGAAGAAAATATAAGAAAATAGTTTCCTCACCTTTTGGAACCAAGTACGTATTAAAAATTCGAGGACGAATTTTCTTAAGGGGGAGAGAATTGTAATACCCTAAAATTTACTAAGTTGATTAATGGTCATTTAGTACTAAGATAATAGCTTAAAAGCTAACTTAGTGACTAAAGTGACAAAAATGCAAAAGTTAGAATTTCTTTAATTATGGGTTTTGGAAAGGAAATTTCTAATGTTTAAAGGTATCATGTGATAGATAGTGAGTTGATTAAGGTATTCTTAAAGTTTAGTTGAATTTAAGGAAAATTGGAATGGGAATTGAAGTTTAAAATGTTAGTGACCAAAATGTAAATTCTAAAATATTTTATGGCCAAAGTATAAACTTTGGAAAAATTTGGGGACTAAAGTTGTAATTTCCTAAAAGTTAAGGGTTTTTATTTCATAAATAAATAGATCACGTAAGGGTGTGGATCGAATGTGAAGATTTTGGTTCGATCTGATATTTCGATTAGTGGGAAAATCGCAGTTAAAGTTTAAGTGGAATACGGATACCTAAATCGAACTGGAAAATTTTGAAATTTTTTCATATGATAGATAAAGGTTATAAAAGTCATTTCCAAGTGTTGGAAATATTTTTAGTTTGATTCAAGATGAATCATACAGTTTATTTTTGAGTAAAGGATTATTTATTGGTATATTGGATCGAATGGAAATTTTGGAGACTAATCCAAAAGCTATGGAAAAATCATAAAATGTTATTTTATGAATATTTTGTCATGGTTGGTTGAATTCTAACTAGATTTAGTTAGATTTTAATGGAATGGCAATTTGGAAACAAACTAGTAAATAAAGACTAGTTGGAGGGCAAATTGGTCATTTGGCCCCAATGGCAATTTTGAAATATTTAAAAAGTTATAAGGGCAATTTTGGAAAGAGGAAATGGAAGATTAAATCAATCTCCCTTGATTGGATAAAAGGGTAAAATTCAATTTGACTATTAAATGAATTTAATATTCAAAATAGATATATTTTAAAATAATGGTGAAAAATGAACAAAATGTTCATCTTTTTAAAATAATGAAGAAAGAGGGGAAAGAAGAAGAAAATTTTCCAAGCTTGATTTAAAGCCCGAAACTCAGTTTTTAGTTAAGTTGAATCAAGGGAGGTTCGAGGTACAATGAAGGAAAGGATCAAAGTGGACTTAGTGAGGCATACTAATAAATGGCCTAGGTGAGTGCAATGCATACATAACATTATACATGGATGTTTCATACATCATCCTGGTTGGACTTGTGATGAGTCTACTTGGTTTTATATATTGTCATGATATTTATGTCATTGATCATATATTTGACATATTTTAAATATGTCAAAGGTTGAAAATAAATGCATTGATCACTAGTTATTGATGATAGTATAATATGAATGTTATTTAGGCTATGAACTATTAAATGTTGATATATATTGATATATGTTGCCATTGATGACTTAAATGATGAAATAAAGCCCAATGTATGATATAGAGGTTCGATGGTATAGTTGGATATCCATAGGGTCATAAACAACTGTATAAATATTCTAAGCACTTCAGGTAAAGTGCAAATATTATAAATACTCATTGAGGAGTATACTCATGCAAGGTTTGAGTATACGGACTTACTACAAGTGCTAAACTTCGGTGTAATTTCATAAAAACTCAATGAGGGATATATTGTATACTCCGATAAGTATATAGAAGCACTTCGGTGCTAAGCACTCCAGTAGAGTGCAAATAATACACATACTCAAGAAAGGTTGGGTATGGGGGATGACTCGTGTACATAGAATCTCTTAATTAGATACATTGGTCTAAATAAATTAAAAGAATAAAAAGAAACAGGAAGATAAGCTTGAAAGCTTGCAGATAGAAATGGGAAAAAGGTATTGGTAAGCATTGAAATCTTACGGATGGAATGGCAACGGTATTGGTAAGATCTAATCTTATCACTCTGATATATATATTTATTTATGTTAACGAGCATATAATGGTAAGGTGATCATATGCATTGTTAATCATTAATATTGATATTATGACAATTGCACTTGAATTTGAATTATTGCCTCACTAAGTAAATACTTAGCGTGTAGCTGTTTTACACGTAGGAAAGAAGAAATGGTTGGAGTAAGAAGCATAAACAAACATCATCAATCAATAACAGTACATTAGTATCAGTAAGATATCTTTTGACACTGTTTGATATTTACTAGTTGGCATGTATATTAAAATGATATGTCTGCTCTGATAGAATATGTATTTTATGTGGTATCTGGATGAATTTTAAGTCAGGCAGTTTATAGGCAGTTTCATTAATTATATAAAGTCAAATTAAATTAATAAGTTGCCGCCTGAAATTAAACTCGATTTGAAGATTAAAATATTGTGTTTAAACTATACGCTATTAACTATATTTGTAAATAGAAACTAAATATATTGTAATATTTTTAGAAGAATCAAATTTTTTACCGAGTTACAAATGTAGAGGGTTTTACAAATGTTTTGTGATATCTCAGACTCATATTCAGATATGAACATGGGAAAGGGGTATTACATTTATTGGTATCGAGTTGTAGGTTTAATGATTCTCGGCCTAAATGGAAGTGGTTTTATGTTAAAAAAGGTATACATGCCACTAGGATATCAATATTACTGATATGATGTTTTTATGATCTGATTGATGTCGCTCCTTACTACTGTAATTTGTGAGGAATTATAAGAAAATTTTAAGTCAAGAAAGCGTGATGAACTGATAAATTGGAAGCTTTGGAAGGAATCAAGAGTATTAACAATAAGGTTAATGATAACCCTTCGGATAAATCGGAACAAGAAAGGGCACTGGTACAACAAAGAGTGTCTGTGCCGGATTAAGGAATTAAAAAGTTCGGGAACACCTGAATTGAAAGGAAAAACAGATTAAGGTCTAGTGATTGGTGATTTATAACTGAATAACCTAAGGATTACATTGGACGAATTCCAATATTTGGATACTGAGAAATTGGATAGAGTTGTATTGCTACTCCGATGTTAAGTTAAAGCTTGGGAAGCATTTGAAATTGCTATGCAGCTAGGATTGCACATATCGTCAGAGTTTATAACATCGGGACTGATAAAGATTGGGAGGATTCGAAAATCATAGAAGGTACATCTCATCTTTTTGGATAAACCTGTATTGATGTTGATGGGTCATAGCTTTACACATTCGTATATAAGTACGAAGTTGAATAGTGAAGGAGATATCCTTTTAGAACCCATTTCAAGTAATATAGCGGTCATAAATTTGTTGGGTTGTAATGAAAGGGCGAGCTGAACATTGGAATTGCTTGATAAAAATATAAGAAATAGAGTTCCTGATAAATTTAATGTAATTATCTTTCGAGGAGTTTAAGATGATGGTGGGCATGAATTGGTTACCTTCCTATCAAGTAATGATGAATTGTCGCATAAAGCGATTAGTATTAAAAAACACGGAAGGTACAAAAATAGTAGTAGTTGATAAAAGGGTAAATCCCTTTTTCCAATGTAATTTCAATTGTTTTATTAAAGAAATTGTTGTTATAAGGTTGTTAAGTTTTCTTAGCAAATGTAGTGGATACTCGAGCTGTTGAAGTTAAATTGGAAAATAACCCGACTGTCCAAAAATATCCGAATGTATTCCCATATGGGTTACTCGGAATTACCTCTAGATTGAGAGGTGAAATTCAAAATAAAGATGATACCATGCATTGATCCTAAATTAATGGCCCCGTATAAAATGGCTTCGACCGAAATTCGGGATTTAAAGGTACTATTACCAGGAATGTTAGGTCGAGGTTTTATAAAGCCTAGTGTGCCACCTTGGTGTGCACTAGCGTATTTGTGAAAAAGAAAGATTGATCTACGTGATTAAGTATAGATTTTCATCAGCTAAATAAGGTGATGGTAAAAAATAAATATTTTCTTCTGAAGACTGATGATCTTTTGATCAGTTAAAAAAACATAGCTATGTTTTCCAAAATAGACCTCCGATCGGAATATTATCAGCTAAAGATCAAGGAAGAATAAACTCTAAAGACAACTTTTCGGACATGAATACTATGAGTTTGTTAAGACGCCTACGACATTTATAAGCCTAATTAACCAAGTATTCTATTTTTTCTTGGACCAATTTTTAGTAGAGTTCATTGAGGATATTTTGGTCTATTCGAAGGAAAAGGAAGAACAAGATGCTCATTTTGCATTGTTCTTCAGACCTTTCGAGAAAATAAGCTATATGCTAATTTGTTAAAGTGTGAACTTGGTTGTCAAAAGCTGTTTTATTAGTTGAATGGATAAGAGTATATCCCAAGAAAGCACAAACTATAGTTGAATGGAAACCTCTGAAGAATGTTTTAGAGGTTCATTATTTTTTTGATGATTGCCTCCTCATTGACCAAGCTATTGAGGAAAGACATGCCATTCAGTTGAAAAGATATATGAAAAGAAAACTTTGTGACATTAAGGAAGATCTTAATAGAAGCCACGGTACCAGTACAACCAAAATGAAAAGTAATGGTCTATGCTTGAGACAACTTATGATATATGAGAGAAATTATTTTACTTAGGATTTGGAGCTGGCAATGGTTATATTTACTTTACAGATATGGCGCCATTATTTATACAATGAACGATGCTATATTTATATAGGTTATAAAAGTTTAAATTCTATGCTTACTAAAGAAGAGTTGAACTTGAGGCAAAGAAGTTGGATCGAGCTTATTAAAGATTATGATGTGGTCATTGATTATCATTCAGAAAATGTTAATGTGGTAGCTGACGCTCTCAGTCGAAAGACACTTGTTCTCTTAAGAGCTATGAATGCAAGATTTGCATTAAAAGAATATGGTGTTTTGATTGTCAAGTTAAGAATAAAATTTACCATATTGGATTATATAAGCTATCTTTAAAGAAACGATAAGAAATGTTGTCAAGGTTCAAACAAGTGGAAAAATGTGAAATGAAAACTTGGAAGTTAGGTTTGATAGATATTTGTATTATCATGGAAGAATTTCTATCTTGATGATGGAAACCATATGTTGATCTTGAAAGAAAAGATATTTAATATGACATTAAGGATAAAGTATTCCTTAAAGGTTTTGCCTTGGAAGAAGGTGTTATGGTTTAGACAAAAAGAAAGTTAAGTTTAAGATTTATTGGGCTATAAGAAACCGGGAAAGGAGTTAGTCCGATAGTTAAACTTAATAGCTATCTTTATCTTTTGAAATGGACAAGATTCATAATGTATAGATGCTCAAGAAATATTGATTATACCCTCACATGTTGTTACTCCGGAGAAAATAGAGATTCAGCGGATTTATGCCATGAAAAAAGAACTGGTAAAGATCCTAGCACATGGAGTAAAAAACTAAAAAAACAAGACAATCTCATTTGTTAAATTTCTTTGGAAAAAAATCATAAGGTTAAAGAAACAACTTGAGAGAAATAAGAAGAAAATATAAGAAAATAGTTTCCTCACCTTTTGGAACCAAGTACGTATTAAAAATTCGAGGACGAATTTTCTTAAGGGGGAGAGAATTGTAATACCCTAAAATTTACTAAGTTGATTAATGGTCATTTAGTACTAAGATAATAGCTTAAAAGCTAACTTAGTGACTAAAGTGACAAAAATGCAAAAGTTAGAATTTCTTTAATTATGGGTTTTGGAAAGGAAATTTCTAATGTTTAAAGGTATCATGTGATAGATAGTGAGTTGATTAAGGTATTCTTAAAGTTTAGTTGAATTTAAGGAAAACTGGAATGGGAATTGAAGTTTAAAATGTTAGTGACCAAAATGTAAATTCTGAATATTTTATGGCCAAAGTATAAACTTTGGAAAAATTTGGGGACTAAAGTTGTAATTTCCTAAAAGTTAAGGGTTTTTATTTCATAAATAAATAGATCACGTAAGGGTGTGGATCGAATGTGAAGATTTTGGTTCGATCTGATATTTCGATTAGTGGGAAAATCGCAGTTAAAGTTTAAGTGGAATACGGATACCTAAATCGAACTGGAAAATTTTGAAATTTTTTCATATGATAGATAAAGGTTATAAAAGTCATTTCCAAGTGTTGGAAATATTTTTAGTTTGATTCAAGATGAATCATACAGTTTATTTTTGAGTAAAGGATTATTTATTGGTATATTGGATCGAATGGAAATTTTGGAGACTAATCCAAAAGCTATGGAAAAATCATAAAATGTTATTTTATGAATATTTTGTCATGGTTGGTTGAATTCTAACTAGATTTAGTTAGATTTTAATGGAATGGCAATTTGGAAACAAACTAGTAAATAAAGACTAGTTGGAGGGCAAATTGGTCATTTGGCCCCAATGGCAATTTTGAAATATTTAAAAAGTTATAAGGGCAATTTTGGAAAGGGGAAATGGAAGATTAAATCAATCTCAACTGTTGGATAAAAGGGTAAAATTGTAATTTGACTATTAAATGAATTTAATATTCATTTAATAGATATATGTTTAAAATAATGGTGAAAAGATGAACAAAATGTTCATCTTTTCCAGCCTTGAATCGTGAAGAAAGAGGGGAAAGAAGAAGAAAATTTTCCAAGCTTGATTTAAAGCCCTGAAACTCAGTTTTCAGTTAAGTTCGAATCAAGGGAGGTTCGAGGTACAATGAAGGAAAGGATCAAAGTGGACTTAGTGAGGCATACTAATAAATGGCCCAGGTGAGTGCAATGCATACATAACATTATACATGCATGTTTCATACATCACTGGTTGGACTTGCGATGAGTGTACCTGGTTTATGTATTGTCATGATATTTATGTCATTGATCATATATTTGACATATTTTAAATATGTCAAAGGTTGAAAATAAATGCATTGATCACTAGTTATTGATGATAGCATAATATGAATGTTATTTCGGCTATGAACTATTAAATGCTGATATATATTGATATATGTTTCCATTGATGACTTAAATGATGAAATAAAGCCCAATGTATGATATAGAGGTTCGATGGTATAGTTGGATATCCATAGCGTCATAAACAACTGTATAAATACTCTAAGCACTTCAGGTAAAGTGCAAATATTATAAATACTCATTGCGGAGTATACTCATGCATGGTTTGAGTATACAGACTTACTACAAGTGCTAAACACTTCGGTGTAATTTCGTAAAAACTCAATGAGGGATATATTGTATACTCCAGTAAGTATACAGAAGCACTTTGGGTATGGGGGGATGACTCGTGTACATAGAATCTCTTAATTCGATACATTGGTCTAAATAAATTAAAAAGAATAAAAAAGAAACCGGAAGATAAGCTTGAAAGCTTGCAGATAGAAATGGGAAAAAAAGGTATTGGTAAGCATTGAAAGCTTACGGATGGAATAGAAACGGTATTGGTAAGATCTAATCTTATTACTTTGATATACACATTTATTTATGTTAAGGAGAATATAATGGTAAGGTGATCATATGCATTGTTAATCATTAATATTGATATTATGACAATTACACTTGAATTTGAATTATTGCCTCACTAAGTAAATACTTAGCGTGTAACTGTTTTACACGTAGGAAAAAAGAAATGGTTGGAGTGAGAAGCATAAGTAGACATCATCAATCAATAACAGGTACATCAGTATCAGTAAGATATCTTTTAACACTGTTTGATATTTACTAGTTGGCATGTATATTAAAATGATATGCTTGCTCTGATAGAATTTGTATTTTATGTGGTATCTAGATGAATTTTAAGTCAGACAGTTTTTAGACAGTTTCATTAATTATATAAAGTCAAATTAAATTAATAAGTTGTTGCCTAAAATTAAACTCAATTTGAAGATTAAAATATAATGTTTAAACTATACGCTATTAACTATATTTGTAAATAGAAACTAAATATATTGAAATATTTTAAGAAGAATCAAAATTTTTACCGAGTTACAAATGTAAAGGGTTTTACAAATGTTTTGTGATATCTCGGACTCATATTCAGATATGAATACAGTAAATGGGTATTACATGACTCTTCTTCTTCCTAAACTCCTTTACATTTCATTCCATTGCATTTACATGATCATGTTTTTTTATTGTTTCTGTTTTTGTTGTATATATGTGTTGTTTCTTGCATTGAGGACAATGCACATCTTGGGTTTGGAGGTGTGCATTTTCTCACATTTATGCCATGCCATACATTTCATGTCTAAATTCTGTTGCCATGCCATTTAGTTGATTTAGATAGATGCATACCGAACCACTAAAAAAAGAAATTTTTTCCTCGGTTTAATCTTAAAATATGTTAACATTTGTTAGGCAAGTTTTATTCGATCTAGGTGTCTGTCCAATGAGGAAATTTTAATCTTTAGTCGTCATGCCATGCCAATAGAGTAGTATGCCAGGTTAGCTTGGCAATTGTTCTCTAGTTTAGGGAACTGAAACTTCACTTTACACGTAATATGTATCTAGTTCCTTAGCAAACTTAGACTTTTTGAAACTATGCTCAGATTTAAAAAAAATGATACCAGGGTAAAAGAAAATAAGAAGGCCGCAATGTTCTGCCAGGGCAATAAAAAAATAACTCTCATCTACTTAGGGATAATAAGCTACTTGGGGCTTCGTGTTTTGCTCCCTCTTAGTTCTCAAGTCCAAAACCTTAGAGTATGAGTTGAAGAGAAAGCCTAGTGATGTCTAGGTTAAGGTGGGATTCATGGTATGCTCCCTCTTATCTCTCACGCTAAATAGTAACACGAAGCAAGCTTAAATTAATGCCAACAGAAGCCATTGGCAATAAAAACGATATAAATAAGAATATAAGTTTAGGTAGTGTAATTGGCTAAGGGAGTGAAAGGATACTTGTTGCATATTGCCCACACATCATGCAATATTCATGAGCTTAGACTAGATTTATATTGTTGCACTTGAATTACTACATGCTTGGCATTATTGCACTAAGATACTGAGGACAGAAATAGAGCCAAATTTTGCTTGCCAGCACGTGGTGGCATTCAACCAAAATTTTGTCGAGGTAACATTTTCACAGTTTTTGTTTTTATTTTGATTGCATTACTTGGGAACAAGAAATGAGTTAGGTTTGGGGGTGTGTTACCTCTCCAAAAGTACTATTTTTAGTGCCAATCTTACAATGCTTTTGCTTGTTTATAGGTACATTTAGTTGCATTATAATGTTAAAACCATGCATTTGCATTAGGAGTTTAGAATTTTGTCTATGCTAGTGTGAAGGGTTGTTTTGTTGGCAATTTTGTAGATTTGGCCTAGAAAAGAAACACAAGAAGGAATGCCAGAGAGAATGTTGAGTGTTGTTGGCACAGATGGACCAGACAATGCCAAGCACCGGTTGATAGAGAAGTGAACTTGATGCCATGCCAAGAGGCTGTTGGATGTCGAAAAATAGGACATGATCAAGATTCTAAAAGATAGGAATTGGATCAATCTCTGAAAAAATAGCAGATAAGATAATGCCACGACTGGTTGGCAGATTCATGCCAAGCTTGGACGCCAAGGCAGTGTCGGTAGTATGACGTCAACCCTAGCCTGATCAGTTCTCATTTAAATGTGGATAAGATAATTATCTCTTATCTCTTGCATTTAAAATTCAAATGAGGAGCTCATCCTATCCCTTCCTTGCATGCCGATTTAAACACCAACCGAGGAGAACTAGAGAGGAAGAGTTGATAGACGATCGGAGTGAGGAGTTGGTGTGCAACGATTGACAACCAGCTGCACCTTGGAAGGGTAGTTTGACCAGCTTGGCCGAGAAGCCTAGATCTTGAAGGGTTGCATCGAGAGACCCCTTCTAGCCCATTTTCTCTTTCAAGTTATTTTATTTTGTTTTAAATGATGATGTACTTGGGAAACATTTGTGGTTTTTTGGTTAAGTCCCGCACCATGAACTAATTTCATACTTGGTGGGGGATGTTTGCGTTGAACACTATTTTGTGTTTTAGTTTTTAATAATAAATCTGCCTTGGCAATGTTTTATCTATTCGACATACTTTAATGCTTTCTATATACTATGCCAAGCAAGAGCTGACACTGTTGGCCTATTGCTCCTCAATATCTTAACAAACTTGGGGTGGCAATAATCAAGTTGTTGAATACAAAGGAGATAAGCTTCGAGAGAAGTCTTTCAAGTAGATGAACTTACTCTGGGAGTGAAATCTACCCCTTAGGAGTATAGATTGGATCTTAATCAAATTGGTTTATTTAAAAGCATGCACTATAGAGATATAGGGGTTTTTACATGATCAATTTAGGGTAATGACCAGCGAGAGAGGCTTTGCTAATCTTGAATTTGCTCGGCAAACAATGCCAAGACAAGTTGTTATTAATGGCTGGCACTACATGAATAGCGTGAAAACTAGGCATTCCCTGCCAACGCTCATCATTCATTAAAGCACCTTCCTTCCAATATCTTTGCTTTACTTTTATTTATTTTCTTTTCAAATATTTCCAAAACCAACTTCAAAACAAATTAACTTTTTCTTAAGGCAAGTAACAATCAAAGCAATTAAATTCTAAGTCAATCTTTGTGGGATCGATACTCAGCTTACCAGCTGTATTACTTGCAGACTGTGTATACTTGCACGCAAAAGACTCATCTTAGCACTATTTTATATTTTTCCAACACATAACTTTTTCCCTTTTTGCCAGCATTCACTTAGAGAGTCTACACCTATTAAAGGGAGTGGTTCTGTTGTTGTTAATAAAGACTTGGTACTTGAGGGAGTATTATTTGTGCCTAACCTTGCATGAAACTTGCTTTCTGTTAGCAAGCTTTCCAAAGATTTAAAGTGTTTCTTGAGTTTTAATGATTCTACTTGTTTTTTGTAGGCACTGGACTCGAGGAAGAAGATTGGCAGTTGATAAGTGTTCAAAAGTACTATTTTTCTTACCCTTTTTATTCATATTATTGTTAGACTTAGGCTCATATTAGTTGCATAATTAGCCATTCATGCATTAATCCATGCTTCCTTCCATCGTTGAGCTTGATTACTTAACTTGGTAGTTTTTGTGGGAAAAGATGTTGCTTTGGTGTGTTTTGTGTGTATGTGCAAGATCACTTGCCAAAGCAAGGCTAGAGCTAGTTGCCAGGGCAATGCATGAAGGAGATGCCGAGCTAGTTGCCAGGGCAATGCATTAAGGAGACGCCGAGCCAGTTGCCAGGGCAATTGTCGACAAAGAACAAGGTGATATGGTAGTCGAAATTGATGACTAGACAAGCCCAAGATGACGTGGAGCAATGCCAAATCCAAAAGGAATTTGATTTCCATGAAGAGATTAAAGAAGAGTTAAATTCCAAGAAGATAGGAGAAGTTCTAGTAGGAATATAATTATAATAAAGAATTATATTCTTTAAAGATAATTTAATTCCAACTTAACTTCCTCCTCAAAGAAGGACTTTGACCTAGCCCTATAAATTAGAGGGGAATTTCGACAAGCATCTAGGGCAACGGGATTTCGACAAGCTTCAATTCTTCATCTTTTTCTTTCTTGTTCGATTAGGTTCATGCTAGGGATTATTTATCTTGTGTTTCTTTGGAACCTAGCCATGAACTAAATCTATTTGGCTATGGTTATTGTGTTTTGTGGTTGTGAGAAACTATTGGATTTTGTTTAGGTAATAAGAGTTTGCACTTTTCTATTCAAGGTTTATTCATTCTTGGTTCTTATTCTTGTTTGCGAGTGAATTGGGAGAGGATCTCGTAACTTCATCTATTTATCTAATATCGTGAGAGTAGATTCAAGAAATGAATGAATATGATCTTTATTCAATCTATTGATGGTGAAGATTAATCCGGCTTAGGAATAAGTCAAGGATTTTAATGGCTAAGAGGAGCGCAAGATTGGTTGTTGTTCACCCTTGATTCACGCAGGGATGTATTATCAAGGCATGCACAAGTAGCTAGAGTTTCGACTTAGGGATAAGAAGAAACCATTGAAGAACGCTCTGCCGAACCTTGAAGATTGCTGCCCAGACGCCCAAGTAGTTGCCCAACTAGTCACCCACGCAACCATCGATTAGTTGCCAATGCAACCCCGTTGTGCAAGTTGCCACGGCAACTAAGTTGCCCGTTCACTCTTTTACCAAGACGACCCAATCGGCTATCACACCTCAACTCACAATAACCTGGCCTATCTCTCTCATTTGATCTCATTCATTATTTTACTTTATTGCTTTCTAGATTAGTTATTAGTTAAAACTCCTGTAATCCTTTATTTGTGTTTTTACTTTTTACAGTGCAAGAGACTAGATTCTTGAAGTGGCACCAGTCCCTGTGGAGACGATATCTTTTATACTATAACTTGCAATGTGTATACTTGCACAATTGTGTAGCACTTATTACGCGCAACAAGTTTTTGGTGTCGTTGCCGGGGATTGGCAATAGCGACTTTGTTTTTATTTTCTTGCATTTTCTTTTTACTTTTCTTGTTTAAGATTCAAAGGGATAACAAACTTTGGTTTTGCATTGGTATATGACCAGGGCGAGACCGATTACACCAGAATATCCCTTTGATCCAGAAATCGAACGAACCTTACAAAGACTTAGACGAAGGATAAGAGTAGCAATGGCTAATCAAGACGACAATATGAATCAAGATGTTCCAGCAGGAGGAGCAGTGATTCTTGCACGAAATAGAACTATTCGAGACTATCTTGAAGAAGATCTTGATGGACTTAATCCAGGAATTGTCGCACCTGATATTGAAGCCGACCACTTTGAGTTAAAATCGGTAATGTTTAATATGATCAACACAATTGGTCAATTTGGCGGCTCAGCAACTGAAGATGCACGGCAACATCTGAAATCTTTCCTTGAGATTTGCAACACGGAGTCACCCCCGATGTCTTACGAATAAGATTATTCCCTATTCACCGAGGGATAGGGCGAAAACATGGTTGAATAGCATTCCCGCCGGATCAATAGCATCTTGGACCGATCTTTGTCGTGATTTCCTTGCTCAGTTTAATCCTACAAATTTGACTGATAAGCTTCGTAACGACATTACTTCTTTTCGGCAGGCAGATGGTGAATCCATGTACGAGGCTTGGGAGCGATATAGAGAACTTCTACACAAATTCCCCTTACACGGATTCCCGGTGTGGACTCAAGTAACAATGTTTTACAACGCCGTGAATAAACCAACAAGGATGATGCTAGATGCCTCGGCAAACTTCTAGATAAGTCGCTGGAGGAAGCAATGCAAATTCTAAACAGGCTGGCCAAGAAAGATTATCAATTCCCCTCTACTAGAAGAGGAGGAATTAGACGCCAAGCCACAATACATGAACTAGGATCATCATATTCAATTTTGGCACAATTGGCCACTTTAACCAAGATGGTCCAGAACATGCAAAAACCAAACAACACACATGAGGTTAAGGTAATGGATTCTTTTTGTGAGTTATGTGGTGATAACCATAATTCTTTTGAATGTATGCAGAATCCGGAATCCAGCTTCTATGTGGGGAATTACAATCGAAACATCAATGTGATGTCCAATACATACAACCCAGCTTGGAAGAAGCACCCGATTTTTTCATGGAGTAATCCCAACAATGCTCTAAACCAGAACAATTAGAATGCACAAGCACCGGGATTCCAGCAGAATATGCCACGACAGCAGTTATCGCAGCAACAACCGACAGCATCTAGTTCTTTAGAAAATTCTCTAAATGCTTTTATGATGAAAGCTGAATCTTATATGGCTGAGAATAGTAACTTCATAAAAAGAACTGATGCTTTTATTAACAGGACCGAAATGAGATTGCAAAACCAAGAGGCGGCAATCAAATCATTGGAAAATCAAGTCGGACAGTTTGCTCAAAATCTGAATACTAGACCGCAAAGAGGTTTACCTAGCGATACTGAAGTCGCAAGAGGAACTGGCCATGAGCAATGTAAGGCAATCACCACTAGAAGTGGCCAACAACTTAGAGAGGCTCAAACCCGCTCATCAAACAAAACTCCACAAAAAGATCAAGATGAACCTAGAGGCATAGGCTCAGATGCTGAACCAGGAATTGCCTCGGCAACCGGCAATAAGCATGCCTTAGCAACCGACGATAAGGATGATTCGACAACTTGTGATAAGCATGCCTCGACAACCCCAATTGATAATGCCTCGGCAACTCTAGTTATCCCGGCAATGCCGTCAATCAGGTTCCAAACCAATGAAAAGATCGAAGATATCCGACTTCCACCACCATTACCACAAAGGTTGAAGCGACAAAAGCAAGAATACAAATTCAAGAAGTTTCTTGATATTCTAAAGCAAGTCCACATCAAATTGCCATTGGTGAAAGCAATTGAACAAATGCCAAACTATGCCAAGTTTCTTCAAGACATTGTGTCCATGATAACAAGGCTAGGAGAGTTTGAAACAGTTGCCGCAACAGAGGGATGCATGGCAATGTTGCTCAATCGTATGCCACCCAAGTTGAAGGATCCCAGAAGTTTCACAATACCCTGTTCTATTGGAAATCACTATGTCAGGAAAACATTATGCGACCTTGGGGCCAGCATAAACTTGATGCCTAAATCGGTTTTCCAGAAACTAGGAATCGGGAAGGCAAGACCTACAACAGTTATGCTACAGTTAGCTGACAGATCCTATGTGCATCCAGAGGGAAAAATCGAGGGCATACTGGTAAAAGTTGATAAATTTATTTTCCCCCTGACTTTATTGTTTTGGATTGTGAAGTAGATAAGCATGCACCCATCATTCTGGGGAGACTATTCCTAGCAACAAGGAGAACCTTGATCGATGTTGAAAAGGGAGAACTCACAATGAGGGTGAATGACCAGCAAGTTAAACTAAATGTGTTCCAAACACTAAGGCATGCCGATGATCTAGAAGAATGCCAACTTCTTCATGCCACGACAGAGTTTAACTTTGATGAGGAATTTAGTTGCCTCGGCAACTACATTGCCGATCAAGAGGAACCTGAGGAGTATGAAGAACCGGTCAATGAGGAACAACAAGAAGAGGAAAATTGGCTAATCAATCGACCAGGTACATACTTTGAACCACTGGATTACTCAAGTAAGGAAGGTAAACTCGAAAAACCCTCTATTGAACAACCACCGATTCTTGAGTTGAAAAAATTGCCAGAGCAACTAAAATACGCATACTTAGGAACCGATAATACATTGCCCGTAATTATTTCTTCTAAGTTACAGCCAGAGTAGGAAAAGAAGTTGATCAAAATGTTGAAGCTACACAAAAAGACAATAGGGTGGACAATTGCCGACTTGAAGGGAATTAGCCTGGCAGTGTGCTTGCACAAGATTTTGTTGGAAGATGATCACAAACCTTCAATTGAGGCCCTGAGGAGACTGAATCATGCCATGAAAGGGGTTGTAATGAAAGAAATCATCAAGTGGCTTGACGCCGGCATTATATACCTATCTCTGATAGTACATGGGTAAGTCTGGTACAATGTGTACCGAAAAAGGGAGGTATAACGGTGGTAAGTAATGAAAACAATAAACTTATTCCAACCAGGACTGTGACCGGTTGGAGGGTTTGTATGGATTATCGAAAGCTAAACAAAGCCACTAGGAAAGATCACTTCCCATTACCCTTTATTGATCAAATGCTTGACCGTCTTGCAGGTAAAACCTTTTATTGTTTTCTTGATGGTTATTCAGGTTACAATCAAATTGCCATAGCACCAGAAGATCAAGAAAAGACAACCTTCACATGTCTATACGGTACTTATGCTTTCTGAAGGATGTCGTTCGGATTGTGTAACGCCCCGGCAACCTTCCAAAGATGCATGATGGCACTCTTTTCAGACATGGTCGAAGACTTCCTTGAGATCTTCATGGATGATTTTTCTGTTTTTGGTAATGACTTCGACAGCTGTCTCGGCAATTTAGAGAGGGTGTTGGCAAGTTGTGAAGAAACTGATTTAGTCCTCAATTGGGAGAAATGCCATTTTATGTTAGATGAAGGAATAGTGCTCGGCCACAAGATTTCATCCAAGGGAATTGAAGTAGACAAAGCCAAGGTGGACGTGATCGAGATATTACCCCCACCAAGTTCGGTTAAAGGAATTTGAAGTTTTCTTGGACATGCAGGTTTTTACAGGAGGTTCATTCATAATTTTGCTAAAATCACTAAACCCTTGTGCAATTTGCTTGAACATGATAAAGTCTTCGATTTTGATGATTCTTGCACCCAAGCATTTGAAACCATAAAGAAAAAGCTTGCCTCGGTACCCATTGTCGTTCCACCAGATTGGACGCTACCTTTTGAGCTCATGTGTGATGCAAGTGATTTCGAGGTAGGAGCAGTCCTAGGCCAACGCACAGGTAAGACCTTCCATGTGATATACTACGCTAGTAAAACTCTTAATAGTGCTCAAGTGAATTACACAACAACGGAGAAAGGGTTACTAGCTGTAGTTTTCGCATTTGACAAGTTCTGATCCTATTTGATTGGTACTAAGGTAATTGTTCATACGGACCATTCGGCAATCAAATATCTATTTGCTAAAAAGCATGCCAAACCTCGTTTGATTCGTTGGATATTACTTTTACAAGAATTTGATATTGAAATTAAGGACAGGAAAGGAACAAAAAATCAAGTGGCCGATCACTCATCACGTTTAGAACGCAATAGGGAGGAGGACGCGAATCTAGAGATATGCGATACATTCTCAGATGAACAAATTTTAGTTGCCTCGGCAACCATGGACGCGCATGCCTCGGCAACCCTCAACGCCTCGGCAACCATGGATGCGCACGCCTCGGCAACACTCGACGCCGCAGCAGCCCTTGACACGCACGCCTCGGCAACTCTCGACGCCATACCAGCCTTTGACGCGCATGCCTCGACAATTTTGGGAGTAGTCGTCATGGTAACACATGCCTCGATAATACCCTGGTACACAGATTTAGTTAATTTCCTTGTTTGTGGTATTTTACCTTATGACATTACTCACCAAGGGAAGAAGCGGTTCTGCCATGATGCTAAGCATTACTTTTGGGACGAGCCACTTTTGTTTAAACAATGTGCAGATTAGGTTATACGCCGATGTGTCCCTAAAGATGAGCAACAAAATGTACTTCGGCAATGCCATTCTTCACCCTATGGAGGACATTTTGGAGAAACTCGTACCGCGGCCAAAGTTTTGCAATCCGGTTTGTATTGGCCAACATTGTACAAAGATGCCAAGACTTTTACAAGCAATGTGATCGTTGCCAGAGGACGGGCAATATCTCTAGACGACATGAGATGTCGCTCCAGAACATCATCGAGGTGGAATTGTTCGATGTATGGGGGATCGATTTTATGGGACCTTTCCCATCTTCATTCGGCAACCTCTACATTCTACTTGCCGTCGACTACGTGTCTAAATGGGTTAAGGCAGCTGTAGTTCCCAACAATAATTCCAAGACCGTGCAACGATTCTTGTAGAAAAATATATTTACACGGTTTGGGATGCCGAGAGCAATTATCAGTGACGAAGGCAAGCATTTTGACAACAAACTAATTGCCAAGATGTTGCAATGCTTCAGCATATCACACAAGATCGCCACGGCATATCACCCACAAACCAACGGGCAAGCAGAAATTTCCAACCGGGAATTGAAGGGTATACTCGAGAAAGTTGTAAATCCCTCTAGGAAGGATTGGTCATTAAGACTAGATGACGCACTTTGGGCATATCACACTGCATTCAAAACACCCTTAGGTATGTCCCCCTTCTGACTTGTCTATGGCAAAACATGCCATCTACCGGTGGAAATCGAACATAAGGCATACTGGGCAATCAAGACCGTGAATATGGATTGGGAAAGTGTCGGACAAAAGCGTTTGTTGGACCTCAACGAGATAGAAGAATTCCGTGCAGTCGCCTATAACAGTGCACGAATCTACAAGGAGAAAACAAAGCGATGGCATGACAAAAAACTATTGCCGCGGCAATTCATGCCAGGGCAACTAGTTCTCTTATTCAATTCTCTGCTAAAACTTTTCCCGGGAAAGCTGAAATCAAGATGGTCGAGACCATTCGAAGTTGTCAAACCATTCTCCCATGGTGCCGTGATAATCAAGTCCATCTCTGACAACCATGAATTCAAAGTTAATGGACAAAGATTGAAGCACTACAATGGTGCCCATGTGGAACGTAACAAAGAAGTGGTCAACTTAGGAGATGCATGAGCATGCTCTCCCTTTGATATTTTATTTTTATTTTTATTTTTATTATTTTTGATTATTTTTTTGAACTATTTTTTTATTTTATTATTTTTGATTATTATTATTTTTTAGGATAGATTTTGTTTTTCTTTTTATCTTTTTAAGTTTAAGAATTCCTTTACACATCTTTATTTATTTTCTTTTATTAGTCTATCTTTAATTTTAATCCTTATTTGATTTGTCTTTGAATTGTAGGAAAAAAGTTCAAGATAAAGAGGAATTTTACTCCAAGAAGGAAAACATCTTCAACAAGGAAATTAATGGGCTGAATCTAAGTCTTATATAAAGCCTCCAGCTTTCCCTAATTAAACCCCCATTGCCGTCACCCTCTCCCTAACCGAAAACCCTATTTTTCGTCTTCCTCTAATCCCACCCACCATATTTACCACCTATCTTTTCTATAAAACCCATCACCCTTAACCTATTCCTACTTTTTATCTTGCAACTTTTTAGTTTCTTTTCTTTTCTTTTATTTGTTTTTACATAACTCACAACCAAGATCATCTATGGCATCCAAAATTAAATTTTTAGTTCATCCAAGTTCCTCCAAAGAACCAAGATACAAGAAGTTTGCTACACCGATGGTTCAAGAAAGATTTCACTCCAAGTTTGAAAGCCGGAAGATTCATGAAGAACAAGGCTTTGAATACTCCAACTCTCATCAAGATTTCAGCCTTGAACCATTCCTCTTCGAGAGGATTGCACATCAAAAGTGGCAAATCTTTTGCCATCACCCGGAACTGGGTAACATCTCATGGGTAAGATAATTCTATGCTCACTCACCTAACCCGGATAATCCTTATGTTTTTGTTTGTGACAAGGCCATACTCATAAGCCCCGAAAATGTCAACACCTTTCACGGGCTTCACATTGAGAAGGACGAGCATCAAGCTTTCGTTGATCAAATCACGCCCAAGCAACTCGACAAGGTGCTTCAAGAACTCACTCAACCGGGAACTCATTGGAACAACGGTAAATACAAGGGCACGGTAAATCGCCTTCGGCTTAAACCCGAGGCAAAACTATGGAATAAGTTTGTTAAAACTTCTTTAATGCCCACCACACGCAATACTACCGTTGATATACCACGTCTTTTGCTCATACATTCTATTTTGCATAATCGCATCATTAACATTGGAAAAATTATTTATGATGAGATTTTTGTATGTAGCTCAAAAGATAAGGATTCTCTTTTCTTCCCTTGCTTAATTTCTAATGTTTGCAAGGAGGTGCATGTTCCAAGTGAGTCCACCAATGAAATGGCCCTACCAAAGTCTGGTTGGAATCAAGCACAAATCTGAAAGCTAATGGGAGAGGCACTGGGAAATTCTTCAAGCCCTCCAATTGTCGCGGCAACTCCTGCCGCCCCGGCAATCCCTAATGCCCAAGCACCTAACGCCCGGGCAACTCGGCCATCAACCCCGGGACACTTTGAAGCACTCTTGCAACCATTGGCGAGCCACCTAAGGCAAATTGAAGATCGGCAACTAATGTTCATGCGGTACATGAAGGAGCACAACAATGCCATCACCCAAGTCATCCTAGAAAAGTACCCGGACAATCGCGTGCCGTTCCCAATCTTTCCTGCTAAGATCCTTGCCCCGGCAACCAACGAAGCAGTCGCCACAGCAACCGCAACAGATGATGCCGCGACAACCTACATCGTGCACGCACAAGCTGATGCCACGGCAACCAACCCTGAAGATGCCATGGCAACCAAAGCTAAAGACATTTCGACAACCACTGCAAAAGCCAAAGGTAAAGCACCTATGCCCGTATCAACTCCTACGGAACCATTTTCTGATTTTTCAGATTCAGATGAGTCCTCCATTGCGCCAACAAAGACCGTACCAATTGAATCCTCCAAGCGAAAAGCCAATGACATTGCTGAAAAGGACGATGAGGACAACCCCGTACGAGGATCAATTCCACTACCGGCAACAAGAAAACAACCATCGCGTTCAAGCAAGAGAATCAAGACACCGACCAAAAGGAAACTCATCATCTACGATGGCGAACTCTCAGAGTAAGTCCTCGTATGCATTTTATTTTTCGTTATTTTTATTTTTCTTTAATGCATGCATTGAGGACAATGCCTCACTCGAGTTTGGGGGGATTGTTATTAGTAGTTACCATTTTTAGTTACATTCATATTAAATATTACATTTAGGATACATAAATTGCTTGCCATGCCTTTAGTTGGAACAAGAATTGCTTAGATTTGATGAATATCCGATGATGACTTTGCCAATGCACTTAATTGATAGAATTTTTATTCAGGATAACCATGGAAAAACTTAGAATTTTACTATGATGCTAAATTTGATGAAACAATATTGTGGTTTGATTGATTTAAGGAATTCTAGTGAAATTAGGTTGATAATTAACAAATTGGGGGATTAGAATAAAAATTGAATGAATGCTAGAGGTGCCCGATATTGGCTCTAGCATGTGCTAAAAAAATTGATCACTAGAGGTGCCCGAAACTGGCTCTAGTATATGCTAAAAAAAATTGATCGCTAGAGGTTCCCAAAACCGGCTCTAGTCGAATAAAACTAAAATCAAAACACTAGAGGTGCCCAAAACTGGCTCTAGTTAAAACATGTTAAACAGAACCCAATGAAGTAATTTGAAAACCTCTTGTTTGCATAGAATCTGAAAAATCAACTAGCACACAACTCCGCACACACTCACAAGCATTATAGTTTGATTCCGAGTAACTCCTAAGTTTTCCGAAAAATGAAAAGCCAATCATACTTTCATACTTTGTGCCCCGGTTCTGAGAATTGAAATCAAGTTCAAAGCTAAGTTTGTGAAAAATGAAGTCTTGGCATGTAATTATTAGTTTGCATTGCTTGAGGACAAGCAATAGTTCAACTTTGGGGGTGTGATAAGTGTTCAAAAGTACTATTTTCTTACCCGTTTTACTCATATTATTGTTAGACTTAGGCTCATATTAGTTGCATAATTATCCATTCATGCATTAATCCATGTTTCCTTCCATCGTTGAGCTTGATTAAATAACTTGGTAGTTTTTGTGGGAAAAGATGCTGCTTTGGTGTGTGTATGTGCAGGATCACTTGCCAAAGCAAAGCTAGAGCTAGTTGCCAGGGCAATGCATGAAGGAGACGACGGGCCAGTTGCCAAGGTAATTGTCGAAAAAGAACAAGGTGATATGGTAGTCAAAATTGATGACGAGACAAGCCCAAGATGACGTGGAGCAAAGCCAAATCCCAAAGGAATTTGATTTCCATGAAGAGATTAAAGAAGAATTAAATTCCAAGAAGATAGGAGAAGTTCTAGTAGGAATATAATTATAATAAAGAATTATATTCTTTAAAGCTAATTTAATTGCAACTTAACTTCCTCCTCAAAGAAGGACTTTGACCTAGCCCTATAAATTAAAGGGGAATTTCGACAACTAAAACAGAGTAAGAGGAGAGAATTTTCGACAAGCATCTAGGGCAAGGGGATTTCGACAAGCTTCAATTCTTCATCTTTTTCTTTCTTGTTCGATTAGGTTCATGCTAGGGATTATTTATCTTGTGTTTCTTTGGAACCTAGCCATGAACTAAATCTAATTGGCTATGGTTATTGTGTTTTGTGGTTGTGAGAAACTATTGGATTTTGTTTAGGTAACAAGAGTTTGCACTTTTCTATTCAAGGTTTATTCATTCTTGGTTCTTATTCTTGTTTGCGAGTGAATTAGGAGAGGATCTCGTAACTTCATCTATTTATCTAATATCGGGAGAGTTAGATTCAAGAAACGAATGAATATGATCTTTATTCAATCTATTGACGGTGAAGATTAATCCGGCTTAGGAATAAGTCAAGGATTTCAACGGCTAAGAGGAGCACAAGATTGGTTGTTGTTCACCCTTGATTCATGCAGGGATGTATTATCAAGGCATGAGCAAGTAGCTAGAGTTTTGACTTAGGGATAAGAAGAAACCATTGAAGAATGCTCTGCTGAACCTTGAAGATTGCTGCCCAGACGCCCAAGTAGTTGCCCAACTAGTCGCCCACGCAACCATCAATTAGTTGCCAAGGCAACCCCGTTGTGCAAGTTGCCACGACAACTGAGTTACTCGTGCACTCTTTTACCAAGACGATCCAATCGACTATCACACCTCAACTCACGATAACCTGGCCTATCTCTCTCATTTACTTTATTGCTTTCTAGATTAATCATTAGTTAAAACTCCTATAATCCTTTATTTGTGTTTTTACTTTTTATAGTGCAAGAGACTAGATTCTTGAAGTGGCACCAATCCCTGTGGAGATGATATCTTTTATACTATAACTTACAATGTGTATGCTTGCACAATTGCGTAGCACTTATTACGCGCAACAACAGTGCTAGCTTGCAAGATGCAATGTTATGGCATTTTAGGTTAGGACATCCTAGTTTTTATTACCTTGCAAAATTCCTTCCTGATTTATTTATTAATAAAAACCCAAGTTCATTCAAATCCCATATATATCCTCTTGCTAAACAAACAAGATCTTATTTACCATTTGTTTATAAATCCTCACAACCTTTTTCTTTGATCCACAGTGATGTTTGGGATCATTCTAAAGTGAAGAATGTGACAGGTGGTAGGTGGTTTGTTACTTTCATAGATGATCACAGTAGAACCACTTTGACTTACTTGCTCAAAGACAAATCTGAGGTTGCATCCATATTTGAAAGATTTTACACCATGGTCCATAGTCAATTTGGTACAAAAATTTAGATTCTAAAACCTGACAATGGAGGGAGTATTTTTCCAAGTCCCTAGGAGTTTTTTTTTTTGCTAAACATGGAATCGTCCATATACATCTTGTATAGATACACCACAACAAAATGGGGTTGCAGAGAGAAAAAATAGACATTTGTTAGAAGTTACTAGGGCCCTCATGTTTACAAATAATGTTCCTAAATACTTGTGGGGTGAAGCCTTATTAACTACCACATATTTAATTAATAGGATGCCTAGTAAAGTTCTCAAATTTCGGACACCTAGGGATGTTTTCTTGGAAAGTTTTCCTCACTTTAAACCTATGTCTTCCGTCTTTCCTTTGAGAGTCTTTGGTTGTATAGTCTTTGTTCAAAAATAGATCCCTCTAAAACTAAACTTGACCCTAATCCTTAAAATGTGTCTTTGTTGGTTATTCTTCACTTAAGAAGGGCTACAAATACTTTCACCCTCCTTCTCGAAAATTTTTTACTTCTGTGCATGTTACATTTTTTGAGCAGGTACCCTATTTTTTTAAGGCTGCAACTCAGGGGGAGAGTTGGGATGTGTTCCAGCCTTAACCAAACTAGGTTTATCCTTTAGTTTCTTCAGTACCTTTATTTCCTGATAATACTGATTCTTTGAAACCTCGAAATTCTTTCAAATCCCCTACTCCTTCACCCATCATCAGAGAAATAGTTCCATCACTACAGATTACTCCTACAACTCCTCACAACTCATCTAATCCTACACTTAATTCTCCTACAGAACTACAGGTTTATACCAAAAGGAAAAAGTTGATCCCAGAGACCATCTTGAAATCTGACACTTGCCGAGAATTACACTTGAGTCCAGCTACCAGTGAAGAAACAAGAGGTAATGAGGTTACTGAAATTCCTTCCCATTTGCTTGAGTATTTGCCTATTGCTAAAAGAAAAGGGGTTAGAGAGTGTATGAAACACCCTATTCTAAAATATGCTGGTTATAGTAATTTAATGCCATATTTTAAGGCTTTTATAGCTTGTTGAGATGAAGAGCAGATACCTACCACTATTGAGGAGGCATTATAGAATCCTAATTGGAAGAGGGCTGTTGAAGATGAGGTAGAAGGACTAGAAAAAAATGGAACATGGATTGTTGTTGATCTTCCACAAAAAAAGAAACCAGTGGGTTGCAAGTGGGTTTTTGCCATTAAATACAATGCCGATGGGAGTGTGCATAGGTACAAATCTAGGCTGGTGGCCAAAGGCTTCACGCAAACTTATGGGATTGAGTACAAGGAAACCTTTGCTCTAGTAGCCAAATTAAACACTGTCAGAGTGTTAATGAGCCTGGCTGTGAACAATGACTAGAAACTACACCAACTAGATATTAAGAATGGTTTTCTTAATGGAAAGTTAGAAGAGGAGGTGTACATGAAAATTCCACTAGGCTTAGAGTTTGCAGATTGTGGGAGGAAGACTTGTCGACTAGAAAAATCACTCTATGGATTGAAGCAGTCTCCTATAGCATGGTTTGACAGATTCACAAAGGTTGTTCTTAAGAGTGGCTATCAGCAGTCCCTGGTAGACCATACATTGTTCTCTAAGGTAACTTCTAATAACAAAGAGTTATCTTAATAGTGTATGCGGATGATATAATTTTAACATGAGATGATTAGGAAGAAATAAACCATCTAAAAAATTTGTTGAGCAAGGAATTTGAGACGAAAGACCTAGGAAAACTTAGATATTTCCTAGGCATGAAGGTAGCCAGATCGAATAAAGGATTGGCCATCAACTAGAGGATGTATGTTCTAGATTTACTCACTGAAACTGGAATGCTAGGTTGCAAACCAGTTGAAACACCTATGGATGCAGGCTTGAAATTCAGCCAAGGTGATTCAAGTCCTAAACCAGACAAGGGGTTGTATCAAAGGTTAGTGGGAAATTTAATTTATTTATACTACTTGACATAGCTTTTCCAGTTAACATTGTTAGCTAGCATATGACTAATTCTACTAAAGAACATATGGAAGCTGTAAAGAGGATTCTAAGGTATCTCAAAGGGACACCAGGCCATGGTTTGATGTTCAAGAAAACAGGGGACAAGATAGTGAAGATCTTTATAGACTCTAGCTGGGAAAGCGAGCTAACAGATAGTAGGTCAACCAGTGGATATTGTTCTTTTGTTTGGGGAAACTTGGTCACTTGGAAAAGCAAGAAACAAACAGTTGTTTCGAGGAGTAGTGTAGAGGCAAAATATAGAGCATTAGCTCTTTGAATGTGTGAAGGAATATAGTTGGTAAAACTGCTAAAAGAGTTGGGAGTGAGTGAAAAAGAAAAGTTTGAAGTGTTATGTGACAATCAGTCTACAATCCAGATTGCCAAGAACTCTATTCAACATGACAGAACAAAGCATGTTGAAATTGACAAACACTTCATTGCAGAGAAACTTACAAGTGGAGTGGCAGTTTTGAACTATGTCCCTACTGAAGAACAAGTAGTAGACATGCTAACAAAATCTTTTCCAAAAGCCTTTTTCGAGAAATTCAAATTCAAGCTAGGATTATACAATGTATATTCTCCAGCTTGAGGGGGAGTGTAAGTTAGTCCGGTGTAAATAGGATTATTTACTTAGCATTTAATTGTTAGTAGTAGTTTTAGTTGAAGTCTACTACCTAAAAGTGTTGTAATAATAATGTAACTAGGAGAAGTCTAATGTAAGTAGGATTAAAAGTCTTAAGTAGGTAGGACTCCTAATTGTATTCTAATTCATACTCTAAGCCTATAAAAGGGTTGTAACCCTTGTAAAATATTATTCGTTCGAAATACATAACATAAAGTTTTCTATCCCTCTTCAAGTTTTCTATTTTTCTTTAATGCATTGTAAAGCAGTGAGTATTGTCTATGTGACAAGTTGAGAAAACATTCGGATATAGTTGGCATGCCACAGGATAAAGTGCACTATAATATGGTTAAAAATCGATCGTGGAATTAAGAGTCTTTGAGGTATAGCAGTCGGCTACCCAGACTATGTTGTTATCACTTGGGTTGAGCAGTCGATTCCCCTTGTTGATGTAAAGCTTGCGGTCGAAAAGGTTGTAAAGTCATGCGGTCAGTATGGGGCAGTCTTGATGATGGTCAGTCATTAAGCTAGATCTGAATCCAATGTGTAAAGTTAATGGTTGGTTAACTAAAGGTTAGCAGTCGGCTAATCAAGGATAGTGGTCGACTATCCGGGGTCACTATAATTGCCAATATATGAGAATTCTAATGTTGAACGTATTTTATAATGCTTTGGAACTTAAACATGGTTTGTATATAAAGCTTTGGGATTTAAGCATGGCTTTGCATTTGATGCTTTGTGATTAAGCATGTGGAATTTATATATAATGTTGTGTATATGGTTAATATGCATGTTTTGATTTGAAACTATTGGAACTTGCTTAGGTCGTAAGCATGGTTTGAAACAAGAGTTGGTTTTTAAGGGTTTTTAATGCATCGTCTTTAATAGCATCCTCACTAAGCATGTATGCTTACGCTTTTTTTTCTCAAATGATTCAAAGCATTAAAGCTTAGAGGTAGCAAAGGCAAGGATTAAGTGATCCAAATACAAGACTTTTGAGTATGAACTCAGTTTTAGTTTCTGGTTAATAAGGCAATGTGCTCGTCGAGGATTTTGGGAATTGTAATTCTATTTTCCCTAGTTCTAAGCATGTGTAATGTAGTGATTTCGGAGTTTGGTTGATGTTGTTAAGTTCGTTGTGCATTGTTACCTATGGTTGATGTTGTGAGGTCTTCTAGGTATGCATCTAGATGGTCTTGCTTTAATGGTATGCTTTGATGTGCTAATCCTATTGAGTATGGTATTGATGTGTTGTTGGTATGGTGTTCTTGTTGTTAATTGCTTAGTTGGACATTTTGGTATGTTTGGTGAAATGCTTTAGGGAGCATGTCTTTAGATTGTTTCTTTTGGTAACATGAGCTTGTATGGTGGTTAAACCATGGTACAAGGGTTGATATAGGTATTGTTGAATGTTTGTATCCAAGTATGCAAGTTGCTAGGATCTAAATGCATCTAGATTTAGGTGAAAAGCCTATAGAAAATGACATTACAAGCCTCTGAGTTCTGATACGCAAGAGACCGTATCGGTACGCAAAGGAAAACTAATGCAGGCAGTATCTGTACGAGCATACGAGTACTAGTACGGCTAAGCAATTCAAGCTTGGCATACCGGTATAGGGATTCGTTATTGGAAAATCACTTTTGAAGGAAAACCTGTGTACCGATACACCAAGGGGTTTGTACCGGTATGAATTTAATACTGTACATGCTGATATGGCGTACCAATATGGTACATTGTGTACCAATACACATGGTTGCTTCGTATCGGTACAGCTATGTACGTATCAGTATGGGAGGCAGTTTTTACAAGTAATGTCAAGGAAATTAGTTTTTTTGTTTCTTGCATTTTAGTCCCTAAGTTTAGAAAATGTAATTGAAAACGCATGGATGATCATTATGACCTGAAATTTGTTATGTGGGCATGTAAATGGTCTAACTGAGGATTGGTAATCTTAAATTCAATTTTGGTTTTATATTTTAATGTATTTAAGTTTTAGCCCTCAACCTTTGTTAAGGTGCAATTAATTATCTTTTTGTGATTCATTTCATTCAAGAAATTACCCGCTGCGAGTATGAACATGTAGGAACATTAATTTGCATTTAGACAAGATAAAAGTAAAAAAATGGACCGACTTTTCGTAACCTTTTTCCGATTTGCTTCGGAAAACCTAATGTAGCACTCTCAGTTTGGTCGGGTGTCTAGGCTAGGTCGAGGGAGTTACATTTGTTGGTATCAGAGCCAAGTTATGAAGGTTGGGATGTTTTTGTTTGGTTGTATATCATTCTTGGTTATGCATGGTGATTGTGTACATGTACGGTGATTGATTTACATCATATTGGGGTATGAACTAGGAACACATTGCCGATTACTGAGATTTTAAAAGGTTTTATAAGATGTTCTTGGATCATTTGTCATACGTAGCCTGACTTTAATGTGTCTTGTTGCTTTTGTTAGCATGGCTCAGCGTGAGACACGTTCTATGGCTGGTAATACCAGAATTGGGCATAATAACGTTGAGAAAGAGAATCCCACTAATGCTTTACCTCTTCCTCCTCCGTTGGTTCTGCCAGTCAATGTTGGGGTTGGTGGTGTACCCCAGGCTCATCAAGTGCCGGTATTTAGTGATCTGACTCCACTAGTTCAGGCGATAATGAGATTTTTTCAAGCAGTGTTGGCTGGAGTGCATGCGCAGGCGCCAACACCTGTTGTGGCGGTTAAACCAGGGTTACCTTTCGAGCGTCTTTGTAGTTTGGGAGGTGTTGAGGTTAAGGGTTTGATCCCTAAGGCACCCGAGGGTTGGCTGGAGAGTACAGTCCGTATTTTGGATCAAATGGGCTATAATGATGAGTGTAAGCTGGGTTGTACAGTGTCGTTGTTGCATGGTGATGCTTATCATTGGTGGGTGACCACAACTGTTAGTGTTCTAGAGGCGGATGTAACTTGGGAGTTCATTCGAAGAGCTTTCAAGAAGAAGTATCTGGATGCGAGGAAACGAGAGTTTATGTCTTTGGTTTAGGGCAGCATGTCTATGGTAGAATATGAGGTGAAATTGGTCTGTTTGAGTCAGTATGCTTCGGAGTTAGTTTTGGATGATCTTGAGAGGTGCAATAGGTTTTGCTATGGGTTAGTTAAGGATATCAAAACATACTTGTTGGCGGTGGACTATATAGATTTTGATGTGCTTGTAAACCGTGCTAAGGACATTAAGTAATCCTTGAGGGTGTCGAAACAAGGTTCGTGCATGGTCTCAAATAAGCGAGGAGCTGACTCTGGCTATTCTGGGAGGCATAATAGAAGGTTTCGAGATAAGAGGCACAAGCAAGATCACAGGCGTGGTGGTGGCTATGGTAACCAAGGTGTTTGTATTGTAGCTGAGTGTGAGCATTGCGGTAGACACCACACGGGTGAGTGTTGGGGAAATACCATGAGTTGCTGGATATGTAGATCTCCTGGTCATATGAAGCGTGATTGTCCTCGTGCTGTGGGTGATGCTCCGGTTCGGGCTATTGTACGTGCTAGGGGTTGAGGCTGTGGCAGGGGTAACTTTTAGAGGCGCGAGGATGATTAGAGAGTTGTAGCTCATGTTGTTACGGTACAATTGGAGAATGATGGACCAGCACCGATCTATGCTTATCGTGAGGGGAGCGACGACACAGATGTGATCAAAGGTACTTTCACCTTGCAATCTTTATCGTTGTTTTCTTTGATTGATTAGGGGTCTACTCATTCATACATCCTAAGTGAGCATGCATCATTGTTAAATGTTCCTGTTGAGATCTTGGATGTTGGCATGTTGGTAACTAGTTCTTTTGGGGAGACGGTTACAACTAGAAGGTTGTATAGGCATTTTCCTTTGGCGGTGCAATGTCATGAGTTTGCCGCGGATTCGATGGAATTGCCATTTCATGGTTTTAATGTTATCTTGGGTATGGGTTGGTTAAGTGGACACAAGGCGATGGAGGATTGTGAGACCAAAATGATTTTTTTGAAGTTGGACGATGATTATGAAGTCGTGGTGATGGGTGAGAATGTAAAATTCTTGTCCAATGTTGTTTTGGCTATCTGAGCGGAGAATATGATGTTTGACGATTGCCAAGCTTATTTGGCTATTATTAAGAATCCGAAAGCCAAGGGTGTTCGGGTGCAGAATATTCGAGCTGTTTGTGATTATTCGGAAGTTTTTTCGGAAGAGTTCTCTGGTTTACCTCTGGATAGGGAGGTGGACCTTCGTATTGAAACTTATGAAGGTACAACTCTGGTGTCCACTGCTCCTCATCGAATGGCACCGAATGAGTTAAAAGAATTGAAATCGTAGCTTCATGAGTTGTTGGATCATGGGTTCATTCGACCGAGTGTTTCTCCTTGGGGTGATCCGGTTCTCTTTGTGAAAAAGAAGGATGGATCAATGCATATGTGCATTGATTATCGTCAGTTGAATAAGTTGACAGTGAAGAACAAGTATCTGTTGCCTCAGATTGATGACTTGTTCGATCAATTTCGCGGGGTAGCAATTTTTTCGAAGATAGATTTAAGTCGGAGTATTATCAGTTGAAACTTAAGGATGTGGATGTTCATTAGACGACATTTCATACGAGGTACGGGTATTATGAGATTTTGGTGATGTCGTTTGGTTTGACAAATGCCCCTGCGGCTTTCATGGATATGATGAATAGAATGTTTCATGAGTACCTTGATCGGTTTATGGTGGTTTTTATCGATGATATACTCGTGTACTCTCGTACCGAGGAGGAACATGATCAACATTTGCATAATGTGTTGCAAGTCTTGAAGGATAATTAGTTGTATGCCAAGTTGAGCAAGTGCGAGTTTTGGCTCAAGGAGTTGATGTTTCTTAGACATGTGGTATCTGTAGAGGGAATTCGTGTTGATCCATAGAAAATTGAGGCTTTTCCCAATTGGAAACAACCTAAAACCGTGTCAAAAGTGCGTAGTTTTCTTGGGTTGGCGGGATATTATTGCCGTTTTGTGGAAGGGTTTTCTAGTATTGCGGCTCTGTTGACAAGGTTGTTGCAAAAGAATTTTCCTTTCATTTGGACGGAGAATCAACAACATGGTTTGAGAAGTTGAAGGAGGTTTTGACACATGCTCCTGTGTTGATTCAATCAAAATCTGGAAGGAGTTTGTGGTTTATAGTGATGCATCACATGTGGGTTTGGGTTGTGTGCTGATGCAGGATGGAAAGGTTGTGGCCTATGCATCGAGGCAGTTGAAGGTTCATGAGCGCAATTATCCAACTCATGATTTAGAGCTTGCTGTTGTGGTGTTTGCCTCGAAGATTTGGCAACACTACCTTTATGGAGAGAAGTGTGTGGTCTTTACGGATCATAAGAGTTTGAAATATTTAATGTCTCAAAAGGATTTGAACCTTAGGCAACGAAGGTGGTTGGAGTTGCTTATGGATTACGACTTGACAATTGAGTATCATCCTGGAAAAGCCAATGTTGTTGCGAAGGAAGTTATCTTTCTAAAACACATTTTGACGTGACTTTTCTTTTCTCACATTTTCTCTCAAAACACTCTCAGCCAAACACTCTTTTTCCATCAGAGATTTAAGGTAATGATCTTAATTTCTTAACTTCTTGATTTGCTAAATGATTTCTCAATTAGTTTTCCAGAAGTCTTATTGAACTTCTTTGCTTTTCAAGAGGAAAAACCATCCAATTAAGGGGAAACTCATTCATTGGAGGTAAGTTTAGTTCTTCTCCTCTAATGAAAGGTTCTTTACTGAAATTTCCAAGTTCTTGGTTGTTTACATATGATTTTCAATAGGTTTTGAGTAATTAATTATGGATTTTAACTTAATTGAGGTGTAATTGAAGAATCTTGTGATTTTCGATTTGGATTTGTTTTTCCAGTATTGTGAATTGATTTTAATCATTTTGGATGTATTATAATGTGGATAAGTTGTTTTTAATAATGAAATACTAAAATTTATTGAATCTCTAATCGTTAGGTCGTTAGATAAGAGTTTTTGGGATGTTTAAGGTGTTTAATCATTCCTAGAAGTACAAATATGTTGGGGATGAGTTTTTAGATATTAATTGATGAAGTTTGATGTTTCGAATCATTATAGTGTGGCTGAGTTAAGATTGAGTAGTGTTTGAGGTTGATTTCGGTAAGTTTCGGATGAGTATTGAGTGGACATCTCGAGAGCAACGGGATTTTGAGTTGTAACAGAGTATTGGATGCATTTTAATGCATGTTTTGTGTGGCCAAAATAGGGGATAGACAAGGCGTAGCATCTTGAGGTGGTTCTAGACTTGCTGGGAGCTTGTTTTGCGGTAGCAAACAAGGCAAAGTAGAATCGGTGAGTGGAAACGGTCTTAGAAGTCTTTCAAAGGTTTGAAAGTGGTTTTGGGAGTTCAGGATAAGTTTGGAACACTTACCTAAGATAGGAAGTAAGTTTCCCTCTTTTGCTCTTTAATATCGATTCGGATATGAGTATGTGTAATTCATGTTTTGGTCGTAAACATGGTTTGATTTACTTACTATAAATGCTTGATTTTAAAGTACATATGTAGTGACTTAAAGGTATATTTAATGCTAGTGAGCATTGGTTTTTATTCCGTTCGGGAATGTGATATTGCTATGGCAATGTGATTTGCATATGTGGGGATTTTTTGTAATGCATTGTAAAACAGTGAGTAAATGGTTTTGTAAATGATATATTGGCTATGTGATAAGGTGAGAAAACATTTAGATATAGTTGGCATGCCATAGGATAAAGTGCACTATAATATGGTTAAAAATCGATCATGGGACTAAGAGTCATTGAGGTATAGCGGTCAGCTACCTGGACTATGTTGTTATCACTTGGGTTGAGCGGTCGGTTCCCCTTGTTGATGTAAAGCTTGCGGTCGGCAAGGTTGTAAAGTCATGCGGTCGGCATGGAGTAGTCTTGATGATGGTTAGTCATTAAGGGAGATCCGAGTATATGATTTGTAAAGTTAACAGTCGGTTAACTAAAGGTTAACAGTCGGCTAATCAAGATAGTGGTCAACTATCCGGGGTCACTATAATTTCCAATATATGAGAATTCTAATGTTGAACTTATTTTATAATGCTTTGGAACTTAAGCATGTTTTGTATATAATGCTTTGGGATTTAAGCAAGGCTTTGCATTTGATGCTTTGGGATTAAGCATGTGGAATTTATATATAATGTTTTGCATATGGTTGATATGCATGTTTTGACTTGAAACTATTGGAGCTTGCTTAGGTTGTAAGCATGGTTTGAAACAAGAGTTGGTTTTTAATGCATCATCTTTAAGAGCATCCTCACTAAGCAAGTGTGCTTACGCTCTCTTTTCTCTAATGATGCAGAGCATTAAAGCTTGGAGGCAACAAAGGCAAGGATTAAGTGATCCAAAGACAAAAATTTTGAGTATGGACTCGGTTTTAGTTTATGGTTAATAAGGCAATGTGTTCGCCGAGGATTTTGGGAATTGCAATTCTATTTTTCCCTAGTTCTAAGCATCTGTAATGTTGTGTGTTAAGTGTTCAAAAGTACTGTTTTTATTAACCTTTTTATTCATATTATTGGCAGACTTAGGCTCATATTAGTTGCATTATTAGCCATTCATGCATGTTTGCATTATTTCCTTGGTGGACAAGCTTGAATTCATATTTTGCTTAATTTAGTGAAAAAAGATACTGCTTTGGTGTGTTTTTGTGTGTGTGCATAATCACTTGCCAAAGCAAGGCTGGAACCAGTTGCCAGGACAATGTATGAAGGAGATGTTGAGCTAGTTGACAGGGCAATGCATGAAGGAGATGCCGAGCTAGTTGCAGGGCAATTTTCAATAAGGGATAAGATGATATGGCAATCAAAATTGATGACTAGATAATCCCAAGATGACGTAGAGCAAAGTTAAATCTCAAAGGAGTTTGATTTCCATGAAGAGGTTAAAGAGAAATTAAATCCCAAGAAGATAGGAGAAGTTCTAGAAGGAATTTAAATATAATAAAGAATTATATTCTTTAAAAATATTTAATTCCAACTGAACTTCCTCCTCAGAAAAGACTTTGACCTACCCTATAAATTGAGGACCAAGCCATAACACCAAAGGGAGTGAGGGGAGAAATTTCGACAAGAGCAAGGAGAGATTTCGACAAGGCTTCAACCATTCTTCATCTTTTTTTTCTTTGTACAATTAGGTTTATGTTAGGAATTCCTTGTCTTGTCTTTCTTTGGAACCTAGCCATGAACTAAATCTATTTGGCTAAGGTTATTGTGTTTTGTGGTTGTGAGAAACAGTTGGATTTTGTTTAGGTAATAAGAGTTTGCACTTTCAATTCGAGGTTTACTCATTCTTGGTTTTTATTCTTGTTTGCGAGTGAATTGGGAGAGGATCTCGTAACTTTATCTATTTATCTAATATCGGGAGAGTTAGATTCAAGAAATGAATGAGTATGGTGTTTATTCAATCTATTGATGGTGAAGATTAATCCGGCTTAGGAATAAGTTAAGGATTTCAACGGCTAAGAGGAGCGCAAGATTGGTTGTTGTTCACCCTTGATTCACACAGGGATGTATTGTCAAGGCATGCACAATTAGCTAGAGTTTTGACTTAGGGATAAGAATAAACCATTGAAGAACTTTCTGCCAAACCTTGAAGTTGCTGCCTAGCCGCCCAAGTAGTTGCCCAGGCAACCGTCGATTGGTTTCCAAGGCAACCCCGCTGCACAAGTTGCCACGGCAACTGAGTTTCCCTTGTACTCTTTACCAAGACGATCCAACCGGCTATCACTCCTCAACTCACGGTAACCTGGCCTATTCTCTCTCATTTGATTACATCTTTTTTTACTTATTTACTTTCTAGTTTAGTTGTTAGTTAAACTCCTACAATCTTCTACTTGTGTTCTTTTACTTTTTACAGTGCAAGAGATTAGATTCTTGAAGTAGCACCAATCCCTGTGGAGGCGATATCTTTTCTACTATAACTTGCGACGTGTACACTTGCACAATTGTGGAGTACTTATTACGCGCAACAAGTTTTTGGCGCCGTTGCCAGGGATTGGCAATAGCAACTTTGTTTTTATTTTCTTGCACTTTTTATTTTTCTTGTTTAAGATTCAAAAGGCTAACCAACTTTGGTTTTGCATTAGTATATGACCAGGGCGAGACCAATTACACCAGAATATCCCTTTGATCCAAAAATCTAACGAACCTTGCAAAGACTCAGACGAAGGTTAAGAGTAGCAATGGCTAATCAAGACGGCAATATGAATCAAGATGTTCTAGCAGGAGGAGGAGTGCATCTTGCACGAAACAGGACTATTCGAGACTATCTTGAAGGACTCAATCCAGGAGTTGTCACACCTGAAATTGAAGCCGGCTACTTTGAGTTGAAACCGGTGACGTTCAATATGATCAACACAATTGGTCAATTTGGCGGCTCAGCAACTGAAGATGCACGACAACATCTTAAATCTTTCCTCGAGATTTGCAATTCATTCAAAATACAAGGAGTTACCCCCAATGTTTTACGACTAAGATTATTCCCCTATTCACTGAGGGATAGGGCGAAAGCATGGTTGAATAGTATTCCTACCGGATCAATAGAATCTTGGACCGATCTTTGTCGTGATTTCCTTGCTCGATCTAATCCTACAATTTGACTGATAAGCTTCGTAACAAAATTACTTCTTTTCGGCAGGCAGATGATGAATCCATGTACGAGGCTTGGGAGCGATATAGAGAACTACACAAATGCCCCCTACACAGATTCCCAGTGTGGACACAAGTAACAATGTTTTACAACACTGTGAATACACCAACAAGGATGATGCTAGATGCCTCGGCAAATGGCATACTCCTAGATAAGTCGCTGGAGGAAGCAATGCAAATTTTAAACATGCTTGCCAAGAATGATTATCAATTCCCATCTGCTAGAAGAGGAGGAGTTAGACGTCAAGCCATAATACATGAAATGGGATCATCAAACTCAATTTCGGCACAATTGGCCACTCTAACCAAGATGGTCCAGGACATGCAGAAACCAAAAACACACAGGAGGTCAAGGTAATGGATTCCCTTTGTGAGTTATGTGGTGGTAACCATGATTCTTATGAATGTATGTAGAATCCGAAATCCAGCTTTTATGTGGGGAATTACAACCGGAACAACAATGTGATGTCCAATACATACAATCCAGCTTGGAAGAAGCACCTGAATTTTTCATGGAGTAATCCCAACAATACTCTAAACTAGAACAATTAGAATGCACAAGCATCAGGATTCCAACAGAATATGCCACGGCAACAGTTACCACAACAACAACCGACAACATCTAGTTCTTTGGAAAATTCTCTCAATGCTTTTATGTTGAAAACTGAATCTTATATGGCTTAGAATAATAACTTCATAAAAAGAATTGATGCTTTTATTAACAGGATCGAGATGAGATTGCAAAACCAAGAGCGGCAATCAAATCATTGGAAAATCAAGTCGGACAATTTGCTCAAAACTTGAATACTAGACCGCAAGGAGGTTTACTTAGCGATACTGAAGACGCAAGAGGAACTGGCCATAAGCAATGTAAGGCGATCACCACTAGAAGTTGCCAACAACTTAATGAGGCTCAAGCTCGCTCATCAAACAAAACTCCACAAAAAGAACAAAATGAACTCAGCAGCAAAGCCTCAGATGCTAAACCAGGAAATGCCTCGGCAACCAACGATAGGCACGCCACGGCAACCCCAGTTGACAATGCCTCGGCAACTCTAGTTACCTCGGCAAAGCCGTCAATCAAGTCCAGACCAATGAAAGGATCGAAGATATCCGACTTCCACCACCATTCCCACAAAGGTTGAAGCGACAAAAACAAGAATATCAATTCAAGAAGTTTCTTGATATCCTAAATCAAGTCCACATCAAATTGCCATTGGTTGAGGTGATTGAACAAATACCGAACTATGCCAAGTTTCTTAAAGACATTGTGTCCAAGAGAACAAGACTAGGAGAGTTTGAAACAGTTGCCACAATAGAGGGATGCATGTCCATGTTGCACAATTGCATGCCACCCAAGTTGAAGGATCTCAAAAGTTTCACAATACCTTGTTCCATCATAAACCACTATATCGGGAAAGCATTATGTGACCTTGGAGCAAGCATAAACTTGATGCCTAAATCGATTTTCCAGAAACTAGGAATTGGAAAGGCAAGACCTACAACAGTTATGCTACAGCTAGTCGACAGATCCTATGTGCATCCAGAGGGAAAAATCGAAGACATACTGGTAAAAGTTGATAAAATTATTTTTCCCGCTGACTTTATTGTTTTGGATTGTGAAGTAGATGAACATGCACCCATCATTCTGGGGAGACCATTCCTAGCAACAGGGAGAACCTTGATCGATGTTGAAAAGGGAGAACTCACAATGACGGTGAATGACCAGCAAGTTAAACTAAATGTGTTCCAAACACTAAGGCATGCCGATGATCTGGAAGAATGTCAACTTCTTTATTACACGACAGAGTTTAACTTCGATGAGGAATTTAGTTGCCTAAGCAACTACATTGCCGATCAAGAGAAACCTAATGAGTATGAAGAACCGATTGATGAGGAACAACAAGAAGAGGCAAATTGGTTAGTCAATCGACCAGGTACATACTTTGAACCACTGGATTACTCAGGTAAGGAAGGTAAACTCGAAAAGCCCTCCATTAAACAACCTTCGATTCTTGAGTTGAAACAGTTGCTAGGGCAACTAAAATATGCTTACTTGCGAACCGATAATACATTGCCTGTAATTATTCCTCTAAGTTACAGCCTGAGCAGGAAAAGAAGTTGATCAAAATGTTGATGCTACACAAGAAGGCAATAGGGTGGACAATTGCCAACTTGAAGGGAATTAGCCCGGCAGTGTGCATGCACAAGATTTTGTTGGAAGATGATCACAAACCTTCCATTGAGGCCCAGAGGAGACTGAATCATGCCATTAAAGGGTTTGTAATGAAAGAAATCATCAAGTGGCTTGACACCGAAATTATATACCCTATCTCAGATAGTACATGGGTAAGTCCGGTACAATGTGTACCGAAAAAGGGAGGTATAACGGTGGTAAGTAATGAAACCAATGAACTCATTCCAACCAGGACTGCGACCGGTTTGAGGGTTTGTATGGATTATCGAAAGCTAAACAAAGCCACTAGGAAAGGTTACTTCCTATTACCCTTTATTGATCAAATGCTTGACCGTCTTGCAGGTAAACCCTTTTATTGTTTTCTTGATGGTTATTCAGGTTACAATCAAATTGCCATAGCACCAGAAGATCAAGAAAAGACAACTTTCACATGCCCATACGACACCTATGCTTTCCGAAGGATACTGTTTGGATTGTGTAATGCCCCGACGACCTTCCAAAGATGCATGATGGCACTCTTTTCAAACATGGTCGAAGACTCTTGAGATCTTCATGTATGATTTTCCATTTTTGGTAATGACTTCGACAGTTGCCTCGGTAATTTAGAGAAGGTGTTGGCAAGATGTGAAGAAATCGATTTAGTCCTTAATTGGGAGAAATGCCATTTTATGGTAGATTAAGGAATAGTTCTCGGGCACAAGATTTCATCCAAGGGAATTGAAGTAGACAAAGTCAAGGTGGACGTAATCGAGAGATTACCCCCACCAAGTTCGGTTAAAGGAATCCGAAGCTTTCTTGGACATTTAGGTTTTTACAGGAAGTTCATTCATAATTTTTCTAAAATCACTAAACCCTTGTGCAATTTGCTTGAACAGGATAAAGTCTTCAATTTTGATGATTCTTGCACCCAAGCATTTGAAACCCTAAAGGAAAAGCTTGCCTCGGCACCCATTGTCGTTCCACCAAATTGGACGATACCTTTTGAGCTCATGTGTGATGCAAGTGATTTCGCGGTAGGAGCAGTCCTAGGCCAACGCACAGGTAAGACCTTTCATGTGATATACTACGCTAGTAAAACTCTTAATAGTGCTCAAGTGAATTACACAACAACGGAAAAAGAGTTACTAGCCGTAGTTTTTGCATTTGACAAGTTCGAATCCTATTTGATTTGTACAAAGGTAATTGTTCATACAGACCATTCGACAATAAGTATCTATTTGCTAAAAAGGATGCCAAACCTCGTTTGATTCATTGGATATTGCTTTTACAAGAGTTTGACATTCAAATTAAGGGCAGGAAAGGAACAAAAAATCAAGTGGCCAATCACTTATCACGCTTAGAACGCAATAGGGAGGAGGATGTGGATTTAGAGATATGCAATGCATTCCCAAATGAGCTACTGTTTGTTGCCTCGGAAACCATGGATGCGCATGCCTCTGCAACGCTTGACGCGCATGCCGTGGCAACTCTAGACGCGCACGCCTCGGCAACCATAGAAGCAGTTGCCACGACAACACATGCCTCGGTAATACCCTAGTACGTGGATTTAGTTAATTTCCTTGTTTGTGGTATTTTACCTTATGGCCTTACTCACCAAGGGAAGAAACAGTTTCGCCATGATGCTAAGCATTACTTTTGGGATGAGCCTTTTTCGTTTAAACAATATGCAGATTAGGTTATACGCCGATGTGTCCTTAAAGAGGAGCAGCAGAATGTACTCCTACAATGCCATTCTTCACCCTATGGAGGACATTTTGGAGGAACTCATACAACGGCCAAAGTTTTGTAATCCTGTTTGTATTGGCCAACACTGTACAAAGATGCCCAAGAGTTTTACAAGCAATGTGATCATTGCCAGAGGACGGGCAATATCTCTAGACGACATGAGATGCTGCTCCAAAACATCATCGAGGTGGAATTGTTCGATGTATGGGGGATTGATTTTATGGGACCTTTCCCATCTTCATTCAGAAACCTCTACATTCTACTTGCCGTCGACTACGTGTCTAAATTGGTTGAGGCAGCTGCAGTTCCCACCAACGATTCTAAGACTGTGCAACGATTCTTGTAGAAAAACATATTTACACGGTTTGGGATACCAAGAGCACTTATCAGCGATGAAGGTAAGCACTTTGACAACAAACTCATCGCTAAGATGTTACAACGCTCTGGTGTATCTAACAAGATTGCCACGACATATCACCCACAAACCAATGGGAAAGCAGAAATTTCCAACCGGGAATTGAAGGGTATACTCAGAACGTTGTAAATCCCTCTAGGAAGGATTCGTCAGTAAGACTAGATGACGCACTTTGGGCATATCGCACTGCATTCAAAACACCCTTAGGTATGTCTCCCTTCCGACTTGTTTGTAGCAAAACATGCCACCTACCGGTGGAAATCGAACACAAGGCATATTGGGCAATCAAAACCGTGAATATGGATTGGGAAAGTGCTGGGCAAAAGCATTTGTTGGACCTCAACGAGATAGAAGAATTCCATGCACTCGCCTATTACAATTCACGAATCTACAAGGAGAAAATAAAGCAATGGCATGACAAGAAACTATTGTCGCGGCAATTCATGCTAGGGCAACTAGTTCTCTTATTCAATTCTCGGCTAAAACTTTTCCCGGGAAAACTGAAATCAAGATGGTCGGGACCATTCGAAGTTGTCAAACCATTCTCCCATGGTGCCGTGATAATCAAGTCCATCACTAACAAACATGAATTCAAAGTTAGCGGACAAAGATTGAAGCACTACAACGGTGCCCATGTGGAACGTAACAAAGAAGTGGTCGCCTTAGGAGATGCATGAGCATGCTCTCCTTTCGATATTTTATTTTTACTTTTTATTTTTTTTGAACTACTTAATTTTTTTATTAATTTCGGTTATTTTTTTCTTTTTAGGATAGATTTATTTATTTTCTTTAAGATTAAGACTACATCTTTCTTTCATATTTATCTAATTGTTTTTAAATTTTATGTTTAAGAATTTATTTGCATATCTTTATTTATTTTCTTTTATTAGTTTATCTTTAATTTTAATCCTTATTTTATTTGTTTTTTAATTGTAGGAAAAATGTTCAAGATAAAGATGAATTTGGATTCAAGAAGGAAACTTCCTAAACAAGGAAATTATTGGGCTAAATCTAAGGCTTATATTAAGCCTCCAACTTGCCCTAAATAAACCCTATATAGCCGGCTAAAAACTTCCCCTTCCCCAAATCCCCTAGCCGTCACCTTCCCCCAATCAAAACCCTTGTTTTCTTTCTTTCCAATTAATCTCACCTACCATATTTACTACCTATCTTTTCTATTTAACCCATCACCCTTAACTTCCAAGAAAACTATTCCTACTTTTGATCTTGCAACTCTTTAGTTTCTTTTGCTTTCTTTTCTTTATTTTTACCAAACTCACAACCAAGATCATCCATGGCATCCAAAATCAAATTTTTGGCTCATCCAAGTTCCTCCAAAGAGCCAAGATACAAGAAGTTTGCTACACCGGTGGTTCAAGAAAGATTTCACTCCAAGTTTGAAAGCCGGAAGATTTGCGAAGAACAAGGCTTTGAATACTCCAACTCTCATCAAGATTTCAACCTTGAACCATTCATCTTCGAAAGGATTGCACATTAAAAGTGGCAAATCTTTTGCCATCAATCGGAACCGGGTAACATCTCATGGGTAAGAGAATTCTATGCTCACTCACCTAACCCGAATAATCCTTATGTTTTTGTTCGTGACAAGGCTATACTCATAAGCCCCGAAAACATCAACACTTTTTACCGGCTCTACATTGAGAAGGATGAGCATCAAGACTTTGTTGATCAACTCACGCCCAAGCAACTCGACAAGGTGCTTCAAGAACTCACTCTATCGGGAACTCATTGGAACGACGATAAATACAAGGGCACGATAAATCACCTTCGGCTTAAACCCGAGGCAAAAATATAGAATAAGTTTGTTAAAACTTCTTTAATGCCCACAACACACAATACCACCGTTGATACACCTCCTCTTTTGCTCATACATTCTATCTTGCATAATCACATCATTAACATTGGAAAAATTATTTGTGATGAGATTTTTGTATGTAGACAAAAGACAAGGGTTCTCTTTTCTTCCATTGCTTAATTTCTAATCTTTACAAGGAGATGCATGTCCCAAGTGAGTCTACTGATGAAAAGGCCCTACCAAAGTTTGGTTGGAATCGAGCACAAATCTGAAAGCTAATGGGAGAGGCACCGGTAAAATCCCCAACGCCTTCAGTTGTCGTGACAACTCCTGCCACCTCAATAACTCCTAATGCTCAAGCAACTGATGCCCGGGCAACTAAGATAGCAACCCCGGTACAACTTGAAGCACTCTTACAACCGTTGGTGAACTACCTTAGGTAAATTGAAGACCGACAATTGATGTTCATGCGGTACATGAAGGATCGAAATAATGCCATCGCCCAAGTAATCCTGGAAAAGTACCCGGACAACTGCGTGCCGTTCCCCATCTTTCCTGCCGAAATCCTTGCCACGGCAACCAATGAATCAGTTGCCACAATAACCGCAACAGATGATGCCGCGGCAACCTACACTGCACCTGCCCAAGAAGTTGCCACGGTAACCAACACTGAAGATATCGCGACAACCAAAGCTAAAGACGCCCCGGCAACCACTGCAAAAGCCAAAGGTAAAGCACCTATGCCTGAATCAACTCGTACTAAATCATTGTCTGATTTTTTAGATTCGGACGAGTCCTTTATTGCACCAACAAAGACCGCACCAATCGAATACTCCAAGCCCAAGAGAAAAGCCAATGACATTGATGAAGAGGATGATGAGGACAACCCCGTACGAGGACCGATTCCACCATCGGCAATAAGGAAGCAACCACCGCATTCAAGCAAAAGAATCAAGACACTGACCAAAAGGAAAGTAATCATCCACGACGACGAACTCTCAGAGTAAGTCTTCGTTTGCATTTTACATTTCTTTGTTTTTATTTTTATTTTTGTTTTTCTTTGTTGCATGCATTGAGGACAATGCCTCACTCAAGTTTGGGGGGATTGTTATTAGTTAGTTACCATGTTTAGTTGCGTTCATCTTAAGTAGTGCATTTAGGATACATAAATTGCTTGCCATGCCTTTAGTTGGAACAAGAATTGCCTAGATTTGATGAATATCCGATGATGACTTTGTCAATGTACTTAATTGATAGAACTTTATATTTTAGGATAAACATGGAAACACTTAGAATCGTACTATGATGCTAAACTTGATGAAACACTGTGTGGCTGATTGATTTAAGGAATTCTAGCGAACTTAGGTTGATAGTTAAAAAATTGGGGGATTAGAATAAATATTGGATGAATTCTAGAGGTGCCCGAAATTGGCTCTAGTATGTACTAAAAATTGATCGCTAGAGGTACCCGAAACCGGCTCTAGTATGTGCTAAAAATTGATCCCTAGAGGTGCCTGAAACCGGCTATAGTTAAAACATGTTAAAAGAACCCAATGAAGTAATTTGAAAACCTCTTGTTTGCATAGAATCCGAAAAATCAACTTGCACACAACTCTGCATACACTCACAAGCATTATAGTTTGATTCCGAGTAACTCCAAATTTTCTAAAAAATGAAAAGCCAATCATACTTTGTGCCACGGTTCTGAGAATTGAAATCAAGTTCAAAGCTAAGTTTGTGAAAATTGAAGTCTTTGCGGGTGATTATTAGTTTGCATTGCTTGAGGACGAGCAATAGTTCGAGTTTGGGGGTAGTTAAGTGTTCAAAAATACTATTTTTATTAACCTTTTTATTCATATTATTGCTAGAGTTAGGCTCATATTAGTTGCATTATTAGCCATTCATGCATGTTTGCATTGTTTCCTTGGTGGACAAGCTTGATTTCATATTTTGCTTAATTTTATGGAAAAATATACTGCTTTGGTGTGTTTTTGTGTGTCTGCAGAATCACTTGCCAAAGCAAGGCTGGAACCAGTTGCAAGGGCAATGCATGAAGGAGATGCTGAGCTAGTTGCCAGGGCAATGTATGAAGGAGATGTCGAGCTAGTTGGCAGGGCAATTTTCGATAAGGGATAAGATGATCTGGCAGTCAAAATTGATGACTAGATAAGCCCAAGATGACATGGAGCAAAGTTAAATCCCAAAGGAGTTTGATTTCCATGAAGAGGTTAAAGAGAAATTAAATCCCAAGAAGATAGGAGAAGTTCTAGAAGGAATTTAAATATAATAAAGAATTATATTCTTTAAAAATATTTAATTCCAACTTAACTTCCTCCTCAAAAAAGAATTTGACCTAGCCCTATAAATTGATGACCAAGCCGTCAACTCCAAAGGGAGAGAGGGGAGAAATTTCGACAAGGCTTCAACCATTCTTCATCTTTTTCTTCTTTGTTCAATTAGGTTTATGTTAGGAATTCTTTGTCCTGTGTTTCTTTGGAACCTAGCCATGAACTAAATCTATTTGGCTAAGGTTATTTGTGTTTTGTGGTTGTGAGAAACAATTGGATTTTGTTTAGGTAATAAGAGTTTGCACTTTCAATTCAAGGTTTACTCATTCTTGGTTTTTATTCTTGTATGCGAGTGAATTGGGAGAGGATCTCGTAACTTCATCTATTTATCTAATATCGGGAGAGTTAGATTCATGAAACGAATGAGTATGGTCTTTATTCAATCTATGGATGGTGAAGATTAATCCGACTTAGGGATAAGTTAAGCATTTCAACGGCTAAGAGGAGCGCAAGATTGGTTGTGGTTCACCCTTGATTCACGCAGGGATGTATTGTCAAGGCATGCATAATTAGCTAGAGTTTCAACTTCGGGATAAGAAGAAACCATTGAAGAATGCTCCGCCGAATCTTGAAGTTGCTGCTCAGCTAGTTGCCCAAGCAACCATCGATTAGTTGCCAAGGCAACCCAGCTACGCAAGTTGTCACGACAACTGAGTTGCCCTTGCACTCTTTTACCAAGACGATCCAACCAGCTATCACTCCTCAACTCACAATAACCTAGCATATTCTCTCTCATTTGATTACATCTTCTTTTACTTATTTACTTTCTATTTAGTTGTTAGTTAAACTCCTACAATCTTCTACTTGTGTTCTTTTACTTTTTACAGTGCAAGAGATTAGATTCTTGAAGTAACATGAATACCTGTGGAGACGATATCTTTTATACTATAACTTGCGATGTGTACACTTGCACAATTACGGAGAACTTATTATGCGAAACACTGTTATTTCGGAGTTTGATTGATGTTGTTGAGTTCATTGTGCATTGTTACCTATGGTTGATGTAGTAGGTCTTCTAGGTATGCATCTAGATGGTCTTGCTTTGATGGTATGCTTTGATGTGCTAATCCTATTGAGTATGGTATTGATGTGTTGTTGGTATCGTGTTTTTGTTGTTAATTACTTAGTTGGACATTTTGGTATGTTTGGTGGAATGCTTTAGGGAGCATGCCTTTAGATTGATTCTTTTGGTAACATGAGCTTGTATGATGGTTAAACCATGGTACAAGGGTTGATATTGGTATTGTTGAATGTTTGTAACCAAGTATGCAAGTTGCTATGACCTAAATGCATCTAGATTTAGGTGAAAAACTTGTAGAAAAGGACATTACAGGCCTCTGAGTACCGATACACAAGGGACCGTATCAGTACATAAAGGCAAACTAAGTCAGGCGCCATCGGTACGGGCATACAAGTACATGTACGATTAAACAATTCAAGCTTGGTGTACCAGTATGGGATAAAGTGTGCCGGTACGAGGATTCATTACTGGAAAATCACTTTTTGAAGGAAAACCCGTGTACCGATAAACCAATGGGCTTGTACTGGTACAAATTTAATACTATACATGCTGATGTGGCATACTGATACGGTACATTGTGTACCGGTACACATGGCTGCTCTGTATCGGTACGGCTATGTGCGTACCGGTATGAGAGGTAGTTTTTAGAGGTAATGTCATGGAAATTAGTTTTTGGTTTCTTGCATTTTAGTCCCTAAGTTTAGAAAATGTAATTGAATGCGCATGGATGATCATTATGACCTGAAATTTGTTATGTGGGCATGTAAATGGACTAATTGAGGATTGGTAATCTTAAATTCTATTTTGGTTTTGTAATTTAAAGTATTTATGGTTTAGCCCTCAACCTTGGTTAAGATGCAATTAATTATCTTTTTGTGATTCGTTTCATTCAAGAAATTACCCGCTGTGAGTAGGAACAAGATAAAAGTAAAAAAAGACCAAAATTTTGTAACCTCTCTCTGATTTGCTTCGGCAAACCTAATGTAGCACTCTCAGTTCGGTCGGGCGTCTAGGCCAGGTCGAGGGGGATACATACAGGTGCATCTTCTTCATCCTGACCTTGTACATGATAAACTCGAGCAGGGGCCCAAGATTCCTAATGAATAGCATTTGAGCTTGTTTAGGTCCTCTGCCCCGATACGATTGTACGGTATTTTGATTTGTAGGTACACGAGCAGTAATCTTGTTTGGATTCTTCAGACAATCTTTAATATAGTGATCTGATCCTCCACACATAAAACAAGCATTAGCTTGTCTCCTACACTGACTCGGATGATTCTTCTTACAGAAATTGCAGATAGGTGTTTCCGAATCTTTTCTCGTGTTCCCCGTACTACAGATAGAAACTGCAGGTGCTGAAGACTTAATCACTGTCTGAGGTTTAGGCATGAAATTACTCTTCGAGGAAGAGTAGATACTGGAGGAACCTCCTCCCAAATTCTTTGCCTTTATGGATGACTAAGTGGCTTGTTATCATATCTGATCTTTTATCACTTCGGTAAGTATTTCCTTTCCTCTTTTACGAGGCTTTCATCTTAGCTTCTGAAGCAATAGCTCAGTTTAACAAACTTTGAAAATAAAAAATCTCCAAAGCTGTGAACAAAAGATTCAATTCATCACCGAGCCCATTGATAAACATCTGGCACATATCATCTTTCTTCTTGATGTACTCAGACCCATACTTACAATATTTGCAAAATTCACTAACATACTCCTCTATATGTTTACCTCATTGCTTTAGATATAAGAATCATCGTCTCTGCTCAACAAGATATTGCTTGCTTACATACTTTTTCCATAATTCTTTAAGGAAAAATTCTCAGGTAACAACTTCAGCAGGAGCAGTGAGAGTAGTGGTTTCCCACCAGCTTAAGTCTTCATCAGCCAAAAGTGCTAAAGCACATTCAAGTTTATGTTCATCAGAACATTGCAACTGTTTGGTTAGAATCCTAACAGTAGTCTCTAACCAATATTTCGCTACCTCTGGGTTCTCTTCATTAATTCCCGCAAAAGTATAAGCTCGAAGTTGAGCCAATTTGTCAATAGGAGCCCTTGATGGCACTACTACTGGAGGAGTAGGAGTTACATGAGGATTTTGTCTTAAAGAGTGAACTAACTGATTGAACATCTCCTTCATACTAAGGATACACTCCCGTTGCATAAGATGAATTGTAGGAGCTTCCTGCTGAGGTTCAGCAGTCCTTTGAGGCTCATGTTGTTCCAGATTCTTTCTTACACTCCCTCATTCGTTGGAGGAACTAGCTGGGCTCTCATCATCCTGACCCAAATGCGTCTCAGACATTCTAGAGGTTATAAGACAAAAAGTAAAACTTTTATTAGGCATAGATCACAAGTTTATATCAAATTTAACTCCTAGGTGGCACATAAAACATGTAATGATGCAGCGAGACCCAGTTTAGTTCTAGAATCGACTAAACTCAGCTTTGATACCAATAAATGTAACACCCCTTACCCAGTTTATAAGTAAACCGGATTAAGAAGTGTTACTTAATCAAACAAGGAACTCTAACTTACCTATAGGTAAGTTATCAATAACGACGCAAGATTACAAGAAAAGAACTTAGGCTTTTAAGTTTAATTTGATTTTAATGAATGGAACACTTAAACCGAACAACACTATACTTTGTAATTAGATTTATAAACAACACATAATCTGATATCATGTTAGCCAACACTAATTAACTACATTCATAGGCATACAAACAATACCAACATTAAACTATTAGAAGAACTCTACTTCATTTAGTAAACCTATTAACATTAAAATGTATAACGTAATCACAAAATAGTCATGTAAATCAACATTTCGCATACATTAACCTTTTAAACCACAAAACCACAATATACCTATTTACTTAAACATTAAGCAACATTTGAAAAATCTACAATTTGATTTTGAGATCGACTCAAGCATTTAATATCATCATAGCAACTTTAAAACTTACTTAGACCTTTAACCAACCTTTTCAAAATAGCTTAGCAACCATACAATTTTCAACTAATAGACATAGCATAACCCAAAATAACCAACAACCACATAAAGGATTAGAGGCCATTACATAACACAAACTACCGATCTCACTTATATACATGTGTAACAAAAGATCATCTAATTGCTTTATGCATAACTATTAGACATGTACACCTACTAGGAGTTGTTGGAAGAAAATACAAAAATACTTCTAGAATCCCTTCTGATCTTTCCAAGTTCCAAAGATGACAAAAACGACTTCCACCTGAAGAATGGCGAAAGGATAAGTAAGTACAATTACTTAATGAGGTAATTTAAAGTACTAAAACATAATAAAGTTATCAATTCCTTTCATTCAAGAATAGTAAACCAAGTACATTTGTAGTTTGGATAAGATAATCACTATCTTCTTAAACATATGAATTTAGTTTAACCTTTGTAATACCCCAAAGTATAGCCTAGTAGGATGTTCTCATTAAATATAATTCAATTATCATGATGTTTTGGATTGTCTTATTTAATTAAAGGAGTTAGGGACCAATTTGAATCAAAGGAAAATTTGATAACCAAATTTTCAAGGATTAAAACAAATTGTTTTATAAACTTATTGATTGCATGTAAATTGAGCCTTAAAAATGAGGACTAGTACACTTGTTATTTTTGTAAGGGAGACAAGTGTTGGGGATTGATGACTCACGGTTTAGAGGGAAAGGAAAGATGAACAAATGTTATCATCTTTCATATTCCTCCCTTTATCCCCCATGACCGAAATTTAGAGAGTAGTGAGAGAGAGTTGTTTGTTTGATTAATTTGGCTTAATTGATGGAGTTAGTTTGTATAGCTTCTTGTTAGGAAGGTAATAATTTCATCCCTCATTTCTATTCTAGTGAAAATGGTGCTTGATGATGGATATGAATGTATATAACAAGAAACTTGTTAGAAATGCTAGAATATTAAGTTAGAGTTCAAGTAATTTTAGTGATTTTGGTAACACCATGTTTGATATGCACATTGTAGTGATGGTTAGCTTCTAAGATCTTTGAAATTTTGAGTGTTATTGATCAAATTACTAAGGAAATGTGTATGGTTGCTATAAATTGAGGATAGGGACTGTTTTTATGATTTTAAAGATGTTTAGGATTAAATTGATGAATTGAGGGTTGTTCGATACAAACACATCTGTTTTGTTAATGGAAAATGTGTAAACGTTTGGTTATACATGCTACCCTATTTGATCACATTGTTAAGTGAACTGAGACTTGAATGGAGTAATTAGCTTGCTGAAAATGAGTTCATATAATTGGATTAGTTAAAGCTAGGTAATGGACTTCTCAAATGGTGAATTAGAGGAATGTTGTTGATCAAATGGATCAAATTGAACTTACCACTATAATGCCTTGTTTTGATCACATAGATAAGTGAATTAAACTGACCTAGACATGTAAGAACATGAAAATAAGTTGAATTATAATGTTAGAACCTGGTTTAGAGGAATTATGAAGCTAAAAATCTAGCCTAGTGAAATCTGCCCAGAAAACTCTGTTCTGGGTAGTAACTTTGAAAAAACACCATAAATTGAATAAAGGGAATTTAAGGCTGAACATTTAATGGCCAATGCCTTAACATGTCTAAATTCATTAGGATAAAACATAATTGAATTATGGATTGTAGAGAAGAAACACTAGGGACAGTGCAAACTATCCAGTGATGTAAATTACCCTGACTTTAAGCTAAAACCTGTATTAACTGGAAATTAACTAAATTGCAAGGCCTAAATGGTTAGAAACAAAATTAAGCTATCTTTCGAACGGTGTAAACCAATTCAAATTTTGACGTACAGAATAAAAGTTATGCACATTTAAGTAAGCAGTGCACCTACTGCCGGGTAGTAGCACTTTAGATGTTATTGGTCTTGTATATGTGATGTAGTAACCTTGTTGCTATGTTGAATGATTTTGTGATTACATGTTTTGACCTTGTTCTATCTATGTGATTTATTAGAGCAAGGAGATGACTTTGGAGAAGGATCTAAAGTCGAGCGTTCAAGGGACAAGAAAAGAGGGATAGTTTTTCGAGACTAGCTTGCTTGGAGTATAGTGAGTGTAGTTCACAATAGGGGTAGGACTTAGGTCCTAACCACATATGCATGACTATCTTTTTGCCATTGATATGCCATGTTAATGATCTTAATTTAACTTGAATATGAATAAAATGGGAGATTGAACTAAACTAAAATTGTGAGTAAGTAATAGCATGCAAATTGATAAATTAAATAGAAAGAAAAGTGAAAACAAATGTATGATTCCATGCCTTGGATATGACTTATTATAATGCTTGCTTGATGTGCTCTATGGTGTAAATACTTGATTCTTGATGCCTTAGGTGTGAACCATCGAATGCTTGCTTGTAGGGATTTCTATGATAACATGAATTAAGTCATGAAATAAAGATCTTACTTGATGCCTAAGATGGCATATTTAAAATGTTTACTTGAATAACCAGTTAAATTTTAAAATGATGAGCTAAGGCTCAATTGGCCTAAGGGCTAAAGCATAATGTCAATATACCTTGCTTGAATTGATTATTTAACTTGAAAAGCATGAAATCCTTGAATAAATAAAGTGTAATCAAACAACCTTGGTTGCTAGTTGAATAGGTAGAAGGGCATGCCTTAGAGTCTAGAGCTCATTGTGTCAGGGTGGACTACGGTCCAAGGCTAAGGCCCATAATTGGCGACATAAGAAGGGTACATATGTGGTCTTTGGCAACATTAGGAGGGTTGACCAGAACTACGATACATCTTGTGGCGACAGTTGGTTGAAGACTCGATTACCTAGACAAACTATAAACCAAGGATTGTGTTAAAAGATAATAAATGAACTAATATAATCTTGAATACTTGAATTACTTGATATGTAAACTTGACTACTTGAATTACTTGATATGTAAACTTGAATACTTTAATTACTTGATATGTAAACTTTAATACTTGAATTACTTGTTATGTAAGCTTGAATTACTTGATTTCTTGTTATGTAAGCATGAATTGCTTGACTACTTGATATGTGACCATGAATAGCTTGATTTTTTGAAATGGATAAAGCATGAATTATGATTCATTGTATCTTGCTTCTTATTCTATTTGGTTGCCTTGAAATCTTTAGCTAGGATCATTCTTGACTATTTGACTCTTAACTTGATATAACATTTGGTTAGAACTAGTTTCTACCTCACTAAGTACATTCTTGTACTTAATCACTCTTGTTTTCATTCTTCCCAACCACATGATAAAGGATTCGATTGTTTCATGATCCTGAAGCCTGATTTCTTAAGCTCGAAGCAAGCCATAAGCATAGAGCTCATTGTGTAAGGGTGGACTATAGTCCAGGGCTAAGGCCCATAATTGGCGACAGACGAAGGGTACGTATGTGGTCTTTGGCGACAGTAAGAGGGTTGACCAGTACTACGGTACATCTTGTGGCGACAGTTGGTTGGAGACTCGATTACTTAGACAAACTATAAACCAAGGATTGTGTTAAAAGATAATAAATAAACTAATATAATGTTGAATACTTGAATTACTTGATATGTAAACTTGAATAATTGAATTACTTGATATGTAAACTTGAATACTTGAATTACTTGTTATGTAAGCATGAATTGCTTGATTTCTTGTTATGTAAGCATGAATTACTTGACTACTTGATATGTGACCATGAATAGCTTGATTTCTTGAAATGGATAAAGCATGAATTATGATTCATTGTATCTTGCTTCTTATGCTATTCGATTACCTTGAAATCATTAGCTAGGATCATTCTTGACTATTTGACTCTTAACTTGATGTAACAATTGGTTAGAACTAGTTTCTACCTCACTAAGTACATTTTTGCACTTAACACTCTTGTTTTCATTCTTCCCAACCACAGGATAAAGGATTCGATCGTTGCTTGATCATGAAGCCTGATTTCTTGAGCTCGAAGCAAGACATAAGCATAGCTAAAGTATGGTTCATACTTGTTTTCTACTCCCCTAGTTGGTGGCACTTAGAATGTATATAGTGACTTGTGCATGCATTTTGAATACTTGAACTTATATATATATGTATGTTTTGAATGGGCTTACTATGTACGAACTTGGTTGATATTATGAATCAAGTAATGGAGTCTTTGCTGCATATATGAATGTAAATATTGAATTATTCAAAGTAATTAAACTAGATTTGTGCCATTTGAATGACTTGTGATACGTGATAATTACTTGTGTAAACATACCATGTTGTAGTATTTTTATAAGGCTTGACATATTGCCTGCTTGGATACAAGGTATGTACAATTTAAATGTTACATGTATCAATTTAAGGAACAATGAAATGTAAGGGAAACATGTGTACTCACTTAAGTTATTCGAATGAAACTTGTATGATGATGTTAATTAAATTGTTTGGTAACCGATAATGTCTTGTAAACAAAATATGAGATAGCTTACATGTTAAGTAATGATTTCTTGGTTACTTGCTAGTTAAGTAACTCATCTAATAAGGATGAGTTAACTTGTTATTGCCTCGTTCTTGCTTGTAACGTGCTTGGTAACGCTCCTGAACCGGTTTGCTACTAACCCGGGGTAGGGGTGTTACATTTATTGGTAATCAAAGCTTTTTAGTCGGTTCTAGGAATAAACCGGCTCTCTTGCATCATATAGGATACTTGTGCCACCTAGGAGACTTGTATTGTATAGCTTGTGTCTTTACTTAACTAAATCGAATTCCTAATTGTTCTATTTGAACATAGAATGTCTGAAACACAGCTTGTATGGGATGATGAAAGTCTCATAGGCTCCTCGAGTGAAGGAGATAGTGTGAGGATGGAGTAGAATCCTCCACTACAATAAGCTGAACCTAGGGCGCAAGCTCAACCTTGATTGTAAAGTTGAACTTAAAGCCTAAAATTGTAAAACAAAGCCTTGTAGTTTCGAACCCTATTGGGGGAATTACAAACATAAGCCTTATCTGTAGAAACTATTCCCTATTCATTCGAAATGTACCCTTTCTTGTTAATCTATATGTACTACCAACTTGTGAGTTCGATCTCGTACTGGGACTAGATTGGTTAAGCAAGCATGAAGCCTGGATAGGTTGCCTAAATAGGAGGCTTTACCTCTGAGGTTTAGAAAAGGAATCAATTCTTCTAATTGACAAAAAACTGACCTCAATCTTTGCTACTATGGTCTTACAAGATGAACTTGAATTCGGCTTACCTAGTGTGCCTGTTGTATATGAATATCTCGATGTTTTTCCGGGGGAACTCCCTGGTCTCCCTCCAACTAGAGAAGTAGAGTTCGGGATCGATGTCCAACCTAGAACAACTCTAGTGTCCATCACACCTTATCGAATGGCACTTGTTGAGTTGAAAGAACTCAAGAAGAAACTCCAAGAGCTACAAGATAAGGGTTTCATTAGGCCTAGGTCGTCTCCCTAGGGTGCTCCAGTCTTGTTCGTGAAGAAGAAAGATAGGACTATGAGACTCTGTATTAACTACAAAAAATTGAAAAAGCTTACTATTAAGAATCAATATCCTCTCCCAAGGATTGAAGATCTTTTCGATCAACTCAAAGATGCCATAGTATTCTCAAAGTTCATTTTATGATCGGGATACTACCAAATGACGGTAAAAGAAGAATATGTACCTAAGACAGCTTTTCGTATATGGCCATTTTGAATTCCTTGTAATGCCATTCAGGTTAAGAATGCTCTGGCTGCTTTCATGGATCTCATGAATCGTGTATTCAAGCCCTATCTTGACAAGTTCATGGTCGTTTTTATTGATGACATTTTGGTGTATTCTCGGAATAAGGACAAACATTCTGAACACCTTCAAATTGTATTGCAAACTCTCCAAGAATGTCAATTGTTTGCAAAGTTCTCTAAATGTGAATTTTGGCTATTGAAAGTGTCATTTCTTGGATATGTCATCTCGGCATAAGGGATTAAAGTAGACCCGAGCAAAATTCAATCTATCCTAGATTGGAGACCTCCGAGGAATGTTGGTGAGGTCAGAAGCTTTCTTGGTTTAGTCGAGTATTATCGATGTTTTGTCAAGGGATTCTCAACCATTGCCGCAAGTTTGACTAAGCTCACTCGCAAAGATACACCCTTTGTTTGGTCGGAGAACCAACAATGAAGCTTCGATCAGCTTAAACAAGCCCTGGCTCATGCTCCAGTTCTCATCCAACCAGTATCAGGCAAGGAGTACACTGTTTACAGTGATGCATCTCATTTGGGACTAGGATGTGTCCTAATGCAAGATGGAAACGTGGTAGCTTACGCTTCAAGGCAACTAAAACCACACGAGTCAAACTACCCCACACACGATCTAGAATTGGCAGCTATCGTGTTTGCACTCAAAGTCTAGAGACGTTACTTGTACGGGGAGAAATGCAACTTGTTCACAGACCACAAGAGCCTCAAATACCTTCTAACTCATAAAAGACTTGAATTTGAGGCAAAGGAGATGGCTAGAGTTACTTAAAGATTACGATTTGGTTATCGACTACCATCTGGGGAAAGCAAATGTGGTTGCTGATGCCCTTAGTCGCAGACCATACTCGGGTAAACCCTTAAATCTAAATCCTAGAATAATTCATCAAAAGAACATTTTGATTTAGACATTTCGTAACTTACAAGTAACTATTCAAAAAGTCTCCCTTAATGATCTTTTCCATTCGTTTCTAGCTTTCTTGGCTATCAATGCTCATTTTGTTTATCCAAAGGACGAAAATTCTTGTTTGAACTTCAAGTTCAATCTAGTTTAATCTCGAGAATCAAAGAACTCCAACAAATTTATCCAGATCTTCAGAAGATCATGTCCAAGCCAGACTCTGAGTCTAATTCTAACTTCTCCCTCAAGTCGAATGAACTCCTCTATTTCAAAGATAGAGTTTGTGTTCCTAACAACGAGGAACTAAGACATGAGATGTTACAAGAAGCTCACCAAAGCCCTTTCTTGATTCACCCTGGATCAGTTAAGATGTACAAGGACCTAAAGCCACTATATTGGTGGCCAGGCATGAAATTGGCTATCACAGACTTCGTTTCAAAGTGCTTAACTTTTTAGAGGGTCAGAGCTGAGCATCAAGTCCCCACTGGATTGCTCCAACCAATCGAATCCCCTCAGTGGAAATGGGATCAGATTACAATGGACTTCGTTACTAGTCTTCCTTCCACTCCAAAAAAGAATGATATTGTATGGGTGATTGTTGATATATTCACAAAGTCTACTCATTTCATCCTTGTTCGAATGAACATGAGCTTGGAAACCTTAGCCGAGCTATACATCCATGAAGTGATTTGATTACACTGTGTACCTACAGCTATAATCTCTAATTGAGACCCTAGATTTTCTTCCCGATTCTGGAATTCCTTGCAGAAGGCTCTAGGAGCTAAAGTGCACCTTAGTACAACCTTTCATCCTCAATTAGATGGAAAATCTGAAAGAATTATCCAAGTACTGGAAGACATGTTACGTGCTTGTGTTGTAGACTTCGAAAAGAACTGGGAGAAGTCTCTACCCCTAGAAGAGTTTGTTTACAACAATAGTTAACAGGCATCTATCTAGATGGCTCCACTTGAAGCTCTATGCGGGATTAAATGTAGAACTCCCTTAGGTTGGTCTGAATTGGGAGAAAACAAGGTTTTGGGACCTCAATTACTCAGAGAAACCGAGGAACAAGTTCAAATCATATATGATCGGTTGAAGCAAGCTTTAGATTGAAAAAAAAAGCCTATGTAGACTTGAAAAGGAGAGACATCCAATACAATGTTGGAGATAAAGTCTTCCAGAAAGTGTCCTATTGGAAGAAATTCTTTTGGTTTGGAAGAAAAGGGAAACTTAGTCCTCGATTCATTGGACCATTCGAAATCATTGAAAGGATTGGTACAGTGGCTTATCGATTGGCACTGCCTAGTGAATTTGATATGATCCACAATGTCTTCCATGTTTCCATGCTTAGAAAATATTGATATGATCCATCCCATGTTCTAGAACCTGAAGAAGTTGAGTTGAATCCCAACCTATCATATGAAGAAGAGCCAATATGAATACTTGACAAAGAAGTTAGAAGACTCCGAAATAAGAATGTTCCCTTGGTGAAAGTGTTATGGAGGAATCATAGAATGGAAGAGGCAACTTGGGAACCTGAGGCTACAATGAGGAAGCAATATCCTCACTTATTCGATTCAGGTAAATTCGAGGGCGAATTTATTTTAAGGGGGGATAATTGTAATACCCCAAAGTATGGCCTAGTAGGATGTTCTCATTAAATGTAATTCAAATATCATGATGTTTTGGATTGTTTTATTTAATTAAAGGAGTCAGGGACCAATTTGAATCAAAGGAAAATTTGATAACCAATTTTTCAAGGATTAAAATGAATCGTTTTATAAGCTTATTGATTGCATGTAATTTGAGCCTTAAAAGTGAGGACTAGTACACTTGTTATTTTTGTAAGGGAGACAAGCGTTGGGGATTGATGACTCACGGTTTAGAGGGAAAGGAAAGATGAACAAATGGTATCATCTTCCTTTTTCCTCCCTTTATCCCCATGACCGAAAGTTAGAGAGTAGTGAGAGAGAGTTGTTTGTTTGATTAATTTGGCTTAATTGATGGAGTTAGTTCGTATAGCTTATTGTTAGGAAGGTAATAATTTCATCCCTCTTTTCTATTCTAGTGAAAATGGTGCTTGATGATGGATATGAATGTATATAACAAGAAACTTGTTAGAAATGCTAGAATATTAAGTTAGAGTTCAAGTAATTTTAGTGATTTTGGTAACACTATGTTTGATATGCATATTATAGTGACGATTAGCTTCATTAGGGAATTTTATAAAGGGAATTTAAGGCTGAAATTTTATGGAAAATGCCTTAACATGTCTAAATTCATTAGGAGAAAACATAACTGAATTCTGGATTGGAGAGAAAAAACACTAGGGACAGTGCAAACTGTCCAGTGATGTAAATTACCTTGTCTTTAAGCTAAAAACTGTATTAATTGGAAAAAATAAGATGCAAGGCCTATATGGTTAGAAATAAAATTAAGTTAGCTTTCCAAAGGTGTAAACCAATTGAAATTATGAAGTACGGAATGAAAGTTATGCACGTTTAAGAAAGCAGTGCACCTGCTGCCAGGTAGGAGCAATTTAGATGTTATTGGTCTTGTATATGTGATGTATTAACCTAGTTGCTATGTAGAATGATTTTTTGATTACATGTTTTAACCTTGTTCTATCTATGTGATTTATTAGAGCAAGGATAGGACTTTGGAGAAGGATCTAAAGTCGAGCGTTCAAGGGACAAGAAAAAGGGGATAGTCTTGCAAGACTAGCTAGCTTGGAGTATCGTGAGTGTAGTTTACAATAGGGTTAGGACTTGGGTCCTAACCCAACATGCATGAATATCTTCTTGCCATTGATATGCCATGTTAATGATCTTAATTTAACTTGAATATGAATAAAAGGGAACATTGAACTAAACTAAAATTGTGAGTAAGTAATAGCATACAAATTGATAAATTAATTATAAAGAAAAGTGAAAACAAATGTATGATTCCTTTCCTTGGATATGACTTATTATAATGCGTGCTTGATAGTGCTCTATGGTGTAAATACTTCATTCTTGATGCCTTGGGTGTGAACCATCGAATGCTTGCTTGTATGGATTTCTATGATGAAAATACTTGATAACATGAATTAATTCATGAAATAAAGATCTTACTAGATGCCTAAGATCGCATATGTAAAATGTTTACTTGAATAACCAGTTAAATTGCAAAATGATGAGCTAAGGCTCAATTGGCCTAAGGGCTAAAGCATAATGTTACTATACCTTGCTTGAATTGATTCTTGAACTTGAAAAGCTTGAAATCCTTGAATAAATAAAGTGTAATCAAACAACCTTGGTTGCTAGTTGAATAGGTAGAAGGGCATGCCTTAGAGTCTAGAGCTCATTGTGTTAGGGTGGACTACGGTCAAGGGCTAAGGCCCCTAATTGGCGACAGACAAAGGGTACGTATGTGGTCTTTGGCGACATTAGGATGGTTGACCAGTACTACGATATATCTTGTGGCGATAGTTGGTTGGAGACTCGATTACTTAGACAAACTATAAGCCGAGGATTGTGTTAAAAGATAATAAATGAACTAATATAATCTTGAATACTTGAATTACTTGATATGTAAACTTGAATACTTGAATTACTTGATATGTAAACTTGAATAATTGAATTACTTGATATGTAAACTTGAATACTTGAATTACTTGTTATGCAAGCATGAATTGCTTGATTTCTTGTTATGTAAGCATAAATTGCTTGACTACTTGATATGTGACCACGAATAGCTTGATTTCTTGAAATGGATAAAACATGAATTATGATTCATTGTATCTTGCTTCTTATGCTATTTGATTGCCTTGAAATCCTTAGCTAGGATCATTCCTGACTATTTGACTCTTAACTTGATATAACAATTGGTTAGAACTAGTTGCTACCTCACTAAGTACATTCTTGTACTTATCACTCTTATTTTCATTCTTCTCAACCACAGGATAAAGGATTTGATCGTTGCTTTATCCTGAAGCCTGATTTCTTGAGCTTGAAGCAAGACATAAGCATAGCTAAAGTATGGTTCATACTTGTTTTGTACTCCCCTAGTTGGTGGCACTTAGAATGTATATAGTGACTTGTGCATGCATTTTGAATACTTGAACTTGTATATATATATATATATATATATATATATATATATATATATATTTTTGAATGGGCTTACTATGTATGAACTTGGTTGATATTATGAATCAAGTAATGGACTCTTTGCTGCGCATATGCATATAAATATTGAATGATTCAAAGTAATTAAACTAGCCTTGTGCCATTCGAATGACTTGTGATATGTGATAATTACTTGTGTAAGCATACCATGTTGTAGTATTTTTATAAGCTTGTATGGTAAATGTCTAATGGTAAGGCTTTGCATATTGCTTTCTTGGAGACAAGGTATGTACAATTGAAATGTTACATGTATCAATTTAAGGAACAATGAAATGTAAGGGAAACATATGTACTCTCTTAAGTTATTCGAATGAAACTTGTATGATGATATTAATTAAATTGGTTGATAATCTCTAATGTCTTGTAAACAAAGTATGAGATAGCTTACATGTTAAGTAATGATTGCTTGGTTACTTGCTAGTTAAGTAACTCATCTAATAGGGATGAGTTATCCTATTCTTGCCTCGCTCTTGTTTGTAACGTACTTGGTAAAGCTCCTGAACCGGTTTGCTACTAACCCAGGGTAGGGGTGTTACAACCTTCCATGTTTATTCATGTACATTATATTTCTTACACTCTTAGCATAGAATGATATGGTATTGGCCATTCGAATAATTAACACTAATCATAAAGTGGAAGAGAAGCACTAAACATGGCATAATAAGGTTATAGATTTCTTAACAAGAAGTTATAAAGCAAAACCTAACCAAATATGCATTACCTACTTATTAAGTTATTGATTTAATTCTCTAATAAGAATGTTATCAGAATATTTTAACATAGCCTTGAAATCAAGTATCAGCCTAGGTTCTCGAATCCCCAACCAACTGTCACCAAACAGAAAGCTACTCATAGTACCAGTCAATCCCTCTTATTGTCGCCAAGTGACCTCAATACTTCCCTCCTACTGTCGCCAAATAAGGACCGTAGTCCACCCTAACACTAAGCTCTATGGACTCCATGGCATGCCATCTATACCTAAGACTGACTTGAGACCAAGGCTTCACATTTTCTTATCTTATCAAATCAGAATACGAGCTTAGCTCCATAATCATGTAACATTGTACATATTCAAGCCTTATCATAATCGAATCAATAAAGCATTTCTCCTTATCATAATACCATATACATATCATGTTACTTAATTAATGACACATAAGAACATGTAATTTCTTCTATAATCAAGCTTTAAGGTAACATAACTAATATGTCATATCTAAATGTTCCACCTTATCATGTGCATACTATTATCAATCTTCAAATCAAACATTCCTTATATTAAGTATTTGCATAGCATAAGATATTTCAACACATCGATACATACATCAATCCAAGCTTAGTTTATGCATTACTTATTAAAATGTAAAGTAAGGAATGCTCAGGAAGGCTTTTTAGCCTATCCCGAGACTTAAATTACACTCACAAATCAATTCGAGCTAAGTTTGTTATTGAATCACGATCCCCTTATTCTTGTCAATTGATTGATCTACTACTGTGAGCTACTCTCGTACTTATGAGTATATAAACAAATCCATACCGACAATCCATTAGAATTTTATAAAGGTAAAACAGTCCCAACTTACAAACATTTATATATACAAATATTCATAATAGACCCATACTCCAACTACCCTTATTTACATGCCTAAAACAATGTATTGTACCTATTTATGTATACACAATTAAACCAATAATGTTCCTTACACATTTGTGCATAGAACCGATCCTATCTTGCAAAAAATTCCTAATATACATGCATACAAGTCAATCCCATGTTTTCTTAATTTTTTCCAAAAGTTCCTTAGCATACATGTGATCGCCTATATGCCTATGAAACCGTCCATTAGCTATATGATCAAAGTAAAAATAGTACCTACATTAACATACACATTCAAATACCTCAAAACAGTCTTTGAACATTATAAAACAATCTTACACATATTATTAAAGCAATTCCATTGTTTTTAACTTCTCTGAATAGACCCTAACTACTATCAATTATATAGGTCAGTTCAGTACGCCATTCATGCTTTATTACATGTTCAAAACAATCCATATATAATTGTATAATACAAAAGAGCCTCCCTACATGAAAAATAGTCCCTAAATGATCTATTCTCTTCAACAAACAAATATAGAATTCAATTTAACCATAGAGCATACATCTTAGCATTCAATCGAATACACTACTTAATAAAATTCATAGAACTCACTTTAAAATCTAATAACACCATTTATACACGCAAATTTCTGATTTCCATTAAGATCAACACTCGGCCATGAAAGAAACTACATATCCAAATATATAACTCATGCTCTTTAACCAACAATTTATCCATAACAATTATAGATGAAGCATCAAAGCTCAATCTACCATACATATCTTTATCTAGAAGGAATTTAAAGTAATTTACCTTCAACAAAAACAAGTTCAAGAGTGATTTAACCGAATGGAATCAAAGCTCCTACAATGAGGCAAGATTTTCTCCTTTTCTTTCTCTAATGATCGGGTGTCTAGATGGAGAAGATGAAGGAGAAATTTGGTTAATTTTCTTCACCGAAAATTCTCTCCTAAAAGGTTTAATTCAATGACACATGTAAGGACCACACCCAAGAATTCTTTTAGCATGCAACATCCATATTTCCATGCTTTACAATTCAGTCTATTACATTCGGCAATCCTTCTTTCCTTCTTTTCAAATTGGTCCCTAACTCCTTTTAATTAAACAATATCATCCAATAAATCATGATAATTGAATTGTATTTAATGACAACATCCTACTAGGTCATACTTCAGGGTATTACATGTGTTTTCTGCACTAACGAACTCACTTTCTTAGGCTTCATTGTTAGTTCACAGGGTTTGAAGGTAGATCCCAAAAATATCAAATCTATACAAGAATGGCCGAGACCCACCAACATCAGCCAAAATAATTCAATATTCAATTGGGGTGAAGAACTAGAAGATGCATTGGTGGAAGTAAAGAAGTGTTTCACCGAGGGCCCTTTGCTAACATTGTCTAACTTTGACAAAACTTTTAAAGTGGAATGTGATGCAACCAAAATTGGGATAGGTGCTGTTTTGACACAAGAAGGATGCCCTATTGCATATTTCAGTGAAAAACTCAATGGTGCTACATTGAATTATCCAACTTATGACAAGGAGATGTATGCGTTTATTCGAGCACTTGAGACATGGCAACACTATCTATGGCCTAAAGAGTTTGTTATCCATACGGATCATGATACTTTGAAGCATATTAAAGGACAACACAAACTCAACAAACGGCATGCCAAGTGGGTAGAATTTCTTGAATCTCTTCCCTAATGTCATTCCTTACAAGAAGGGCAAAGATAATATTGTGGTCGATGCCTTATCAAGAAGGTATGTTCTACTCAATTCATTGAGTTTTAAGTTACTTGGTTTTTCATTTACCAAAGAACTCTATGCTACTAACCTTGATTTTGGAGAAAAGTATAAGTTGTGTGAAACAAGTGCACATGAAAGAATTACAAGCATTATGTTTTTTAAAGAATGACGACTTTGCATTCATCAAGGATCCATTCGAGAAGTTTTGGTCTAAGAAGCACATGAAGGAGGACTTATGGGACATTTTGGAGTAGACAATACGCTATACACATTGAAGGAACACCTCTTTTGGCCAAAAATAAAGAGTGACATTGAGAGGCTCTGTGAAAGATGCATTGTGTACAAGAAGGCTAAATCTAGAGTCTTGCCCCATGGAATGTACATGCCTCTACCAATTCTAAGTGCACCGTGGGTTGATATCTCTATGGATTTCGTACTAGGACTACCAAGGACCAAAAAATGGGAGAGATGCCATTTTTGTGGTAGTTGATCATTTTTCTAAAATGGCTCATTTCATACCATGCCATAAGATGTACATTGCAACAACTATAGCCAACTTGTTCTTCAAGAAAGTGGTAAGATTGCGTGGAGTTCCCAAATCCATTGTGTCGAATCGAGATGTCAAAATTTTTTAGCCACTTTTGGAGGACGTTATGGAGCAAATTAGGGCCTAAGTTGCTATTGTCCAACACATTCCATCCTCAGACTGACGGACAAACTGAAGTAGTGAACAGGGTCTTATTTACACTATAGCTATCTGTCATGCAAAAGAACATCAAGATATTGGAGGATTGTTTAACACATGTAGAGTTTTCCTACGATCGCTCAGTCCATTATGAATCCAAGCACTCTCCATTCGAAGTAGTATTCAATTTTAAGCCTTTAACACCTTTGGATCTTTTGCCTTTACCATGTGAACAAGTGTTAAATAAGGATGGAAAAAGAAAGGCAGAATTTGTGAAGAACTTACACCACCATGTCCAAGAGAATATTGAGAAAAAAACATGCCAATATGTGCAAAAAGCCAACAAGGGCCTCAAGAAGGTCACATTGAGGTCGGAGATTAGGTTTGGGTTCACTTTAGAAAGGAAAGGTTTCCAAAACAACAGAAATCCAAGTTGAAAACAAATCGCTTAAAAGAAGGGGAAAATGATGCAAGCATACCAACACCGGATCCAGAAGTGTTGCCACAAGGACCAATTACCTATTCTAAAGCTAAATCATTTAGGGAAGTTCTTTCTCATAAGTGTCTTCATTTTTAAATCATTTGAAGAAGATTCGGCCTTAGATAATAAGCTATACAACGTGCTACATATTACTATGTGATGCTTTGCATTAAACCACGTCTTTATATATAATTCTAGCTCATTTAAGCTTGTTTAGATTAGTTGCATTTTTTGTTACTTAATCATGCATCTTATTTTAGCTCACACATTGTTTATTGTCTCTTTAGTTATTAAGGATGAAGGCACTAGCTCAGAATAGGTCAAAGACCTCACAAGGAGCTCAAATTAGCTCAAAGAGTTTAAGGATAGCTTCGTTCAGCTCAAGGACCTCACCAGGAGCTCAGATTAGTTCAAAGGCCTTAACGATTGCTTGGATCAGCTCAAGGACAAAGGAGAGCACTCTAAGAAAGCTCACAAGCTTAAAAGACCATCTCACCTAGCTAAGGGAAGCTTGTGGAAGCTCAAAGATTGGGCTAGCTCTTTCATCTAGCTAGCTCAGGTCAATCCAGCTCAATTCAAGCTCAACTAGCTCCTTTCAACTCCACATACATATGCTAGCTCACCACCTCAAGGGTCATGTTCCCCTTAAGGAGGGAGACACAAGTTTGACCGAACAAGTACAAGGCCCTTAGAGGGAGGCACAATGGTGGCCGAATAGTTTAGAGGCCTTTTCGCCCATGCCCTTTCATCTACTATAAATAAAGTTGTATTTTCATTTTGTAAACATCTCATTCATATTATAAAATTTCCTTTGTGAGAATTTTCTCTCTTTTAGTTCTTATTTGAAATTTATCGACTTATCAAGTACTTTGTACTTGTGGCGTCAAACCTCTCTATCCACCTTGATACTTGTGGTTCTTGGTTCTTTATAACCAACGGGTCCAAGTCCTTTCTATTATCCCTTAAAGCAATCATATAAGGTCCATGGATAGGCTTTCTATAGGCTAGTTTCTTCCTTGATTCTTTAAGATACTATCATCACCTCTTCACCCCTAAACACCACCATATTCGAAACTATCACCCTTCTACATATACTTCTATTTTCACCTTCAATTCCTTCAAATCATCCTACCTTTACTTCCTCACATTACCCTATCATTATAACCTTTCTTTCGCAGCCATCGTACTTTGCAGGAATCACTTGCATGCCTTCCTAGATCCTACAATCAAAGTAGCCGTCTTCAACATCATCAAGGATGGGTTACATCATATGGTAATTAGAGCTTTTGGTGGAAGCAAGCAAGTGCCTACCTTGTAAGTCAATTTTTATTTCGTGCAAGTAGATTCAAAAAAAGAAAGAAAAAAGGAAAAAAAAGAAAAGCAAATTCAAAAAGCACAAGCAAGGGTGAGAAGCACAACAACAACAATATTTCCAACCGAGCCTGCAGATTCAATTTGAAGACTTTGATTGCATCTCAATGAAGGTTGTGTTTTTCTTGACAAGTAAGTAACCCTGTTTTTTCTTTTCTAAACTTACCTTTACACCATATTCATTTCCTTTTTTTTCTTCTTAAACTAACCATTTCAGTGACGCACAAGCACAATACTTGCCTAAGTCTTGAGTAAGTTCCTTAAAGAACTTTACAAGAGAGAAAGGAGTGGAAAAAGGCAATTTGAGTGTGTTTGTGGCCGATTGATATGAATCTAGTTGTGAAGTGGCCAAATTTGTATTGGTGTTTGCCCGATTGTGATTTGAGTAAGAATTTGAATTGTTAGCAAAGGAATTGAAAATGGCGTTCAAGGATGAACCGAACAGTAGTGAAGAGGTTGTGAGATGATGGTTGTATTGTGGTTATGGGAATTAAGATGGTGTGAATATGGAAATAAAAGAAAGGATGGAATTGTAGATGCGAAGATAGGGAGATGATCGAATGGTTAAATGGATTTAAGGCTTAATGGTAATGGAAGGAAATGGTGTAGATATCTTTGGTAGGGAACAAGGGAGAACCAACAAAAAATAGTGAAGACCCAATCCTTATTAGTTCTTAACCGAATTGGTGGAAGTGTATTGATTGTGACCCTCTAGTTATAAGAACTAAGAACCATATAACGCCCCGGTTGTGGTCCTAGGAGTTTTCTAGGTTAAATAGACGGTCTGGTGGTGCGGATTAGAGGATTCGACTCAGTTTCAAAATTAATTTGTATTTAATATTTTTTAGTGAGAAAAAAATATCCTAAAATCATTATTTAATATGTAAATGATTTTTGTAAAATCAATTTTACAAAAAGAAGTTTCGAAAAGTGGCATTTTGGGTCAGTGACCAAAATGTAAAGTTTTAAAACTATTTTTAGTGGTTGTTTTGTAAAAGGATCAAAACATAGAATCTTTAAGGAGCTATTTGGCCAAAGTCTAATATCAGACTTTTCTTTTAATTGGATATTTTAAAGGGTTTTAAAATAAATAATTAGGCTTGAAGAATTAATTTCATAATTAGCTTTTAAAATAAAACTTTACGTAACTAACTTTTCTCCAAAAGATTTTCTCTCAAATTCTCTCCAGCCAAACACTCTTTTCTACTTCAATTTGCTCAGGTAACTATTTGATTTCAACATTCTTTTACTTCCAAATGGATTCCTAATGATTTCCTAACAAACCTATTTGATTTGATCTTGTTTTCTCATGTAAACTTATCCAATTAAAGGGAAAACCAAGGTTAGAGGTGAGCTTCATTCTTCTCCTCTAATATAAGTTTCTTTACTGAAATTCACAAGTTAATGATCCTTTACATATGTTTTCTAATGAGTTTTAATGATTTAATTATGGAAAATGGTTAAATCAAGGTTTAATTGAAGTATTTGATTAATCTTCGTTATAGATCTATTTTGTTGGGCTCTTGATTTGATTAGAAAATGATTTTGATTTTTTATAATTTTAATAAGTTGAATTTAACATTGGAATCCCGAAACTAGGAGAATCTCTAATTTTATAGGTTGTTAGTTATTAGTTTCTGAAGAGTTGTGGATGTTTAATGAATGTTGGAGGTATAAGGATGATGTTAATGTGTTTTTGGATGTTAATTGATGGATTAAAACATTAGGTTTTGGCTGGATTGAGTGTAGAAGGTGTTTGATGTTGTTTTCGGTTATTGTGGAGCAAAATTGGATAGAGTTTGATGAGGATTTGTGTGAATTGGTGTTGCTGGGTTGTTGAATGCATTTTAATGAATTGAAACCTCTGTTTTGTTGTGGTTAAAGTAGGCAAGGTTGATCCTCAAGCTCGAGGTGAGGTCTCGGAAGCCGTGGAGGCTTGGATTCGCATTGGCGATCAAAGTTTTGCGTGTCGGTGAGTGAGAATGTGTTTTACAGCTTTTCAAATGGTTGAAAGTTGTGTTTGGGAGTTTATATCAAGCTTGAAACACTGGTCCAATCTTGGAAGTAAGTGAAGGATGATTTCTCTCTTGAACTCGGCTTGGCAATTGGTTTTAATGCACTTATTTTGATAACTTGATTACTCGCTGTATATGCATGATTTGAGCATGGTTTAATGCTGGAAAATGGTTATCTAATGATGTTGATGCATTTGGAAGTAATGCATGTTTTGACAATGTTTTTGAACATTGGTAATGCAAGGTTGAAAGCATTGAATAAATGGTTTTGATTGATGCATATGAAACTAGTGAGTTAATGATTGCGAAACAAATTATATTGGCAAGTGATGGTATAAAAAGGTTATGAAAATGTTATCGAATATAGTTGGCTGGCCATAGGATTGATAGTGCACTATAAAAAGTCACCTTGGATGTTGAGGGGTTTACGTGTACCGAAAACTCTATCCAAGTACCCTAACGGTTGAGGGTTTATATAGTACCGAAGACTATCGGTAGTAGATTATACATCTAGCCGATGAATGGTGTTGAGGGGTTTATGTGTGCCAAAAAGTCCACCACTGGTGTCACAATGGTGGAGGGCTTTATGTGTATCGAAAACTCCCGTTGGTGGATCTTGAGATGCCGGTTGAGATTGTATGAAGTCTTGAGAGGACACTTGTTGAATTCGTGTATCCGATGTGTTGTATTTTGAAAAGTGGAACTTGGATGATGATCACTTGTAAGCCAATATAATTGATAATGTATCATGTTGATGGATTTTGGTTGTATAATGTTGGTTTATACATGTTTTACTTTTTAAGCCTTGCATTGGTATCATGCATGGGAAAGCTTAAATTGATGGTAGCAAATGGTATCTTGTTGTTGAATCCATGATACATGTTGCATGGTTTTATATGCATGTTTTGGAAAAGTAAGTGTATGGTTTACAAGGCATGATAATGATGTTAATGTTGATGATGTTTTGAAAGTTGATTTTAAAATGATTTTTTGAAGTGGATTGTTAAATGGTTTTAAATGAGTTGATGGTGGTTTGTTTTGTAGCACTCCTCACTAAGACTAGTGTGCTTATGCTCTCTTTTTCCATCAATGCAGAGAATTAAAGGTTGGAGGTAGCAAGCAAGCAAAGGAATTCCAAAGACTTGTGTTTACGGAATTATGGTTTCGATTTAGACTAGTAATAAAGGCAATGTGGCCAATTGTTGTTTGGGAGGGTTATTTGCTAAACTCCCTGTTCATGCAAGATTTAAAAGTTGTTTTGGACTTGTATGTGGCTTTATATGTTTGATATTGCTTTGGATTTATGTTTTGGATGTTGAGTAGGAAGCATGCCTATAGATGTTGTGGAAGTTTGAGTTAGATTGGTTTTCAGTTGCTTTGAAATGCTGGTATGATTGATTTTCAGTTGCTTTGAAATGCTGGTATGATTGAGTAAAGTATGCCATTGTTGATATATTATGTTTGGGTAAGTGTTGGATGTGTTTAGTGTGAGCCAAAGTGTCATGTGTTGGACCTAGAGGTCATTACAGTCCTTCGTGTATCGGTACAAGAACCCAGGGATTGATACGCAGGGTTTGAAATAACTCTATTTTAAGGGTAAAATACACTAGGGTATCGGTATGGTTAGCCAAGTATCGGTACACCCCTTGAGATTTGTACATCACAATCAGTACACGGGTTTGAGTACCGGTACGACCCCCTTTATTTTACAGAGTCGTACCGATACGTAGGGTACCGTATCGGTATGCCTTATGGCCACTAGAATTTGTGGTTTTGAAGGAAAAATGGGGGATCGATACGAGAACTATGCTATACTGGTACGGGTTGCTTTACGCACCGTACCGGTACGGTGGCTAGTGTACCGATAAGTGTAGTGGTTGAGTCTGTTGAGCTGTATCGATAAGGCCTTGCCCGTATCGGTACGCATTGCTATTTCTTTGTGCTTTAGCCTGTTAAAGTTTGGAAATTGTGCAATTTGGTCCCTGAATGTTATGTATGCAATTAATTGAGCTTGGATGATCATTTTGAGCTGAAATTTAACCTGTGAGCATGAAATCAGATTAATGAAGAATTGGTAAACTTGATTTTAAATTAAGTCCCTGTAATTTGTGGAAATTATGTTTTGGTCCCAAAAGCGCATATTCGAGCAATTAAACCCTGTTTTGCAATCCGATTTCAATGTAACATTTTTGCTGATGCATGTTCACCTTATGAATTAAATTGATGCATTTAGATAAGATAACAAAAATGAACCCATTTTAGTTTATTAGCTTGGGTTTGCTTCGTCAAGCCTAATGTGATCCTTTTAGCTCAGTTTCTGCTAGACCAGGTTAAGGCAGTTATATTTGTTGGTATGAGAGCCAGGTTTACAAAAAAATAGGATATTGTTGATGGTTGTTCGATGATGTTTGCTATGCACGGTGATTGCTTATACGTACGGTGATTGATATATGCTATGTTAGGGTATTTTTGGGGACACATTGCCTTATTACTACAATTATAAAATGATTTTGGTTTGAAACGAAAGTCTTGGATCCTTGCTTGGAGCTGGCCTGATTATTTTTGTTTTGGTGTAATTTTCATGCCTTAGATATGTTTTTACGTGATGCCACCGAGGAGAGAATTAAGATCGAGCATGAGTGATGCTACTAGAGGGTAGAGAGTTGAGGGTGAGATAGTGCATCCTAAGGGATTGCCACCTCCTCCGCCTAATCCACCGAGGGAGTGGAGCAAGTACCACCTGCACCAAATAAGCTGGTGTATAGTGATATGACGCCTTTGGTTCAAGCGATGTCTGAAGCTTTTCAGGCCGCAATGGCTAGAGTTCATGTACCTACACGGGCTCCCGCTGTTGCTATTAATTTGGGGTTGTTGTAGAGGGCTCGAACCTGAGGCATCCAAGGAGTGGCTTGCCAGTACAAATAAGATTCTAGTATAGATGGGGTACAATAATGCCTGAAAGCTGGGATATGTGGTGTCCCTATTATAGGGTGATGCTTATAATTGGTAGACTAATATAACCACGGGCATGGAACCCGATGTTGTGACATGGGAGTTCTTTTAAGCTGCCTTCACAAATAAGTATCTGGGAGATAGATACTTTTATGAGAGGAAACATGAGTTTATGGCCTTGGTACGGGGTAGTATATCAGTATCTGAGTATGAGGTATAGTTTGTGAGGCTGAGTTAGTACGCGCATGAGTTGGCACCGGATGAGAGGCATCGTTGTGATCGGTTCTGCTACGGATTGGTATATGATGTTAAGACACACATGTTAGCCACTAATTATACAGATTTTGACGTGTTGGAAGACATCGAGCAGAGTTTGGGTATATCTCTTCGTCTAGGAGGTTTTGGCTTTGGAAATAGAGCTACGGATTTTGGTTCCAGTGGTGGTCACTCTAAGAGACATCGTGATAAGAGGTATCACATTGAGCAGAGACGGGGTGAAGGTAATGCTGAGTATGTGGATCACGAGATTATATGAGGCAAGACTGTCCATGTTGGGTATGTGGATCACGAGATTATGTGAGGCAAGACTGTCCATGTTTGGCCAGGGAGGGACAAGCTCCATCGGTCGTTGTTGCTAACTCTTGTTGGAGTTGTGGGTCTGGAGATCATTTAAGACGTGATTGTCGGTTGTTGGCTAGGGGTAGGCCGGTACCTACAACTGTTGTTGCACCACAGAGGCTGTGTGTAACACCCTTAATGTATACTCGTAGTACGAATACACATTGTGGATGTCACAATATAATTCAGGGTGAAAACTATTTGTGCTTCCTAGACCTTTTCTTGATTTTAGAATCACTACATGATAAGCGACCGACTAAGTTTAAAATCGTTTGAAGTATGTTTTCTAATATTTTTAATTCCTCAAGTCAAGTCATGTTTATAGATTATACAAAATAGCTACCTATTTAATATCTATTAATGCCCCAGTAGACTAGGATGTGGTGATACTTACTGCTAATGCAGGCTATCTTGACCCAGCAATTTACAACTCCTCCTCTGCTACTTAGTCCGAAGTACCTACGTGTGATACAAAACGCACGCAAAGTATAACTTAGTGAGGCATAATCATAACAATGTAAAACAATGATTATAAATAACAAGTTTTGTAAAATGGCAAGCGATTTCCAATTGCAGTTGATAACATTTTATCATGTATAGAACTACCTTACATGTATTGTTCATTTAACCAATATAATATTCAAATCATAGGATTCGATCTGTCTTACTAGTCTTATGTACATTAAGCTGTTTAGCTTAACTACTTGCATAAATGCATTTCAAATATTATAGCCCAAAGTATAAAATCATGTAATGTGAATGCAGGAATTATCATGTAAGAAATTAGTACTACAATAAATTTTGTATTGTAAAGTCATGTAACTGTACTGTAAAATCTTATGGCCCAAGGTAAATATCAAGTTATTCCTCTGTCTTATAACAGTGTAATATAGTTCCTGCAAAATAGCAAGCGTGTCCCAATTGCAATCTATATCAAATCATCAAACCTTTATTTTATCAATCAAATATATGTTAAGCTTTTTAACTTAACTGCATGCATAAATATATTCCATATATTGTCGCCTAAGGTACAAAATCACGTGATGTCATGGTACGCGAGTCATCACGACACCTTAGTGTCTACGACGCTGTAATGTCTGCATCGTCATAGCGACTAAGATGAGTATGCACTCCAGGACACGCTTTTCTCCTCATATAACCAAGGACGCTCTTTGCTCCTTATTATCGTACATTTTGTGCTAACAACGCTGAAGTGTCTGAACAACGCCGTAGCGTCTAAGTAAACACCGAAGTGTCTAAACATCACTAAAGTGACTGAAATGCAACATAGTGCTAGAAAGAAGCTGCTAAGACCCTATGGATATCCAACTATACCAAAGATTCTCATGCAATTTCATGTGAACCTATGATATGCGAGTCATCATACGACACCGTAATGTCTACAACGCCGTAGCGTTTGCATTGCCGAAGCGACTGTAATGAGTACGTACTCGAGGATGCCCTTTACTCCTCATTATAGCATCTTTTTGTGCTAGTCGACACTGTAGTGTTTAAACATCACCGAAGTGACTACAACGCCGTAGCGTCTGATATTAACACCAAAGTGTTTGGATCGCACCGTAGAGCTAGATTGCAGCTGCTATGACATTTTGGATATCCAATTATACCAAAGACTATCACACTAGTACTTGGGCATAAAAATATAATATTTTCATATTCAATATCCAGTCTGTTAATATTATCATCCATAATTCGATAATGGGCAGTTCATACCCAAAATCTAAAAATCTGATTTATCTTAGATAAATCATTATGCCATATCAGTGTATCTCATATGCCATTTAATATTTCATGTCATTTACATAACTTTGATCAACATATATATTCATTAATATTAATGTCGACTTCTCGCAAGTCTTTCTCATGTCATATATATAAAATAAATAAAAATGCTTTCCTTCATATCACATATATAATAAATAAGTAAAAATGCACTCACCTGGGCCATGCATGATATTAGCCTCACTAAGCTATTTTGATACCTTTTCCTTGTTTTCTTTTGATCTGGTACCCTTAGCTTCATCAATAGTTGTAAAGTGCCATTTGAACATACATAACAATATTCATGTTAGATTTTTAATCTAACATTGCTTAACTATACTATACTAGTATAATTATCCGAATATAAAATATTTCCAAATTTTTTTATTTTTTCCTTTATTGATGCCAAATTGTTCATTATGGTCCCTAGTGACCATTTTGCACATTTTACAATTTATTCCAGCTCGAATCACAAGTTATTCAATAATTCCATCATTTTCACTAACTTTTATTCAATACCCTTCATCCACTAACTTTTACCAAAGTGACACTTTAGTCACTAATTTTACACAAACTTGCAAACTTGTATCGAATAATTAATCCAACATTTATATAATTTTTCTCACATTTCCCCACTTTTAGACCAAAGCTGAATTGGTCCTTGAACTAATCAGGGCTGTTGAAATGGTCCCTTTCCATTTCCTTTCTTGTCAATTTAATCCCTTGGATTCTAATTTTTAATTCTAACTTTATACATCATATTCGAATCATAAAATCTTATAATTATAATTTCATGAAATTTTCCCATTATTCTTCCATGTAGCCGAATTGGTCACTTAGCTTCTCTAGACTCATTTTTTTATCCAAACAACATTCTAACATGCTTAAATTAATTTTTCCAACATATATTATTCATTTCCAAGAATTAGCAATTAAAACCCCAAAATCTTCCTACATGGCAAATTAGGTGTCTAAACTTTTCAAGGAGTTTATTTTGGTCCCAATCCATAATCAAGCTTCTAAATTCATAATATCTTCAAATCCATCACTAGGATAATTTTCACAATATTTCTCCAAATTTCCTCATGTATACCAAAATGGTCACTTAAAGGACTAGTTGAGGATTTTTCATTCTAACATCAAAATCAAGCTTCTAATATCACCAATCTTTCATTTTCATCATCAATTTCAAAACCCTAAACAAAATCCCAAATTCTAGGGTTAGCGTTTATGTCTTCAAACATGAAATTAATCTAAATCTAGGCTTGATTTCAACTCCACAACAATTGATTTACTTAAATTAAGCTTCAATCTCAACATAGAACATGAAACCCTATTTTCTCTCTCATCAATGACATGAACAAATCTTCAAATTACCATGCAAAATTACTATCAATAGAAAGGGCATTGAGCATATATCATTTTTTTCCAAAGAAACATACCTTGATTCTAACTTTGGAGCCTTCAAAATCCCTAGGAAAAATTTTGTATATTTTCCCTTCCTTTCATTGTTGGTTTCGAAATAGAGGAGAGAAGATGAACTAATTTTTGTTCATCTTTTTCTTATTTTATTCCACATGTATTTAATAAATTGATTTTTTTATTCAATTTAGTCCTTATTCCAAAATTAACCTCCAACTAAATCATAATTTACAAGTTGCCATTCTAGTTCAATTCCAACCAAATTCCATTCAATTCTAACCAAACTAGAGTAATTCTTTCACATGGGAATTACCATATTGCCCATGGTACTTTCAAAATATTTCAAAATTGCCATTGTGATCAAATTATCAAAACTATTTACTTAAATCACTAATTTTGCCATTTTGTAAAAATCCAACTATTATAGTTAGATCAAAATAAAATAATTAATAATTTATTCATAAAATAATATTTTATGAATTTTCTGTGACTTATGGAATAGCTTCTGAAATTTCGATTCGATATGATTTCCCGATATTCACTTACTACTTCTACTGCGATTTTCCCTTCATTGGGTTATCAAATAAATTCTAAAAATTTCTTATTTCCATATCTAAAAAAACTAATATTATCAATTAAATATTCCATATTTATGAAGTCAAACTTAAAATTTTGACTCGGTCCAAATATACCTATTATTACCCGAAATCTTTACCAGATACAATTTCTCTTAATATTTTTAATCGGCTATCCATATGAATAATATTAACTCGGATTGATTCCTTTTATCAGTCTAAAGTACTAATACGGGATCTTCCCAATAGGTCACCTATCATATGCCTTGAGCACGCTTAACTTTTAGTTCAACCAAAATTCGATATCTTATACTGCATTTTAATTCCTGGAGTCTATATCAGATTTTCTCCATGATTTGTTTAATCCATGTTTGGAGAATGGTTAAACAAAATTCGAAGTATATTGCCAGACATTTTAAAAACTAATGTTTGGGGGAAATGGTAAACATCAAAACTTTGGGAGAAAATGTCAAACCTTTTAAAACATGTTTGCCCCCAAGATATCAAGCACCACAACACATCTGCTTCAAATTGCCAGAGATCAACTCTAATGAAGCACATATTTAGAAGATCTTGACTATTGTAGAGATATACGCAAATGTATAGTTTCTTTTAGTCTATTAGGCTTTCAAGAGGCACAATCCCATACCTAATTTCTAACCCATTTAAGGTGGCTCTCTTAATCTCACTAACTCACCATGCCTCATTCTTCCCTCATTTGGGTGTCGATCAAGCACTTCGAAGTTTGACGTTCCTTGAAGCAAGGTTAACCCTTACAGGCGAAATCAAAACTGAAGACATTATCATTCAACTTGAATATCTATGGATGATCAGAATGGTCTTTGGAGGCTTTTAATGTAGGCCTTTGGTTCATGGTTTGACAAGGCTATAACTCTGTGCTCGTATGATATAGATATGCTCACATGGAGTATTCTTTTTTTTCATTTTTCGGATCACTCTAGACTGCTCGTTTTCGGGTTTTCACCCTAGATTTCATTTCCTCACTCTCTTTCTTTTGGTTCGCCTTGCATTCTGGATGTGTATTGATGCTTGTTTTTCGTAAAAAAATGATTGATCCTCCAAAGTTCCTTGAATGAAGGATTATGTACATTTTTGGGAGTTCTTGTGATTTGTATGCCCAGATGAAATGTTCCTCTTTCTTTCTATATTTTTTCTTTTTTTCTTTCTTTTCTCTTTTCTTTTTTTTGTTCTTTTATTTGGATCGCTTTAGACTGCCCACCTTTGGGTTTTCACCCTAGAGTTCACTTCCTTCTTCTGTATCTTCAGATCAGTGTATTTTTGTTGGATATTGTGCCAACATGCTCATGAAGCCTACTCTTTCCTCTTCATTTTCGGGATCGCTCTAAACTGCCCATTTTTGGTCATTTCCCTTTTCGAAATTGGCAATCTTTAGGCCAACTTTTCTTGACTTCAATTCAGGCTTCTATACAAATCTTCAAAATTGTGGATTCTTTATGTATCTCTTGCTCATTTCTTACAGTTGAAGTCTTGATCCTGTATTGTTTGATCTGTGTGTGAAGTATATATAGTATTTTCTTTTTATTCCTTTAGTCTTTTTTTTCTTTTTTCTCTCTTTCTTTTCTCTCTTCTTCGTCTTCTTTTTTTTCTCTTCTAAGGGAATTCAACTCATCACAGTCTTTTGTCTCGAGGATAATGATGGAGCATACAATAGAACCCCGAGTTACTGGACATAGTCATGATTTGAATATATCACTCATGTAGCTACTCCACTTTTGACTTAAAAGATGGATGGAGCATACAACCACCTTATGAGCTTTTTACTACAACAGAGTGCCCAGAAAATTCTACTCATTTCTCTCTTTTTAAACACTCTTATCTAGGAATACCTTTTAGTAAACCCAAGCAGTAGAATGTAATCTCTCTTTTTCTTTCTTTTCTTTTCTTTTCTTTTTTTGTCTTTTTCTTTCCTTTTTTTCTTTTTTTCTCTCTTTTTTAGACTGCCTATTTTGGGTTTTCAGCCTAAAGTCTCTTTCCTCTTATTCGAGTCTGTGGATGTATTCTCTAATCAAACTGTATCTATACCGGGCATTGTCGCTTGTTCTCGTTTGAACGTAATCAATTCTACGCAGCTCTTCTAAACTGGTGCCTATCAAACGGTAGAGCCTTCATGTATCTTTTTCTTACACTATTTAACTTAGTGTACGCGCTCTTGATTGCTTCGGCCTTCTGATTGCCATTTTTTATGTTTCTTGGTTTACTTTCTGAGCATAAACTTGTCTTCATCCATTTTCCTATGGTAGTTCTATGGCCTTCATATCTAATCTATCTGGTTTTATCTCTTTCTCTTAGTAAAGTTAAAGAATACCATTCGTCCTTCCATTCATAGATGTCCTGAGAAAGCCTTCAGGGGGTAAAGGTTTAGGGTCAACTCTCGATTCAAGGATCTTAAACGACAAGTGCCTGAGAAGGAAAATTCCTAAAATGGGGACTGCCCGTTGTCTAAACACTCGATTTGCTCATCTGTTGGCCTAAGTGGATTAACAGATACTCACATTTGCAATATCCTCACAACTTTCAATTTCTTCTAAATATAAGCAACTTAGAGTTGATTTCCGAATTTGAACCATAGGTATTCTTGCATTAGAGATTCAAGGACTTGGTATAGAAATAATATATACATATGTCCATTCAAAAAAATGTGTATATGTGTATGGAAAATCAAAAATTACCTCATAACAATGAATAAAATGTTTAAAGTATCAAAGAATGCAAAAATGCTTTCTAAATGGAAATGTGAACAAAATATATGTTTGAGAGTTTTTTTTCTTCTTTCTTCAAAACATTGAGATTTTCTTTGTGAACTGATAGGAAAACCATAGGGACCTTCGGACTACCTCCCGAGCACTAACTCATTCCGACCCTTTCGATGTAGTGTAGGCTTGACATTTCTCTTGTTTTGCCTGACTGGATCAATTCTTGCGTTAGGACTCCCTCGCCAACCAGCTTCTGGATTTCTCGGTGCCATGCTCCGATGCCCCCACATAAAACTCATATGCACTATTCAGGTCAAAGTTGTGGGAAAATATGTCAGGTGTAATATTCATCAGCCTAGGGGTGAGTTGCTAACCTTCGACCAAATGAGAAAATATGTCTAAAATGAGTACCCCAAATATTTTTAGACTTGCTCGATGAATTTCCCTCGGTGATTTAGAGGGATTATCAGACCTCATTCTCTTACCGTTATGACAATCTTGAACGTGGAACCCATTTATCTCTTTCTTTTCTTCTACTCCTACGTAGGTCTGGTCTTTAAACTTAGGTCCCAGAGTGCATGTTCGATTCTCTCTCCGACTGTCACGAAGTCCTTAAAGTTGGCCTTCATTTTCCCGGGCATCTTATCAAAGAAGAAATATGAAAGGTAGCATGAAACATGGAAGTCACTTTCCTCTTCGTCTACGGGAGGCTGCACCTGGGTTGCTAAACACAACCACCTCAAAGCACATTCCTTGAAGCCTTCATCAGGTTTCATCTTCGTACCCTGGAGATACTGACGACTTGGTGCTAGGCCCAAAGCATATTTATATTGGCCCAAAAAGGCATTGGCTAAGTCTCCCCACGACTAAACTTGGTTTCTACTCAAACAGTTATACCATATGTCGGTGGGTCTTGCTAGACTGTCATGGAAGCAGTGGAATAGTAATTTTTCATTCTCAATGCATCCCTCCATTGTTTTGCAGAACATGGTCAGGTGAATCTTGGGGCATCTTGTTCCGTCATCATGCGCAAATTTGGGAATCTTTGAAATTCAGAGGAATGACCAAATCATGGTTCAAATAGAGTTTTCTTACATCGAAGGCATCAAACTTCTTCTATTTTTTTCTCAAGCCCATATTCTAACTGCTCGAATCTTGATTTTTGAGTGTGTTCAATTCTTTTATTCACGATAAAACTCTAATTGGTCTTTGGATTACTCCCCAAAAATTTTATGCAAGGTAATGATAATGTTATGTAAAATATGCCATGACTGTACAATGTGGTGCAATGCATTGCATGAATGCAAATGAGGTGTTGATTCTAGAACAGTCCTTAAAAGACTTTCGTTCAATAGAAAAATGCCCGGATGCAAGAAACTAATAATGAATTACAGGTAATAGTTAGCTTCCTTCTGGAGATCTTGACTTCGGGAAGTAAAGCTCGTGCTCCACGTCTCGACATCATCTTCAGGATGATGGGTGACCTCGTCTTCTCCTCTTATGCTTCTACATAGACTTCTGACGTTATGATCTTCATGCTTTGGCTTCTAAAAAACATTGAAAAGTGTAGGCATAATGCAGACAAGAGTTTCTTCTTCGGTTGATCTGGGTGCGAACAAACCGATCTTCGAATAATGCATCTAAATAGGGTTGGATCCTAGCGGTCCAAAGGGGGTCTACTTAAAGTCTTTAAAACTTTTGGGTTTACATTAAAATTCTCAAAGATCATTTGGAACTCGATAGAGTTTCCCTTTCTTCCCCGAATCCTAGACTACCTGAGCCCAAATCTACCATTTTCAACTCCGGCAACCCCTAAACAACTCCGACCAAACTAACTTCCGATCTCATTTTTATTTATTTTTATATATTACTGTTTTTGTCTAAACTGACATGTTTTTGTATTTCTTACATGAATGAAGAAGAGGAGGAAAATATACCTTCACTATGGTGGCCAGGTAATTCTGAAGTCCTTTCGGATGACGATGTGGCTTTACCGGGGCAGACGAACTTTTCGACGACCGTTCGTGTTCTAGACGGTTCAGCTTCTAAGGGTAAAATTCCTTACCTTTTATTTATTTATTTATTATTATTAATGATTATTATTAATGCTATCATTATTCCTGACAAAATTTCTCTCTCCCTATTTATAGGGGGTCAGAGGATGGCATCGGCATTGAGTGGGAAGGGGAGCACAATTCGTGTGCCTTGGTTCAGACTAATGAACAGATGCCACGTGGCATTTTGGCGAGCCAGACAAACACATTTGTGTTTGTTTGGGCTGTTATCTGATAAAGCTTGTACTTGGGTGGGAATTTAATTGTAAATTGGGCCATTTGTATTTGTTAGATATCAAAATAAGCGGGAAAAACTGAATGTGATGGGAATATGGGCTTTAATTGGCCTTTGGAATTTTGAGTGTAATTGGACACTGTAAATGGTTTATGGATTAATATTTATTTGGGCTATTGAATTTATTTAAACTTATTTATTTATTCATTATTTATTATTTATTATTAAGCTTGGTCAAAATTTGAGTATTACATAAGGTGACAGTAAAGAATAAGTATCCTCTTCCGAAGATTGATGACCTTTTTGATCAGTTAAAAGGCACAAAAGTATTTTCTAAGATTGATCTCGATCGGGGTATCATTAGTTAAAGATCAAGAAAGAAGATATTCCGAAGACAACTTTCTAAACTCGATATGGACACTATAAGTTTGTAGTGATGCCATTTGGATTAACAAATGCTCCTGCGACATTCATAGATCTGATGAACCGAGTTTTTCAACCTTACTTGGATCAATTTTTGGTGGTATTCGTCGATGATATTTTAGTTTATTCAAAGACAAAGGAAGAACATGATGCCCACCTTCGCATTATTTTTCAGACCCTACAAGAAAAGAAGTTGTATGATAAGCTGCCAAAATGTGAATTTTGGTTGCCAGAAGTTGCTTTTTCTTGGACATGTGGTTTCGGCAAAGGGGATAAGAGTAGATCCCAAGAAAGTGCAGGCTATAGTTGAATGAAAAACTCTGAAGAATGTTTTTGAGGTTCGAAGTTTCTTGGGACTTGCTGGTTATTATCAAAGGTTTATAAAAAAATTCTCGATAATTGCCTCCTAGTGACCAAGATATTGAGGAAGGATGTACCATTTATTTGGACGGATAAGTGCCAAGAAAGTTTTGAGACATTAAAAATGATCTTAGCAGAAGCCCTGGTGCTAGTACAACTAGAATCGGGCAGAGATTATGTGGTTTATAGCGATGCTTCTCATAATGGTTTAGGATGCGTACTTATGCAAGAAGGAAAAGTGGTGGCCTATGCTTCAAGGAAACTTAAGACACATGAGAGGAATTATCCTACTCATGATTTAGAGTTTGTAGCAGTTGTATTTGCTTAAAAGATATGACGCCATTATCTACATGGTGAGCGATGATACATTTACACAGATCATAAAAGTTTAAAGTATCTGCTAACTCAAAAGGAGTTGATCATGAGGCAAAGAAGGTGGATCGAACTTCTTAAGGATTATGATGTTGTGATTGACTACTAACTTGAAGAAAAGGCCAATATAATAACCAATGCTCTTAGTTGGTAGATATTCTTTACTTTAAGAGCAATGAATGTGCATCTGTATTGGAAAAAAATTGGCATGTTAATTATAGAACTCTAGTTTAGACCTTTTCAATTGGGTCAGATTAAAGCTTTTCAGTTGAAAGATGAAATTTCTTATAGTAACATCTATCAATCGAGTATAAAGATGGCTTTATCAAAAGTGTAGTATGAAAGAAGATTGTGATAAAAAATTACAAATAGTGCTACAAGCCTTGTGGGAAAGGTAGTTGTATGCAAAGTTACTCAAATTTGACTTTATCAGAAAGTATTGATCAGATCCTTTACATGTCATTACCTCAGAGGAAATAGTTTTTAATAATAAATCTACATATGGCATTATTTTATCTATTCGACATACTTTAATGTTTTCTAAATACTATGCCAAGCGAGAGCTGGCACTGTTGGGCCTATTTCTCCTCAATATCTTAATAGACTTGGCAATGATTAAGTTGTTGAATACTGAGGAGAGAAGCTTCGAGAGAAGTCGTTCAAGTAGATAAACTTACTTCGGGAGTGAAATCTGCCCCTTAGGAGTATAGATTGGATCTTAATCAAATTGGTTTATTTAAAAGCATGAACTATAGAGATATATGGGTTTTTACATGATCAATTTAGGGCAATGACCATCAAGAGAGGCTTTGTTAATTTTGAATCTGCTCGACAAATAATGCCAAGATAGGTTGTTATTAAAGGCTGCCACGTCATGAATAGCGTGAAAACCAAGCATTCCCTACCAATGCTCATCATTCATTAAAGCACCTTCCTTGCCAACATCTTTACTTTACTTTTATATCTTTTCTATTCAATTATTTCCAAAACTAACTTCAACACAAAACAACTTTTTTTCAAGGCAAGTAACAATCAAAGACAATTGAATTCCAAGTAAATCTCTGTGGGATCGATACTCAGCTTAACTGTTGTATTACTTGCGGACCGTGTATACTTGCACGCAAAAGACTCATCTTGGCAGTTTTTATAGTTTCCCAATACACATCTTCTGCCCTTTTTGCTAGCATTCACATAGAGAGTCTACAACAGCTTTGCATATAATTTCTTTTCTCGGAGGATCTGAAGAACTACTCGAAGATGAGTATCATGATCCTCTTTGGTTTTTGAATAAACCAATATATCATCTATGAATACTACCACAAATTGATCCAAATATGGCTGAAATATCCGATTCATCAGATCCATAAAAGCTGCTGGTGCTTTTGTAAGTCCAAAAGGCATTACCACAAACTCATAATGCACTTATCTAGTTCTGAAAGCTATCTTTGGTATATCTGCTTCTTTGATCTTCAATTGATGATACCCCGATCGAAGGTCAATTTTAGAAAACATTGTTGCTCCTTTAAGTTGATCAAAGAGGTCATCAATCCTTGGTAATGGATATTTGTTCTTCACCGTCACTTTATTAATTTTACGATAATCCACACACAACCTCATTGATCCATCTTTCTTTTTCACAAATAGAACTAGAGCTCTCCACGGTGATATACTAGGTCGTATAAAACCTCGATCTAATAGTTCTTGTAATTGAGCCTTAAGCTCTCTAAGTTCTGTATGAGCCATTCTGTAAGGCGCCATTAATATTGGTGCTATTCCATGAAGCACATCAATACCAAATTCCACTTCTCGATCCAGATGTAATCCTGATAATTCATCTGGAAAAAACATCTGGAAATTCCTGCACCGTAGGTATCTTTTCAAGATCTGTCTTTGTTTCCAGAGTATTTATCACATGAGCTAAATATGCTTCATACTCATGTGATAATAACTTTCCAGCAGTTACTGCTGCAATCTTATTACTTAAATAATTCTGCCTTTCTCCCACAAATATTGTTTCCGAACCATCTGGTTCTTTTAAGACAACCCTTTTTCATCGGCAATAAACTGTAGCATCATATGTCGATAGCCAATCCATTCCAAGAATAACTTCAAACTCTTGGAAATGTAATTCCATAAGATTGGCTGGAAATTCTCTTCCTTGGACCTTTATAGGACACTTTTTACATATTCAAACTACTTTGGCACTTTGTCCTAAGGGATTAATAGCAACTACCTCACTCGAAATTGGTTCTACTAGAATATTTCTTTCGAGTACCACTTTAGAACTAATATACGAATGGGCAGAGCCTGATCAATTAATGCAAAAATAGGTCTGCCAGAGAGTTCGATCTTACCAGCTAAGATCTCTTAATCATCTCGATCATTAGCAGTCTTGATATTATATACTTGAGCAATAGCCTTGTCTTCTTAATTAGATATGGTCGTCGATACTCCTGGTTTTCCACCTTTGTTTCCTCTGCTTTTTTGAGGTGATGCAACTGACCAATCAGAGTGAAGCTTTGGACAATTATTTTTGAAATGACCAGCTTATCCACAACGATAGCATTCTCCACCAGCGAACCAGCATTGACCATAATGTCCCTTTCCACAATGTTTACATTCCAGAACAGGACAAAATTTGGAGCCCCGAGTACTCGCAGTAACAGTTTGAGCCTGCTTTGACTTCCCTCCAATATATCCCTTTTTAGCTGAAGAAGCTAATGTCGCTAGATTTTGCTATGGAAAACCTTTACTGTGTTTAAATGACAAAGCAACAAAAGAGATTTTAGGTCTTTTTCCTGTATGGGCATGTTTTCCCGCTTTTTCCTCAAGATCCATTTTTTTCCATAGCTTTTGCTTGATTCATTGCTTCTTGAAAAGTGGTGAAATTACGAGAAACCAATACCCTTTTATATTGAGAATCCAACCCAGCTATGAATTTATCAATTTTAGACTTTTCGGTTGGAAGAAACTCTACCGCAAATCGGCTCAGTCTATTGAACTCACATTCGTACTCATAGATTGTCCTGCCCGATTGTTTCAGATCCATGAACTAATGCCTCATTTCTTCAATGAACAGGTCCCCAATATAGTTTTCTTTGAATTCTTTCAGAAATAATTCCCATGTAATATGTTGTGGAGGAACTTGTGCAGTGACTACATTCCACAACAAGCTCGCTTGTGCCATCAGAAGGGATACTTCTATTTCTAACTTTCCTTGATCATCGCAAGGAATCCTACTCAACATGATCTTAATATCGTTTAACTAGTAATCAGGGGCCATAGGATCGACATCAGTATCACCTCAAAATTCTGGTGCTTTCATTTTCCTTAATTCCTTTAGAACTGATACTAGTGCTCGCCGATTTACAATAGCATCCAATACCTGAAGAAATAAACCTTGATCTCGTACAATCATATTTTGTTGTTCCTAAGCTAATGGCTCTACATTCTGCTGATCCTGAGGTAGATTTTGATTCACCTCATTAATTCCACTCTGAGTAGGCATATCACGCTCGATTGCCTGACGAGATTCCCGATGATCTGACATCTGTTAATGTCACAATCATCCATTATAAGTAAGGAGTAACAATACTAATTACTAGGCATCCAAATATATTCATACAAATATTAGTAATTTTCACATCCTAGTGGCATGTATATAATTTCGACTATTAACAAACCTAATCCGTATCTAGAACCGGCTAAACATGTAGCTCTTATACCAATAAATGTAACACCCTTACTAGCATTTAATAACTAATAATAATTAGAGTGTCACATGATAATTTCTCAACATTTTAAACTAGTAATGTAATTTAAAATTGATAATCTTATAATTTCCATTTAATCGTGTAAATTTTTGTTTCAATTTTTAACTCACCAATTAACTCCATATTCAGGCAGCAATTAGCAGTTTATATATACAATCTATAAAAAAAACATAATTGCCTAAAACTGCCTAAAATAAAAATCTACCCGATTACTCTATTTACCATTTTTTATCATTACCCCATTTTAAAATTAATATAATTACTCATCATTTACTATAAACATTAACTAGTTTATATGTTATTACAAACCATATATAAACTAGTATATAACCGATTAATTTTAACATATACATGCCATCTAGAAACATCAAAACACATCAAAAGATGTTATTATTGATATCATGATTATATTCTGGATAAGTAAGATGCCTGCTCCTTACTCCGAACTCTACTTTTTACCTACGCTTGAGAACCATCACACGCTAAGTATATACTTAGTGAGGCAATAATAATATCCAGTGCAATATAACATAACTATAATTAATAACATGTAACAATATTCATGCATTATGAATCACTAGATATGAATTACCATAATGTTAATCATATAGTAACATAATATAACCGGATATAATTTCATACCAATATACTTGCCATAACTTTAAGAGTTTATAAACACTTTCACCTGTTTATCAATTATTTATCAATATCATATCCCAAATATAACCTATGAGGACCCTGGGTACTTGAGTCAAAGATGCACCGAAGCGCTAATACACATATGGTCGTGCCCACCATAATACACATAAGGTCGTGCCCACCATATTGACTAAGTGTCCTTTGTATACTCTATAGTGCTAAACCAGATATGCAGCGTGCTGCTAGACTCTATGGCATGCCCACTATACCCTAACCCTCATTGACATATTTGAGCATATTTTCCATATTTATTCCATCCATGGTAACGTATATCAATATAATTTAACATTGGACAGTTCATACCCGAAATAACATTCATAGTATAACATCATATATAACTAGTGATCCATACATTAATATTCAATTTTTGACATATTTAAAATATGTCAGTCATATGATCAATGACATAAATATTATGCCAATATATATACTAGGTAGACTTATCGCAAGTCTTCCCAATGATGTATAAAACATCCATGTATCATGTTATGTATCCATTACTCTCACATGATGCCTCACTAGTAAATCTTACTATTGCTTTTAGCTTTACTCTTGAACTTTTTCCTTATCTTTAAACTTGCTCGTAATATGATCTTGATCAATGTCACGATCTATAAAATCATCATTTACCAAACACATACATTTCAAAGCGTTGTTAGTATCATTCTAACATAGGCACATATTAGGAATAAAATTCCTAAAAATCCTTTATTATTCATATCCATCACAAATTCACAAGACATTCTCAAATCTTATAAAATAATCATAAAATGAATTCTTTTAGAATTCATCTTAATATTTCCAAATTATTCAAAATGGTCCCTTGCCATTAAGCTTCAAATTCAAACACTTAACAATATATTTAAGCATTCCAAAATACATTCAAGCTTAGCACCTTGACTTCTAGTCAATTACCATTTCAAACTTATATGTCCCTTAATATGCTATTTGGTCCTCAACACTTTATAAACTTCTAAATTGGTCCAAATAACATTCTAAACCTTGTAGAATTATTCCTACACCATTTCTAGCCTTAAGGAAATTTTTCATAAATTTTCCCTAATTTATCCCTAAAGGCCAATTATGAAGAGTCCTTTTATCCAAATTTTCCAACTTGATTCAAGCATGAATACAACTTCTAAACATCATTTTCAAGCTTCTACAATCATTTCCATATCAAAATCAATCCAAACTCAACTTCATATCAAAACCCTAACTTAAACCAAATTAAGATTTAGCTATCTTCATGTGTTTTCAATCGTCATACAAGCTTGAACATGATTCTACAACATCAAATTCCACAAAATCAAACATCCCCTTCATCCATCCTATTCTCAAATTTCAACTTAGAAACATGGAAAACATTCAAAACTTATGCCAAATGATAGAGAATTTCATGTATATCAAATTCATGTTTCATGCTTTCATCCAAAATCCAACTAAATAAGCATGAAAAATTAAAAGAAATTTTTTCTCTCTTACCTTAGAGGGTTTCGAACAAAAGGGGAAGAGTATAGAAAAATATTGAATTTTAATTTGTTTCAAATTTAGCCATTTGCCATCTATTTTAAAAATCCAAATAAAAAATCTCTTTTATGATAAAAATGACCAATTTGCCCTTTTAATCCAACATTCCATATATTTCCACATGTCAATATACTCATCCAAGGGTCAAAAATAAACCAAGGAGTTAGTGATTACCAACTTTACCCTTGAAATTTTCCAAAATTACGATCTTGTCATTTTTCATCCAATGGCTCATATTTAACATGGAAAACTTACTTTAATCCAATGGTCCATGTTAAATCCTACCATTTTAAAACATGGAAATGACATTTTCAACCTTGCCTTATCATCCTTTAAAATATCTTGAAAATCTAATTCGATCTGATCATCCGAATATTTTTATAAACTTTATCGCTTTATAGCCAATAATATAAACTCCATACGAAAAATTTGGGTAACACAAAAACATCATTCTTGGGGTAAACTATTCATTTACGGGACTCAAATACATAACTTTTGAAAATTATAAATTAGTCCTTAAACTTTTTCTAAGTTTATACTTTAGCCACTAAACTTTCAAAATTTTCATTTTGATCACTACCCAAAAATTTGAGGTATTACACCACAACTTCATAATCATCAACTAAACTTAAAGAAATCCTTTTGGATTTGCAATCCATAACCGCTTTGTGCTCACTCAACCAATCCATACCCAATATAATGTCAAAACCATAGAATGGCAATTCCATCAGATCCGCTGCAAACTCATGACCTTGCACTACCAAAGGACATCTCCTAAACAACTTCCTAACCGTAACCATCTCGCCAAAGGAACTAGTTACTAACATTCCGTCAGCCTCTGAGAAATTATCCGTAAGTGTGGACATATGCATGCATGATTCCTTATATGTCATCCTAGATGTCTATGCATATAGATGCAAAACCTCTAATGTCATGCCCAAAGATGTATGCATGTACTGATATATTCAAATATATAATATAAGTGTTTTTGCACTGTGCGTGTTCAACATGCACAATTATTTATAATATTGCTGACACTAATAGTCCCTCCAACACGTCGAAAACACTCTAGCAACCCTCAATTGTTGATCAAAACTCTTTCTTGGTACCATAGTACACGAGAACACCACCACTTTCGCTACTACCCACAACCAGGTATTTAGAGAATACCCAACACGTCATCATCTCGAATGTCACTAGCATATTCGACGCTTCCAAAAATAGCCATATCGGCCCAACGGTCTAAAACCCAACTAGCGCTAACCATGCTAGAGCCTCAGGAAATGACTCTCAGGTGAACTAACTTCACCTCATGCTCGGCCACTGATATGCCACCCTGCGGTAACGATATAAAATCGTGCTTCCTCGCATCCAGATATTGAGGATCAAGATACTTCCTCTTGAAAGCTCTCCTAAAGAACTCCCAAGTCACATCTGCCTCTAGGACTCCTCCAACCGTGGTCATCCACCAATGATAAGCATCACCTTGCAACAAGGACACGGTGCAACCCAACTTGCGCACATTGTTGCAATCCATCCGAGTCAGAATACGAATCGTGCTCTCTAGCCATTACTCGGTTGCTTCAGGGCTCAAACCCCTGAACTCTACACCTCCCAAACTATGAGGATGCTCCAAAGGTAAACCTTGATTAACCACCACGGCAAGTGCCAGTGCTTGCGCTTGCACTCCAGCAATCACTGCCTGAAAAGCTCATGTCATCGCTTAGATCAACGGAGTCAAATCCCCAAAAAAATGGCCCTTGCAAAGCCTGAGGTACACCACCTGCCCCAGCGTCAACAAGAGGACCTAACAAAGTAGGAAGAGGTAAGGTATTACGAGGATTCCCTCTATCATAATTATTATGTCCAGACCCGGCATTACCAGCCATCGAACGAGACTTGCGTCAAGATATGCTAACAAAAGCATCAAAACACATTAAATTCAGGCTAGCATTAGGCAAAGGATCCAAGACAACCTTATAAAACATTTTCAAACTCAGTAATAGGAAATGTGTTCCCAATTCATACCCCAGCATGATATAAAACTGTAACACCCTTACCAGTATTTAATTCTTAATACTAGTAAGAAATGTCACCTAATATTTAACCGTATTTTATACTACTCAATTTAATCAAAAACAACAATTTTCAAAAATTTCAGTTTATCGCGTAAAACCAATTACTAATTTTTAACCCGTCAAATAGCTTCCATTTTCAGGCAGTAACTTGATTAATCTAAAAATCAAATTTATAACTTTACCCGATTTCCATTACTAGTAATTTCTTTAAACTAATATAATCCACATTATAAAGTAACCACTTCTCTAGATATTAATATTACAAATCATATCTAGACTAGTTAAAGCGAGCTACTAATATTTTATACATGCCAACTATAGATAATCAAAATACATCAAAGATGTAAATTATCGATACTACTATTATCTCTCTAAATGATGATGCCGATACTCCTTACTCTTGTCCGGGATTACCACCTACTCGTGAAAACCATCACACGTTAAGTATATACTTAGTGAGGCATTATAATTTGATCATTATTTATTGATTTTCTTTATGTTAATTAAATATTAACATAATATAATCTGAATTCATAAAACCTATTGATATCCTTGCCATTATCCGAGAGTTTACCTACTCTCTAAATTATTGCCATTTATTACCATTATCCGAGAGTTCACCTACTCTCTAATTTATTAACCATTTATTATCAAATAAATTATTGCCCAACATAGTTTGAGGACTTGAGTACACGAGTCAAAACTGCACCGAAGTGCTAATACACTGCAACTAAGTGTTAAGAGACCGCACATAAGTGCTAAGGAACCCACCTAAGTGTTAATAAACCGCACCAAAGTGCTAAACCGCTGGACTCTATGGCATGCCAACTATACTCTATACCTCAGTAACTTACTCGGGCATACTTTCCAATTCCATATTCGATTCATCCATGGCAATATAGTTAAATACTGGCAGTTCATACCCTAAATATAACATGAACATATTAAAATTAAATTACCTATGATAAAAACATGTAATTCTTCTACCTTTGACAATTTTCTACTATGTCAAATATCAAGATTAATATACTCATCGAGCATGTAATTATAACAGACTTATCACAAGTATTTCAAATTGAACATAATATTTTTCTATGCATATAATGCACTCACCTTGACACTTTATACTTTGTCAATATCCAACTAGCCTCACTAAGTTCAACTTTGGTCCCGTTCCTTTCCTCGACTGCTAATTCGATCTCGATTTTGTTCACAGTCTATAAGTGCATTAAAAATACCATAAGTACATTCCAAATTATATGTTAGTATCTTACTAACAGATAAACAATATAGGAAAAATTTCCTATAAACATCCTAATATTTTCCAAATATTAGTTTCATGACATAAGTCATTTCATCCTCAATACCTTGTATTTCTTCCAACATTTACTCAAAGAATGATTTATAACTCATTCTAACATTTATTTCAGCATAATGCTTCCATGACAATAAATTTTCACTTTAGTCCTTAAATTCTTCCAAATTGCCTAATTGGTCCCCAATCTTTTCAAAATTTTCGAATTGGTTCTTATGGTTTTACAAACTTCCAAAATGGTCTAAATGACATTTTAAAGCTTGTAAAATCATTTCAACATTTCCAAATTTATGGAAATTTTTCCATAATTTCCCTTAATTCTTTCAATTTGCCAAATTCACCCCCATAACTTTTCAAGTTTCCACTTTGTTCCAATTAACACTTAAACATCATTTCCAAGCTTTCACAATCATTCTCAAATCAAAGTCAATCCAAATTCAATTGTTATACTAAAACCCTAACTTTAAGCAAATTAGGATTTAGTTACTTCCAAGAAGTTTCAATCATCCTACAAGCTTGGATATAATTCTACAACAACAACTACATCAATATCTCATCTTAAAACATCATATATAAACATCCCCTTCATCCATCAAATTCACAAAACTAGAGTTTCAAGCAAGGAAAGCATGAACAAATGGTACCAAAAGATGGAGAATTTCATGGAGATTAATTTTTTATTTCATGCTTTCATCAAAAATCCAAGTATATAAGCTTGAAAATCAAAAATAAAAATTTTCTTCTTACCTAGAGGGGTGTTCGAACTTGAAGAAAGATGATGAGGAAGTCTTGAAATTTCTATTAATTTAATTTTAGCCACTTGTCCTTAATATAACTAAAATGAATTTAAAATTCACTTTAATATCAAATGTCCTTTTTACCCTTGAAATCCAATGCTCCATACCATGACACATGTCTACCTGCCAAACCAAGGGCCCAAAACAATCCAAGGAGTTAGTGATTACCAACTTTGCCCTTGCCATCTTTAAAAATTACCATCTTGCCATTTTTCATCCAATGCCTAAGATTACACATGGAAAAGTAATCTTTAATCCAATGATCCATATTAATTTCCATTAAATTAAGACATGAAAATGAACATTTTCCCTTGCCTTATTTTAATAAAATATCTCCTAAAATATCTCATAAAATATTTTTCATTTATTCGATTAAATTTGATTATCTAGATTTTTCCCAAACTTTAAAGCTTTATAGCTCTTAATACAAACTCTGTATCAAAAATCCAGGTAACATGAAAATGCCACTCTTGGGGTGAACTATTCTTTTACAGGACTAAATTACATAACTTTTGAAAATTACAACTTAGTCCCTGAACTTTTCAAATTTTACATTTTGGTCACTAACCAAAATTTTGAGGTATTACAAAAGCAATCACCGTACACATATACAATCACCGTGCATAATAGACAACATCGATCAATCAATCAATAGCATCCCAATATTTCGTAACCTGGCTCTAATACCTCCAAATGTAACCCTCTCGACCAGACCTAGACGCCCGACCGAACGAAGCGAGCTACATTAGATTTGACGAAGCAAACCGGAGAAAGATTAAGAAAACAAGTCCATTTTTTTCTTTTATCTTGTCTAGATGCATATTATTAATCCCAAGTGATCATGCTTGTAGCGGATGAAGTTACAAAGAAAACAGACATTAGAAAGGCAATCAATTGCATACAATACATTTTAGGGACTCAAAAGTAAAATTGGTAAGTTAAAGGACCATTATTGAAATTAGGGTTACCATTCCTCAATTAGTCAGATTACATGCTTGCATGTCAATTCACAGCTTAATCTGACCATTCAAACTCAAGCAATTGCATTCACAGCAATTAGGGACCAAAATGAATAATTCAGAAACCTTGCAAACATCCAAATAACTGAATTTACTGCAGCTCGTATATAACCCCCTCGACTCGGCCTAGTTGCAAGACTGAACCGAGCGAGCTACATTAGGTTTACCAAAGTAAACCGTAAAGAAAAAACACGAATCGCGCCCATTTTTTTTCTTTTTATCTTATCTAGTTGCAAATTAAAACCCTACATGTTCATACTACTTACAGGTGAGAACTCATCAAAATCGGGCATCAAATTGATATCCAATTGGACACGAACACAAATTAGGGACTAAATTATAATTTTAGCAAAATACAGGGACTTTCCCACTTTTAAGTTACCAACCTTTAATTAAATATATTTCATGCTTACATGTAAAAAATCAGCTCAAAGCGATAATCCATACACATCTAATTGTAACCACAATCTTCAGGAACTAAAAACGCAAGAAAGCAGAACTACCCATACATGACATTAATTGAAATAACGACCACCCGTATCGATACTCCACTAGCCGTATCGATACGGATCGATACGGCCTAACAACCCTATTTCAATACGTTGCAAGTTGTACCGGTACGCCACATCGGATTAAATCATAATATAAAATTTATCAAAGGTCGTACCAACATGGGTAATAGGTGTTTCGGTACACGAGACATTTTCCAGTAGCGTAAAACCATACTGATACCCCTGAACCCATACCGATACGCTTAAGCTTTTCTTGCCTAACCGTACCAATACTTGAACACTCGTACCGATCCCAGATACCTAAATTTGCCTAGCCGTACCGATACAGTACCTCGCGTATCGGTGCGCCTTGGCCTGTAATATCATTTTTAGCTGGTTTATCATACATTCAACCATTCCAAAACATTCTAGCATGCTCCTAACATACAACCAACATAATATAGGATCTAACCACAACACATCACATGTTCAACATCATTTCATGGCATTTTGCATCATAGGTAAATCTATAGGCATGAACCCTATGAAACCATTCAAGCGACATATGAAACTTCAAACCGTCATTAAAAACACACCATAAAGGCCAATTACAACTCAAGGGTAACAAAACAAACTTGCTCAAGCAGGGATTTCAAGAAAACATCTCCCAAATAACAACAAAAATCCCCATTGCCCTAATTACTTATAGTCTAGTTCAAACATACTATGGTTACCAGGTTTTGTATCGATCCTTTGCTTCCCGCTGCCTTCCAAGCTTTTAATTCTCTACATTGATGGACAAAGAGAGCGTAAGCACACTAGGCTTAGTAAGGAATGCTCAAAAACAAAACACCATTAGTGCACTTAAAACCATTTCTTAACACACTTTGAAATCTCATTTCAATCATTCTTTAAACATCATTTAAACACTACCATTGAAACATCATGCTTTGAAAACCATGCACTTTTCATCTTTAAAAAACGGAAAATTAAACCATATGCAATATGAATCATTTACAACAGCAAATTCCACTGCTAGACCTCAATTTAAGCCTTCCTATGCATAACAACTATATGCAAAGCTTATAGAGTAAACGTACAACATGTATCATTAACCAACAGAAAGTTCCATTGCTAAACCTCAATTTAAGCCTTCCCATGTATAACAACCATATGCAAAGCTTAAAGAGTAAACATGTATAAATCACATTATACAACATAAACTTTCCAATGATACATCAACAATTATATTGGCTTACAAGTGGTCATTAAACAAGTCCATTAACAAAAGAGTTCATCGGATACACGAATTCAAAATGTGTTCAACCAACACTTCATGTCATCTCAACCGGAATAGAGGTACAATACCAATTGCATTACATTACCAACCGGGTACACCTTTCAACCCATGAGGATACCAATCTCAATCATCGATTAGACGCTTAATCCACCAACGAGAGTCTATGATACCGTTTAACCCCTTTACCGTTAGGGTATTCGGATAGAGTTTTCGGTACACAGATCTGAACCCCTCAACATCCAAGGTGACTTATTATAGTGCACTCAATCCTATGGCCGGCCAACTATATCCGAAAACAATTTTAAAACCGCATCACTTGCCAATATAATTAACCATTCAACATTTACCTCACTTTTTTTAACAAGCATTAACCAAACCATTAGTCCAAAGCAACAACCATGCTTTAAACCACAAGTATAAACCATATACTTACAAGGATCCCTTACCATGTGCATCCTTCAGCATTTAATGCTCAAATACAATATATCAAATACTTTAAAACATGCTTAAACAGTAAGAAACATGTAAATCAAGACAAGTGCCTACAAGCATTTAACACTAGCACGACCGAGAGAGAAAATCCACTTTTATTTACTTCTGAGTTTAAACCAGCGTATCAAACTATGTTTAAACTCCCATAAACCACCTTTAAAACATTTCAATGCTGGAATCCACATTCTCACTCACCAATATGCGAAACCTTGATTCGCCGACGCGAAAACATGCATTCGAAGCCTCCAAATCTCCACCGATCACTTTCAGATCTAACTCCCCTATTTAAACCACATAAAAACAGAGGATTAATGAATCTCCATGCATTTACAACACTGCAACAACAGATCCTCACGGACTGTTACATTCACCTCACAATTACCCAACCACAACAACCGAAAAACATCGTATAATCCCTTACAAACACAACCCAGCCACAACCTATCAATCTAACATCACATTAATCATCAATTAACACCTTAAAACAGAACCAAAGAAACCTTACACATCCAGCAAACACACAACCACCATAACACCCCAAAAACACAAATCTAGCAACCTAAACAATTAGAGATTCAAGAGTTTCGGGATTCCATTGATAAAATTGACTTAACAACATCATTACGCATCCAAAATATGTTCAAAAACAAATCGTAACACTAGAAATCATATTCAATTTGAATCTTTCATCTTTTCATCAAATTTACCCAATTAAATCTATATAAAAATACAAAATCAGATTATAAACAATAAATCAAGGATCAAACATTTAGGAATATCAATAAAGAACCATTTAACAGAGGAGATCACAGACCTTACCAATGTTTTGTGATTTCTCCCTCAATTGGCTTGTTTAAAGCTAAGAAAACATAAGATTTCAATGCGATTTTGTAAAACAAAGTTAAAGAATCAAGTTAGAATCAATAATATGAGTGAAAAGAATCTCTTGCCTCTAGATTTTGATGAAATTCTGGGTGTTTGGCATAAAAGAAGTTGAGAGAAAAGATTTAGGAAAAAGTTGCATAAATTTTCTTTAAAAGCAAATAACTAACTTAGATATTTTAATCCCTCTTAAACAACCTTTAAAACACATGTTTAAAATGATTTAATTGAAAGGAGAAAGCACCAGCAAAAACTTGGTAATTTAGCTCCTTAAGGATTCTAAGAATTTGACCTTTTTCATTTTAGTCACTTTAAAACAGTTTTCAAAAATTGCAATTTGGTCACTAACCAAAATTTCACATTTCCAAATTCAATTTTCCAAAATTGATTCCACCAAAAATAAATATATATTAAAAGATGATTTTTAACTATTTTCAACATTTTTATTTTACCGAAAAATATATGGTCCATAATTCGACTCGAATCTCTAACTCGATTCACTAGACCGTCAAACAAACCTCAAAACCGCTAGGCCCAAAATCGGGGTGTTACAACTCTCTCCCACTTAAGAAATTTCTTCCTCGAAATTTTCTCGGAGGTAACCTAAAGCAAAAACCGCTCCAACCCTCTGACTTACATTCACACGTGGCTTCTTAACACAGCGGTGTCTCCGCAACACCTTAACAAGGCCCACCATCATACCACGTAGAACCCGACTGCTGGCAAGAAGGATCTCCACTAGATCATTTACACAAGATAACTCATACCTCAACACAATGCCTTCCACTAGCACAACATGCGAGTAATCCAACCGACACCTCCGCAACTTCGTTACATGAAACACATCATGGAACCCTTCCAAAATAGGAGATAACCCCAGCAATAAGCAACAAAACCCATACGCTTAACAAACTCGTATAGTCCACAAAACCTTTGCTAAGCTTTCTTTTCTTTTTCTGCCCAAAACGCATCACCTTCTTCCAAGGCGACAACAACATGATCACCTGATCATCAACAACACACTCTAAAACACTACGCCTCATATTCCCATAGGATTTCTGACAATCCGAAGCCGCTCTCAAGCGCTCACAAACTGACTTGACCTTTTCACTAGTGCCTTTCCACAAATCATACATGGGGAACATACTTTTCCCTAATTTTAGCCCAACACACGGGCGCACGACACCTCCTACCACACAACGCATCGTACGATGCCATCTGCAAACTTGCCTCATATCTGCCATTAAAGCAAACTCTACCAAAGGCATTTGCTTTTCACACTTTCCCTGGAACTCAATGATACACAACCTAACTTATCTTTCAAACCTGAATTACATGCTCTAACCCGCCATCCAACTGGGAAAGATATGAAGTACATGCACACAAGCTCACGCAACACCCCTAGAGCCTTGCCGCAACTCATGAATCTTCATCTGAAACTATGGACTCCGGCACACAGTGCAACCGCACAAACCGGACAATATACAAATCTGCCATTTATCCCAAAACATACATCACAAGCATAGCCACAAAGGTGCGCACACTTCACAATTCAATCAACAACCACCCTCAAGGAATTCATTTCGTTCAAAAACAAAAGCAACTCAAACACATAATTCATGGTGATTCTTTCCCACATCCAATCCGGTATCCCCAACAGTTGCAATAACCCGAAAATAAACTGAGGCTCAGCTTTCACTCACTGTCATACCATGTATCGATCAACAACAAAATCAACCAAATTTTCCTTTAGACTAACCCAACAACAATCTCTTTTAAACCTTCATAAATCTTGGTATTACCAGAAGGCATATCACAAGAATCGGCATGCGCCCCCATCAAAACCATATACCTCAACTCAACTTCAAGAGACACCACCTTCCGATCTTTAAAACACAACGCCCTATCAACTTTATCGTGTAAATCCATTGGATTTCCTTCTCCTAATAACCCGAACATGTGGTAATGATGCATCATCACACCATTACCTTCCTCTAAACAACTGCGGCTGAATGACTTCACTTGCAACTCAGCATCAAGCCTCCATCACGCATTACACCCAACCGCGTAAACAACATCCTCAACTCCACCGCAACCCTCATAAACAAAGCATCAACTATAAATTTAGCTCAGACGATATCCAACCATCAAACTATAACTCTTGAACAATTGCAACCATCCAAGCTGTCCAAAAATTCAAATCACCATTCATTATTTTTTTCCTAACCACACCCGATTCGTGTACATGACACACTTCCCATCATAGAATTGGTGTTTCTAAAACATTTAAACAACGACCATCGCGGCAAGCTTCACATCATGCGTAGGACGAAAGAGCTCGTGCACCTTTAACTATCAAGATACATAAGCTACAACTTCACTTGCAGCACTACAATCCCAACAACCCTCGATGCTAGGAACTGGATCTAACCTACCCACAAACTACCAATTCTAACTTTGATCGCTCAAGAACTAGCACAAGCCAAACTCCCAAGAACCATGTTACCAAAACCACCTTCATACACTACCTTACTTATACCATCACTCCATTAATTCTGATCAGTCATCCGTATGTGTGAACATATGTATGCATGATCACTTATATGCCCCAATAGATGTCTATGTGTATGTATGCAAAACCTTGAATGTTATGCTCAAATGTATACATGTACTGACATTTTTACATATACATATAAGTGTTTTTGCATTGTGCATGATTATCTGTTCACACTTACTAATAAAATTCTCAGAACCAGAATTCTTAGCAACAAACCCAAAACTCGTACTTCCCAAACAAAGAGCAACATTCACTTCTCCCCAAAAACCTACTAAACCATTCATACTTATTGATCAAAACCCTTCTCGATGCTTTTGTACCCAGAAAGACCATCAATAAGCACCATAACCAACATATCCAAAATCTCAAGGACTGCTACAGACCTTACAAAACGCAAATCTAAACACAAACACATCCTTTAAGCTCAAAAAATGGCACCCAGACCTCAAACCCATCTTATAAACCACCGAAACAACTCTAAAAATACCAATAGAATGTCAACTTATTCAGCTACCAAAGCCTCATGCACAACTGCATCATGCCATCCTCATTTCCCACAACAACACTGGCACAACCCCTGACAAAACACCAAGCCTAATAAAGCCTTGATTGAGCAATTCCTAAAAAGGAGCAGTAAACACTAGAGCAGTGTTTTCATACAATTCAATACCGAACTCAACCTCTCAATCCAATGGCAACCTGGCCATTTCCTTGAAAACACCCAAAATCTCTCATACCATATACATATCCTGCACACATACTTCTTTAGAACCCAAATTCATGACATAGGTTAGGAATACCTTGCAATCGAGGATTCATCAAGTGACTCACCTCCAGCGCCTAAATAACATTAGACAAGAATTTAACATTCTCACCCGTGATTACCACCCCGCAATCATAAGCAAGTTTCAAGACAACTCGCTAGGATCCAAAACCAACCACAGATTTGGGTTCCAGCCACAAATCCAAACCTGGGATTACATAAAAAATTGTAGAGCAGCAACAACAACATATCAACCGCAACTTCAGGATTTAAACAACCAAAGGGCATTTTCAAACATCCTTCCCGCAACAACCGTCTCACCGTGGGAACCAACTCCCTGTATTCGTACAACTAACACCTACAAGACGGTCGTTCAAACCACAATTCTTAACAACCATCCACAACAACAAGCACGTGGCTTCACACTCTACATATCAAATGCATGTAATCCCGCCTCATAAGATCACACGATCCACAAACCCAACATGCATTCAATATTATTCTAGTCTAGATACTTTGACACCGCGGTCCTTACCCAACACTGTCACCACCTCACCTCAACTTAGGGCAATATCTTTTATCACACCTCTTTTTAAACTGAACATTATCGGACTAGAATCCACATTTCTTTTGCCAGAGCCAGAACCTCCCACACTAACCAATAAACCCAGGTTCAGATCGATGTACTTCGCTGTACCAACACGTCATTAATGGTGTAACCATAAGCCAACATGTAGACTTTAACACATTGCTCCAATTCATAACAGAATCGATCACAACGATATCTCTCTACCGGTACCCGTTCAAGAGCATACCGGCTCAACCGAATAATATGTACCCTAAACTTGGCTAGACACAAGACCCTAATCCCAAGCCATGAACTCAAATTCCTTTTTATCCAAGTGTCTAAGCCCCAGACACTTCTTCCAAAAGACAGCATGAAAAGACTCGCAATCCACCTCATGGGATTCCACGCTTGCAAATACAGTTGTCCACCACTAAAACACCATCATGTAATAGGGATTCAACACATCCCAACTTATAGGTACCAATACGCCCCATCCGATCCAAACCTGAACATTGGCCATCCCAAGTTCGGATGCTTCACATGACACCCCACGGTACCCAACTCCTCCCAAACTATAGAGATATTCCAACGACAACCTCGTTTGCCCAACCGCTAGTGAAATCACACGCACTCCAGCAACAACAACTTAAAAGCTCAAAACATCGCATATAGCAAGGTATCATATCACCCAAAAACCGGCTTAACCTGCACATGTGGTACATACTTCGGGGTGACAAACCCCTAGGAGACACAACACTCTCCTTACTCATTGCCCAAAGGCAACAACATCATGCTAAATCTCATTCCTTCTCTCGGCCGTATCATAACACATTTTATAAGCATGATAATTATTTCAAAAAAAAAATTAAATCAGGCCAGCTTCAAGCAAGGATCCAAGACTTTCATTTCAAAATCATAGCATTTTAGACTACAATAATAAGGCAATGGGTTTCCAAATTTCCCCCCAACATGGCATAAAGCAATTAATGCGTATTTTATAATCACTGTGCATAGTAAACAACAGAGGTCAACTCACAATAACATCACATAAATCATACCAACTCCTAAATATCACAAACATGTCTCTGATACCACCAAATGTAACCCCCTCAACCCGGCCTAGTCGCAAGACAGAACCGAGCGAGCTACATTAGGTTTACCAAAGTAAACCGTAAAGAAGAAACAGGAACCGCGCCCATTTTTTTCTTTTTATCATATCTAGATGCAAATTTAAAACCCTACATGTTCATACTGCTCACAGGTGAGAACTAATCTCAAACGGGCATCGAATCGATATCTAATTGGACACGAACACAAATTAGGGAATAAATTGTAATTTTAGCAAAATACAAGGACTTTTCCCAATTTTAAGTTACCAACCTTTAATTAAATATATTTCATTCTTACATGTCAAAAATCAGCTCAAAACGATCATCGATACACATCTAATTCTAACCACAATCTTCAAGGACTAAAAGGCATGAAAGTAGAACTGCCCATTCCTGACATTAACTGAAATAACGACCACCCGTATCGATACGACCTAATAGCCACGTTTTGATACATTGTAAGCTGTACCGGTATGCCATGTCAGATTAAAACATAATATAAAATTTATTAAAGGTCGTACCGATACAGGTCACAGGTGTTTCGGTATATGGGATCCATCCCAAAAAGTATTTTCTAGTAGCGTAAAACTGTACCGATACCCCTGAGCCCATACCGATATGCTTAAGCTTTCCTTACCTAATCGTACCGATACTTGAACACTTGTACCGATCCTAGATGCCTAAATTTACCTAGCCGTACCGATACAGTCCCCCGCGTATCAGTATGCCTGGGCCTGTAATGTTAGTTTTAGCTGGTTTATCATACATTCAACCATTCCAAAACATTCTAGCATGCTCCTAACATACAACCAACATAATATAGGATCTAACCACAGCACAACATCACAAGTTCAACATCATTTCATGGCATTTTGCATCATAGGTAAATCTATAGGCATGCACCCTATGAAACCATTCAAGCAACATATGAAACTTCAAACCGTCATAAAAAACACACCATAAAGGCCAATCATAACTCAAGTGCAACAAAACAAACTTGCTCAAGTAGGTAGTTCAACAAAACATCTCCCAAATAACAACGGAAATCCCTGTTGCCCTTATTACTTATAGTTTAGCTCAAACATACTTTGGTTACCAAGTCTTGTACTCATCCCTTGCTTCCCGCTGCCTTCCAAGCTTTTAATTCTCTGCATTGATGGACAAAGAGAGCGTAAGCACACTAGGCTTATTAAGGAATGCTCAAAAACAAAACACCATCAATGCACTTAAATTCATTTCTTAACACACATTGAAATCACATTTCAAGCATTCCTTAAACATCATTTAAACATTACCATTGAAACATCATGCCTTGAAAACCATGCTCTCTTCATCTTTTAAAACCAGAATATTAAACCATATGCAATATGAATCATTTACAATAACAAATTCCATTGCTAGACCTCAATTTAAGCCTTCCCATGCATAACAACTATAAGCAAAGCTTGAATAGTAAACATACAACTTGTATCATTAGCCAACAACAAGTTTCATTGCTAAACCTCAATTTAAGCCTTCCCATGCATAACAACCATATGCAAAGCTTAAAGTGTAAACATGTATAAATCACATTATTCAACATAAACTTTCCAATGGTACATCAACAATTATATTGGCTTACAAGTGGTCATTAAACAAGTCCATTAACAAAATAGTTCATCAGATACACGGATTCAACAAGTGTTCAACCAACACTTCAAACCATCTCAATCGGAATAACGATACAATAACAATTGCAGTACATTACCAACTGGGTACACCTTTCAACCCACGGGGACACCAACCCCAATCATCGGTCAGATGCTTAATCCACTAACGAGAGTCTACGGTGCTGTTTAACTCCTATACCGTTAGGGTACTCGGATAGAGTTTTTGGTACATAGATCTAAACCCCTCAACATCCAAGGTGACTTATTATAGTGCACTCAATCCTATGGCCGACCAACTATATCCGATAATAATTTTAAAACCTCATCACTTTCCAATATAATTAACCATTCAACATTTACCTCACTATTTTTAACAATCATTAACCAAACCATTATTCCAAAGCAACAACCATGCTTTAAACCACAAGTATAAACCCTATACTTACAAGGATCCCTTACCATGTGCATCCTTCAGCATTTAATGCTCAAATACAATATATCAAATACTTTAAAACATGCTTAAACAGTAGGTAACATGTAAACCAATACAAGTGCATAAAACCATTTAACACTAGCACGACCGAGAGAGAGAATCCACTTTTACTTACTTCCAAGTTTAAACCAGCATATCAAACTAAGTTTAAACTCTGATAAACCACCTTTAAAACATTCCAATGGTTGAATCCACGTTCTCACTCACCAATACTCAAAACCTCAATCTGCCGATACGAAAACATGCATATGAAACTTCCAAAACTCCACTGATCACTTCCGGATCCAACTCCCCTATTTAAACCACATAAGAATAGAGGATTAATGCATCTCCATGCATTTACAACACGACAACAATAGATTCTCACGGACTCTTACATTCACCTCACAATTACCCAACCACAACAACCGAAAACATCATCTAATCCCTTCTAAAACAACCCTGCCACAACCTATCAATCTAACATCACATTAATCATCAATTAACGCCTAAAAACATAATCAAACCAACCTTACACCTCTAGCAAACACGCAGCCACCATAACACCTCAAAAACACAAATCTAGCAACCTAAACAATTAGAGATTCAAGAGTTTCGGGATTCCATTGATAAAATCGACTTAACAACATCATTACGCATCCAAAATATGTTCAAAAACAAATCGTAACACTAGAAATCATATTCAATTTGAATCTTTCATCTTTTCATCAAATTTACCTAATTAAATCTATATAAAAACAAAAATAGATTATAAACCATAAATCAAGAATCAAATACTTGGCAGTATCAATAAAGAACCATTTAACATAGGAGATCATGGACCTTACCCATGTTATGTGATTTCTCCCTCAATTGGCTTGTTTAAAGCTAAGAAAACATAAGATTTCAATGCAATTTTGTAAAACAAAGTTAAAGAATCAAGTTAGAATCAATAATATGAGTGAAAAGAATCTCTCCCCTCCAGATTTTGATGAAATTCTGGGTGTTTGGTAGAAAAGAAATTGAGAGAAAAGATTTAGGAAAAAGTTGCGTAAATTTTCTTTAAAAGCAAATAACTAACTTAGATATTTTAATCCCTCTTAATCCACCTTTAAAACACTTGTTTAAAATGATTTAATTGAAAGGAGAAACCACCAGCAAAAAGTTGATAATTTAGCTCCTTAAGGATTCTAAGAATTTGTCCCTTTTCATTTTAGTCACTTTAAAACAGTTTTCAAAAATTGCATTTTGGTCACTAACCAAAATGTCACATTTCCAAATTCCATTTTCCAATTGATTCCACCAAAAATCAATATATATTAAAAGATGATTTTAAACTATTTTTCCACATTTTTATCTTACTAAAAAATATACGGTCCCGAATCTGACTTGAATCTCTAACCCGGTCCACCCGACCATTTAACAAACCTCAAAACCGTTAGGCCCAAAATTGGGGTGTTACACCGTATCGGTACATGTACAGGTGTTTTAGAACGCCATGGCTAATTTATAAGACTTAGATTCTAGTAGTTCAAAATCGTACTGATACGGCCATGCGTACCGGTACACCTTGCCAATTTGCTCTTACTCATACTGAAACACTGCCCCGTGTATCGAACGCTAAGCCTAAAATAGCTTTCCCGTATCAAAACACTATCCCAAGTATCGAAACGCTAAGCCTAAAATGGCCTAGCCGTATCAGTTCGAGAGGACGCGTTCTGATATGCCTGGACCTGAAATGTCCACTTTTGCTGGTTTAACTTACATTAATGGACTCCAAAACCACTTAAACATGCTTCTAACATTCATACAACATTACCAAGGATCGATCCTAACCATAATATAACAGAACCATGCTCAACTCATGCCAGTCATGCTTTAAAGGTAAACTATAGGCATGCTTCCTAAAACCATATTTCCAATTATACCAAATCACTCATTTGAACACTTTCCAGCATATGATACACGCTAACAGCTCAATAGCATCAAATCCTACATACTAGAGTCATCAAAACATGACAATCAATGAAGGCTAGCTAGATGCATACCTAAGCAATTACTTAGCCTCAATCATAAGCAAAGAACATCAACATGTTTATCAACATCAATCAAGCTCCAAAACACAACAATAATCATGCTAAAAACTAGGGAAAAACAGAATTACAAATCCCCTAAAATATGGCAAACACATTGCCTTATTAACCGAAAGTAAAACCGAGTTTCATACTCAAAGATAGTGTAGATCTTGGATAGCCTTTTTGAATCGCCAATGTTGCCCCAAACTCTAGTGCTCTGCATCATTTAGAAAAGAGAGCGTAAGCACAAATGCTTAGTGAGGATGCTCATAAAAACAATGATGCATTTAAAACCATTTAAAAACCAAAACCACTTGTTTTCAAAACATGCTTAACGACCAAAGCATTTTCATTGTTTTCGACCGAAAAATGCATAACCATCCTTATGCAACATCATATATAAATCCCATGCTTAACGACCGAAGCATATTCATTGATTCCAAATCCAAACATGCATATAACCATGTGCAAAATTATTTACAAATCTCATGCTTAAATCCCAAGGTATTAAATCATAGCACCGTGACTAAATCCCAAAGTATTGAATCATATTTCCATGCTTAAATCCCAAAGCATTTAATCATATTACCATGCTTAAATCCCAAAGCAATAAATCATATTACCATGCTTAAATCCCAAAGCATTATAAAATAGGTTCAACACATGAAATTTTATATATTGGCAATTATAGTGACCCCGGATAGTCGACCACTATCCTTGATTAGTCGACCGCTAACCATTGTTAACCGACCATTAACCTTACATATCGGGTACATGGATCTCCCATGATGACCGACCGCCATTAAAACCCATACCATGCTGACCGCATGTTATGACAACCTTGCCGACTGCAAGATTAACATCAACAAGGGGAACTGACCACTCAACCCAAGTGATAATATCATAGTCCGAGTAGCCGACCGCTATACCTCAAGGACCTCTAACCAAGATCGATTTTAAACATATTATAGTGCACTTTATCCTATGACATGCCAACTATATCCTAATGTTTTCTCATCATGTCACATACCCAATATATCATTTACAAAACCATTTACTCACTGTTTTACAACGCATTATACAAATCACCACATATGCAAACCATATTGCCAAGAAATACCACATTCCCAACCGGAATGAAAACCAATGCTCACTAGTATTCCATATACTTTTAAACCACTGCATATATACTCAAAACCATGCATTTCCAGTAAGTAAAACAAACCCTGCTTATGACCAAAACATGAATTACACATGCTTATATCCTAACTGATATCAAAGAGCAAATGAGGGAAACTTACTTTCGAGCTTAGGTAAGTGTTTCAAGCTTAACCTAAGCTCCCAAAAACACTTTCAAACCTTAGAAAGACTTTTAAAACAGTTTCCACTCACCGATTACACCTCGCCTTGCTCGCCAACGCAAATCGAGCTTCTAGCAAGCCACGATCCACTTAAAGCTACTTTGCCTTGATTATCCCCTGTTTTGGCCATACAAAACTAGAGGAAATATGCATCAAATGCATCCAAACCATTGCCTCAAAGCAATTACCCGCAACTCACAAGTTGGAGGCTCAAAAACCATACGAAACTTATCGAAATCAACCTCATACACCTTCCAATCTTATCCCAGCCACAATATAACGATTCGATACATCAAACCTCATCAATTAACATCTAAAAACACTTTAACAACATCTTTTTACTTCCAGCAATGATTAAACTCCATTAACATCACAAAAACCCTTAACTAACAACCTTTAACATTAGAGATTCAACTAGTTTCGGGATTATATTGATAAAACCAAGCCTTCAACGTTATTAAACATTAAAATCATGATCTAATCTGATCAAAAACCCAGCAAAACAGATCCAGTTCGCAAATCTATCAATTCCACCATCAAATCACAATTAAATCAATTTTCCGTAATTAATCTATCAAAACACATTAGAAAATAATTATAAAGGATCAATAACTAGGGAATTTCAGTAAAGAACCTTTCATTAGAGGAGAAGAACGAACATTACCTCTAATGGAAGCTTTCTCCATTAATTGGATGAATTTACATGAGAAAACAAATTTAAACAATAAGATTTTGTTTGATAACCATTGAGAACCCATTTGAAATCAAAATATTTAAGAAAATAAAGATTTACCTGATGATATAGAAGAAAAGAATGGTGTTTGGCTGGAGTGATTTTGAGAGAAAAGATTTTGATAGAATGTTAGTTACGTTACTTTTATTTAAAGAATTAATTATCAAATTAATTCTCTCCATCCTATTTATATTTTCCAAAACACTTTAAAAATAGCCAATTAAGGGATAAAGTCTGAGATTAGACTTTGGGCAATTAGCTCCTTAAAGATTCAAAGTTTTGGCCCTTTTACAATACAGTTACAAAAACAATTTTTGAAGTTTACATTTTAGTCACTAGTCCAAAATGTCCGATTTCCAAAACTCATTTTCCAAAATCATTAATACATTAAATAATGATTTTAGAACATTTTCCATATTTCTATCACTTCCAAAATATTTAATCCGATTTAATCCTGAAACCGACTCGAATCTCTAATATCGGTCCACTAGACCCTCAAAACGAACCCCAAAACATCTAGACCCAAAACCAGGGCGTTACATTTTAAACATTAATAAAAAAATTGTAGATTTTCATAATAATAAAAATTGTTTAAGAATAAATAAATTTGTAAATAATAACAAAAAAATTAAAATTATTGCAAAAATTATATAACATTTTAATAAAAATACACAAACTTGTAGAAAACTTATAAATCTATTTTATTATAAAAATTCAATAATTTACCTTGTATAAGCAATCAAAATCTGAATTTTGTAGAAAATTACGTGGTAGTAGTAACTAAAGCCTGAAGGTTTTTATAAATATTTTAAAATAAATTTCAATGAGTTTAATTTTAACGTAGATATTAATTACATATCTAACAACATAAAATAATTATAAATATCTTTACATATATAAATTTGTGTATTAGATTAATTAATGATTTCAAATTAAGTACTCTAGTGTTAACGAGGGTATACAAGTGTTAGCAAGGGTATACAAGTGATTTGGTAGAAGAAAAATGACTAAACTTATATATTTTCTAAATATGAAAGGTTAAATTTATTGAATTAGCACTAAATTGATAAAATATAGTGTAAACTACCTATTTGGTACCCAACTATTTTTTTGGCAAAATGGTACCTAAAGTTACGTTTTATTTCTATTTTGGTACCCATTGTTTAAAAAATAATGGCAGAGCTAACATGTCCCTTTTTATTTATTTTTTAATTTCCACTACGATTTCTCTCTCATATGGTATTTTTAAAATGATTTTATTCAACCAATAAGGTAATGACACATGTCATTTTTATCATTATTACATGAGAAATTTTTACCCAAACATTTATTTAATTAATGTTGTGAATAAAATAACAAAGAACAACGAACAAGAATAAAAGAACAAATAGATGAGAGAAAGAGGGAGATTTGTATTATTCTCAATATAGACTTGTGTACAATGCCTTCATAAATCATCTATTTATGGGCACATGCAGTACATAATACATTAAACTCTAATTAATGAAGATAATATTCCTAATGATAAAGTAAAACAAATCTCCTTGATAAAGTTCTTATCATGATAGACATCTATATAGATAAATATTCATAACACCCCCCCTTGGATGTCTATGAAGATAATGTGGTTTGTTAAAACCTTACTAAGATAAAAACCCAGCGGGAAAAAATATTCTTAGTGAAAGGGAAAATAGTACACACACCTTCGATACGGATAACATGTTGCCTCATTAAAAACCTTACCAGGAAAATTCATTGGGACAAAACCTTGGTTAAGGGAAAAATAGTGCAACGCATATTTACTCTCTCTCATGAAAATATCACATAAAATCTTTGAATCTTCATAATTCAATCTTAAATACTATTTTTCTGAAGATCGTGAGGGATGAAAATTTGGAGTAATATGTTTCATTTTGCCATCTTTAGTGTATCCATATTTCGATTAAGATATGAATTTTGCATTATCTCCACATAATATAGCTTGTATCTTACCTTGTGAAAGTAAATCACATATCTTCTGAATATGTTGGATCAATAGTCTTAGCCAAATACATTTTTGGGTTGCCTCATGCATAACAATGATTTTGCAACACTCTTAACGTATACTCGTAGTACAAATACACATTAAGGATGTCACAATATTATTTAACAGAGTTCTAGACTTGTAAATTTTTTTAAAACATCTGACATAAAACTAATTTATAAAATAACCATTTCTCGACTTTTGAAGTATTCATAGCCTATTTTCATATTGCTAGTTTTGACCCTGAATTGGTTTATAAAACATGTTAGTCAGTTATTAAAACAAGTGTGTAACTCAGGGTGAAAACTAGGTACACTGCCTAGGCCCTTTCTTAAATTTAAAATCGTTATGCGATAAACGATAAATAAAATTTTACCCGATTAAATATCATTACCAGTAATTCTTTAACCATACGAATAACTTATATTTATCTAACTACTAATCAAACTTATAACTTTAAAATAACTAACTAATAAACTGATACATGCCCACTAGAGAATATCATAAATTAGAATCTCTTACTAATGTTTGTCAGGTTGCAGCTTGATCAACATGCTTGACTCCTATTATGGTAAGTTCCCAATAACCTATGTGTGAAATAGTACACGCTAAGTATTTACTTAGTAAGGCAACTATAAATTAAAGTAAAGTATTTCAATGTATAGAAATAACATAAATAAACATTTTTTTGTGTATATTATATAAAAATATAGAATCGTATAAAATTGACTTATCAAAGTCATTCCTCTCTCATGTAACAGTGCAATACAGTTCCTGCAAAACGGCAAGCGAGTCCCAATTGCAGTTTATATTATATCATCAAACCTTTATTTTATTAATCAAATATGCGTTATGCTTTTTAATTTAACTGCCTGCATAAATGTATTTCATGTATTATAGCCCAAAGTACAATATATTGTGATATTTTTGTACACGAGTCAACATAACCGACGTCGTAGTGTCTACAATGCCGTAGCGACTAATGATGAGTACATACTCAAGGACGCCCTTCGCTCGTTATACTCGCACATTTCGTGCTATGTGACACTGTAGTTTTTGAACCGACTCCGTAGATTCTAACTCGACCCGAAGAGTCTATCTCGCACCGTAGTGCTATGATGTAGCTGCTAGGACTCTATAGATATCCAATTATACGAAAGACTTCACAATAGTACTTGGGCAAAATCAACATTATAATCAACATTCCATGTTCAAAACATCAATATAAATCATATAAGTGATATTAGGCAGTTCATACCCAATATCTAAAATCCGATTTATCTTACATAAATCATTATGTCATATCAGTGTATCACATATACCATTTAATATTTCATGTCATTTGCATAACTTTGATCAACATACATTTTCATTAATATCAAGGTTGACTTATCGCAAGTCTTCCTTATATCATATATATATAATAGGTAAAAATGCACTCACCTTGGCCACTTAACACAATGCCTCACTAAGTCCTAGTTCGATCCATTCTTTCATTGTACCTCAAACCTTCTTTGATTCGGACTTGACTTTATTAATCACATGAATACAATAAAATATTTGTTAGATTCAAATCTAACAATGCCTTAAACATGTTGTCTAATATAATCATTCGAATAAATTTTTAAATATTTTTCTTTCTTCCTTGTACTTTTCAAAAACTCATTATGGTCCTTAGTGACCAATTTGAACTTCCAATAATTCTTCAGAGCCTGCTAACTAACATTTAAATACAAAATGTTTCAAATTCCATTTTCTGATAGAGTGCGCTACCTTCAAAGATTTACTTATACAGGGCATAATACATATTGGATCTTAATTTCCTTTATAATGGAGAAACTAGATTCAATAATGGTTTTAACGGTATAAACCACATAAATTAATAAAATCTACAAAAATAACGAAAATTCCTTACATTCACGTAACAGAGTTGTCCAAGCAGAAACTGCTCTGTAATTTTTCTGACCTTCATCGATTAAAAATTCATATTTTTTAACTCGTAACTCGAAATCAGTTTCCGTTTGTTGGAAACAAAACTAGACTAACAAATCTTTACAACGGTATAAAATTCATCATCTAGACATTTTTTAGAATTTATGGTGAATTTTTAAACTTACTCCCATAATTAAAATTCCAACATAACTTTCCATAAATAACTTCTAATTTACACCAACTTCTCCTTATTTCTCTACTTTTCAATTTAGTCCCATCACTTTACTTCAAATGACTAGAATAAAGCTTGTATTCATATGCTCTCTTTACATCCTTCATCAAAATAAGCTTAAACCTTTACTTCTCTAACTTCTCTTGTTTTGTCGCGGTGGTCACCAAATTTCAAATATAAGGATTCAAGCTTCTTAACTTTGCAAATTAGTCCTCAAATCAACATTACTACCTTAATTCCATCATTTTAACTAAAAATCAGATTTATTCCTTCTACAGATCCTCTTTGCCAAATAGACCATTCAAGTTTGACAATTTGTCAAAATGGTCACTAATGTGATTAATCATCAGTTTAGCATTCTAACTTCATTTTCATGTCTCTAACATCATTGATAATATAAATAAACCTCAAATTCATTAAAAATCAGATCTGGTCACTTAATTTTTTGAAGCTTGCCGAAATGGTCCCTATGTATTTAACTTAGGGTTTTGCTTCCAAACAATAAATCAAGTTTACTAGATCATTAATCCAACATCACAAATCCTAAGTTATACTTGAATCCATAAATTCTAATATTCTCTATACAATTCAAAATATGTAGGCTTGAAATCCCAACTCAATAACATGATTCAAACATCATACAAGCATGATTTTAACTTAAAATCAACCATAATTTCTTCCTCATATCAAATCTCATCAACCAATCAAGTATTCTATGAATTATTTACATCAAAAGATAGAGCTCGGAGAGTAGAACAACTTTGTAGTTCGAAAGATTACCTAAAAACTGAGATTTGGGGCTTAAATCGAGCTTGTAAAATATTTCTCTTATTTTTCTCTTCACCAACGTTTTGGAGAGTATTTTTGCTGATAATTACTTCATATTTCATACATTTAAGACACTTGTATCATTAAAAATGAATTTTTAATTCAATAAATTCCACTTTCCAAAAATACCATCCAACTAGATTTATATTTCTAATTTGCCATTTTGTAACATTCCAACTAGACTTAGTTGGATTTTAATCAGCAAACTATTCATCCATAAAAGAAATCTCAAAATTCCCTCCATGTCACTTTTGGGCAAAATGACCAAAATGCCCTCTACTGATCAACTTACTCACAAAATTGCCATTCCATGTCATTTCAATCAATTTAAATTTTTCCCGATCTTTTTAACATCCAAATATCCATAAAATAATATTTTATGACTCTTCTAAGGTCCATAGAACTATCTCTAAAATTTTAGCTTGATCCGATTATTTGAATATTTTTTCGCACTTTATCGTTTTATAGCCATTAATACAAACTCCGTACGAAAATCCGGTTAACACGAAAATGTCATTCTTGGGGGTAAACTATTTATTTTCATGGTTAAAATACACAACTTTTTAAAATTACACTTTAATCCCTAAACATTTCCAAAGTTTATACTTTAGCCACAAAACTTTCAAATTTACAGTTTGGTCACTAGCCAAAAAGTGGGATATTACAATTCTCTCTCCCTTAATAAAATCCGTCCTCGAATTTTCAACATGTACCTGGTTCAAAAAGGGTGAGGAAACTGCTTTCTCATATCTTCTTTTCTTTCCCAAGTTGTTTCCTCAAATTTATAATTTCGCCAAACCGAACAAGCGGAATCAACTTATTCCTTAGTTATTTGACTCTATGTGCTAGAAACTTTATCGTTTCTTTCTCATAAATCAAATTCTAAAATAGCGTTCAACGCAAAACGTCCCCCACCAACTATTAGATTAGTTCATGGTGAGGGATTTAACCGAAAAAACATAAACGTTTTAAAAATACATCATCATTAAAAATAATTCAAAACAACTTAAAACAAGAGAATGGGCGAGAAGGGGTCTCTCGATGCAGCCCCTCAAGATCCAGGATTTCGGCCAAGTGGTCAAACCTCCCTCCTTGGTGCGTCCGGTTGTCAATCGTCACACTCCAACTCCTCACTCCAATCACTCACGATCAAGCACCACCAAAAATCCTCAAAACCCACTCATCAAATGCTTGGTTGGTTGGTCTTTAAATACGCGTGTAAGGAGGGCATATGATAAGCTTCTCATTTGAATTTGAAATGCTGAAGGGATAAGAGATGAGATCTTATCTGAATTTGAATGAAAGCTTATCAGGTTAGTGATGACGTCATACTACCGACGCTGCCTTCGCATCCAAGCTTGGCATGCATCTGCCAACCAATCTTGGCACTATCTTATCCGCTATTTTCTCAGAGATTGATCCAATTGCTATCTTTTTGGAGCTTGATCTTGTCCTATTTTTTCATATTTCAATAGCTTCTTGGCATGGCATCAAGTTCACTTCTCTGCCAACCGGTGCTTGGCATTGTCTGGTCCATCTGTGCCAACAACACTTGGCATTCTGTCTGGCACTCCTTCCTATGTTGCTTTTCTGGGTCAAATACTATGCCAAACCTGCAAAATTGCCAACAAAACAACCATTCACACTAGCATAGACAGAATTCTAAACTCCTTATGTAAATGCATGGTTTTAACATCTTAATGCAACTAAATGTCCCAAAAAACAAGCAAAATCATTGTAAGATTGGCATTAAAATAGTACTTTTGGAGAGGTAATACACCCCAAAACCTAACTCATTGCTTGTCCTAATGCAAAAATAAAAACAAATTAGTGAAAACGTTACCTCGACAAAATTATGGTTGGAATGCAAACACATGCTGGTAAGTAGAATTTGGCTCTATTTCTGTCCTCGGTATCTAAGTGCAATAATGCCAAGCAGGTAGTAATTCAAGTATAGCAATATAACTCTAGTCTAAGCTCATGAAGAGTGAATGATGTGTAGGCAATATGCATTAAGTATCCTTTCACTCCTTTAGCCAATTTTACTACCTAAACTCATATTCTTTTTATATCTTTTTCTTATTCTTCTTTTTCTTTTGCCAAAGGTTTTTCTTGGTATTAAGCTTGCTTCGTGACACTATTTAGTGTGAGAGATAAGAGGGAGCATACCACGAATCCCCACCTTAATCTAGATATCACTAGGCTTTCTCTTCAACTCATACTCTAAGGTTTTGGACTTGAGAACTAAAAGGGAGCAAACCACGAAGCCCCAAGTAACTTATTATCCCTAAGTATAAGAGAGTTCATTTTTTTCTTGCCTTGGCAGAACATTGATGCCTTATTTATTTTTTTACCCTGGCATCATGTATTTTTTTGAACCTAGTTTCAAAAGGTCTAAGTTTGCTAAGGAACTAGATACATACTACGTGTTAAGTGAAATTTTAGCTCCCTAAACTAGAGATCAATTGTCAAGCTAACCTGGCATACTACTCTACTGGCATGGCATGACAACTAAAGATTAGAATTTCCTTATTGGATAGACACCTAGATCAAATTAAAATTGCCTAACAAGTATTAACATTTTTCAAGATTAAACCAATGTAAAATTTTCTTTTTCTTTTTTTAGTGGTTCGGTATGCATCTATTCTAAATGACCTAAATGGCATGGCAACAAAAATTAAACATGAAATGCATAGCATGGCATGAATGTGAGGAAATGCACACCCCCAAACCCAAAATATGCATTGTCCTCAATGCATGAAGCAACACATATATACAAGAAAAAATGCATGATCATGTAAATGCAATGAAATGAAATGTAAAGGAGTTTAGATAGAAGAGGACTCCCCTTTGGAGACTTCTTCTCATATGGCACGGGTCTTTCATTTCAGAAATCAGCTATGAGCAGGAGCCATTCATTTCTTTCCTTTCATGGTTGACTGTGAAGCGGTAGTGGAGGCTCCAACTCCCTTCTTTTTCTTGGCAGGTTTCGATGTTGTAGGTGCATCGGTGGCATCATAAGGTGTTTGTATAGCATGTGTCACTGGTGACTTGGCTTTGGTTTTATTTAATTCAGATGATGAATCAAAACTGGCAGAATCGACTTAAGCTGGAGACAATAGGACTATGTCATCAGACGGGGTATGAACTGGATTAGCTGGCATGGCATTGTCGTTGGCAGAGGGCTCAGCAAGGAAGTTTGGAAATTTTGGCACAAAATTAGTTGACAATTTTTTAAGAGCCTCCCTGATTACAACATCCCTAGCCTGTATGTAATGTAGCATCTTGTCATTAAACTCCTCAGCTTTTTCTAGCTTTCGAAGAATGATCTCCTGGCAATGGTGAATTTGGGATAACATTGCTAGTGAACTGTCTGGCACGGTTTTTGGCATGGTTGCTGGCTCTACCTTTGACACTTTTGGCCTTGGCGTAGGCATTTTGGCCTTCCCCTTGACCTTGTCCTTTGTCTCAACAGCTGTGAGGTTTCTCCAAATAGCAACTGTGATGGTTGTTCCCTTGATCCTTTGACCTTTATCTGTATCAAGATTTGGCACACCATGGAGCATGCAAATGTTAGAAATTAACAAAGAAAAGAACAGACTGCTACCTTTCGCTACACATTTGTAAGTTTTGTCAATAATGAGCCTGCCAACATTAGTCTAGTGCCCTATAATGATGGAATACAATAGGATCAACCTTTCTTCTGAGACGGTCTCATTGTGGGGTTGTAGGCATCAAATTGGCATTTAAAAAGTGATTTCATCCTCTCGATTGATGTTTCAATGCCAATCGTTTCACCGTTCGGTGGCCCTTCTATAACACTAACCATGTCGTGCAAGGCTCACACAAATCTGCCAGTAACGTTTATCTCTTGGCAGCATTCATCGAATCGACATACTCAAAATATTCATCCCCTGCACCATCCAATTCAAACATTATATTAATATACCCTGCATAAAAATGCACACACGTACCTCTAATCATCAAGAAGGGCGAATCTTTGGTCACAAGATGAGCATAGAATTCTTGAACATTGGTGGCATAAATCTCCCCTTTTTGTTGGCAAAATAGATTCCACTTGTGCATGGAGGGAATACAATGGTTGTGTCAGTCGCAAAATCAAAGTGTTTCTCACAACAAAAAAGACCTTGAAGCAAAGCTTGCTTCAAACTTTTTCTGGATCTCCTCGATGAAAAATCATTTGAAAGGAGTAGATGACGAAGCCATAAGAAACTCTTAAGAATTTGGAACGGTTTTGAGCAAGGGATGAAGAAGAAAAGACGAATAGGTGTTTGGTTCTTGCTTGAGAGAAAGAAAAGTTTAAGAGAGATTTGATTCTTTAAAATCGGCTAGGGTAAGAAAGTGAAAAGGCTGAGAGTTTAATGAGGTTTAATAATGGTAGCCGAATAAATGGTGATAATGAAATAGAAAAAAATTGATTTGAAAAGGGGTAAAGTGATAAGGGTGAGGTGATAAAGTTGTAAGTGATAGAATTGGGTAAAGATTGGGGTGATAAGGTGATTGGGTTCAATTTAAATTTTAACCTAAAGAAAAATGTTCTCTCTCATGTAATGATCCGATCAAGCTAGGGTTTATCTCATCTTTTCGTCTTTCAATCCGTCGCATGCCAAGCTACTTTGGCACTATGCTTGGCACACAAAATTATCCAGTGTGGCCAAGTCTCTCCTTGGCATTGTTCCAGGCATTGCCCCTGGCATACTAATTCTGCATACACTCAAAGAAAACCTTTCAACACAGAAAAAGAAATAAAACAAAAAAAACTAAAAATTTAAAACTAAGATATCCTAAGTACTGAAAAGAAAATAACTCTCCTAAATTATTTACAATGACCATACTGGGTTTGCAAAACGTTATTGAATATTCGCAAGGAGAATGGTCTCCTTGGCATTAACCTGATTTCCTTTCCAGTAGTGCTTAAGTTTGTGGCACTTGGTTGGTGGATGGTAGGCCGTGGCATTAAATAACTAACATAGAAAGCCAAAGAATTGGTTTCTTTTTATCATGCCAAACTCTAGATTGCTCAACAGAGAAGAATGTTTTGCCATGGGGGTTTTGAATAACCACCTCAGAAAACCAAAATAGCTCTTTCCTGCAGGCCTATCAAATTTTTGATTGAATTTAGCACCCCAGTAGTGCTTAGGTTGTGGTCCTTCTGTTTCATTTGATGCCAAGGTGTATGTATCTTTAATGGGTTCCAGATTTGCCATAGCATTCTTAGGTAAATCTTCAATTTCTGGCGGCACCATCTCTAGCATTCTTATCCTGGCCAAATTTTCTTGCTTCAGTTCTTCATTTTCTGCCATTTGGACTCCACTTTTTCTTCTAGTAACTAGCCATCTAAGCACACCTCGCTTCATGGCATCAGTCCTGACCATAATCGATCTTCTCTGTCACTCAATTGTTTTGCCATCGCACTTATGTTTAATGGCATCAGCTTTCATTCCTTGGCAAGTCAATGTCAGGTTCTCATCCAAAATGGATTCCATTGGCTCAACTGTATGGCATTCTTCAGGTTCATTTGCACACTTAAGAGATTTCTCAACATTAAAAGTCACATTTATTTGTCTTACCAATGTAGGGTTGGCAATTCCTGGCTCCATTAGTTTTGCCGAGATGGTGTTGGAATCACATTCAGATCTAGCATTGCTAGTGCTTGCTTCCCCTTTCTCAACATCATTGGTTTCTTTCGCTGGCATTGATTTATTCGCATGGAAAACAATTGGCTCTTCTTTACATGTTAAAATCTCAACTTGATTGCCACTTAGGGGAGTGACAGCTTTGTTTGGTTCTCTCTCTTTTTGCTGAGCATCTTCTATATCACATGTTAGAGTTTCTAGAGGTCTGGAATCAGATAGTGGTACGACATCATCATCCCATGCCTCTTATTTTTCTATGTCCTTGGGTTCACCTGCTGGCACTGATTTCTCTTCTTGGCAAATAATTGGCTGAATGCCTTCGTCTTCCTGGTTTGGAACTTTAGAATCCCCTTCTGCTCTAGCATCAAACTTGGCAACATTATCTATCTCTGGCTCGATGTTGTTGTGTCCAAGATTCTTTCCCTCAAATTTTTCCTCACACTCTATTACCACTAATGGGTCCAATATACCTGTTGTGAAATACTCTTCATCAGTATTATTTATTAATTCAAGTGTGTTAGGAAAAACCTAATACTCGTAATGTTGATTCTGAATTTCTTGAGGAACAGATAAAGGAAGAAAATTGTCAGCTTGTTGATGTAGCGTTGCCATGGCATTCTGATTATTACCACACATATTGCTGCCTTGATGGAAGCTCTATTTCATTTTCTTGAGGCATGTCATTCACAGCATTGGCAAGCCTCTTGACTTGTTCTTCCAAGCCTCTCATAGCATCCATGGCTTCTTCAAATGCGTCTCCAATGTAATTTGTTTTCTCTTGAGGTGGATTGTTGTGCATCTGCATTTCTAAAGGCAATTATACCATGGCAAATGATCTATTAGATCCATAAAGATCTGTCGTTGATTTCTCATGAATAATGTTGCATTGGGATGGCATTTGTTTAAAGTCTGGTGGTGCAGCAAAGTTGTTAGGTGCATAAAAATAATCGCCATCTTAATCATTCCAAAAATATTTTGCTGCTGGTTCCATCCCTGGTTGAACTTGTAGGAGGAAGGGTTGTTCACATTACAGTGCCCCGTGTAACAATAGGAATTAGGGATGAAGGGGCAATTGCCAAACGAATGGCATCCTCTACAATATCGACAAACAACGGGTGTTGCTTGCCTTTTGATGTACTTGTTAAGCACTTGAATTGATGTAATCACATTTTTTAGTTCAAAAATTTATGCCGATAGTGTTGTACAGGCATCCTCTTCATGCTTTTAATATCGTCTTTGCTCATGGAGAGCTCTTGGAGTTGGATATTGGTAGTCATTAGTGGGAAAATGTAGTCATCATCATACCATATGTGGCTGCCCATACTTTTCTTTGTAGCTTTTCTAAAAGGAATAAATAATGATAAAAAAGTTAATAAAATGAAAACAAAAAAAAGTAAAAATTAACGCAATAAATTTCGTCACAATCCCCGGTAACGGCGCCAAAAACTTGTAGACTCTCTAAGTGAATGCTGGAAAAAGGGGCAGAAGATGTGTATTGGAAAAGTATAAAACAATGCCAAGATGTGTCTTCTGCGTGGAAGTACACACGGTTCGCAAGTAATACAACAATTAAGCTGAGTATCGATCCCACAGAGATTGACTGGGAATTCAATTGTCTTAGATTGTTACTTGCCTTGAAAAAAGTTGTTTGTTTTGAAGTTGGTTTTGGAAATAATTGAATAGAAAAGAAATAAAAGTAAAGTAAAGACGTTGGCAAGGAAGGTGCTTTAATGAATGATGAGTGTTGGCAGGGAATACGTGGTTTTCACGCTATCAATTTCGTGCCAGACTTTAATAACAACCTATCTTGGCATTGTTTACCGAACAGATTCAAACTTAGCAAAGCCTCTCTCGATGGTCATTGCCCTAAATTGATGATGTAAAAACCCCTATATCTCTATAGTGCATGCTTTTAAATAAACCAATTTAATTAAGATCTAATCTATACTCCTAAGGGGTAGATTTCACTCCCGAAGTAAGTTTATCTACTTGAAATTTTGAAAAGGGTTGGTCCAGTGGCATATCAACTGGCTTTACCACCGAAATTGAGTAAGGTCCATGATGTATTTCATGTGTCCATGCTTCGAAGATATCGATCAGATCCTTCCTATGTTATTACACTAGAAGATATCGAAATTCAATCAGATTTGACCTATGATGAAGAACCTGTAAAAAATTTAGCTAGAGGAGAAAAGTAATTAAGGAACAAAAAGATTCCTCTAGTTAAAGTACTGTGGAGAAATCACAAAGTAGAATAAGCTACTTAGGAAACAAAGGAAGCAATGAAAAAGCAATATCAGTATCTTTTTGAACTAGGTACATATTGAAAATTCGAGGACGACTTTTCTTAAGGGGAGAATTGTAATACCTCAAAATTTTGGGTAGTGATCAAAATGAAAATTTTGAATGTTTGGTGGTTAAAGTATAAACTTAAGAAAAGTTTAGGGACTAATTTGTAATTTTCAAAAGTTGTGTACTTTATCCTGTAAATGAATAGTTTACCCCCGAGAATGATGTTTTCGTGTTACCCAAATTTTTCGTACGAAGTTTATATTATTGGTTATAAAGCGATAAAGTTTAGAAAAATATTCAGATAATCGGATCGAATCAGATTTTCAAGATATTTTAAAGGACGGTAAGTCAAGGTTAAAAATGTCATTTCCATGTCTTAAATGGTAGGATTTAACATGGACCATTGGATTAAAGTAAGTTTTCCATGTTGAATATGAGCCATTGGATGAAAATGGCAAGATCGTAATTTTGGAAATTTTCAAGGGTAAAGTTGGTAGTCACTAACTCCTTGATTTACTTTTGACCCTTGGATGAGTAGATTGACATGTGGCAAGATAGGGAACATTGGATTAAAAGGTCAAATTGGTAATTTTTATCATAAAAGAGATTTTTTATTTGGATTTTTAAAATAGATGACAAATGGCTAAATTTGAAACAAATGAAAATTCAAGATTTTTCTCTACTCTTCCCCTCTTGTTCGAAACCCTCTAAGGTAAGAGAAAAAAAATTCTTTTGATTCTTCAAGCTTATTTAGTTGGATTTTGGACGAAAGCATGAAACATAAATTTGATCTACATGAAATTCTCTATCATTTGGTATAAGTTTTGAATGTTTTCCATGTTTCTAAGTTGAAATTTGAGAATTTGATGTTGTAGAATCATGTTCAAGCTTGTATGATGATTGAAAACACTTGAAGATAGTTAAATCCTAATTTGGTTTAAGTTAAGGTTTTGATATGAAGTTGAGTTTGGATTTATTTTTACATGGAAATGATTGTAGAAGCTTGAAAATGATGTTTAGAAGTTGAATTCATGCTTGAATCAAGTTGGAAATTTTGGATAAAAGGACTCTTCATATTCGGACTTTAGGGAAAAATTAGGGAAAATTTATGAAAAATTTCCCTAAGGATAGAAATGGTGTAAGAATAATTCTACAAGGTTTAGAATGTTATTTGGACCAATTTAGAAGTTTATAAAGTGTTGAGGACCAAATAGCATATTAAGGAAAATATGAGTTTGAAATGGTAATTGACTAGAAATCAAGGTGCTAAGCTTGAATGAATTTTGGAATGCTTAAATATATTGTTTTGTGTTTGAATTTGAAGTTTAATGGCAAGGGACCATTTTGAATAATTTGGAAACATTGAGATGAATTCTAAAACAATTCATTTTATGGTTATTTTATAAGATTTGAGAATGTTTTGTGGATTTGCGATGGATATGAATAATAAAGGTTTTTTAGGAATTTTATTCCTAATATGTGTCTATGTTAGAATGATACTAACATACGCTTTGAAATGTATGTGTTTGGTAAACGATGATTTTATAGATCGTGACAGTGATCAAGATTGTATTACGAGCAAGTTCAAAGATAAGGAAAAAGTTCAAGAGTAAAGCTAAAAGCAATAGTAAGGTTTACTAGTGAGGCATCAGGTGAGTGTAATGCATACATAACATGATACATGGATGTTTTATACATCATTGGGAAGACTTGCGATAAGTCTACCTGGTTTATATATTGGCATAATATTTATGTCAGTGATCATATGACTGATATATTTTAAATATGTCAAAAATTGAATATTAATGCATGGATCACTAGTTATATATGATGTTTTATTATGAATATTATTTCGGGTATGAACTGCCCACTGTTAAATTATATTAATATACGTTGCTATGGATGGAATAAATATGGAAAATATGCCTAAATATGTCATTGAGGGATAGGGTATAGTTGCCATGCCATAGAGTCCACCAGCACGTTGCATATCCAGTTTAGCACTATAGTGTATACAAAGGGCACTTAGTGCATATGGTGGGCACGACCTTATGTGTATTATGGTGCACACGACCTTATGTGTATTAGCACTTTGGTGCATCTTTGACTCGAGTACCCAGGGTCCTCATAGGTTATATTCGAGCTATGATATTGATAAATAATTTATAAACAAGTGAAAGAGTTTATAAACTCTTAAAGTTATGGCAAGTATATTGGTAAGAAATTATATACGGTTATATTATGTTAATATATGATTAACATGATGGTAATTCATATATAGTGATTCATAATGTACGAATATTGTTATAGGTTGTTAATTATAGTTATGTTATATTGCACTGGATATTATTATTGCCTTACTAAGTATATACTTACCGTGTGATGATTTTCACGCGTAGGTAAAATGTAGAGTTCAGAGTAAGGAGCGGGCATCCTGCTTATCCATAATATATTCATGGTATCAGTAATAACATCTTTTTGTAACCCCTCGACCCGGCCTAATCGCAAGACCGAACCGAACGAGCTACAATAAGTTTACCGAAGCAAACCATCAAGAAAACTCTAAAAATACGACCATTTTTTTCTTTTATCTTATCTAGATGTTGGTTATTACCCTACATGTACATACAAACAATGAGTGAAAACCCAACCCAATCGGGCATTGAATTGATATCCAATTGGTCACTTTACAATAATACGGACTAAAACATAAATCTACAAATCTATAGGGGTTAACTTGTAATTTGCTTTACCAATCTTCGATTTGTCAGGTTACAAGCATACATGCTAAATTTCAACTTAAAACGATCATCCGAACTCATCAAATAGCATACATAACACCCAACTGTAATTTCCATTATTTTGAAGGACCAATTTTGCAATTAAAGTTACCAATCCTCAATTAAACCAATGACATGCATACTAGTGAAATTTCAAGTCAAAAAGATCATTCAAACTTATTTAATTGCATGTATATCACTCAAGGACTAAAACGAGAGAAAATAGAAACCTTAAAAAATACTTTCAACTAACTTAACTGCCACCTGTATCAATACGCGGGCAAGTGTATCGATACGCCTGAGCCTTTACAAAATTTTGGATTCCAATAGCTCAAAACCATATCGATACACCTTCACATGTATCCATACACTATGCCTGAAACCGTAGACCCGTATCGATACGGTCACCTGTGTACCGATACGTTAAGCCTAAAAATGTGCTTACCCGTATCGATATGGTCTCCCGTGTATTGATACACTGTGCCTGGAAACACTTACCTATATTGATACAGGCACAGACGTATCTATACGCCCTGACCTATAACGTCAAAAATTGCTGGTTTTTAGCCTCATTTTGGAATTATAACACTTAAGCATACATCTAACAATCAAATAACATTATCATTGGTCATTTACCATCAACTGCCATAAACCAAACATCAAGAAACAATCATCATGCTTTAAAGGTAAACTATAGGCATGCTTCCTAATACTCAAGCAACCACAACATGAACCATATGCAAAATCCAACAAACCAAGCTTATCACAAGTCCAAAGCAACAATATAAACTTGCTTAAACGGACAAGTAACCACTCAAACCCTCCCAACAACATTTAAGCCACATTGCCTTTATTACTACTTTAAAACCCAAACATACTTTGGTAAATAAAGTCTTGGAATTTCCTCCTTGCTTGCTAGGCCACATGCATTCAATCAATATGCATTGATGATAAAAGAGAGTGTAAGCAATCATTGCTTAGTGAGGAACACTCAAAATACAAACCATCATCCAATAAAATTAAAATCCATTTCAAAACAATCATGTCATTCTTTCAAAACATGCACTTAGTCTTTACAAAATCAACATATTAAACCATATGCAACATGTATCATGGATTCCACAGCATAATCTCATATGCAATTCCCTCTACTTAAGTCTTTCCCATGCATAACATCCCATATACAAAGCTTAAGGAGTAAAACATGTGTAAACACTTTATTCCAAATCAATCCATCAACATGATACATTTAAAACATTATATTGGCTTACAAGAGATCCATCTCAACCACAACATTTCCATAAAACCATCATTAACATCGGATACACGGATTTCCCAAGAGATCTCACAATCTCTTGTAGCTCAATGGCATGGAGTCGTGCAACACATACACCACCTCTACACTACCAAGGCTAATCCTCCAACTTGGAGTAAACACATTCGATGCATCAACCTCTATAGCGCATGGTTGGAGTAAAAGCCATCAAAGTGCTACCTCAACAACATTGGGGTTCACATGATCGGAGTAAGTACCTCTCGTACCACCTCTACAACCACGGGAGACTTATTATAGTGCACTTTAAATCCTATAGCCGGCCAATTATATCCGATAACATTTCCATAACATTTCCATTTCATCACTTGCCAACATAATTAACTTTTATAAACATAACTCACTTTTTTCTTATGAATTAATAAAATCACTTTAACATGCACTAAACCATGCATAAACCATGTTCATAATATTGTTTAAAATCATGCATTACTTTCTAAACGCATTTATCATCATTTCATATCAAATTCCAGCATTAAACCATGCTCATTCCATGCATAAAACAGGAGGTAAACCTTCATCAAACAAGTGCATTCATAAAGCATTTGCCAACCGAAAACGAGAGAGAAAAACCAATTCACTTACTTTCTTGTCTTAGACCAGCATATCAAGCCTAGTCTAGACTCCCATAAACCTTTTCAAAACCATTGAAAAGCCATTCTTATCCGTTTCACTCACCGACAAAGCAACACCTCAAAATCTCTTAACTAACAACCATACATTCCTTTACGATGCGCATACACCGTGAAGAAAACTCTGGAAATGTGTCCATTTTTTCTCTTTTTATCTTATCTAGATGTTGGTTATTACCCTACATGTACGTACAAACAATGAGTGAAAACCCAACCCAATCGGGCATCGATTGGATATCCAGTTGGTCACTTTACAATAATATGGACCAAAACGTAAATCTACAAATCTATAAGGTTTAAATTGTAATTTGCTTTACCAATATTCGATTAGTCAGGTTACAAGCATACATGCCAAATTTCATCTTAAAACGATCATCCGAACTCATCCAATTGCATACATAACACTAGGGTCCCAACTATAATTTCCATTATTTCGAAGGACCAATTTCGCAATTAAAGTTAGCAATCCTCAATTGAACCAATTACATGCATACTTGTGAAATTTCAAGTCAAAACAATCATTTAAACTCATTTAATTGCATGTATATCGCTTAGGGACTAAAACGAGAGAAAATAGAAACCTTAAAACATACTTTCAACTAGCTTAATTGTCACCCGTATCGATACGCGGGCAAGTGTATCGATAAGCCTGAGCCTTTACAAAATTCCAGATTCCAGTAGCTCAAAACCGTATCGATACACCTTTACGTGTATCGATACACTATGCTTCAAACCGTAGACCCTTATCGATACGGTCACCCATGTACCGATATGCTAAGCCTAAAAATGTGCTTACTGGTATCGATATGGACTCCTATGTATCGATACGTTGTGCCTGAAAACACTTACCTGCATCGATAAGGGCACAAGCATATCGATACGCCCTGACTTGTAACGTCAAAATTTGCTGGTTTTTAGCCTCGTTTTGGAATTCTAACACTTAAGCATGCTTCTAACAATCAAATAACATCATCATTGGTCATTTACCATCAACTACCATAAACCAAACATCAAGAAACATTCATCATGCTTTAAAGGTAAACTATAGGCATGTTTCCTAATACTCAAGCAACCAAAGCACGAACCATGTGCAAAATCCAACAAACCAAGCTTATCACAAGTCCAAAGCAACAATATAAACTTGCTCAAACAGAGACGTAACCACTCAAACCCTCAGAACAACATTTAAGCCACATTGCCTTTATTACTACTTTAAAACCCAAACATACTATGGTAAATCAAGTCTTGGAATTTCCTCCTTACTTGCTAGGCCACTTGCATTCAATCAATCTGCATTGATGACAAAAGAGGGCGTAAGCAATCATTTAACAAGTGCATTCATTAATCATTTGCCAACCGAAATCGAGAGAGAAAACCACTTTATTTACTTTTGACTCTTAGACCAGCGTATCAAGCCTAGTTTAGACTCCCATTAAACCTTTTCAAATCTTTGAAAAGCCATTCTTATCTGTTTCACTCACCGACAAAGCAACGCCTTCCTTGCTGATGTCAAATCAAGCCTTCGGCAACCCCTCAACACCAAGATTCGCTTTTGAACTACTTTCCCCTGTTTCAAACACATCATAATAGAGAATCCAATGCATTACAATGTATCCAAACTCTCAGCAACACAACAATTATCAGCACCCAACTATAATCCTCCACAACACTCTATCTTTACAATCGAAAACATCATCGATTCACCAAAAACATCAACCCAGCGCACAACTACGAATCTCAACCTTCAAATAACATCAATTAACATAAAAAAAACAAGCTAAAACAAGATTATACCTCCAACAAGCAATAATCAACCACAACACCTCAGAATCTCTTAACTAACAACCTAACAAATTAGAGATTCATTAGATTGCGGGATTCTATCATCAAAACTCACTTCATAATCATTTTAGACATCAAAATCAAGTTATAAACCAATCTGTAACTCAGCAAAAACAGATCACTACAAATTTCCACAATTTTTCATCATAAATAATCAATTAAACCATAAATCCGAGTTTAATTTATCAAAACCCAATACAAATCATATAAAATGGATCAAGAACTTAGGAATTTCAATAAATAACCTTTCATTAGAGGAGAAGAACGAATCATTACCTCCAATGCTAAGTTCTCCCCTTAATTTCTTTATAAACCATGAAAATCAAGGTAGAAATAATAAGTATTTGATGTAAAAGCTTTAGAAATCAATTGGAAATTAAAAACTCTTTGAAATCTTAATTTTACCTGAAGAAATTGAACTGGAAAATATGTTTGGCTAGAGAGAATTTGGGAGAAAAGAAGTTACAAAATTTGTTACGTGAAATTCTTTTAAAAGCCTTTATTGTGTTTAATTAATTCTCTCCTTATTTATACCTCTTAAAACTTAATTACAAATAGTTAATTAAGGGGAGAAATCTGATGAAACCCTTTTGGATTAATAGCTCCTTAAAGATTCAAAGTTTTGACCCATTTTCAAAACAGTCACTAAAAACAGTTTTGCAAACTTGCATTTTGGTCACTAACCCAAAATGTCTCATTTTTGAATTTCATTTTCCAAATTTCTTTTTACCAAAATCATTTATACATTTAATAATGATTTAAGACTATTTTCCATATTTTTATCTTCAATAAAAATATTTAATCTAATTTAATCTATTTTTCCATATTTTTATCTTCAATAAAAATATTTAATCTAATTGCATGTATATCACTCAGGGACTAAAACGAGAGAAAACAGAAACCTTAAAACATACTTTCAACTAACTTAACTACCACCTGTATCGATACGCCTGAGCCATTTCAAAAATTCCGGATTCTAGTAGCTCGAAACTATATCGATTCACCTTTATGTGTATTGATATACTATACCTGAAACCGTAAACCCGTATCGATATGGTCACCTGTGTACAAATATGTTAAGCCTGAAAATATGCTTACCTGTATCGATACGGTCTTCTGTGTATCGATATGCTGTGCGTGGAAACACTTACCTATATTGATACGGGCATATGCGTATCGATATACCCTAACCTATAACGTCATAATTTGCTGGTTTTTAGCCTCGTTTTGGAATTCTAACACTTAAGCATACTTCTAACAATCAAATAACATCATCATTGGTCATTTACCATCAACAACCATAAACCAAACATCAAGAAACAATCATCATGCTTTATAGGTAAACTATAGGCATGCTTCCTAATACTCAAGCAACCACAGCATGAACCATATGCAAAATCCAATAAACCAAGCTTATCACAAGTCCAAAGAAACAATAAAAACTTGCTCAAACGGAGAAGTAAACACTCAAACCCTCCCAACAACATTTAAGCCACATTGCCTTTATTACTACTTTAAAACACAAATATACTTTGGTAAATCAAGTCTTGGAATTTCCTCCTTGCTTGCTAGGTCAGTTGCATTCAATCAATCTGCATTGATGATAAAAAAGAGCGTAAGCAATCATTGCTTAGTGAGGAAGGCTCAAAATACAAACCATCATCCAATGCAATTAAAATCCATTTCAAAACAATCATGCCATTCTTTCAAAACATGCACTTAGTCTTTACAAAATCAGCATATTAAACCATATGCAACATGTATCATGGATTCCACAGCATAATCTCATATTCAATTCCCTCTACTTAAGCCTTTCCCATGCATAACATCCCATATGCGAAGCTTAAGGAGTAAAACATGTGTAAACACTTTATACCAAATCAATCCATCAACATGATATATTTAAAAGATTATATTGGCTTACAAGTGATCCATCTCAACCACAACATTTCCATAAAACCATCATTAACATCTGTAACATCGGATACACGGATTTCCCAAGAGATCTCGCAATCTCTTGCAGCTCAATGGCATGGAGTTGTGCAACACATACACCACCTTTACACTACCAAGGCTAATCCTCCAACTTAGAGTAAACACATTCGACGCATCAACCTCTACAGGGAGTGGCTGGAGTAAAAGCCATCAAAGTTCTACTTCAACAACATTGGGGTTCACATAATCGTAGTAAGTACCTCTCGTACCACCTCTACAACCACGGACGACTTATTATAGTGCACTTTAAATCCTATGGCCGGCCAATTATATCCGATAACATTTCCATTTCATCACATGCCAATATAATTCACTTTTATAAACATACCTCATTGCTTTCTTATGCATTAATCAAATCACTTTAACATGCACTAAACTATGCATAAACCATGTTCATAATATTCTTTAAAATCATGCATTATTTTCCAAACGCATTTATAATCATTTCATATCAATTTTCAGCATTAAACCGTGCTCATTCCATGCATAAAACATGAGGTAAACCTTCATCAAACAAGTGCATTCATAAAAGCATTTGCCAACCGAAAACGAGAGAGAAAAACCAATTCACTTACTTTCGAGTCTTAGACCAGCGTATCAAGCCTAGCCTAGACTCCCATAAACCATTGAAAATCCATTCTTGTTCGTTTCACTCACCGACAAAGAAACGCCTTCCTAGCCGATGTCAAATCAAGCCTTCGGCAACCCCAAACACCAAGATTCACTTTCGAACTACTTTCCCTTGTTTCAATCACATCATAACAGAGAATCTCAACCTCAACCGAAAACATCATCGATTCCCTACAAACCTCAACCTAGCCCACAACTACAAATCTCAACCTTCAAATAACATCAATTAACATCCAAACAACAACCTAAAACAACATTATACCTCCAGCAAGCAATAATCAACCACAACACCTCAAAATCTCTTAACTAACAACCTAACAAATTAGAGATTCATTAGATTGTGGGATTTTATCATCAAAACTCACTTATTAATAATTTTAGACATCAAAATCAAGTTATAAACCAATCCTTAACTTAGCAAAAATAGATCACTGCGAATTTCCATAATTTTTCATCATAAATCATCAATTAAACCATAAATCCGAGTTTAATTAATCAAAACCTAATGAAAATCATATAAAATGGATCAAGAACTTAAGAATTTCAATAAATAACCTTTCATTAGAGGAGAAGAATGAATCCTTACCTCCAATGTTGATTTCTCCCTTTAATTGCTTTATAAACCATGAAAATCAAGGTATAAATAATAAGTATTTTATGTAAAAGCTTTAGAAATCAACTGGAAATCAAAAACTCTTTGAAATCCTAATTTTACCTGAAGAAATTGAAGATGGAAAATATGTTTGGCTGGAGAGAATTTGGGAGAAAAGAAGTTACAAAATTAGTTACATGAAATTCTTTTAAAAGCCTTCATTGTGTTTAATTAATTCTCTCCTTATTTATACCTCTTAAAACTTAATTAAAAATAGTTAATTAAAGGAAGAAATCTGATGAAACCCTTTTGGATTAATAGCTCCTTAAAGATTCAAAGTTTCGACCCATTTTCAAAACAGTCACTAAAAACAGTTTTGCAAACTTGCATTTTGGTCACTAACCCAAAATGTCCCATTTCTGAATTTCATTTTTCCAAAATTGTTTTTACCAAAATCATTTATATATTTAATAATGATTTTAGACTATTTTCCATATTTTTATTTTCAATAAAAATATTTAATCCAATATAAATCCTGAATTTGACTCGAATCTCTAATCCTAGTCCACCGGACCGACTAAACTGTTCCCCAAAACTCCTAAGCCCAAAATCGGGGCGTTACAACTCTCCCCCTCTTAAGAAATTTCGTCCTCAAAATTTACATGGATGAAAAAGATGCGGAAATTGCTTTTTCATGCCCAACTTACTCTCCCAAGTAGCCTCAACAACTCAAAATCCTCAATCGGCATAACATAAGAGGGATCCGACCGATACCTCCGCAACATCGAAACGTGGAACACATTATGAATCTTTTCCAACTTGGGAGGCAACCTCCACCGATAAGCTACGAGACCCACACGACCCAAAATCTCATACGGCCCGATAAACCTCGGACTCAACTTCCCTTTACGCCCAAAACGCATCACCTTCTTCCAAGGTGAAACCTTCAAAAACACTTTGTCACCAACAGCGTACTCCACTTCTCTACGCTTCAAATCCGCGTAGGAATTCTGTCAATCGGATTCCACTTTCAAGCGATCAGATTCAAGCTTCACATTCTCACATGTGTCTTTCAACACATGGGGCATAGAAATATACTTCTCCTCAACCTCCACCCAACACAAAGGCGTACGACACCTCCTACTATATAAGGCCTCATACAGTGCCATTTGAATACTCGCTTGATAGCTATTATTATAAGCGAACTCCACCATCGGCAACTGCTTTTCCTAGGTTCCTTGGAACTCGATAATACAACACCTCAACATATCCTCAAACACCTTGATCATGCGCTCAGACTGTCCATCTGTCTATGGATGATACGAAATGCTAAAATGCAACCGGGTACCCAGGGCTCGATACAAACATTCCCAGAACCTTGCTGTAAACCTCGTATCTCTATCTGACATAATCGACTTAGGCACTCCATGCAACTTCACGACCTCTACGATGTAAAGATCAGCCAATTTATCCAAAGTATACATCGTATGTACCGACATAAAATGCGCACACTTCGTAAACTGATCCACAATCACCCAAATGGAATGCTTTTTAGTCGGTGTCAAAGGTAGCCCTGACACAAAGTCCATGGTGATTCTCTCCTATTTCTATTCTTGCATCCTCAACGGTTGAATAACCCGGAAGGAAATTGGTGCTCATCTTTAACACGCTGACACACCATGCATCTAGCAACAAAATTAGCCACATCCTTCTTCAAACCAACCAAATAATACTCTTCCTTCAAACCCTTATACATCTTGGTAGTACCGGGATGCATAGCAAAAGGGATAGAACGTGCCTCGGTCAAGATGATACGTCTCAACTCCCCATCCTGCGGCACCACTACCCGGTCCTTAAAACACAACGCCCCATCATCATTAAAATAAAAATCCGATGGTTTCCCATCCAAGATATCCCTAACATGAGGTACCAACTCATCATACGGTTGTTTCTCCTTTATCATTTGTGACAGCGATGGCTTCACCTGCAACTCTGCTAACAAACCTCCATCATAGGTTACACTCAACCGAGCAAACATAGCTCTCAACTCAACCATAGCTTTTATACTCAAAGCATCCGCTACCACATTCGCTTTACACGGATGATACTCAATGGTCAAGTCATAATCTTTAAGAAACTACAACCACCGTCGTTGCCTAAGATTTAACTCTTTCTGCGACATTAAATACTTCAAACTTTTGTGATCCGTGTACACTACACACTTTTCACCATAAAGATAATGCCTCCAAATCTTTAACACAAGCACCACGCGGCAAGCTCAAGATCATAAATAGGATAGTTATGCCCGTACACCTTCAATTGCCTATATGCATAAGCCACAACCTTCCCATCTTGCATCAACACGCACCCTAAACCAACATATGATGCATCACTATATACCACAAACTCTTTTCCCGACTCAGGTTGAATCAAGATTGGAACTTGCGTCAAAGCTTCCTTCAACTTTTCAAAAGCTTGCTGACGATCCTCCATCCACCCAAAATGAATGTTCTCCTATAACAACTTGGTTAAAGGTGCAACAATCTTCAAAAATCCATCTACGAACCAGCGATAATATCCAACCAACCCAAGGAAACTACGCTCCTCCATCACTTACCTTGGTCACTTCCAACTCACCACAACCTCAATATTTTGTGGATCCACATGGATTCCCTTAGCCGACACCATATGTCCAAGAAAAACTACTTCCTTCAACCAAAATTCACATTTACTCAACTTAGCATAGGGTTATCCAACAATCTCTGAAGCACAATCCGCAAGTGCTCATCATGGTCTTTTTTAGTACGAGAGTACATAAGAATATCATTAATAAACACTACCACAAATTGGTCCAAGTACTCATGAAACACCTGATTCATCATATCCATAAACGCATATGGAGTATTGGTCAACCCAAACGGCATAACTAAGAACTCGTAATGCCCATACCTCGTACAAAAGGCAGTCTTTGGCACATCCTCACCCTTTACCTTCAACTAATAATATCCCGATCACAAGTCGATCTTAGAAAATACGGATGCACTCAAAATTGATCAAACAAATCATCAATCCGCGGCAAGGGATATTTGTTGTTAATCGTCAACTTATTATGTTACCGATAGTCGATAAGCATCCTCATTGTGCCATCTTTCTTCTTCACGAATAGCACCGACGCACCATAGGGTGAAACACTGGGTTTAATAAACCCCCGATCAAGCAACTCCTGGAGTTGTGTCTTTAACTCTTTCAACTCCTTAGGTGCCGCATGATACGGCGCAATAGACACCGGTGCCGAATCAACATACGTCTCGATTTTAAACTCCACCTCCCTATCTGGCGGCATCCCCGGTAACTCTTAAGGGAAAACTCCTGTAAAATCACAAACTGTGCGGATGTCCTGCACATGCACATCCTTGGATCCAAGATTCATAACATAGGCAAAATATGCTTAACATTCGATTTCAACATCCGACTTTTTTCCAAAGCCAAAACAACAATGGTCAAGAACTTTGCATTCTCTCCAACCACCACAACTTCATAATCATCAGCAAGACGCAAGGTTATCCATTTGGTTTCAAAATCCACAACTGCCCTATGCTCGGATAGCCAATCCATCCCCAATATTACATCAAAACCATGGAATGGCAATTCCATCAGATCCACAGTGAACATATGGTCTTGCACCATCAAATGACACCTTCGGTACAACTTCCTAACCACAACTATCTCACCCAAAAAACTAGTTACTTGAACCCCAACATTCAAAATCTCCACAGGTATATCAAGCAACTACGCATGCTCACTAAAAATATACGAATGGGTAGAACCAGAATCACCAAAGAAAATAACGACAAAGATTGCAAAGTAAAGGTACCTGCAATCACATCGATATCGTCGCGTCCTTCGCAATGCGCATACACCCTCAAGGGACCACCACCTTCCTGTTGAATAGCAACGGTGTATGCCATAGTCCTACGCCCACCATCTCTATGCTAGAAATGTCCTCATCCTCGTCCATGCCCTCGACCTCTTTGGGCAGCCACAATAGGTGCAGGAGCATGCGTACCTCTAGCTAAAATAGGGTAGTCACGCCTCACATGATCAGCTAACCCACAACTCCAGCAAGAATTAGCTACAACAGGCGCAGGAACTGGCCCACCTCGTCCAATCTGAGGACAATCGCGTCTAACATGGTCTCGAGATCTACAACCCTAGCAAACTCTATATGACCTCCAACAAACCCCCGAATGCTTGTTCCCACACTAGACACACTCAGGTATCCCACCTCCAGAACTCTGCCGTAGCTGACCTCTTCTCCCAAGCTCGAGTCGATATCTCCTATCATAGTGCCTCTTATATCGGCCACCCCTAGCATTAGCATCAGCAGCTCTCTTACCATGACCGGATCCTCCAGCACGGGATGTCAAACTCAATTTCTGCTCAATATCCATGGCCCTCGAAACCAATACATCAAAATAAACATACTCAACATCCAACATATATATCTTAACTTCCTGCGTTGATCCGTAATGGAAGCGGTCACAATGGCTCCTCTCATCAGGCATCAACTAAAAAGCATACTGACTCAACCTTTCAAACTGTATCTCATACTTAGATACTGACATATCCCCCTGCACCAAAGCCATGAACTCGTGTTTCTTTTCATCTTGATATCTAGCTCTAAGATACTTCTTCTGGAAGGCAGACCGGAAGGTTTCCCATGTTACATTATCGGGCTCCATACTTGCAATCACCGTAGTCCACCAGCTATACGTATCTCCCTGCAGCAGAGATACAGTACATCCCAGCTTACGAGCATTAGAACAACCATCTGATCTAAAATATGATTCGTGCTGGCAAACCACTCCTCAGAAGCCTTAGGTGACAACCCTCTAAAATCGACCCCTCTTAGGCCACGTAAACACTCTAAGGGTAATCCTGAATTAGGAGCAGCAACTAGTACTGATGCAGGCGCCTGCACTCTAGCCATCGCGGCCTGAAATGCTCCCGTCATTGCTTATATCAAATGCGTCATATCAACTAGTGCTGGCCCAGCTTGCACAGGTGGTACTTGTTCCACACCCGCAGGTGGATTGGTGGAGGAGGTGGCAACCCCTCAGGCACAACATTATTCTCATCATCTTGCCTCCCTCATTCGCATTAAAACGTAATTCTCTCAACGGTGGCATTGTAAACAAAGAATCTATGGCATAAAGACACCAAAATAAAAACGATTAGGCCATCTTCAAGCAAGGGTCCAAGACTTCCATTTCAAATCAAATATATTTTTCCTTAGTAGTCATAAGGCAATGTGTCCCAAATCATACCCCAACATGGCATATAACATACAATCCATCACTGTGTATAGCAATCAAGTCAATTCAATAAACATACATTTAAAACAACTTCCCATCATACATAACAAACCATAACCCACCCCCAACAATCATAACCTAGCTCTGATACCACCAAATGTAACCCCTCGACCTGACCTATTCGTAAGACCGAACCGAACGAGCTACATTAAGTTTATCGAAGTAAACTCTAAAAATATGTCCATTTTTTTCTTTTATCTTATCTAGATGCTATTTATTACCCTACTTGTACATACAAACAATGAGTGAAAACCCAACCAAGTCGGGCATTAAATTGATATCCAATTGGTCACTTTACAATAATAGGGACTAAAATGTAAATCTAAAAATCTATAAGAGTTAAATTGTAATTTGCTTTACCAATCTTCGATTTGTCAGGTTACAAGACTACATGCCAAATTTCAACTTAAAACGATCATCCAAACTCATCCAATTGCATACATAACACATAGGGACCCAATTCTAATTTCCATTATTTAAAGGACCAATTTCGCAATTAAAGTTGCCAATCCTCAATTAAACCAATTACATGCATACTGATGAAATTTCAAGTCAAAAAGATCATTCAAACTCATTTAATTGCATGTATATCACTCAAGGACTAAAACTAGAGAAAACAGAAACCTTAAAACATACTTTCAACTAACTTAACTGCCACCTATATCGATACGCGGGCAAGTGTATCGATACGCCTGAGCCTTTACAAAATTATGGATTCCAGTAGCTCAAAACCGTATAGATACACCTTTACGTGTATCGATACACTATGCCAGAAACCGTAGACCCGTATCGATACGGTCACCCGCGTACCAATACACTAAGCCTAAAAATGTGCTTATCCGTATCGATACGGTCTCCCGTGTATCGATACGTTGTGCCTGGAAACACTTACCGGTATGGATACGAGCACAGGCGTATCGATACCCCCTAACCTGTAACGTCAAAATTTGCTGGTTTTTAGCCTTGTTTTGGAATTCTAACACTTAAGCATACTTCTAACAATCAAATAACATCATCATTGGTCATTTATCATCAACTACAATAAACCAAACATCAAGAAAAAATCATCATGCTTTAAAGGTAAACTATAGGCATGCTTCTTAATACTCAAGCAACCAAACCATGAACCATGTGCAAAATCCAACAAACCAAGCTTATCACAAGTCCAAAGCCACAATATAAACTTGCTCAAGCGGAGAAGTAACCACTCAAACCCTCCCAACAACATTTAAGCCACATTGCCTTTATTACTACTTTAAAACCCAAACATACTTTGGTAAATCAAGTCTTGGGATTTCCTCCTTGCTTGCTAGGCCACTTGCATTCAATCAATCTGCATTGATGCTAAAAGAGAGCGTAAGCAATCATTGCTTAGTGAGGAAGGCTCAAAATACAAACCATCATCCAATGCAATTAAAATCCATTTCAAAACAATCATGCCATTCTTTCAAAACATGCACTTAGTCTTTACAAAATCAGCATATTAAACCATATGCAACATGTATCATGGATTTCACAACATAATCTCATATTCAGTTCCCTCTACTTAAGCCTTTCCAATGCATAACATCCCATATGCAAAGCTTAAGGAGTAAAACATGTGTAAACACTTTATACCAAATCAATCCATCAACATGATATATTTAAAAGATTATATTGGCTTACAAGTGATCCATCTCAACAACAACATTTCCATAAAACCATCATTAACATCGATAACATCGGTAACATTGGATACACATATTTCCAAGAGATTTCGCAATCTATTGCAGCTCAATGGCATGGAGTCGTGCAACACATACACCACATCTATACTACTAGACCTGGCAAACTTGACCCGAGACCTGAAAACTGAACCGATTTACCCGAACTGAGACCCAAAATCGACCCGAACATGATGACCCAAAATTTGATCCGAAACCGAAAAAACTGAACTGAACCCGATCCGAATTTTAGTTGCACCGAAACGGACCCGAGCCAAATACAACCCCAAAATATAGAAAAGAAATTAATAGAAATAAATAAAGATAGGATATGAACAACTGCACAACTCACCAAAAAGTTAAATATATTAACTTCATAAATCTATATATAGGGTGTAAAAAAATGACTGGCCTAAAAACTTGATTAAAATTGACCGACCTCTCATTGACCCGAACTGATATCAACCGAATACAAATAACTGAACCAAAAATAATTGAACCGAAAATCAAACTACCCAAAATTACCCGAATCACAATAAACCCGAATTAAAAATTGAACTGAACTGAACCGAACCAAAACCTAATTTGAACCGAATAATATCACACCCGAAATGACTCAAACCGAAATGGCCCAAACCGAAACTGAATCGAAAAACCCGTTTGCCACTTCTATACACTACCAAGGCTAATCCTCCAACTTGGAGTAAACACATTCGACGCATCAACCTCTACAGTGCGTGGCTAGAGTAAAAGCCATCAAAGTGCTACCTCAACAGCATTGGGGTTCACATGATCGGAGTAAGTACCTCTCGTACCACCTCTACAACCACGGGCGACTTATTATAGTGCACTTTAAATCTTATGGCCGGCCAATTATATCCGATAACATTTCCATAACATCACTTACCAATATAATTCACTTTTATAAACATACCTCGCTATTTTATTATGCATTAATCAAATCACTTTAACATGCACTAAACCATGCATAAACCATGCTCATAATATTCTTTAAAATCATGCATTACTTTCCAAATGCATTTATCATCATTTCATATCAATTCCTAGCATTAAACCATGCTCATTTCATGCATAAAACAGGAGGTAAACAATCATTTAACAAGTGCATTCATAAATCATTTGCCAACCGAAATCGAGAGAGAAATCCACTTTACTTACTTCCAAGCCTTAGACCAGCGTATCAAGATTAGTTTATACTCTCATTAAACCTTTTCAAATCTTTGAAAAGCCATTCTTATCCGTTTCACTCACCGACAAAGTAAAGCCTTCCTTGCTGATGTCAAATCAAGCCTTCGGCAACCCCTCAACACCAAGATTCGCTTTCGAACTACTTTCCCTAGTTTCAAACACATCATAATAGAGAATTCAATGCATTACAATGCATCCAAACTCACAACAATACAACAATTAACAACACCCAACTATAATCCTCCACAACACTCTAGCTTAACAACCGAAAACATCATCGATTCACCAAAAACCTCAACCCAGCCCACAACTACGGATCTCAACCTTCAAATAACATCAATTAACATCAAAACAACAACCTAAAACAACCTTAAACCTCCACCAACCAAAAATTAAGCCCAACACATCAAAATCTCTTAAGTACCAAATTAACAAACTAAAGATTCAATAGATTCTGGGATTCTATCATCAAAACTCACTTCATTATCATATTAAACATCAAAATCAAGGAATAAACCAATCCTTAACTCAACAAAAATAGATCACTACAAATTTCTTCAACTTTCCATCATAAACCATCAATTAAACCATAAATCCGAGTTTAATTTATCAAAACCCAATGAAAATCATATAAAATGGACCAAGAACTTAGGAATTTCAATAAAGAACCTTTCATTAGAGGAGAAGAATGGATCCTTACCTCCAATGTTGATTTCTCCCCTTAATTGCTTTATAAACCATGAAAATCAAGGTAGAAATAATAAGTATTTGATGTAAAAGCTTTAGAAATCAATTGGAAATCAAAAACTCTTTGAAATCCTAATTTTACCTGAAGAAATTGAAGCTGAAAATATGTTTGGCTGGAGAGAATTTGAGAGAAAGGAGTTACAAAGTTAGTTACGTGAAATTTTTTTAAAAGCCTTCATTGTGTTTAATTAATTATCTCCTTATTCATACCTCTTAAAACTTAATTAAAAATAGTTAATTAAAGGGAGAAATCTGATGAAACCCTTTTGGATTAATAGCTCCTTAAAGATTCAAAGTTTTGACCCATTATCAAAACAGTCACTAAAAACAGTTTTGCAAACTTACATTTTGGTCACTAACCCAAAATATCCCATTTTTGAATTTCATTTTCCAAAATTGTTTTCACCAAAATCATTTATACATTTAATAATGATTTTAGACTATTTTCCATATTTTTATCTTCAATAAAAATATTTAATCCAATTTAAATCCTGAATCTAACTCGAATCTCTAATCTTGATCCACCGAACTGACTAAACTGATTGTAACTCGAATCTCTAATCTTGAATCTAACTCGTATGGGCATGTGAAGGTTGTCTTTTCTTGATCTTCTGGTGCTATGGCAATCTGATTGTAACCTGAATAACCATCAAGAAAACAATAAAAGGGTTTACCTGCAAGACGGTCAAGCATTTGATCAATAAAGGGTAATGGGAAGTGATCTTTCCTAGTGGCTTTGTTCAGCTTTCGATAGTCTATACAAACCCTCCAACCGGTCACAGTCCTGGTTGGGATAAGTTCATTATTTTCATTACTTACCACTGTTATACCTCCCTTTTTCGGTACACATTGTACCGGACTTACCCACGTACTATCGGAGATAGGGTATATAATGCCGGCGTCAAGCCACTTGATGATTTCTTTCATTACAACCCCTTTCATCGCATGATTCAGTCTCCTCTGGGCCTCAATTGAAGGTTTGTGATCATCTTCCAACAAGATCTTGTGCATGCACACCGCCGGGCTAATTCCCTTCAAGTCAGCAATTGTCCACCCTATTGCCTTTTTGTGTAGCTTTAACATCTTGATCAGCTTCTTTTCCTGCTCAGGCTGTAACTTAGAAGAAATAATTACAGGCAAATTATTATTAGTCCCTAAGTATACATATTTTAGTTGTTGTGGCAATTGTTTCAACTCAAGAATTGGTGGTTGTTCAATAGAGGGTTTTTCGAGCTTACCTGAGTAGTCCAGTGGTTCAAAGTATGTACCTGGTCGATTGGCTATCCAATTTGCCTCTTCTTGTTGTTCCTCATCGACCGGTTCTTCATACTCCTCAGGTTCCTCTTGATTGGCAATGTAGTTGCCGAGGCAACTAAATTCCTCATCGAAGTTAAACTCTACCGTGGCATGAAGTTGGCATTCTTCTGGATCATCGGCATGCCTTAGTGTTTGGAACACATTTAGTTTAACTTGCTGGTCATTCACCCTCATTGTGAGTTCTCCCTTTTCAACATCAATCAAGGTTCTCCCTGTTGCTAGGAATGGTCTCCCGAGAATGATGGGTGCATGCTCATCTGCTTCACAATCCAAAACAATAAAGTCAGCGGGAAAAATAAATTTATCAACTTTTACCAGTATGTCCTCGATTTTTCCCTCTGGATGCACATAGGATCTGTCGGCTAGCTGCAACATAACTGTTGTAGGTTTTGCCTTCCCGATTCCTAGTTTCTGGAAAACCGATTTAGGCATCAAGTTTATGCTAGCCCCAAGGTCGCATAATACTTTCCCGACATAGTGATTTCCAATGGAACAGGGTATTGTGAAACTTCTGGGATCCTTCAACTTGGGTGGCATACGATTGTGCAACATTGCCATGCATCCCTCTTTCGCGGCAACAGTTTCGAACTCTCCTAGCCTTGTTCTCTTGGACACAATGTCTTTAAGAAACTTGGCATAGTTTGGCATTTGTTCAATTGCTTCCACCAGTGGCAAGTTGATGTGGACTTGCTTTAGGATATCAAGAAACTTCTTGAATTGGTATTCTTGCTTTTGTCGCTTCAACCTTTGTGGGAATGGTGGTGGAAGTCGGATATCTTCGATCCTTTCATTGGTTTGAAACCTGATTGAGGGCATTGTCGGGACATCTAGAGTTGCTGAGGCATTACCAACTGGGGTTGCCGAGGCATGCTTATCGCAAGTTGTCGAGGCGTCTTTATCGTCGGTTGCCGAGGCATGCTTATTGCCGGTTGCTGCGGCAATTCCTGGTTCAGCATCTGAGGCTTTACCGCTAGGTTCGACCTGATCTTTTTGTGGAGTTTTGTTTGACGAGCGGGTTTGAACCTCTCTAAGTTGTTGGCCACTTCTATTTGTGATTGCCTTACATTGCTCATGGCCAGTTCCTCTTGCGACTTCAGTATCGCTAGGTAAACCTCCTTGTGGTCTAGTATTCAGATTTTGAGCAAACTGTTCAACTTGAGTTTCCAATGATTTGATTGCCGCCTCATGGTTTTGCAATCTCATCTCGATCCTGTTAATAAAAGCACCAGTTCTTTTTATGAAATTACTATTCTCAGCCATATAAGATTCAGTTTTCATCATAAAAACATTTAGAGAATTTTCCAAAGAACTAGATGTTGTCGGTTGTTGCTGCGGCATCTGTTGCCGTGGCATATTCTGCTGGAATCCTGATGCTTTTGCATTCTGATTGTTCTAGTTTAGAGCATTGTTGGGATTACTCCATGAAAAATTCGGGTGCTTCTTCCAAGCTGGATTGTATGTATTGGACATCACGTTGTTGCTCCGATTGTAATTCCCCACATAGAAGCTAGATTCCGGATTCTGCATACATTCAGAAGAATTATGGTTATCACCACATAACTCACAAAAAGAATCCATTACCTTGACTTCATGTGTGTTGTTTGGTTTTTGCATGTTCTGGACCATCTTGGTTAGAGCGGACAATTGTGCCGAAATTGAATCTGATGATCCTAGTTCATGTATTGTGGCTTGGCGTCTAACTCCTCCTCTTCTAGTAGATGGGAATTGATAATCATTCTTGGCCAGCCTGTTTAAAATTTGCATTGCTTCTTCCGGCGACTTATCTAGGAGTATGCCGTTTTCTGAGGCATCTAGCATCATCCTTGTTGGTGTATTCACGGTGTTGTAAAACATTGTTACTTGAGTCCACACCGGGAATCCGTGTAGGGGGCATTTGTGTAGAAGTTCTTTGTATCGCTCCCAAGCTTCGTACATGGATTCATCATCTGCCTGCCGAAAAGAAGTAATGTCGTTACGAAGCTTATCAGTCAGATTTGTAGGATTAAATCTAGCAAGGAAATCACGACAAAGATCAGTCCAAGATGCTATGGATCCGGCAGGAATGCTATTCAACCATGCTTTCGCCCTATCCCTTAGTGAAGAGGGGAATAATCTTAATCGTAGGACATCGGGGGTGACTCTGTGTATCTTGAACGAGTTGCAAATCTCGAGGAAAGATTTCAGATGTTGTCGTGCATCTTTAGTTGCTGAGCCGCCAAATTGGCCTATTGTGTTGATCATATTAAACATTACCGGTTTCAACTCAAAGTGGTCGGCTTCAATTTCAGGTGCGACAACTCCTGGGTTAAGTCCATCAAGATCTTCTTCAAGATAGTCTCGAATAGTTCTGTTTCGTGCAAGAATCACTCATCCTGCTGCTCGAACATCTTGATTCATATTGTCGTCTTGATTTGCCATTGCTTCTCTTATCCTTCGTCTAAGTCTTTGTAAGGTTCGTTCGATTTCTGGATCAAAGGGATATTCTGGTGAAGTCGGTCTCGCCCTGGTCATATACCAATGCAAAACCAAAGTTTGTTAGCCCTTTGAATTTTTAAACAAAAAAATAAAAAGAAAGTGCAAGAAAGTAAAAACAAAGTCGCTATTGCCAATCCCCGGCAACGGCGCCAAAAACTTGTTGCGCGTAATAAGTGCTACGCAAATGTGCAAGTATACACGTCGCAAGTTATAGTATAAAACATATCGTCTCCACAGGGATTGGTGCCACTTCAAGGATCTAGTCTCTTGCACTGTAAAAAGTAAAAACACAAGTAAAGGATTATAGGAGTTTAACTAATGACTAATCTAGAAAGAAATAAAGTAAAAGAAAAGATGAATTCAAATGAGAGAGAAATAGGCCAGGTTATCATGAGTTGAGGTGTGATAGCCGATTGGATCGTTTTTGGTAAAAGAGTGCACGGGCAACTCAGTTGCCGTGGCAACTTGCACAACGGGGTTGCCTTGGCAACTAATCGATGGTTGCCTGGGCAACTACTTGGGCGTCTGGGCAGCAACCTTCAAGGTTCGGCAGAGCGTTCTTCAATGGTTTCTTCTTATCCCTATGTCGAAACTCTAGCTACTTGTGCATGCCTTGATAATACATCCCTGCGTGAATCAAGGATGAACAACAACCAATCTTGCGCTCCTCTTAGCCGTTGAAATCCTTAACTTATTCCTAAGCCGGATTAATCTTCACCATCAATAGATTGAATAAAGATCATATTCATTCGTTTCTTGAATCTAACTCTCCCGATATTAGATAAATAGATTAAATCACGAGATCCTCTCCCAATTCACTCGCAAACAATAATAAGAACCAAGAATGAATAAACCTTGAAATAGAAAAGTGCAAACTCTTATTACCTAAACAAAAACCAATAGTTTCTCACAACCACAAAACACAATAACCATAGCCAAGTAGATTTAGTTCATGGCTAGGTTCCAAAGAAACACAAGATAAACAATCCCTAGCATGAACCCAATCAAACAGGGAAGAAAAGATGAAGCTTGTCGAAAATCCCTTGCCCTAGATGCTTGTCGAAAATTCCCCTTGCTTTCTCCCTTGGACTTGTCGAAATTTCCCCTAATGCTATCTATCCATCTTGTCGAAATCTCCTTGCTATTTATAGGGCTAGGCCAAAGTCCTTCTTTGAGGAGAAGTTTGAGTTGGAATAAATTATCTTTAAAGAATATAATTCTTTATTATAATTGTATTCCTACTAGAACTTCTCCTATCTTCTTGGAATTTAATTCTTCTTTAATCTCTGCATGGAAATCAAATTCCTTTGGGTTTGGGCTTTGCTCCACGTCATCTTGGGCTTGTATAGTCATTAATTTCGACATCCCTATTGCATTTTCTATTTGTCGACAATTGCCATGGCAGCTGGCTCGGCGTCTCCTTCATGCATTGGCATGGCAACTAGCTCGGCATATCCTTCATGCATTGCCCTGGCAACTAGCTCGGCATTGCTTTGGCAAGTGATCCTGCACATACATACACAAAGCACACCAAAGCAGCATCTTTTCCACAAAAACTACCAAGTTATGTAATCAAGCTCAACGATGGAAGGAAACATGGATTAATGCATAAATGGCTAACTATGCAACTAATATGAGCCTAAGTCTAACAATAATATGAGTAAAAAGGGTAAGAAAAATAGTACTTTTGAACACTTATCAATATGCATTAAAATTTTGGGGGCAAATCGGTAAATTCTATTACATCGATTTATCCCTAACAAACACGACTCTTTATCATGTGCGCGAGAAACACAATGAACGGGCATGATTATTGCGCCAAGGTCAAGCTGTTGAAACTCATCGCATCAAAAAATACATATCATGCTTCTTCATTTTCCCTCCTTTCTTATTCTTTATTAAGTAGCTCTGAACTTCATTGATATCTCAATTAATTTTCTGCTCTCTCTGAGTTTTCAAAGATACAAAGTTCGCATTTTTCTCTACAAAATCTTTCATTTTCCTCTTCTTTCTTCTGATACTTCATGGCCAAGACAAGAGCAGCCCGAAAAATCTCAAGGGAAACCCCTATTCAAGATATTCCAAGCTCGAAATCAAATCCTTCATCAGAAGACCTTGTTGCTCAGGAAGAGAATCTTGAGTATGAGGCTTTTCAAACAGGGATTGCAGGTGAACCCTTTACAGAGCACATCCAAAAGAGAAGCATCCACCCTGAGCAAGGAATCGAACTTTCTACGGATGAAGAACCTGGGAAATCCATGCACAACACCACCGCACTTCACAAATGGAACAAATTCTGCACCCATCCTGACAGCTACAACGCTACCTTGGTAAGAGAATTTTCTACAAATCTGTACGAGCCTACTTTGAAAGTTGTTTTTTTGCGAGAACACTTTATTCCTTAGAGTGCTTATTTTCTTAACAAGCTATTTAATACTGCTATGAATATGAATGAACATGTACTATTAGTGGATGAGATTACTGACGAGAAACTTGATATTTTAATTGAAAATTTATGCCTAACAGGTGCATTATGGTCAGGGACCAATGCCGAAAATTATACCATGCATAGGAAATTTTTGACTTTGCCTGCTAAGATATGGTTTCAGTTCATCAACTCCTGATTGTTACCCTCCACCCATAACACAACTATTTTTCTTGATAGAATGTGTCTGATACATTCAATCCTAAAAGGGATAAAAATTGATGTGTAGGCAATTATACACAACAGAATTAAGGGCTTCAATGACAAAAAAGTTAGAATATTGGCTTTTCCTTTACTAATCATGCAACTATGTGAATTGAAGGGTGTAAAACCCTTAAAAGTGAAGAGAGGACTGCCAATAAAGGGCCTACCAACAAGGTTACCATCAAAAGGATGGTTTGCACTTTAGAAGTCCATACACCAAGACTGGGTACTGTAATGAGGGAAGCAAGGTTAAGGCAAAAGTAGACGCTGCACCAGAAAATGTCCTGATAAGTGATGATGTTTGGCAAAAAGTGTTGAAAATAGAGGACAAACTCGATGCAAGAATGAGTAAATTGGGTGTTGTTGTGGCCACAGCGCAGAAAATAGATCTGGCACAGAACTTATTCTATGCCTGTGTTAAAACATGACACAAGTCTGCACTTTTTGCAATCAGCTGACTCACTCAAGTTTATTTGCCAAAATTTCCTGCTTTCCCTCCCATCATCCAAAGTTATGACTTTTCCTCTAATGTTGCTACCGAATATGTACCAGCAAGTTCAGTGAATTCCCCTAACAATGTAATCATGGATTCCTTATTTGACTTGAACATCCTTACGGATGTTGATGTGATACCCTATGCTGCCAAACATGATGAAGTCCTTGTTGAGGATGTTGATGAAAATACTAATGTGGATTTCGATACAGAGATGACTACCATTAAGAAAATTATTAAGAAAGATTTGGTTGCGTCCAAGAGTGTGGATGCAACTCCAAAAGGATTTGAGTTTAATCCAGCTGTGGCAAGACCGGCGGAAGTACTCCCGCTGTGGATGAATAAGAGGCAAACCCTCTTGCAATGGTGCTCTATAAGGCACCACTATAGTTTATCCTATCTGAGGATGCGGCTGATGATGCTGAGGTGGTAGATTAGCCATAAAAAAGGATGAAGCTAAGCACGATGAAGACGAGACTCATGTTCCCAAAAAGAAAAAGAAAAGAAAGCGCTCCAAGTCCAAGAAGAAGAGCAAGAAGAAGAGAAAGGACAAGAAGTTGAGCAAGAAGAAGAAGAGATGCTCCACCTCCTCTTCCCATGAGCCCAAGATTTAAGTTAGTCTATTTTTAGTTTTTATAGGCATGCATTCCATGTAGTGTAATTTTATTTTGTAGTTTTATATTATCATTACATTGGCTTTGTCAACGTAATAGCATTGCATTCATTATTGTAACTACATTCTATTATTTCATTTTATCATTACATTATGTCATTACATTCTATTTTCTTTTGCATTAGGGACAATGCAACCTTTAGGTTTGCTGGTATACGCCTAGAAGTTGAAATGCACCCCCATTTCAAAATTTTTAGATTTTTTTTCACGCAGCTGCAAGGTTCCCTTTGTTTTAAAAAATCTTTTACTTTCATTCGATGTGTAAATATTGAATTGTTCTAATCATTGATACGTGTTAGATATACATGATGGAAAATTGCATTTCTAAACTCAACATTAATATATATGTTGATTTGATTAGAGAATATCTTGCATTATTCCTTTGATTTTAGATGACTTTCTCTTGTTGCAACAGGTGTGATATATATATATATATGTATATCTTATTAGATATAAATAAAAAGCATTCCAATGAGAGTGCATTGAAATAAATAAAGTAGCATTAAGGGGGAACACTCTTCTGCGTGCATTAGATAAATGAATCTGGCCAAAGGCTGTCGCTATATGAGTGTGTGTTGTTACAATGAATTATTCTTGGGGTTCGTTGCACAACATCTTACTTCTCAGGGTCTAGGGTGCATTCATTTCTCGACAGCCCTTGCTACACATATTAAAAAAGAAAAAAGAAGAAAAAATGAAAAAATATATGATATTTATATTTTATTATCTGTGGTGCTAAATAAATGCTGATATGAGGAATAAATCTAAGATGTTAGGGATGATGTTATGTATTCTTGCCTTGCTAGCTTATATATTGTTGTGGAGTTGGTTAGGCAATTATCTCTCTTGTTGATGTATATGATTTATTGATTGATTGGAATGATTTAAGCATCTAGAATGTTTATGATCGGATGTTGGACCTTGTTGTTTTGATCTTTACTTAAGGACACGTAAAAACTCAAGTTTGGAGGTGTGGTATCTCTTTAAGGAGCATGTATTTTCCCATGATTTATAGGCCTAATTCTCCCCACATTGGTGTTCATTGCATCCATTTATGAGTTTTCATGTATGTTTATGTGTTTTTTCTAACTTAGTTCCAGTGGCTCGTGTTTTGTATATTTCTACCTATTTTTGCTCTGTTGTCGCTATATTGCTAATGTCCATGTAGATGAAGTTTTCACCACTGCATCTAGTTTAACACTCCATCTGTCAGCTGTCCAGTCTGTTTAAGGATAAGAAGGATAACCCTGCTAGTTGTTTAGTTTGTTATAACAAATTCTTTATGGCTCTGGGCACGCAAATAACCTACAGGACATGTGTCCTTCCTTGGGTGGCCTATAAATGGACTAATTTGGAAGAGAGAGGGAGTCACACTTTTCCCATTTTTTCATATCATCTTTAACCTCCAAGCTTTCTACCTCCTTCCATAGCGGCTTAAGCTTATTTCTAGAGATCCGAGGCAAAGTGGGGTAGATCTATTCGAGGAAGAAAGGAATCAAGGAAATACATTGTTATCTTCCTAAACTCTTCTCTATTTTGTAGATTTATTTTGTATTTTGTGCTCAACTTGACAATGGTTTAATTTTCTAAAGCTTTATAAACTTGTTGGAAATATTTCTTCAGTTTAATATATATTTGTGTTAGCTTTTTCTTAAGCTTTAATTGTTGGATCTAATTTACATTTTGCAATACAGTGTTAAACTAGCCGCTGACATTGACGGATGTAGTGACAAGTCAGATTAATTAGTTTTTACAACGAAAGTTGATTGGATGCAATGAAAGTTGATCCACTTGTTCAAAGGGCTATAGTCTCAACTTACGACAAAAGTTGAAGATGATCTATATTTCTGATTCAATGGTTGAGGGTTAAATGGAAGCTAATACTCAAGTTGACCAACTCATCACTAATCGAACTGTCATTTCCCCTCAATGTGTACTTGATCTTTCTGCCAAGCTAAATCGAGGAGATCTAGGCTTTATTATCATATTTCCCTATCTTTTATTACACTCTGTTCTTGGTACCACATTGAATCATTTATTCACCTTGTTATCCTTTTATTGCAATTACTATTGCACCCACAACTATCACTCTTACAGAATCATATTGTAGTTACATAAGTATAAGCATAATACATTATCCTCTTGGGATTAGTATTCAAATAAAATTTCCTTGTTTCTATTCTTGCATCGACACTGTAGCTTGCACTAATAGTGTGACGTTTTTACACGTATCACAATGTTTCTAAAGGACATAATCTTTCAACAAACCTTTTCATGAAAGGGCACCACTCAAGGGACATAACTCTTCATTGATGCCCCTTCATAAAGGTGGTATTCTATGAAAAGGTACAAGCAAATCAAGGCCTTATTCATCAAGAGACATGGGCAGCTAATTGGGTAGAAAGCATGAGAAGTCAAAATGCATCAATTCAAGCACAATGTTGGTTCCAAAGGGCTCCTCTCTCTTCATACATGGCCAACCACTCTTCACCCTTCAACGTGCCTTTTTGCATCACCCATGTAAAGCCTATAAATAGGCAAGCCTTTTGTATTTGTAAACAATGAATTTACTTTCTTTGAAATATATATTTGTGAGATTTCTCTCATCATTATTCTTCATTGAAATCTATCGACTTATTAAGCTTTAATTGTGGCGTCAACTCGTTTCCTTGATACTTGTGGTTCCAATTTTGCTAACAAAAGGGTATCTTTAACGACCTGAACTTCAGGTTTGCGAATCGAATCTCAGTCATGGATAATGGGCCTTTATGTTGAGGGGCTAATTAAGAAAATTGGATATGGTCTTCGTGGCAAAGAAAAAGAAGAGTGAAATGGGTATTTATTAAATGGCCTTATCCAAGTTGGAAGAATGAATTTTATAGGTGGTGCTTGAAATATAAATGTGTGGGTGGTTGAAAAGTGGATAAAGATTTGATGGAGGACAGAGAAAAAGAAAAAACAAGGTGAAAGTGGTGGAGAGAGTTTTAGAGAGAGAAAGAGGTTTTGCTTAGATCCAAGGGTGTTCTGGCCACCATGGAAGCTCACTTCCAGGGTCATTAGGTTCCCTGCACCGAGACAAGTCTGCCGATGGTCGGGGTGTCACTATCGAAGCTGTCGTGGAGGAAGGTGAAGATTTGAAAGTTTTGGCTTAGCTAGAAGAGGATGTTCCATCCACCACCGCTAGGAATCAAGACCGTTGTTGAGCTCCCCTTTTCCAAAAACATTATTCTAGAGCTCGCCTCCATCGTCCGACCATCAGAGTAGTCTGCACGAGCCTCCATGCATCGCCCCTACGCGTGAGCATGGTTAAACTCTAGTTAGCAGCCATATCAAGCTCGAGCCAAGCCGTTGCGCTGGCTGTTGGGCTAGTTGGTACAGCTAACCCTAGCCGTAGGCTGAGCCAGTTTGTGAAGCCAGCCTTTCAAGCCAAGTCGAGCTAGTCGTCAGCTATGCCGCAAGCTGCCATGCCGCCGTTGATCGACTTTAACTTTTTTAGGGACACTACCTAGGGGTTTCTCGATGTTCTAAGTCTTTTGGCTCAAGAGTTTCACCAAATTCGAACTTGGCAAGTTTTTTTTACGTGTTTGACCTTATGGATTAGTTAGTGATTGGGTTAAGTAATAATTGTGGTATTCATACATTTATGAGGATTGTTTTGGCTCAAATTATGGATCCATAGGAGCTCAAGTAAGGATTTATCAATAATTGCTCAAGGTTAGTACACCTTGAACTCATATTGATTCATGAGCATCATAAATGTGATTGCCTTGCGTGTTAGTATCTGCAAATTAGGTAAACGATGAATATGCATGTTTGGTGACCGGTAGTATAGGACATGAAATCTGTGTGAGTTATAATGCTATGAATATTTTGAGACTCGTATGAGCTTTCGAGACTGTGTAGGGTCATTTGAATATTTGTATAATTATCTAATTGGTGCATTTATATGTTGTGTTGCTTGAGTGCTTAAGATATGAATTGGCACGTTCGATAGAGATTATACTAAATAGACTAATAATTGGTAATATTCAAATAAATGATCATGAAGATGATAATTAATATTAATGGATTAAATGTGTTAGTAAACAAACCCTAATTGCTTTCATAAGCTTTGGGGATCAAATAAAAGTATTGTAACATCAAAATTCAAGGAAATGACGTGAATCAGTGTGTAGGATATCGGTATGAGCTTTGGCCGTACTAGTGCGTACTTGGGGGCAGTAATTGTACAGGTTAACCTATACTGGTATTTGTGGAGGTCTAGGATTTTCGGTATGTAATATTAGTATCGGTACGCGTGTGAGTATCGATACCCATGGGTACCGTATTGATACTCGTGTTTGAGTAGCGATACCCACTGAACTAAATAAACTATATTGTTAGATAAAGATGGGAATCGAAGGAAAGATTAATGGTTTGATTAATTTATTAATTCATATGAAAATGTGGAATTAATGGGGACAATTAATGAGATTAGTTATACACTTCTCCATAATGTACTAACAACTCGATAATGTAAAATATATGATGTGATGACGACTAGCAACGATAGGGAGAAACATAGGATCATGTTGCCGGGTAGGCATTTGTTTGATTGAGTTTTTGGATTGATGGGATTCGGATGCCCAATGAAAGAGTGTTGCAATACCATGTAAAGATAATTACCAAATGGAGGTTATCGATGCTATATGATCCGGGCCTCATTCAAAGGTGCTCGAGTAGGGATTTTGAGTATAGGTGTATGTTCTGATACTAGGTGACCCGGCCTCAAACAGGGTGTATGTTCCGATGCTAGGTGACTCCAGAGTGTATGGAACTCCCTGAATTTGGGCCTAGATGTTAGATGGTTCGATTAGACGGTTCAGGAGAACCCAATTTGGCAGTTTGAGTTAGTTTCATGAATTAAATCTTAATAAATAGATTTTGGTTAAGATAAAATGTAGAAAAATGCTAGAAAATAATTAATGAATATTTTAAAGTTTTTGGTAAATTCAATTTGAAGGAATTAAATCTGATTTTGGAACATTTTGGTTCGGTGACTAAAATGTACATTTTAAAAACTGTTTTTGGTGACTAAATCGTAAAAGAGTCAAAACCTAGAATCTTTAAGGAGCTATTTACCCAAACTTTTTCATCAGATTTTCCCTTAGTTTAGGCTATTTTAAAAGGTTTTTAATTAGTTTTATTAATAAAATAAAATAGGTTTATTGAATAGGATTTTTAGTTCACAAATCACTTTCTCACGTAACTACTTTTCGCTAAACTTTTTCTCTCAACTTTCTCAGCAGCCAAACTGTGATTTTCACTCCAAAAATCCCAGGAATCAATCTATTTTGATTTCCTTTTTTATTCCTAATTGATTTCTTCAATTCCTATTACAAAGGCTACTTGGATTTTAACCAATATTTGTCAATTAAGGGAGAAATCATCCATTAGAGGTGATTTTTGTTTCTATCCTCTAATTAAAGGTTCTTTGATGAAATTCCCAAGCTCTTGATCCTTTGCTATTGATTTTTGTTATGTATTTATGATTTAATCAAGCTTTTATGGATTAAATTGAGTTTTGAGGAAGAAATTGGATGTATATTGTTTTTGGATCTATTTTATAATGAATCTAATGGATTTAGATCTCTTATATGATGTGTTTTAATGTTAAAAGAATATATTAATTAAAGGAATCCCGAAACTATGTGAATTTCTATTTTTCTAGGTTGTTTATAGTTGGTTTTTGATGTGATATTGGTGTTGTAGTGTTGCTGGAGGTATAAGGACGTGTTTAGGATGTTTTTTTTATGTTAATTGATGTTGTTAAGATGTTAAAATCAATAGGTTTTTGATGGGCTTTGTTTAGAAGAAGTTTGGTGTTGGTTTCAGTTTAATTTGACTTAACTAAAGTCATTCGATTAAAATCATCATTTAATAAAACCATAAAATAATCTCACAAATTATTTAACACATCGGTTCAACCAAAAATCTATTTTTATCAAACCTTATAAAATCTTGGAATTAATTAATTAGTCTAAAGCCTAACCAAAATTTCACCCAATTTCGATAATTCACCTAAATCTTCTAGCCCGTTTTTCCAGGATGTTACAACCATCACCATAATCATCCTATAACCATCCTTACACCAATATCCTACCTATCACCATATTCATGCTTAAGGCATCTCCAAATCCTTCAAACCTTTGTTTCCTTTTCAAAATATCCTTCATCATCCTATCCTTAAAACACCATGCCTATACCATCACCAAACCTTAGTCATTCTTTTTTTGCATCCAAAATGGGTATCACCAAGGTTACTTACTTGCATTCAAAGGTCGAGAAACAATCAAGGGCATTCTTTCAACATCAACACGAGAGTGCTAACCATCATATGGTAATCAAAGCTTTGGTTGAATCAAGTAAGTGCCTACGCTTGCGAATTCAATTATAGTGCAAAAAAATAAAGAAAAAAGAAGAAAGAAAAGAAAAGGTTCCTTAATCATCAAAAAGAAGAATTCTAGTACAAAAAAACAAATATTGAAAAGAAAAGCACAACTAAGGTATAAAGGCAAAGCAACAACTGAGCTTGAAGAAATAACATCAGGTTTGATTGTTTTCTCGAACAAGTTGTGAGTAACCTCTGTGGTATAAGTTAACCCCTTTATTTTTTCTACTTCTTTTTAGCCTACCTTATTACTTTTATTTGACTATACCCTAACATCATTTTTGTAGCCGACACACAAAGACAAACTTGAAAAGGTTTTGAGTGAGTTCTTTCAAGAACCTTGACAAAGAGAATTGAGTGAAAAATGACAAAGAGAGTTGTGAGACCAGAAGGGGAAAGTAAAAGCCATAAATTCCTGAGTGCAAACACGAGTGGAGTGACATCTTACTTTTTCTGTGGAGAGAACTTGTGAGGTTTTGTTAGTGTGCAATGAGGTTTTCCTTTATTGTCTATTTCACTAACCAAGTCACGAGTTTAGATTGATCTTCCATCCATTTCAGGAAAAGTACTTATTGTTAAGAGAATTTTAAACACAGAAATGATGGAAAGTGAACAGTAGCACGAGAACATCTTTCACACTCGCTGCCATGTAACGGGAAAGTATGTTTTGTTATCATAGACAGAGGAAGTTGTACCAATGTTGCAAGCACAATGATGATTGAAAAACTTGGATTGAAGACAACAAAGCATCCAAGTCCATAAAATTGTAATGGTTGAATGATGAAGGAGAATTGAAAGTGACAAATCAAGTACTTATCCCTTCCTCAATTGAAAATACAAGGATGAAGTCCTCTATGATATGGTCCCAATGAAGGCAGTCATTTATTATTAGGCCGACATTGGAAGTTCGATAAGAAAGCAATTCATGATGCTTATACTAACCGGTATACTATTTCCTATAAAGGCAAGAAAGTCACTTTGGCACCTTTAACTCCAATCCAAGTACATGATGATGAAATCCATTTGAAGAGAAGTATTGAGGCCATGAAGAAAAATAAGATTGAAAAAAAGAGTTTTGAGAGTGAGTTAAAAGAAGAGCATGAGCAATTTCAAGAGAAAAATGAGAGTGAAAAACATGAGCTTGAGGTAAAAACAAATAAGTTTGAGAGTCAAGAAATGAGTGACAGTAAAAATATGATTGTTTGTGCAAGAAAGAGTGAGGACATGAAATCATTTTGCACTAACAACTTTGACAACTCTTTACCATATCCAATTTTGTTTTTGTTGCAAGATTTTGTAGAAGAGCAATCAGAAAACATTCTGAAAGGACTTTCACTCATCAAGGATATCAAACATCAACCATCGATCGGAGGCATCCAACAACATCATTAGTTTGATATTTCTAATGAATTTGTGATAGAATTCCCTAGTTCAAACATTGATTTATTTTTCAGGTTTGACCACGTGAAACATTAAGGCCGATTGTTACTAATCGAGATAACAATGGGAAGACTTTGGGGATTCATCTATCACATGCATTGATTTCCATAGTCAAGTATGGGATAATTTGTGGAGTAAAACAGAGTTGTTGTTTTCCACAACATACCACCTACCATTTAAAGAAGTTAGAACGTTCAATCCTTCCTTAGAATCAATTTATTTACCTAATAATCATTTTGTGTTTGTAGGTAGCAAAAGCATATTTGAATTTATGAAAGAGCTACACCGAAAGCTAGGAGGAAACAAAGAAAAAAAATTTAGTGTATTGTTAACCATGGCTCTAGAAATCATACAAAGAGTCGCACAAAGATCATTTCTGTATGATCAAACTATAATGAGAGAAACATTCACAAAAAGCGCAAAAGAACTATCTTTGAACCAGGAGATTGGTTTTAGCTCAAAAAGCCACTGAAGAAATTCCCAGCCCTACGGAAGTCAAAGTTGTTCCCTTTTATAGAAGGCATCACTTTGAGGATTGTAATGCCCTGAATTTGGGCTTAGATGTTAGTTAGATTGATTAGACAGTTCGGGAGAAGCTGATTAGGCGATTCGAGCTAGTTTCGAGAATTAATTCTTAATAATTTGGTTTTGACTAAAATAAAATATGGAAAGATGCTAGAAAATATTTAATTAATATTCTAAGGGTTTTGGAAAACTCAATTTGAAGAATTAAAGTCAAATTTTGGGACATTTTGGTCTGGTGACTAAAATGTAAAGTTTTCAAAACTGTTTTGGTGACTAAATCGTAAAAGGATCAAAACATATAATCTTTAAGGAGCTAATTTACCAAAGTTTTTTAATTAGATTTCCCTTAATTTAGGCTATTTTCTCAACTTTCTCAGTAGCCAAACTATCAATTTCACTATAAAATTCTCATGAGTCATTCTCTTTTGATTCTTTTGATTTCTACATCAAATCCTATTTGTTTTCTTGGAGCTTCCATTCAAATCTTGCCAATTAAGGGAGAAATCAGCAATTAGAGGTGATTTTCATTTCTCTCCTTTAATTAAAGGTTCTTTATTGAAATTCCCAAGTTCTTGATCCTTTACAACTAATTTTTATTATGTGTTGATGATTAAATCATGTTTAAAAGGTTTTTATTTAGTTTTATTAAGAAATTGGATGAATCTTGATGTGGATCTATTTTGTATTGATTCTAAGGGTTGTAAGGTTGCTGGAGGTGGTAGGTTGTTTTGGATATGTTTTTAGAGGTGTTTTAATGTTGAAAATGATGTTAGATTGATAGATGTTGGCTAGGTTGTGAATTCAAGTGTTTTGGTTATGTTTTCGGTTGTTGTGGAGGGTTAATTGTGAAGGTTTTGTAGAAATCCGAGAAGGATTGTGGTTATTGTGTTTAGAATGCATTATGATGCATTAATCCTCTATTGTGTTGTGGTCAAAGCAGGGGAAGTTGGTCCAGAAGTGTCTTGAGAAGCATGGGAGGCTTCGGATACTTGATTTTGCATCAGTGAATCGAGGCTTCGCGTATCGGTGAGTGAAAACATGGTTTAAAGCGTTTTGATGTTTTAGAACAGAGTTTTGGGAGTTAAGGTAGAGCTTGAAATGCTTACCTAGACTCGAAAGTAAGTATAATGTGGTTTTACTCTTTCGGTTGTGCTAAGTTGAAATGATTTTATGCACTTGTTTTGATTACATGTTACCTACTGTTTAAGCATGTTTTAAAGGTTTTGATATATTGTTTTTAAGCATGTTTTGTTGAAGGATGCACATGGTAAGTGATCCTTGTAAGTATGGTTTATAGTTGTGGTTTAAAGCATGGTTGTTGCTTTGGAAAAGTGTTTTGGTTAGTTCTTGTTTAAAACAGTGAGGTAAATGTTAAATGGTTAATTATATTGGCAAGTGATGTGGTTTTAAAATTGTTATCAGATATAGTTGGCCGACCATAGGATTGAGTGCACTGTAAATAGGTCACCTTGGATGTTGAGGAATTTATATTGCATACCGAATAATCCATCCAAGTACCCTAATGGTTGAGGGGTTATATGGTACCGAAAACTCCCGTTAGTGGATTAAGCGTCTAACCAATGATTGGGGTTGGTGTCCCCGTGGGTTGAAAGTGTACCCAATTGTTAAGGTACTGCAATATGATTGTATCACTATTCTGGTTGAGATGGCTTGAAGTGTTGGGTTAACACTTGTTGAATCGGTGCATCCGATGAACTCTTTTGTTATTGGACTGGTTTTAATGATCACTTGTAAGCCAATATAATTGTTAATGTATCATTGGAATGGTTTATGTTTTATAATGTGACTTACACATGTTTATCATTGAGCTTTTGCAATTGGTAGTATTGCATGGGAAGGCTTAAGTGGAGGGTTAGCAATGTGGCTTGTTGTTGATTAATGATACATGTAGCATATGGTTTAATATGCTTAATGATGTAAAGTGCATGTTTTAAAAAGGGCATGATGTTTTAAAGGATGATGTTAAGTAAATGGTTACAAAAGTATTGATGGTGTTTGTTTTTGAGCACTCCTCACTAAGCCTTGTGTGCTTACACTCTCATTGTCCATCAATGCAGATAATTGAGGTCTTGGAAGGCAGCAAGAAGCAAGGGGATCCTAGCAAGACTTGGTTAACAAAGTATGTTGGACTAGACTATAAGAATAAAGGCAATGGGGTACTTGTTTCAGTTTTAGGAGAAGTTATGTTGAACTCCTTGTTTAAGCATGTTTATTTGGTTGCTCTTGGGTTGTAATTGGCCTCTAAAAATTGATTATGGTGCTAGTTTGTCTTTTAGTGTGTTGCTTGGATGCAAAATTAGGAAGCATGTCTATAGATTCTCTTTTGATGCATGAAGCCTTGTTGTGTTGTTAGATTTGTGAAGCTTGAATGCTTGTGATATGTTTGGCATGTTGGTGTTATGTCTTGAGCATGTTGAATGGTTCGGGTATGCTTTTGAAATGAAAAACCAGCCAAATGTGACATTACAGGTCTAGGAGTACCGATACGCGGGGAACTGTATCAGTACAGCTAGGCATTTTTAGGTTTGTGGGATCGGTACAAGCCTTGTGTGTTTCGATGCGCTGAGGTAAATTTGGCCTAGCATACTGATACTGATATGGGTAAATTTGGCCTAGCATACTGAGTCGTATCAGTACGGTTAGTAATATTTCAAAAGTTATGTATTTTAGTTAGGCGTATCGATAAGATATGGTGGTGTACCGAAACGGGGTGTTTCAAACCATATCGATACGGGCCTACCTGTATCGGTACGGACGACTGTTATTTCTGTTAATGCCACTTTGGGTAGTTTTGTTATCATTTCAATTTAGCCCCTGAATCTTGTCAATTAAATTGTATGTGATGGAATGGGCGTTCGGAACCTGACTAATTAAAGGTTGGTAACTTAAAAGTGAGTTTTAGTCTTGCAATTTTTTGTATTTGCAATTTGGTCCCTAAATTGCTAGTGTGATCAATTGGATGTCAAATTGATGCCCGATTGAGTTGGGGTTGCACCTCATTTCTGCATGAACCTGTAGGGTTAATAATTGGCATATAGATAAGATAAAAGAAAAAAATGGACCGGGTTTCATTGTATCTTTTCGGTTTGCTACAACAAACCTAATGTAGCCTTCTTGGTTCGGTTGGGTGTCTAGTCTGGGTCGAGGGGGTTACAGCTCGATATCCTTGGCCCGATTGACCAACACATTGAAATCCATGTAATCTACAGCCAGGAGGTACGCCTTAATGTCCTTAACAAGACTATAACGAAATCTGTCACATCTCTGCTGCTCATCTGGAACCAACTCCGGAGCATGCTGACTCAGTCGGACAAACTTCACCTCGTACTCAACAATAGACGTGCCCCCCTCAGATAGAAACATAAACTCGCGCTTCTTTATATCCAAATACTGGGAACCAAGATGCTTTCCTCTTGAAAGCTCTCCGAAAAAGCTCCCAAGTAACGTCTACCTCAGGAACGCCATCAATTGTGGTCACCCGCCAATGATATACATCCCCTCTGCAGCAGAGATACACTGCAACCCAACTTGCGTTCCTCGTTACATCCCGTCTGATTCATGATCTTTTCCAGCCAACCCTCGGTTGCCTCAGGGCTTAAACCCTAAAACTCCTCACCTCCCAAACTCCTTAAACGCTTTAAGGGTAAACCTTGATTTGCTACCATAGCAGGTGTCGATATCTATGCCTGCACTCTAGCCATCGCTACCTGAAAAGCTCTCGTTATCGCCTAAACTAACGGAGTCAAATCACCATATACTGGCACTTGGTGAACCTGGGGTGCTTCACCCACTCTAATGTCAACTGGAGGAACCACTTGAGGAGAAGAAGGTAAAACATGAGGGAGATTCTCTTCTGTCTCATAATTCTTCCCAACTCTGGCAGTATTAGCCATAGATTGAGTCTTACGTCGAGCCATGCTAACAAAAGCATCAAAACACATTAGAGTTAGGCTAGCGTCAGGCAAAGGATCCAAGTTAACTTTAAAACGCATTTAAAACCCTCGATAATAGGCAATGTGTTCCCAAACATACCCCAACAGAATATTAAACAGTCACCGAACATAACACAATCACCTTGCAGTTCAAACAACATCAGCTAGTCGAACTACAACATCTTAACTTTTTGCAAACCTGGCTTTGATACCAACAAATGTAACCCCCTCGACCTGGCATAGTCATAAACCAGTCCGAGCAAGCTACATTAAGTTTACCGAAGTAAACTGGGAAGATTAAACCTTAAACAAGTCCATTTTTTCTTTTATCTTGTCTAGATGCATTAATGCTTTCCTACATGATCATATTGTTCATAGGTGAGCACTCATCTCAATCGGGCATCGTAGCGACATCCAATTGCCTACAACGCGAATTAGGGACCAAAATGTAATTTCAGCAATATAAAACACTTTTCTAATTTTTAAGTTACCAACCTTTAATTAAGTTCATTTCATGCTTATATGCAGAAAATCAGCTTCAGACGATCATCCATGCTCAAGTAATTGGCAAATCAAGATTCAGGGACTACAACAAAAGAAAGCAAAACTACTCTTCCAAGACATTAACAGAAATAACGATATCAGTATCGGTACGCTAAGTCCCGTATTGATATGGTTATAAACTCATCGTTTCGATACGGCAGACCCGTACCGGTACGCCCCTTCGAGTATAATATACGTTTAAAATCATTTCACACTGTATCGATACGGCCCCTTGGTGTTTCGGTACGCGACCTCTTCCCCAAAAAGTGTAATTCAAGTATCCTTTAGGCATATCAAATCGCCCTTGCCTGTACCAAAATGCCCTGGCCTTATTTACGTAGCCGTACCGATACGGTCCCTCGTGTATCGGTATGTCTGGGCCTGTAATGTCAAAATTAGCTGGTTTTTCACATAATTTTGGATGCAATTGGCCCCTATCAACTTTCAAACATGCACATCAACACTTGAATATACATAATCTATCATTTATACCAAGGTTAGACAAACAAAACAACATCATGCTTCCAAAGGACCACTCTAGAGGCATGCTCCCTAAACCACTTTTCCAAACATACCATAATGCACATTTAAACCATTCTCAGCATAAGCAACATGCCAACACACTCAACATAGCATACTAAACTTGGTCAAACCAGCACAACATAGCAATTCACAAGGAAAATCTAGATGCATACCTAAACATCCATTCAACCTCAACCATGGGCAAGCAATAACATCAAGCTAAACAACATATAACCATCATCAAAACCAGCATAGAATCATTCTAAAGAACCACAATGCTACGGATTTACAACTCCCAAAAACCATGGCGAACACATTGCCTTATTAACCGAAAAAGAGAGCGTAAGCACACATGCTTAGTGATGATGCTCATAAAACAATGATGCACTAAATACCATTTAAAAACCACATGCTTGCTTTTCCCAAAACATGCTTACTACCTAAGCATTTTTTCATGATTCCATCCGAATCAAAACATAATAATCTTCATATAACATCATATACAATCTATGCTTACACCCCAAAGCATTTTAAACAAGGTTCAACACATAAACTTTCTCACATATTGGCATTTATAGTGACCCGGATAGACTACCTCTATCCTATACACATATCGGATACACGGATCTCTCATACCATGCCTAGTTAAACAGCATGATATCCCAAACCTTGCCTAGTTAAACCACAAGATTTGACACCCTCGCCTAGTTAAACCGTGAGATCTCACCCTTGCCTAGTTAAACCGCAAGTGTACCAAACTTGCCTAGTTAATCCACAAGATCACCATCGATTTGGGTTTCCTAGTTAAACCGCAAGTCCCCAAATGAGGTCCCCAACAGTCCGAGTAGCCTTGTTACACCGCCATACCTCAAGGACCCATGGCCACGATCGATTTTGTTCATATTTTATAATGCACTTTAAATCCTATGGCATGCCAGCTATATCCGATTCTTTTCTCACCTTGTCACATAGCCAATATATCATTTACAAAATCATTTACTTACTATTTTACAATGTATTTCATAAAACACCACATATGCAAATCTCATTGCCATTGAAATAACACCATTCCCAATCAGAATGAAAACCAATACTTAATAGCATTTAATATACTTTCAAACCCCTGCATATGTACTCAAAATCACGGATTACCAGTGATTAAATCATACCATGTTTATCACCAAAACATGCAAACTACATGCTCATATCTAAGCCGATACTCAAGAGCAAAATAAGGGAAACTTACTTCTGAGCTTAGGTAAGTGTCTCACGCTTACCCTAAACTCCCAAAAACCTTTACAAACCTTTGTAAAGCATTTAAGACCAGTTTCCACTAACCGATACACCTCGCCTTCCTTGCAAACGTGAATCAAGCTCTCGGCAAGCAACCAAACAACGTCAAGCTTTGTCGCCTTGACTATCCCCTATTTTCAACACATAAAACCAGAGGATAAATGCATTAAAATGCATTCAAACCATTGCCTAACAGAAATCTCCCACAACTCCCAAGTTGCCCACTCAAAAACCATCTGAAACATACCTAAATCACCATCAAACATTTTCGAAACTTAACCCAGCCATAAAACAACAATTCAAGCCATCAACCAACATCTAATAACATCCAAAAACCCTTTCCTAACATCCTTTTACCTCCAGAAAAGATTAAACTCGATTATCTCCACAATAAGTCAAAACTAGCAACCTAAATAATTAGAGATTCAAGAGTTTCAAGATTCTATTGATAAAAACCACTTCAAAAATCACCATGTTCCGTCAATATTTCCAAAATAACTCAATTAAACATGGATAAAACATTAAAATCACATTACAACTTATAAATCAAGGATCAAATACTTGAGAATATCAATAAAGAACCATTTAACAGAGGACATCACGGACCTTACCCCTGTTATATGATTTCTCCCTCAATTGGCTTGTTTAAAGCTAAGTAAATATAAGATTTAATTGAGATTTTGCAAACCAAATTTAAAGAATCAAATTAAAATCAATAATATGAGTGAAAAGAGTCCCTCACCTCTAGATTTTGATGAAATTATGAGTGTTTGAAAGAAAAGAAGTTGAGAAAAAAGGTTTAGGAAAAAGTTACGTGAATTTCTTTTAAAAGCTAATAAGTAACTTTAGATATTTAATCCTGATTAACACCCTTTTAAAACACATGTTTAAATATGATTTAATTGAAGAGAGAACCCACCAGCAAACACTTGGTAGATTAGCTCCTTAAGGATTTGACCCTTTTGATTTTAGTCACTTTCAAATAGTTTTCAAAAATCGCATTTTGGTCACTAACCCAAAATGTCATATTTCCAAATTCTTTTCTTCTAAAATTGATTCCACCAAAATTAATATATATTAAAAGATGATTTTTAACTATTTTCCATGTTTTTATCTTACCGAAAAATATACGGTCCTGAATTCGACTCGAATCTCTAACTTAGTCCACCGGACCGTCTAATAAACCTCAAAATTGCTAAGCCCAAAACCGGTGTGTTAGAGGTAGTGGAGCCTGATAGAGGCTTAAATTATTGAATTTAAGCATAGGGTACCAGTACGCTTAGCCACTGTATCGATATGCCTTAAGAGAAAATAGGCCTGGCGTCGGTACACGGGATAGCGTATTAGAACGACCCCTCAAGTTTAACCATGTCATATCGATACGCAGGGTATCGTATTGGTATAAGTTCTAGCTATTAGAATTCTGAGTTTTGAAATCTTAGAGGGGGATCGGTATGTGGTCAAGGTCGTATCGGTATGGGATGGTCAACAAACCGTATCAATACTGTGAAATGTGTATCAGTAGGAGAAGCTATTTTGTTAGATAGCTTGTATCAGTACAGGTGTTTCCTCTCCAAAAGTACTATTTTTAATGCCAATCTTACAATCCATTTGCTTGTTTTTAGGTACATTTAGTTGCATTAGGATGTTAAAACCATGCATTTGCATAAGGAGTTTAGAATTATGTCTATGCCAGTGTGAAGGGTTGTTTTGCTGGCAATTTTATAGGTTTGGCCCAAAAAAGCAACACAGGAAGGAATGCCAGAGAGAATGCTGAGAGTTGTTGGCACAGATGGACCGAACAATGCCAAGCACCGGTTGGCAGAGAAGTCAACTTGATGCCATGCTAAGAGGTTGTTGGACCCCGAAAAAATAGGACATGATTAGGCTCCGAAAAGATAGCAATTGGATTAATCTCTGAAAAATAGATAAGATGGTGCCAAGACTGGTTGGTAGATTCATGCCATGCTTGGACGCCAAGGCAGCGTCGGCAATATGACATAAGCCCTAGCCTGATCAGCTCTCATTCAATTGTGGATAAGATGATTATCTCTTACATTTAAAATTCAAATGAGGAGCTCATCCAATCCCTTCCTTGCATGCTTATTTAAACACCAACCGAGGAGAACTAGAGGGGGGATTTTTTTAGACAATCAGATTGAGGAGTTGGTGTGCAACGATTGACAATTGGCTGCACCTTGGAAGGGTGGATTGACCAGCTTGATCGAGAAGCCTAGATCTTGAAGGGCTGCACCGAGAGACCCCTTATAGCTTATTTTCTCTTTCAAGTTATTTTGTTTTGTTTTAAATGATGATGTACTTGGGAAACGTTTTTGGTTTTTTTGGTTAAGTCCCTCACCATGAACTAATTTCATAGTTGGTGGGGATGTTTGCGTTGAACGCTATTTTATATTTTAGTTTTTAAAAATAAATCTGCCTTGGCAATGTTTTATGTATTTGGCATACTTTAATGCTTTCTAAATACTATGCCAAGCGAGAGCTGGCACTTTTGGCCTATTGATCCTCAATATCTTAATAGACTTGGTGTGGCAACGATCAAGTTGTTGAATACTAAGGAGAGAAGCTTCGAGAGAAGTCGTTCAAGTAGACGAACATACTTCGGGAGTGAAATCTACCCCTTAGGAGTATAGATTGGATCTTAATCAGATTCGTAAAAGCATGCACTATAGAGATATATGGGGTTTTACATGATCAATTTAGGGCAATGACCATCGAGAGAGGCTTTACTAATTTTGAATCTGCTCAGTAAACAATGCCAAGACATATTGTTATTGAAGGCTGGCACGGCATGAATAGTGTGAAAACCAGGCATTCCCTGCCAACGCTCATCATTCATTAAAGCACCTTCCTTGCCAACTTCTTTACTTTACTTTTATTTCTTTTCTTTTTAAATATTTCCAAAACCAACGTCAAAACAAATCAACTTTTTCTTAAGGCAAGTAACAATCAAAGTAGTTGAATTCCAAGTCAATCTATGTGGGATCGATACTTAGCTTACCAGCTGTATTACTTGCAGACCGTGTATACTTGCACGCAAAAGACTCATCTCAGCACTATTTTATATTTTTCCAACACATATCTTTTGCCCCTTTTGCCAGCATTCACTTGGAGAGTCTACAAGTTTTTGGCGTCGTTGCCGGGGATTGCAATGGAACTGGTTATTTTCAAATTCTTACTTGTCTTTCTTTTAGTTTTTGTTTTCACCTTTTGTTTTTATCGATGTATGATCAGAAGCCATCCTGTGGTGGACGAGTGGCCATACGATCTGAAAAATTGAGAAAACCTTGCGGAGGTTAAAAAGAAGATTTCGAGAGATGCAAAACCAAGGAAATGAAGGGAATGGTGTGGTGAACAATGGAGGAAATTGACTTAACAATGAAATACCACCACCACCTACTATCCCAGTTATTAATGAGAGACATATTAGAGAACATTCGGCACCAACCATTGACAATTTGATGCCAGGACTTGTTGGCACAGAGGTAAACACTGTCAATTTTGAACTTAAGTCGGTAATGATTCGAACTCTTTTGAATGTAGATCAGTTTGATGGAGCACTTACTGGAGATCCTAGGCAACATCTAAAGCAGTTCATGGAGATTTTCCAGTTATTTCAACAAAGTGGAGTACCTGAAGATACCGTGAAACTGAAGTTATTCACCTTTTCCTTGAGTGATAGAGCTAAGGCTTGACTCAATTCCTTGCCACCTGGCTCAGTCACTTCATGGGCATACCTATGCTAGAAGTTCTTGACAAGATTCCAGTCGCCAACACTCACTGCCAAGCTACGAGGTGAGATCATTAGATTCAGGCAGGCTGAGGATAAGACCTTATATGATGACTGGAAAAGGTTTAAAGATCTGTTGAGGAGGTGCCCTATGCATGGATTCCCGAATTGGACTCAAAAACAAGCATTTTACAATGGATTAAATGCATAAACAAGGACTGTTGTTGATGCTTCAGTAGCCAGTTCTTTGCTTAAAAAGATGTATATCGAGGCTGTTGACATTTTAGAGAGGATCGCAATCAACGATTTTGAATATCCTATTGCTAGACTTGGGACCGGGAGTAAAACCAATGGGAAATTTTAGGTTGATGAACTAACGTCCATCCATGCTGAGATTTCCTACCTTACTAGCATGGTAAAAATGTTACAAAATAATAATGAGGCCCAAGAAGTCAAAGCATTAGACCCATTTTGTACAATTTGTGGAGAGAATCATCATGTTGATGAATGCCCTGCCAACCCTGAATTGGTAAACTTTGTTGGCAATGTGAATCGTTACTAAAATCCTAACTCCAATACTTATAATGCAAGTTGGAGACAAACACCCTAGTTTAGCATGGGGTAATCAAGGAGGTAACCAGTACAATGCCCAATGCCATAATACAGAGGCAGAATAACAATGCCAAGGAAGCTTTCAACAACAATAGCATGCCAACATTCTATCAGAATGCCATGCCACAGAAAGCTCAAAACAATTTCCACCAAGTGCAGAGATTCAACCAAGGAGGCACTCTCATAGAGTACATGGAGAGGAATGACGCCACAGTCCAGAGTTTGCCAGTGTCAATGAGGAACTTGGAAGTACAGATTGGGCTTATTGCCAATGCACTCAGCAATCGACCCCAAGGAACATTGACAACTGACAGAGAGGATGCTCGGCACAAAGACAATGAGCAATGCAAAGCTATAACTCTTTGGAGCGGCAAGCAGTGCGAGATGGAGAAGCCTGCTAAGCAGCCAATTAATTTCCAAGTTGAAAAGCATGTGCCAACAAATAATCCCAAGGAAGTAGAGAAAGAGGAAAGAAAAGCAGACGATGCCAGCACCAATGCCAAAATAGATGCCAAATTTGATGCAAAAATGATTGATGCCAGCATTGCCTAAGCAAAGCCAGCAGTGCCGACATATGTTTATCCGCCACTGCCATTTCCAGCAAGACTTCAAAAGCATAAGCAAGACCAGCAATTCAAGAGTTTCTTAGAGGTACTTAAGCAATTGCAAATCAACATTCAATTGGTAGAAGCCCTTGAGTAGATGCCCAACTATGTTAAATTCATGAAGGACATCCTGTCCAAGAAGACAAAGTTGGGAGACTTTGAAACTGTTGCTTTGACCGAAGGATGCAATGCCATGATCCTAAACCGATTGCCACCAAAGCTAAAAGATTCGGGAAGTTTCACCATTCCCTGCACCATTGACAACAAATTCATGGGCAAGGCACTGTGCGACTTAGGAGTCAGCATCAACTTGATGCCAATGTTAGTTTTCCAAAAACATGGCATAGAAGCAAGACCTACCATGTGGCACTCCAGCTGGCAGACCGGTCCTATGCATATCCCAAAGATAAGATTGAGGATGTGGTAGTAAAGGCAGACAAATTTATTTTCCCAGCTGATTTCATCATTTTGGATTATAAGACGGGTGTTAATGTTGCGATTATTTTGGGTAGACCTTTTCTTGCCACAGGCAAGGCTTTGACTGACGTTCATAAAGGGGAACTAACAATGCGCCTGAATGACCATCATGTTACATTTAATGTGTTTCAAGCTTTGAAATGTGCATATGAACCTGATGAATGTCAAGCAGAGGAGATGATAGAATCCATCTATACTTTGGACACGACATAGTTATGCCAGAATACAGAATTTGATGCCAACGACTTAGACGACATAGCTTAATTGTTTGAGGAACCAGAAGAATCAGTCTTGGAGGATGAGGAGGCAAGTTATTTTGAGCCACTACAGTTAGCCGACAGAGAGATTGAGGCACCTAGACCATCAATTAAGGAGCCACCAGCGTTGGAACTGAAACCACTGCCATATCACTTGAAGTATGCTTATTTATGTGAACACTCAACGCTGCCAGTGATTATTGCCATTGATCTTACTAATGATTAGGAAGAGAGATTGTTGGCAACATTGCACAATTATAAGCAAGCATTAAGATGGACCTTGGTAGACATCCGAGGGATTAGCCCAACCATTTGCATGCACAAGATTATCTTTAAGGAGTACCATGGCAGGACCATTGAAGGCCAAAGGAGGCTAAACCTGAGCATGAAAGAGGTAGTGAAAAAAAGATCATAAAATAGCTTGATGCCGGGATTATATACCTCATCTCTGATGGCTCTTAGGTTAGCCTGGTGCAATATGTGCGAAAGAAATGTGGCATGACCGTGGTACAAAATAGTAAAGCTGAATTGATTCCCTCCAGAACAATCACAGGATGGAGAGTGTGTATAGACTATAGGAAGCTGAACAATGCCACGAGGAAAGACCACTTCCCATTTCCATTCATTGATCAGATGCTAGACAGGTTGGCAGGTAAAGCTTTCTATTGGTTTTTGGATGGTTATTCAGGTTATAATCAGATTGCTGTCACCCCTAGAGATCAAGAGAAGAGCACGTTCTTGTGCCCTTATGGGACGTTTGCGTTTAGAAGGATTCCATTTGTCCTATGCAATGCACCGGTAACATTTCAACGTTGCATGATGTCCATTTTTTCGATATGATAGAGCAAAATATGGAAGTATTCGTGGATGATTTCTCAATGTTTGGAAAAACATTGGAGGAATATCTTCAGAGTTTGTAGAAAGTCTTGAAGAAATGTATAGAGACGAACCTAGTGTTGAACTAGGAAAAATGCCACTTCATGGTGAAGGAGGGCATTGTTCTTGGACACAAGGTAACTAAGAGAGGAATAGAAGTTGATCAAGAAAAAGTTGAGGTAATTAAGCAATTGCCACCTCTAACAAGTGTCAAAGGTATAAGGAGTTTTTTAGGACATGTCAGTTTTTATCGGCGCTTTATTAAAGACTTTTCAAAAAAATTTAAACCTTTATGCTTGTTATTAGAACATGATGCCACTTTTGCTTTTGACGATTCTTGTTTGAGAGCATTTCAGGAGCTTAAAGAAAAGTTGATCAATGCCCCTATAGTTGTTGCACCGGACTGGAATAAGCCCTTTGAGCTCATGTGTGATGCAAGTGACTATGCCATTGGAGCAATCTTGGGACAAAGGCATGGCAAGGTTTTCCATGCCATCTACTATGCCAGTCAAACCCTGAAAGAAGCAAAACCGAATTACTCTACGACCGAGAAAGAATATCTTGTGGTTGTATTTGCTTTTGACAAATTGAGATCTTATTTAATTGGTAACAAAGTTGTGGTTTTTAAAGATCATTCAGCACTGAAGTATCTCTTGGAAAAGAAGGATGCCAAGCCCAAACTAATCTGATGGTTCAAGAATTCGATCTTGAGATCCAAGACAAAAAAGGGCAGTGAAAACTTAGTAGCTGACCATCTCTCACGTTTAGAACATCATCTTGAAGATGGTACGACCAATTTTATAAGAGATGAATTTCTTGACGAGTATTTGCTAGCAGTTAATGCCATGCCATGGTATGGTATGCCGATATTGTCAACTATTTGGTAAGTAACATTCATCCACCAGACTTGGCATATGATGCCATGAAAAGGTTTTTGCGAGAAGTTAGGAAATACTACTGGGATGAGCCAATATTGTTCAAACAGTGTGCCGACCAAGTGATGCGTCGGTGAGTGCCCGAGGATGAGCAGCATAATATATTGCATTTGTGCCATGCCGCACCATGTGGAGGTCACTTTGCTGGGATGAAGACTACTGCCAAGGTCTTGCAGTCAGGATTCTTTTTGCCCACGTTATATAAGGATGCCCAGGAGTATGCGAAGGCATGTGATCGATGCCAACGGACAGGAAATATTTCTGGCAGACACTAATTACCCCTCCAAAACATTATGCCTGTGGACTTATTTGATGTATGTGGGATAGAATTTATGGGCCCTTTTCCACCCTCATTTCATAATGTATATATTCTTGTGGTTGTTGACTATGTGTCTAAATAGGTAGAAGCTATTGCCCTGCCAACAAACGATGCGAATGCTGTTGCTAAGTTTTTGCACAAACATATTTTTACCAGATTTTGTGCCCCTAGGGTGACTATTCATGATGAGGGCACCCATTTTAAATGTAATCTAATCTCTAAATCTTTGTAAAGGTATGGTATACAGTAGAGAATTTCCATGACATATCATCCACAAACGAATGGGCAAGCCGAGATTTCAAACAAGGAGATTAAAAGCATTATAGAAAATACTGTTAATCCGTCAAGGAAAGATTGGTCCTTATGACTAGATGAGTCCTTGTGGGCTAACAGGACTGCCTTTAAAACTCCTTTGGGTACTTCATCATTTAGACTTGTTTTTGGGAAAACATGCCATCTGCCAGTGGAGCTTGAGCATGAAGCCTACTAGGCCATCAGAACACTTGCATGGCATGGAGAGCTGTTGGAGAAAAAAGGTTGCTAGACCTAAATGAGTTGGAAGAATTCAAAACACAAGCCTATGAGAATGCCAGGATCTATAAGGAAAAGGAAAAAGGCTGGCATGATAGTAGGATAATGCGAAGAAAGTTTCGGGTGGGCCAACGTGTTTTGTTATTTAACTAATAGATTAAATTGTTCCCAAGGAAACTCAGATCAAGATGGACGAGCCCTTTTGATGTTGTGAGACCCTATGCCCATATAGCTGTGGACATTAAAAATTTGAAGACAGGAGAAATCTTTAAGGTGAATGGTCAACGTTTAAAACACTACATGGAAGGTGATCAGAACAATGCCAAGGAGGTGATCCTCTTGGCAGTGGTGACATGAAAACACCATCAGGTTTGGGCTTTTGTAAATATTAGGATATATGTTTTCTTTGTTTTTAGGATTAAAGGTTTTTAGTAGTTTTTCTTTCTTTTAAATTTCAAGTTTTTATTCCTTTACTATGTTGAAAGGTTTCCTTTGAGTTGTGCATATTCATTATGCCAGGAACAATGCCAGGGTTGCTGGCATGAGTTGGTTCCCCAATAGAGAAATCTGACAGACATAGTGCCAGAATAGCTTGGCATGTAGCGGTGTAAAAGACAGAATGATGAGAGAAACCCTAGCTTGATCGGCCCATTTAATAAAGAGAGAGTTTTTTTAATATAAAACCCTTAGCCGTTTAAAAAAAGAAAAAAACAATTAGGTTAAAATTTAAATTTAACATAATCACTTTAAATCTTTACCCTATCCTATCTTCTATCACCTTATCACTTCACCCTCACCACTTTACCCCTTTCAAATCAATTCTTTTGATTTTTCATCATTATCCCTAATTACTCCTCCCATTAAAACACTAAACCTTTCACTTTTCATCTTCTTACCCTATCCGGTTAAATAACCAAAACTCTCTCTCACTTTTTACTTTCCTTTTTGACAAGCAAGTACCAAAACCCAATTCGTTTCTTCTTCTTCATCTTTGTTCAACACCGTTCAAATTCTTCAACGATTTCAATGGCTTCCCCTTCAACTTCTTTAAAGTACTTCGGGTTCAAAACAGAGACAACCAATGGCTTACCTCCAGAAGTCATGTCTACGATTATCTTGCACAAATGGACTCAGTTCTACCAGCAAAAAGGGGAGATTTATGCCACCATCGTCCAAGAATTCTATGCGCACCTTGTGACCAAGGATTCACCCTTCTTGATTATTAGAGGTAAATGAGTTCGTTTTGATGAATGTCATATTAACAATATGTTTGAGTTAGATGGTGCAGAGGATGAGTATTTCGAGTACGCTGATTTAATGAACACTGCCAAGAGAAAGAGGCTGCTGGCAATTATGTGTGAGCCTGGCACGGCATGGACAGTGTCATCCAAGAGGCAACGTGCCCACGCCAAGGCCTAAAGTGTCAAAGGCCGAGCTAGCAACCTTGCCATAAACCGTGCCAGACAGTTCACTGGCAATGCTGTCCCAAATTCACCATCTCTAGGAGATTATTCTTCAAAACCTAGAAAAAGCCGAGAAGCTCAATGTAAAAATGCGACGTTACATCCAGGCTAGGGATGTTGTAATCAGGGAGGCTCTTACAAAATCATCAACTGATTTTGTGCCAAAATTTCCATACTTCCCTGTCGAGCCCTCTGTCAGTGACAATGCCACGCCAGCTAGTCCAGTTCATACCTCGTCTGATGCGACAATCCCATTGTCTCTAGTTCAAGTCGAGTTTGCCAGTTCTGATTCTTCATCTAAATGAAAGGAAACTAAAGCCAAGTCTGCCAAAGCCAAGTTGCCTGTGTCACCTACTTTATATACGTCGTCTGATGCCACTAATGCACCTGTCGTATCAGAGCCTGCCAAGGAAAATGAGGAAGTTGGAGCCTCTACTGCCGCATCAAAACCAAGCCTGAAAAGAAAGAAGCACATGGCCCCTGGTCGTGGGCCATTTGTGAAAAGAAAGGCCCATGCCGCACGGTAAATAGTCTCTAAAGGGGAGTCCTCTTCTTCCTAAACTTCTTTACATTTCATTCCATTGCATTTACATGATCATGCATTTTTACTGTTTTTGTTTTTCTTGTATATATGTGTTGTTTCATGCATTGAGGACAATGCACATCTTGGGTTTGAGGGTGTGCATTTTCTCACATTTATGCCATGCCATACATTTCATGTTTAAATTATGTTGCCATGCCATTTAGGTCATTTAGATAGATGCATACCGAACCACTAAAAAAAGAAAAAGAAAATTTTACCTCGGTTTAATCTTGAAAAATGTTAACATTTGTTAGGCAAGTTTAATTTGATATAGTTGTTTGTCCAATGAGGAAATTTTAATCTTTAGTTGTCATGCCATGCCAGCAGAGTAGTATGTCAGTTTAGCTTGGCAATTGATCTCTAGTTTAGGGAACTGAAACTTCACTTTACATGTAGTATGTATCTAGTTCCTTAGCAATCTTAGACTTTTTGAAACTATGCTCAGAGTTAAAAAAAATGATGTCAGGGTAAAAGAAACTAATAAGGCAGCAATGTTCTGCCAGGGCAATAAAAAATGAACTCTCCTCTACTTAGGGATAATAAGCTACTTGGGGCCTCGTGGTTTGTTCCCTCTTAGTTCTCAAGTCTAAAACCTTAGAGTATGAGTTGAAGAGAAAGCCTAATGATGTCTAGATTAAGGTATGGATTCATGGTATGCTCCCTCTTATCTCTAACGCTAAATAGTATCACAAAGCAATCTTAAATTAACGCCAACATAAGCCATTGGCAAGAAAAAAAATGATAAAAATAAGAATCTGAGTTTAGGTAGTAAAATTGGCTAAGGGAGTGAAAGGATACTTGATGCATATTTCCTTCACATCATGTACTCTTCATGAACTTAGACTAGAGTTATATTTTTGCACTTGAATTACTACATTCTTGACATTATTGCATTGAGATACCAAGGACATGAATAGAGCCAAATTCTGCTTCCCAGCAAGTGTTGGCATTCAACCAAAAATTTTTCGAGGTAACATTTTCACAGTTTTTGTTTTTATTTTGATTGCATTACTTGAAGACAATCAATGAGTTAGTTTAAGGGTGTGTTACCTCTCCAAAAGTACTATTTTTAATGTCAATCTTACAATGCTTTTGCTTGTATTTAGGTTTCTTTAGTTGCATTAGGATATTAAAACCATGCATTTGCATAAGGAGTTTAGAATTATGTCTATGCTAGTGTGAAGGATTATTTTGTTGGCAATTTTGAAGGTTTGGCATAGGATTTGGCCCATAAAAGCAACACATGAAGGAATGCCATAGAGAATGCCGAGTGGTGTTGGCACAGATGGACCAGACAATGCCAAGCACCGGTTGGCAGAGAAGTGAACTTGATGCCATGCCAAGAGGCTGTTGGACCCCGGAAAAATAAGACATGATCAGGCTCCGAATAGATAACAATTGTATCAATCTTCAAAAAAATAGTAGATAAGATGGTGCCAAGACTAGTTGGCAGATTCATGCCAAGCTTGGACGCCAAGGCAATGTCAGCTGTATGACGTCAGCCCTAGCCTGATCAGCTCTCATTCAAATGTGGATAAGATAATTATCTTTTATCTCTTGCATTTAAAATTCAAATGGGGAGCTCATCCTATCCCTTCATTGCCTGCCTATTTAAACACCAGCCGAGGAGAACTCGAGGGGGGATTTTTATAGACAATCGGAGTGAAGAGCTGGTTTGCAACGGTTGACAACTGGCTACACCTTGGAAGTGTGGTTCAACCAGCTTGACTGAGAAGCCTGGATCTTGAAGGGTTGCATCGAGAGACCCCTTCTAGCCTATTTTCTCTTTCAAGTTATTTTATTTTGTTTTAAATGATGATGTACTTGGGAAACATTTGTGGTTTTTTGGTTAAGTCCCTCACCATGAACTAATTTAATTGTTGGTGGGGGATGTTTGCGTTGAACGCTATTTTATGTTTTAGTTTTTTAATAATAAATTTGCCTTGGTAATGTTTTATCTATTCGACATACTTTAATGCTTTCTAAATACTATGCCAAGCGAGAGCTGGCACTGTTGTCCTATTGCTCTTCAATATCTTAATAGACTTGGGGTGGTAATGATCAAGTTGTTGAATACTAAGGAGAAAAGCTTCGAGAGAAGTCGTTCAAGTAGACGAACTTACTTCGGGAGTGAAATCTACCCTTAGGAGTATAGATTGGATCTTAATCGAATTGGTTTATTTAAAAGCATGCACTATAGAGATATTGGGGTTTTTATATGATCAATTTAGGGAAATGACCAGCGAGAGAGGCTTTGCTAATTTTGAATCTGCTCGGCAAACAATGCAAAGATAGGTTGTTTTGAAGGCTGGCACGACATGAATAGCAAGAAAACCAGGCATTCCCTGCCAACTCTCATCATTCATTAAAGCATCTTCCTTGCCAACGTCTTTACTTTACTTTTATTTCTTTTCTTTTCAAATATTTTCAAACCCAACTTCAAAACAAATCAACTTTTTCTCAAGGCAAGTAACAATCAAAGCAATTGAATTCCAAGTCAATCTCTGTAGGATCGATACTCAACTTACCAGCTGTATTACTTGCAGACCGTGTATAATTGCAAACAAAAGAATCATCTCGACACTATTTTATATTTTTCCAACACATATCTTTTGCCCATTTTGCCAACATTCACTTAGAGAGTCTACAACAAGCTCGTCTGTATCGGTACGCCCTACTTAATCTGTATTATTTTGATCGCTGAAGTTTGGAAATCTTACAATTTGGTCCCTAATTGTTATGAATGCAATTGATTGAGATTGAATGATTGTTTTGAATTGAAAATTAACTTGTGAGCATGATAATTAAGGTTGGGTAATCCTAATTGTGATTAATGCACTAAAATTTGCAATAATTGCACTTTGGTCCTTCATGTGAGTCGTTGAGATTGCGGACCCTATTTTGTAATCTGAATTACATGTAGCGCTATCGCTGAAGCATGTTCACATAGGATAATAATGATATGCATCTAGACAATATAAAAGGAAAGTAGGCTTGGTTTAGCTTTTTAGCTCGGGTTTGCTTCGGCAAACCTAATGTGACTCTTTTAGTCTAGTTTCGACTAGGTTAGACTAAGTAGGTTACATTTGGTGGTATCAGAGCCAGGTTTACGAAAAATTAGGATGTTATTGGTGTTTGCATCATGCTGATTGCTATGCACGATGGTTGTTTATATGTATGGTGTTTGAAATATGTCATGTTGGGCTATTTTGGGAACTCATTGCCTTATTACTACAATTATGAAATGATTTTGGGTTGAAATGGAAGTCTTGGATCCTTGCTTGAAGCTGGCCTGATTGTTTTTATTTTGGTGTAATTATCATGCCATAAAAATGATTTTATACTATTCCATTGAGGAGAGAGTTATGATCTAGCTAAAGCACTGCTGCTGGAGGGCAAGAAATAGAGGGCGAGATTGTACACCCTGAGGAATTGGTGCCTCCTCTACCTAATCCTTATAAGGGAGTGGAACAAGTACCACCTGGTCCAGTGTTTGGTGATATGACACCGTTGGTTCAGGCGATGACGGGAGCATTCCAGGCAACGATGGCTGGAGTTCATATACCTGCTCTGGCACTTGCTGTTGTTAATCTAGGACTGTTGTTAGAGCATCTGCACAGTCTTGGATGAGTTGAGTTTAGAGGGTTCGCACCCAAGGCATCTGAGGAGTGGTTTGCTAGTACATAGCATATCCTAGCTCAGATGGGGTGAAGTGATGGCCGTAAGCTGGGATGTGTTGTGTCTCTATTAAAGGGGATGTGTATAATTGGTGGACCATTGTAATCACGGGCATGGAACTCAGTGATATGATGTGGGAATTTTTTGAAGCTGCATTCAAGAAGAAGTATTTGGGAGTTAGATACTTGGATGAAACAAAATGTGATTTATGGCCTTGATTCAGGGTAGCATGTCAGTATCTGAATATGAGGTGCAGTTCGTGAGGCTGAGTCAATATGCACTTGAGTTGGTGACAAATGAGAGGCATCATTGTGATCGTTTTTATACGAATTGGTGCAGGATGTCAAGACTTATATGTTGGCTACTGATTACATTGAATTCGATGTGTTGGTTACATGGGCGAAGGATATTGAGGAGAGTTTGGGTTTATCTCGACGATCTAGAGGTTCTAGCTTGGGGAAGAGAGTTGTAGATTTTGGTTTTAGGGTGGTCAGTCAAAGAGACACCCTGATAGGAGGTTTTGACCAGTTGCAAGATGCGGTGCAGATGGAGCAAGACGAATATCCTATAGATAGGGTACTTAGGTCCAATCTGTGTATAATGTTTGTTGGGTCTATGGATCGCAAGACCATTTGAGGCGAGATTGCCCATGTTTAGCCAAAGAAGGGCAGACTCCTGTTGTTGTGGTTGTGACTTGTTGCCGGTTGGCAGATCATGTGAGATGGGATTGCCTTTTTTTGCTCGAGGTAGGCAGACACCTACACCTGTTGCTACACCACCTAGGGGCCGTGGGTGTTGTCAAGGTACCTTCCAACGGAAGGAAAATGTAACACCCCTTTTCCCATATCCAACACTGAATACGAGTTAGATGTATCACAAAACATTCGTAAAACCCTCTACATTTGTAATTCGGTAAAATTTTGTTTCTTTAAAAATATTACAAAGTATTTAGTTTTTATTTACAAATCTAGTTATTCGCGTAAAGCTTAAAAATAAGATTTTCATCTTCAAATTGAGTTTATTTTTTAGGCATCAACTTATCAATTTAATTTGTCTTGATATAATTAATAAAACTGCCTAATTTAAAATTTATCTAGATACCAAATAAAATACAAATTCTATCAGAGTATGCATACCCTTTTAATATACATGCCAACTAGTAAATATCAAACAATATCAAAAGATATCTTACTGATACTAATGTACCTGTTATTAATTGATGATGTTCGTACATGCTTCTTACTCCAACCATTTATTCTTTCCTACGTGTAAAACAGTTACACGCTAAGTATTTACTTAGTGAGACAATAATTTAAATTTAAGTACAATTGTCATAATATCAATCTCAATATTAATTATTAATAATGCATATGATCACCTTACCATTACATGCTCATTAACATAAATAAATATGTAATAGCATATATGTATATCAAAGTGATAAGATTAGGTCTTACCAACATTGGTGCCATTTCCATCCGTAAGCTTTCAATGCTTACCAATACCTTTTTCCAACTCTGTCTGCAAGCTTTCAAGCTTATCAATCTATTTTTCCAATTAAGTTTACTTAGCCCAAGGTATTGAATTAAGAGATTCTATGTACACGAGTCATCCCCCCATACCCAACCTTTCTTGAGTATATATATTATTTGCACTCTACTGGGAGTGCTTAGCACCGAAGTGCTTCTGTATACTTACAGGTGTATACAATATATCTCTCATTGAGTTTTTATGAAATTACTCCAAAGTGCTTAGCACCCATAATAAGCCCGTATACTCAAACCATGCATGAGTAATTATAAAATTTGCACTTTACCTGAAGTGCTTAGAATCTTTATACAACTATTTATGACTCTATGGCTAGCCAACTATACCTTTGAACCTCTATATCATACTTGGGCTTTATATCAGCAAATATTTCATCCATGGCAATATATATCAATTTATATTAACATGAAGCAGTTCATAACCGAATAACATTAATAGTAAATCATCATCAATAACTAGTGATCAATACATTTATTTTCAACCTTTGACATATTTAAAGTATGTCAAGTGTATGATCAATGACATAATTATCATTACAATATATAAACCAGGTAGACTCATCGCAAGTCTTACAGGTGATGTATAAAACATCTATGTATAATGTTATGTATTCCTTGCACTCACCTGTTCCATGTATTAGTATGCCTCACTAAGTCCTCTTCGATCATTTCCTTCATTGTACCTTGAACCTCCCTTGATTCGAGCTTAACTTCATAATTCAAATAAGTAAAATAATTGTTAGATTCCAATCTAACAATATCTTAGACATATTGTACAATATAATCATTCGAATATAAAAATTTCCAAACATTTTCCTTTCTTCCTTGTATTGTTCAAAAACTCATTATGGTCCTTAGTGACCAATTTGAACTTCCATTAACCCTTTTCAAGCTTACTAATCAACCTTAGATACAAAGTGTATCAATTCTCATTTTCTGGTAGTTTGCAGTACCTCCCAAGAAATATTTCTATAAAATAATCTACGACTCAAAATTTGATTCCGTTTGTTCTGAAAGAAACTAGATTCAATAAGCTTTTCAACCATATAAATTAATAGCCCAAATTCAACTTGTACAATTTATGGAAAATTTTCAAACTCAATTTCCAGTATTGAATTTCGGAACAGCCTGCTATACTGTTTTCTGGCCTTTCACCACTTAAAAATTCATATCTTTTTACTCGGAACTCGAAATCAGTTGTCGTTTGTTGGAAACGAAACTAGACGAACAAATCTTTACATCGGTATAAAATTCACCTTCTAACCATTTTTGTAGAATTTGTGGTGAATTTTCAAAGTTACTGCCACAAACCAACTTTTCTACACAACTTCCATAAACAACTTCAACTTTTATACTAACATCTCCTTACTTCTCTACTTTTCAATTTAGTACAATCACTAGCTTTAAATCACCAACTCATCACATTCTTCACCAAATAATTATTAACAATAATTCTTCCTAATTTTCCTTATTTACCGAAATAGGTACTAAAATGTAAAGATAAGGATTCATGCTTCTTAACTTTGCAATTTAGTCCTCAATTCAACATTACTACCTTAATTCCATCATTACAACTAAAAATCAGATTTAGCCTCCATACAAAACTTCCATTTCGATTTGGTCACTTAACTTTGACAAATTGTCAAAATGGTCACTAATTCAAATCAACATCAATTTGGCATTCTAACTTCATTTTGTTACCTCTAGCATCATTAATAACATAAATACACTCCAAATTCTAAAAATTCAGATTTGGTCCTTCAACTTTTCAATTTGCCAAAATGGTCCCTACACAATTTAACTTAGGGTTTTGCTTCCAAACAACAATTCAAGCTTACTAGATCATTGTTTCAACATCACAAACCCTAAATTAAACTTGAATACATAAACCCTAATCATCTTCATAATAATCAAAACATGTAAAACTTAAATCCCAGCTCAATATCATGATTTTAACATCATACTAGCTTGATTTCAACTTGAGTTCAGTATGGAATCATAAAATCTCAAAAGCCCCAATTTGATCCATAAACCTTAATTTATTTCTCAAGTAAATTCTCATCAATCAAGCATGGATTCCAAGAATTATTGATATCAAAAGATAGAGCTTGAAGAGTAGAACAACTTTGTAGTTGAAGAGATTACCTGAAAACCGAGTTTTGCGGCTTGAATCGAGCTTGGAAATTTTTTTCTCTTTATTTCCCTAGACCTCACATTTTTGGCTGGAAAAGATGAACATTTGGTTCATCTTTTTACCATTATTTTACACATATATCTATTAAATGAATATTAAATTCATTTAATAGTGAAATTACAATTTTTCCATTTTTATCTAATGGTTGAGATTAATTTTATCATCAATCAAGGGCCAAGATTTAATATTCCATTTTCTCTTTCCAAAATTGCCCTTATAACTTTTTAAATATTTCTAAATTGCCATTGGGGCCAAATGACCAGTTGGCCCTCCATCTAGTTTTTATTTACTAGTTTGTCATTCTTGTAAAAATTAAACTAAATCTAGTTGGAATCCAACCAACTATAATACAATATTCATAAAGTAATATTTTATGAATTTTTCCATATCTTTTGGGCTAGTCTCCAAAAATTCCATTCGATCCAATATACTGATAAATAATCCTTTACTCAGAAATAAACTATAGGATTCATCTTGAATCGAACTAAAAATATTTCCAACACTTGGAAATGACTTTTATAACCTTTATCTATCATATGGTAAAACTTCAAAAAATTTTAGTTCGATTCGGGTATTTGAATTCCACTTAAACTTTAACTGTGATTTTCCCAATAATCGAAGTATCAGATCGAACCAAAAATTCCTCATTCGATTTACACCCTTAGGTGATCTATTTAATTATGAAATAAAACCCTTAACTTTTGGGAAATTACAACATTAGTCCCCAAACTTTTCCAAAGTTTATACTTTAGCAATAAAATTTTCAAAATTTACATTTTGGTCACTAAACTTTTAAAATTCAATTTCTATTCCAATTTTCCTTGGTATTGAACCAAACTTTAAGAATACCTTATTGAATTCACTATCTATCACATGAGACCTTTAAACCTTAGAAATTTCCTTTCCAAAACCCATAATTAAAGAAATCCCAACTTTCACATTTTTGTCATTTTAGTAACTAAGTTAGCTTTTAAGCTATTATCTTAGTACTAAATGACCCTTAATCAACATAGTAAATTTTGGGGTATTACAATTCTCTCCCCCTTAAGAAAATTCATCCTTGAATTTTTCAATACTTACTTGGTTCCAACAGGTGAGGAAACTATTTTCTTATATTTTCTTCTTATTTCTCTCAAATTTTTCTTTAACCTTCTGAGTTTTTTGTCAAAGAACTTTAACAAACAGGATTGTCTTGTTTTCTTAGTTCATTGACTCCATGTGCTAGGATCTTTACCAGTTCTTTTTCATAGCTTAAATCCGGCTGAATCTCTATTTTCTCCGGAGTAACAACATGTGAGGGGTCTAATCAATATTTCAAGAGCATCGATACATTATGAATATTGTTCATTTCTAAAGATAAAGCTAACTATTAAGCTTAACTATCAGACTAACTCATTTCACGATTTCTTATAGCCCAATAAATTTTGAACTTAACTTTCTCTTTGTCTAAACCAGAACTCCTCCTTCCAATGTGAAACTTTTAAGGAATACTTTATCCTTAACTTCATATTAAATATCTTTTCTTTCAGGGTCAACATATAGTTTCCATCATTGAGATAGAAATTCTTCCTTGATAATACAAATATCTATCAAACTAACTTCGAAGTTTTCAATTTCACTATTTTCCACTTGTTTGCACCTTGACAACATTTCTCATCCTTTCTTTAAAGATATCTTATTTAATTCAATATGGTAAATTTTATTCTTAACTTGACAATCAAAACACCATCTTCTTTTAATGCTAATCTTGCATTCATAGCTCTTAAGGCAACAATTGTCTTTCGACTGAGAGCGTTAGCTATTACATTACCAGTTCATCATGCTTTCTTGACTCAAATATTTCTTATAATTCATCCCAATTTACATTAGTAAGGAGTGACATCAATCGGGTCATAAAAATATTAGATCAGTAATATTGATATCCTAGTGGCATGCATACACTTTTTAACATAAAACCATTTCTATTTAGGCCAAGAATCGGCTAAACTTGTAGCTATGATACCAATAAATGTAACACCTCTTTTCCCGTATCCAACCCTGAATGCGAGTCAGAGGTATTCATAAAACCCTCTACATTTGTAATTCGGTAAAATTTTGTTTCTTTAAAAATATTACAATGTATTTAGTTTTTATTTACAAGAATAGTTATTCGCGTAAAGTTTAAAAATAATATTTTCATCTTCAAATTGAGTTTATTTTCAGGCAGTAACTTATCAATTTAACTTGTCTTGATATAATTAAAAAAACTGCTTAAAAATTGCCTAATTTAAAATTCATCCAGAAACCAAATAAAATACAAATTCTATCAGAGCATGCATACCCTTTTAATATACATGCCAACTAGTAAATATCAAACAGTATCAAAAGATATCTTTCTGATACTGATGTACATGTTATTAATTGATGATGTTTGTATATACTCCTTACTCCAACCATTTCTTCTTTCCTAGGTGTAAAACAGTTGGGCATATCAAAACGCCTCTACCTGTACCAAAACACCATAGCCTTATTTGCCTATCCGTACCAATACGGTCCCCCGCGTATCGGTATGCCTAGGCATGTAATGTCAAAATTAGCTGGTTTTTCACACAATTCAAGATGCAATTAACCCCTAGCAACTTGCATACATGCATATCAACACTTGAATATACATAATCTATCATTTATACCAAGGTTAGGCAACCAAAATAACCTCATACTTCCAAAGGACCACTCTAGAGGCATGCTTCCCAAACCAATTTGCCAAACATACCAAAATGCACAATTAGACCATTCTCAGCATAAGCAACATGCCAGCACACTCAACATAGCATATTAAACATGGTCAAACCAGTACAACATAGCAATCCACAAGGGAACTCTAGATCCATACCTATACATCCATTCAACCACAACTATAGGCAAGTAATAACATCAAGCTAAGCAACATCTAACCATCATCAAAAACCAGCATAGAATCATTCTAAAAACCACAATGCAATAGATTTATGACTCCCAAAAACCATGGCAAACACATTGCCTTATTAACAAGAAACATAAACTGAGTTCATACTCAAAAGTAGTTTATCTCTGGATCCATGCAAAACTTACCTTTGTTGCCCTAAACTTTAATGCTCTACATCATTAGGAAAAAAAGAGCGTAAGCACACATGCTTAGTGAGGATGCTCATTAAACAATGATGCATTAAAAACCATTTAAAACCCACATGCTTACAACCTAAGAATTTTCCCATGATTCCAACTTAATCAAAACTTAATAACCTTTATATAACATCATATACAATCCATGTTTAAATCCCAAAGTATTTTAAACAAACCATGCTTAAATCCCCAAAACATTATAAACAAGGTTCAACACATGAACTTTCACATATATTGGCATTTATAGTGACCCGGATAGACCACCTGTATCCTATAAACATATCGGATACAAGAATCTCTCATACCATGCCTAGTTAAATCGCAAGATTTGACACCCTCCCCTAGTTAAACTACGAGATCTCACCATTGCCTAGTTAAACCGCTAGTGTACCGACCTTGCCTCATTAATCTACAAGAACCCCATCAATTTGGGTTTCCTGGTCAAACCGCAAATCCCAAATGAGGTCCCCAACAGTCCGAGTGGCCTTGTTACACTGCCATGCCTCAAGGACCCATGGCCACGATCGATTTTGTTCATATTTTATAGTGCACTTTTAATCCTATGGCATGCCAACTATATCTGATTGTTTTCTCACCTTGTCACATAGATAATATATCTTTTACAACCATTTACTCACTGTTTACAATGCATTAACAAAACATTACATATGCAAATCTCATTGCCAATGCAATAACACCATTCCCAACCGGAATGAAAACCAATTCTCAAAAGCATTTAATATACTTTCAAACCCCTGCATATGTACTCAAAATCATGCATTACCAGTAAGTAAACCACACCATGTTTATCACCAAAACATGCAAACAACATGCTCATATTTAAGCCGATATTCAAGAGCAAAATAAGGGAAACTTACTTCTGAGCTTAAGTAAGTGTATCACGATTACCCTAAACTCCCAACAACCTTTACAAACCTTTGTAAAGCATTTAAATCTAGTTTCCACTCACTGATACGCCTCTCATTCCTTGACAACGCGAAACAAGCTAATAACTTTAGATATTTAATCCTTATTAACACCCTTTTAAGACACATGTTTAAAATGATTAAATTAAAGGGAGAAACCACCACCAAACACTTGGTAGATTAGATCCTTAAGGATTCTAAGGATTTGAACCTTTTGATTTTAGTCACCTAACCCAAAATGTCATATTTCCAAATTCCTTTTTCTAAATTTCACCAAAAATGAATATATATTAAAAGATGATTTTTAAATATTTTTCCACATTTTTATCTTACCAAAAAATATACAATCCTGAATCTAGCTCGAATCTCTAACCCAGTCTACTGGACCATCTAATAAATTTCAAAATTGCTAGGCCCAAAATTGGGGTGTTACAGTCAATATACTAGTTTTAAAGATGTTAAGTGCATGGTTTCAAAGGCGTGATAATGTTTTATGGGTTGTTTCAAACAAGTTTCAATGTAATGTTGAGAAATGCATTTAAATGCATTGATGGTATTTTGTTTGTGAGTGCTCCTCACTAAGCCGTGCGTGCTTACGCTATTATTATCCATCAATGTAGAGAATTGAGAGCTTGGAAGGCAACAAGGAGCAAGGGATCCTAGCAAGACTTATTTACCAAAGTATGTTTGGGTTAGACTATAAGTAATAAAGGCAATTGGGTACTCATTTTGGTTTTGGGAGATGTTTTGGATAAACTCCCTATTTGAGAAAGTTAGTTTGATTGCTCTAAAGTTGTAAATGGCCTTTATGGTTTGTTTTCGGTAATGGTTTGAAGTTTCATGTTTTACTTGAATGGTTTTCTAGGTTGCATGCCTATAGATTTATGTTTGATGCAAAATTCCATGAACTGATGATGAATCTGAGATGTTATGCTGTGAATTGTATTCTGAATATGTTGGATGTCTGTTAGAAGCATGTTAGAGTGTTTTGGATAGGCTAAGAGCTTATTAAACCAGCTAAATGTGACATTACAGGCCCAGGTGTACCGATAAGCGGGGGACCGTATCAGTACGGCTAGGCTAAATCAAGCATCGTGTTTTGATACGGGCTTGTGTGTATCAGTACGGATAGGCAAAATCAAGCACAGTGTTTCGATACGGGATTGGGTGTACCAATACGGAATTTCTTTACTGGAATCTTCTTTTTGGGACAAAACTTGCATACCGAAACACTACCATACCATATCGGTACAGTTGTCAAACATTTTTGAACTGCCAGCTAGGCATAACGAAATGGGTTGTAGTGTATCGAAACACTACAGGCTTGTATAAGGCATCGTATCGATACGGTGGCACGCGTATCGGTACGAATGTTTGTTAATTCAGTTAATGTCATGGAAGTGGCGTTCTATTTCTTGCGTTTTGGTCCCTGAATGTTATGGATGCAATTGAATGAGTTTGGAAGTTCGAATCGAGCTGATTTTTGACATGAGAACATGAAACCTGCTTAATTAAAGGTTGGTAACTTAAAAATGTGCTGAATCCCTGTAGTTTGGTCAAATTGCAATTTGGTCCCTAATTTGTAATTGAGCAAATTAGATGTTAAATCGATGCCCGATTAAGTTGAGTTTTCGCCTGATGTCAGTATGAACATATAGGCTAATGATTTTGCCTTTAGACAAGATAAAAGAAAAAATTTGTTGCATTCCGGTTTCTTTCTTTATGGTTTACCTCCGTAAACCTAATCTAGCTCACTCGATTCTGTCTTGCGACTATGCGAGTCGAGGGGGTTACAACGCGGACAACTTTTTTAGTACGGGTCTAGGAAAAGTTGGCCAGTATTACGGTACTTAGGGAGGCGTTTCGATACGGTACAATGTTTTCATGAAGGGCATTTTGATACGTGGGGGCGTATCGAAAGAAAATTGGCTACTGGAATTCTAGGATTTTAAAATAATGAAGGCGTATTGAAACATCCTTGTTCGTACTGGTACGGTGGTAGTTAAATTGGTTATTTGGAATCTTTTGAAGTTCTATTTTCTTACATTTTGGTCCCTGAATGTTTTTTAACATGTGAGTATGAAACCTGCTTAATTAAAGGTTGGTAATGTAAAAGTGAGCTAAGACCCTGTAGTTTTCTAAAATTACAATTTGGTCCCTAAATCGTAAATGTATCAATTGGATGTCATTTTAACGCCCGATTGAGTTGGGTTTTCACTAGAGATCAGTATGTACATGTAGGTTAATAATTATGCATCTAGATAAGATAAAAATAAAAATGGACGTGTTTTGGTTTTATCTTCTCGGTTTACTTCGGTAAACCTAATGTAGCTCGCTCAGTTCGGTCTTGCGACTCGGTCGGGGCAAGGGGGTTACAGTTTCTTTGGTTACTCCCTGTGTTGGACAAGTTTCTTTTGGTATTTTGGTCTTGTATGAGGTTTTATAACTTGCTTTGAAGGGTTGGGATATGAACTGCATGCTTGGGTAGGATATTTGATTGGATTTGTTATGGTTTGAATGATCCTCTATCATTCCTATTTGATTGTAGAAATGTTGGTTAGGATGTTATATGATGGTTTTATAAGGTTTGAAGTAAGTTAGATTGAGCCAATGTGTCTTATGTTCTACCAATAGGTCATTACAGAATAGTTCGTACCGGTACGAGTCCTCAGGGGTCAGTATGCAGGGTATTCTCGTCTCAAAATTGTGCAAAAATGCACAGGCGTATTGGTACGTCCAGCTCCTTATCATAACTCTCTTTGAAAAAATACACTAGGTGTCGGTACACGGGCAACGTACTGGTGGACCTCTTTGCTACTAGAATCCTCTATTTTGATATCGAACAACTGGTATCGGTACGCCTGAGGACCATACAGATACCCTTTACAAAATGTACCCATATATATATGGGAGAGGGGTGTACAAATACGCTATTTGTTTTTCTGGTAATATGCTTTGTTAAAGTTTGAATCTTTGTAGTTTAGTCACTGTTTATTGATCATGCAATTAAATGAGTTTGGATAACTATTTTAAGTTGAAATTTAACCTTAATGCATGTAATATGACTAATTATGGTTTGGTAACTTTTGATTTAACTAAGCCCTCTTATTTTTCTAAAATTACAATTTAGTCCCTAGAGTGCCTTCTCGACCAATTGGATGTCAATTCGACGCTCGATTAAATTATAAATTTCATCGCTGCCAGCATGATCACCTTTGGACTTAATATGCATATAGACAAGATAAAAGAAAAAAAATATAGACCATTTTCTAAGTAAATCATTCGGGTTTATCTCGGCAAACCCAATGTAGTTCGCTCGCTCGGTTCGGTCTAGCATCTAAGCCAAGTCAAGGGGGTTATACAGACACCTGTACCAGTACCCATTTTCTCCATAAAAATACCTCATTTGTTCCCCAAGTTTTTAGATTCTCCAATAGTTAAATGTTGTACTAATATGACCGAGTCTGTATCGATACGAGTGGCCTCATATCGGTATGGAAGTATCCCATATCGGTACCTAGTGCAAAAATGCTACAACGACTCTTTCTACTTTATGCCAGGTACCGATTGCCAAAGTCGCACACCAATACCGAAGGTTACAGAACTGCATTTAATTCTACAAATAAAGTCCCAACGGCTCCTAACAACCCCAACGATAAGAACCAGTCATGAAGCCATTAGAGGGTTTAAAAAACCTCTTTAAGCGACCATGGGACAACAAGAAACATCATTGCCAACATTCATGTATTGAGAAAGTGAATTTTGTACTTAAAGTTTTTTTTATTAGACAACACTTGTTAAAGTTATTTGTCAATGTTGCTCAAGTGTTTAGGTTTTGGGTGAGTGCTTAAATTGCAAACACATTTGCCTTGTGAGGCTTTCCTTGTTTGCTAAATATGTATTCTCTTAGAGAGAGTGACTCAAAGCTTTGGGGTATGAGCTTTGAGGGCTTGTTAAGGTTATCTCCTTGAGCCTTGGAAAAGGAAAGACAAATTAGTGAATTTGTGGAAAATCCTTTTATGATGCATCCGGGGATTACAAAGATATATCAAGATTTAAAAAAGGAGTATCTCTAGGTTCGTTTGAAGAAAGATGTCGCAGATTTTGTAGCTCGTTGTATGGTTTGTCAGCATGTTAAGGCTGAGCACCAGTTTCCTTCGGGGTTATTGCAGCCGTTAAAGATAACAAAATAGAAGTGGGAAAGAATTACCATGGATTTTTTGTCCAGTCTACCTTTGACACTATCAAATACAAATTTTGTTTGGGTGATTGTGGACAGGTTTACGAAGTGTACACATTTTCTGACTATTCATACGATGTATACCTTGGATAAATTGGCAAAGTTGAACATTGTGGAGATTGTGAGGTTGCACGGGGTGCCTAGGTCCAATGTATCGAATAGAGATTCACGTTTTACAACAAGATTTTGGGAGTGTTTGCATATGGCTTTGGGTATGTGGTTGAATTTTAGTACTTCGTATCATCCTCAAACGGATGGTCAGTCTAAGCGTGTTATCCAAGTGTTGGAGGATATGTTGCGATGTTGCATCATAGAGTTTCAAGGATCATGAGAGAAGAATTTTCCTTTGGTTGAGTTTTCCTATAACAATGGTTATCAAGCCAGTATCCAGATGGTTCCGTATGAGGCTTTGTATGGTAGAAAATGTCGTACGCCACTTTTTTGGGGCGGAAGCTGGGGAAAAGTATGTTTCCTTGCCAGATGTGTTAAAGGATACCAGTGAGAAAGTGAAGCTTAAAGTGATTGGTTGAAGATGGCTTTGAATAACAAAAATTCATATGCTGACTTGAAGCATAGAGAGAAAGAGTATGCGGTTGGTGATTGTGTATTTTTGAAGGTTTTGCCTTGGGAAAAGGTTATGAGGTTTGGACGGAAGGGCAAGTTAAGTCCTAGGTTCATTGGGCATTATGATGTGTTGGAGCTTATTGGTCCAGTTGCATATAAGATGAGGTTGTTAGTTGAGTTGGAGAAGATACATGATGTTTTCCATGTGTCGATGCTTTAGAGGTATAGTTTAGATCCCTCGCATGTGATGCCAGTCGAAGAAATTGAGTTGAATCTGGATTTGACCTATGATGAAGAAACGGTGAGAATTCTTGATTCAACCAGCAAAGTCCTTTGAGGAAAAACCATAAAGTTGGTGAAGGTGTTGTGGCGACATCATGGTGTTGAGGAAGCCACTTGGGATAGCAACGAGGACATGATGAAGCAGTTTCCTCATCTCTTTCCATTAAGTACATTTCGAGGACAAAATTTCTTAAGAGGGGGAGTGTTGTAACATCCGGAAATATGGCCTAGAAGTTAATCGGATCAAATAGACAGTTCGGGAGAACCGAGTTAGGCAATTCGAGCTAGTTTTTAGAATTAAATCGTATAAATTTTATTTTGTCTAAAATAAAATATGGAAAATGTTGTAAAAACTTAATTGATATTTTAAGTATTTTGGTAAATCTAATTTGAAGTGGTTGAATCTAATTTTGGGACATTTTGGTCTACTGACTAAAATGAAAAGTTCACAAAACTATTTTTGGTGACTAAATAGTAAAGGGGACAAAATTTAGAATCTTTAAGGAGCTATTTAACCAATATTTTTCATCAGATTTTCCCCTTAATTTAGGCTTTTTAAAGTGTTTTAATTGGGTTTATTAATAAAATAAAATATGATATATTAAAAGGAATTTTAGTTTTACAAAATCACTATCTCATGTAACTACTTTTCATCCAACTTTTCTCTCAACTTCTCCCAGCAACCAAACTAAGATTTTCACTACAAAATTCTCAGGAATAAACTCTTATTGAAACACCCTCAACCAGCTTAGAAGAAAACCGAATTAGGAAGTGTTTTAAAACATACAAGAGATCACTTATGCACTTGCAAAAATACTAGACCAGACATCAGAAGAACAAAAGAATACGATTAATCAATTCATATACATAATTCAGGTGGTCAAGAACAATCAGAACAATGATATAAAAGGAAACTCAAGCAGACCAAAGAGTTCAAGATCATTTATTACAAAATTTAGGGTAAATTCTTCTTCTTCTTTCTTTTGTGAAAAATTAAATACGATATAGGGAGTATCATTGACTATCATTTAAAAGACTACATTGAATCTTTGATTAATAATCTTTGGAACTTCGTATTAAACTATTTAATATCAAATCCTATTATTCGGTTATCAACTCTGAACACAAATCATTACCAAACATGTATTCATAGCAGCAAGCATTCAAGGCTTATGCCTAACATAACTTCCCCTACAAAGAAACATTCAAACATCAAATCTAACATAGCTTAAGCTATCCTGAAGCTTAATAGAATATTTACAAAGGTAATATTACTCTCTGATTCTTAAGGTCAAATTATTTGAAGCTCAAACTAATCATATTCAATCACATATATTATTACATAGTAAGACCATAAACAAAGTTCATTGGCATCCAACCATTTGCCTAGTATAACTATCAAACTAGTTATTAGAACTACACCATTTTTATTTAAGGTTTAGCACATGATGATATCTATATTAGCTTGCAACACACATGATATCAAAGTGACATACAAATTAAGACTCCCATAGATACTTAACAAACACACAAACTAACTATTAAATCATATAAAGTTAGTAACAACCATAAAATAATTATAGGCACAATACAAAACTTTGGATATTTATCAAATTTATACACACATATAAAAATGGAGTCTAAATGCATTATGCAGCTTAACAACTATGTGCCACCATCTAGGAGTTCTAAAGATGTAATTCAAATCATACTCAGATTCCTTGTGATCAAGTCTAAGCTCGGGAGAAGCCGAAGGCACAATACCCTGAAATGTATTGAAAAGATAAAGTAAGCATAAGCTTAGTGAGGTAGCTTAAAGCAACCAAGAACCATGAAAGCATAATTTATCTCATTCATTGGAGTTTATTGATAATATAAACTTTTGAGCTTGAGAAAGAAATTAGTCATTTTAGTCAAATTGGTCAACCCAACAATAACTTATATACTAAGGCATTCTCATAGAGTGATCACATTTAAACTTGGTATTCAAAACAATCTTATATATACTAATCCATGAAATTTGAGCGAGCTAGGCATACTCCTATATGGGAATTCGAACACAATATAAGCCTTTTACACATGTATAAATTCAATTCAAGCATAAACATATATACGTATACATATTCAATCGATACATATATATACATTTACAAAGGTGTTTGACCATTATACACCATCATTCATATATGGTTTGAACAAGCAATCTCATATATATATATATATATTCATTCAAGGTAACCATTAGTAATCAAACATCCTAACATGGCTTATTTATTCTTACGAATGTATTTACTTATCATTGGATTTATTTTACTTGTTAGGAAAGTCATTACTACATCTCATTTGAGTTTTTCTTGTAAACTTTCTTGGATTCTTTTAATATAGCCTACCCATACATAACTTTGCAAATTTTATCTTTTTGACTTGTCGAACTCCATCAAGTATCTATTTCTTATCACATAAGTTATCAAACCCAACATAGGCATAAATTTCTCTTATCATGTAAAATATTAGGCTTAACATTTCATTACACGAAATACTTAATATACAAGGTACTAAACATATCCAGTCCTATTGATGGGTTACTTAATATGTAAGACATCAATATATCAAATTATAAACATTGATTATTTGACAGTTCCTTTAGATATAACATTCGAATTAGCATATCCCATTATCCAAAGAGTTATACTAGATTTATTTATAAACTAGTTACCCATCACAAACATTGGCACTAGTGTTTAACCTTTATTCAAAGTTTGTCAAGGTTCAAAATAGACACCAACTTAACCGTAAAATTAAGCATTGTAGTTACAAGGTTTCCCATGTAAAATTTCATAAACTTGTTTTCTCTCTATCCTTGCATTTTATCTATCATATCATAATATTAAACAAGATTTATTTGTTACATAATACACCAAAGTAGCATATTAGAGTCATTAATTATTAACTCATAAGATATCAAACATGATATATCCAATTCTCTAATTACTTGTTATTGAAGATGTAAAAAATAATATATCAAAAACAAATCTCTTAACACATAAGACAATAACATGGCAAATCAAAACCAATACTTACTTGTCCTTTAAATATTAATCGTATTATATCAAGTTCACAATTCACTTAACTTAAGACATTAACATATTATATCAAGGGCATGAATTATTTATCACATAAGGCATCAATATAGCATATCAAAGTAATTCTGTAATTTATTTTGCAATTCTGTTGTTTTGTCTTTATCATAGCCTTGAGAATCAAGCAATAGCCTAGGGACACGAATCCCCAACCAACTGTTGCCAAAAAAATGGTATTCACAATACCGGCCAATCCCTCCTACTATCGCCAAGTGACCAAACACGAGCTCTATGGACTTTATGGCATGCCAACTATACCTATGACTGTCTCGAACCCAAGGCTTTTCACAAAATTATATCTTATTCAAAATCAAGGTTGAGCTTAGCTCCTTATTCATATAGTTATAAACATGTCATACTCTTATCAAAGATGAGCAATGCTCCATATTCTTGCTATTAGGCCATCAAGGCTTACTTCGCAGTATCCACAAATTCAACATAGGTATCATTCAAACATAGCTAGCATTCAGACATATCATATCATAATCAAGACATCGAATGAACAAAGCTTTTGAGTTATCACGTTATGCCAAAATCTGAATTGAACATAGTTTCACATTCGTATAATCAAATAGTCAAAGCTTATTGTTCCCCATATTGAACATGTATTCAAGTCATGTGAATTTATCAATACATAAATCATCTTATTCGAATAGTAGTATTTCATAGACTACTTATCAAGCATATTCAAGTTTGGGTAGTTTCAAGTTAAGTATATCAACAAATTCAAGCATCTCACGTCACACATAATCCTTACTTTTTAGGCACTTACCTCAATCCAAGCTCAATTAAGCATATCCAGACACAATTATAAGACGATATAGTTAAAACAACAAAAAGGTGCTCGGGAAGGTTTCTAGCCTATCTTGAGACTTTAAGCTACACTGACAGATATTTTGAACTAGTTTTGTTCCCGAATCCGATCCCTTTTTATTATCTACCAATTGCCCCTACTTAGTCCTCAGTCCTCCAAATTCCCTTGGTATTCTACAACCACAAATCGAAGGATTTAATTAAAATGTACAATTTTGAAGCTCAACATGGAGCTTAATCCATTCACCTTCAAATATTTATCTCTCTCTCATATTTTCATTTCGGTTGTGAAGAAGAAGAATGAGATAAATTAGAATTATCTCCTCAGCTGGCCGAAACCCCTCACTTCCACAAGTCTAAATCTTTGTTTCCCATGTGTGCAAGCCCAAGAGTTTTAATTTAATTTACATGCAATGCTAGTTTCTTTAACACATTTTGATTTAACCCCTTCTAAAAAGGTTACTCAAGTCCTCGTTGCTTCAATTTAATCCCAACTCACTTGGTTGGTCTAATCTAATATCAATTCTACATCAATTTAATCAAAGGTTTAATATAGTATAGTCCTTGCATAAAACAAATCTAATCCTTTCTATTAAAGCTATCAAATTATGCTAGCATGAATTTTAGTCCTAAAATCACTTATTTATTTGCTTAAAGACATCTCCAATTCATTGAATCACCTTCGAGTTGATAACATATTTCTAGGCCACATTTTTGGATATTACACTTATTGATTTCCTTTTTGTTTCCTAATTGATTTCTTCAATTCCTATTGCGAAATCTATTTGGATTTCAACCAAACGTTGCCAATTAAGGGAGAAATCAACAATTAGAGGTAATTTTCATTTATATCCTCTAATTAAGGGTTATTTATTGAAATTCCTAAGTTCTTGATCCTTTGTTACTGATTTATGTTATAGAATTATGATTTAAACATGGATTTGTTAATTAAATTGAGTTTTGTGTGGAAATTGAGTAAAATTGGATTTTGATCTATTTTGAAATGATTATAATTGGTTTAGATCTATTATAAGATGTGTTTTGATGTTAAAAGAAAAGGTTAATCAAAGAAATCCTGAAACTATATGAATTGCTAACTTTTCTAGGTTGTTTTTAGTTAGTTTTTGATGTGATCTTGATGTTGAGGTGTTGCTAGAGGTATAAGGACTGCTTAGAATGTTTTTGGATGTTAATTGATGTTATTAGGATGTTGAAATAAACAGGTTGTGGCTGGCCTTTGTTTAGATGAAGTTTGGTGTTGATTTTAGTTAATTTTGATAGGCGTTTGGTGGTTTAGAGGTAGGCGAAATTGCGATTGTTGTTTGCTAGGGATTTAGAATGCATGGAAGTGCATTAATCCTCTGTTTTTTGTTTGGGTAAAGCAGGGGAATCAAATTCTTTGGTTTTTGGAGACATCGCAAAAGCTTTAGAGGTTTGAACGCGTATTGACAAGTGGTGATTGGTTGTCGGTGAGTGCAACTGTGTTTTACTGACTTAAAAGGTTTCAAAAAAAGTTGTGGGAGTTTATATTAAGTTTTAAACACTTATCTAAGCTCAAAGTAAGTATCGGTTGAGCTCTCTCTTTTTCGGTTTTGAAAATATAATCTGATGCACATGTTTATAGATTTTGTTACTTACTATTATATGCGTGTTCTGGAATCAAATGATGTTGCAAATGGATATTCATATTGATCTTTGTGGTAAAGCAAGTGATTTATGAAAGCATGTTGAGGTTGCTTGAATACATGTTTTGATGTATTGAGAGAAATGGTTTGAGTTAATGCATATGCAAAATAGTAAGTTAATGTGGCTTTAATGAGTATATTGGTAAGTGGCTGTGGTAAAAAAGTAATTGGATATAGTTGGCATGCCATAGGGTTTAAAGTGCACTATAATAAGTCACCTCATGTGTGTCGAGGGGTTAAATGTGTCGTAGACTCTACCATGAGAACCACAACGGACGAGGGGTTAAATGTGCCATAATCTCCCGCTAGAGGATTGAGTATCACAATGGTAGAGGGGTTAAGTGTGCCCTATGCTCCCATTGTTGATTAGTTACATCGTAGCCATTGAGGGGTTAAATGTGTCATATGCTCTGGTTAGATGTATGTCAAGTGGTCTGGGAACCACGTGTAAATTCATTTATCCGATGTGTTTTTGTAAGTTGGAAAGTACTTGTTTTGTGTCACTTGAAAGCAATATACTAAATGTTGTATCATGAGAAATGGATTATGCTTGTATAATGTGGTTTATACATGTGAGACTCTTTAAGCTTGTATATAGAGACTTTGGCAATTGATGCTTAAATTGAGGAAGAGATAAAATCCATGAAACACGTGTTGTAAATGATTTTAAATGTGCATCTGAAAGATATTGTTGAAGCATGGGATGATTTTACCATGAACAAGTATTTTTCTCTTGAACTAAAATCGTTTTAAATTAAATTGATGAGTGTTTTAGCAAATCCCTCACTAAGCTTATAGCGTACGCTCTTTTTTCTCATCAATGCAGAGAAATAGGTCACTCGAACAGCAAGCGTGCAAGGAAGGATCCAAGATTTGTGACTACTCAAATTATGGTTTTATAAGAACTAAGTAGTAATAAAAGGAAATGTGACCAAGATGTATTAGGGAGGTTTATTTTGAGGACTCCCTGGTTGTGTAAGTTTGATATGATGTTTTAGACTTGTATGAAGCTTAAACTTTGATTTTGAGGGGTTGGGAAACAAAATGCATGTTTGGGTAGAAATCATACCAATAGGAATATGTCTTGAAAATGCCATGTTGTGAATGATCTTCTACCTTACTTCCATGTTGAAGAATTGATGTTTGTGAAGTTGAATGATGATTAGATGACGTTTGGAGTATTTTAGATTGAGCCAAAGTGTTATATGTTGGACCAAGAGGTCATTACAGGTTTGTCCGTATCGGTACGGGTCCTCAAAGATCGGTACGCGAGGACCTATCTCGGTTCAATCTAGGCAAAATTGCCTAGGCATACCGATACACCTGGTAACCGTATCAGTACGCATAGCTAAAATATAAGTCTAGTTTTGGTACACGGGTTACCGTATCGATACGGTCTTTTGCTATTGAATTCCATATTTGCGAGATTACATACCCATACCGATACGCTTGAGGACCGTATTGGTACGCCTTGCATTTCAACCTCGTATCGATACAGAGTGTACCTATACCGGTACATAGGTCGTTAATTTAGTTAAGATGCTTCCTGAAGTTTGCTTTCTTTGCAATTAAATCATTGTTTCTTGTATATGCAATTAAATGAGTTTGGATGGTTAATTTAAGTTGTAATTTAATATGAATGCATGAAATATGATTAATTAAGGATTGGAAACTTCAATTTCACGTAAGTCCTCCTAATTATCTAAAATTACATTTTAGTCCATATGATGCAAAATCGAACAATTGGATGTCAATTCGACGCCTGATTAAGTTGTCATTTTCACCATAACCAGCATGATCACCTTAGGACTTAACAATGCATTTATACAAGATAAAAAGAAAAAAATGGGCTGTTTGAATGTAAATCTTCTAGGTTTGTTTCGACAAATCCTAATGTAGCTTGCTCGGTTCGTTCTTGCGATTAGACCGGGTTAAGGGGGTTACAGTCTCAACATCGGATTAACATACTAGAGTCAATCCTTGAAGTGCTCAACCTTTCTACATTAACTAGAGCTCATGGCGCAATCCATCACCAAGTCTCCATACTTTAATGGTGCTGGTTATTCTTATTGGAAGAATAGGATGATGAACTTCATTCAATCCATTGATTACAAGCTTTAGGAGATCATTGAAGATGGCCCTAAATATCCAAAAATAGGTTTGGAGACATTCTTGTCCTCAAGGATATGAATGAATGAAGTGATCAAAGAAAGGAGACAAATGTAACTCAACGCTAAAGCCACACTTGTGCTCTTGGCCCAAAAAAATATTCCAAAAGTCTCCTCTAATGAAGATTCCAAAGACATGTAACAGCCTGAAATCGGGCCTAGATGTTAGCCGAATCGAATAGATGGTTCGAGAGGACCGGGCTAGGCAAATCGAGTTACTTTTGAGAATTAAATCTTATAAAATTGTTTTTGGCTAAAATAAATATGAAAAAATGTTAGAAAATACTTAATTAATATTTCAAGTATTTTGGTAAATTCAATTTGAGGAAATTAAATCTGATTTTGGGACATTTTAGTATGGTGACTAAAATGTAAAGTTTTCAAAGCTATTTTTGGTGACTAAATCATAAAAAGGTCAAAACTTAGAATCTCTAAGGAGCTATTTACCCAAACTTTTTCATCAGATTTTCCCTTAATTTAGGCTATTTTTAAAGATTTTTAAATGATTTTTAATATTAAAAGAAAATAGATTCAATAAAAAGGATTTTTATTTTTTTACAAATCACTTTCTTAGGTAACTAACTTTGCTATCACTTTTCTCTCAACTTTATCAATAGCCAAACTATGATTTCTACTCCAAAAATTCCAGTAATCAATCTCTTTTGATTTCCTTTTTGTTTTCTAATTGATTTCTTTAATTCCTATTACAAAAGCTACTTGGAATCTTAAAGTTTTCATCCAATCTTTGCCAATTAAGGGAGAAATCAGCGATTAGAGATGATTTTCATTTCTCTCCTCTAATTAAAAGGTTCTTTAATGAAATTCCCAAGTTCTTGATCCTTTACAACTGATTTATGTTATGGAATTATGATTAAAACATGAATATGATGATTAAATTGAGTTTTGACATGAAAATTTGATGGGCACTATTTTGTATTGAGTCTAATTGATTTAGATCCCTATTAAGATTTGTTTTAATGTTAAAAGAATATATTAATTAAAGGAATCCCGAAACTATATGAATTGCTAATTTTCTAGGTTGTTTATAGTTAGATTTTGGGGTGATCTTAGTGTTGTAGGGTTGTTGGAGGTATAAGGATGTTATAGGGATGTTTTTGGATGTTAATTGATGTTGTTAAGTTGGTGGAATCAATAGGTTTTGGATGGGCTTTGTTTATATGCGTTTTGATGATGATTTCAGTTGTTTTAGAGAGGCGTTTGATGGTTTCTTGTGAGGCGAAATGTTGATTGTTTGTTGTTGGAAATTAGAGATGCATGGAAGTAAATTAATCCTCTGTTTTTGTTTGGGTAAAGTAGGGGATTTTTATCCTCTAGCTTTTGGAGAGGTTGCAGAAGCTTCAAAAGTTTGATCGTGTATTGGCAAGTGGAGCGTTTGGTTGTTGGTGAGTGGAAACGTGTTTTATTGCTATTAAAAGGTTTGAAAGAAGTTTTGCGAGTTTAGAATAAGTTTGAAACGCTTATCTAAGCTCGAAAGTAAGTATAGGTTTAGCCCTCTCTCATTTTCAGTTTTGCAAAATACAATACCATGCAAATGTTTATAGATTGGATTACTTATAGTTATTTGCATGTTTTAGAAATGAAATAAATTGCAAATGATTATACATGATAGATTTGTGCATAGCAAATGATTTATGAAAGTATTTTGAGACTGTTAGAATACATGGTTTAATGTATTGGAAAATGGTTTGAATTGCTGCATATGTAAAACAGTAAATTAATGAGGTTGTTATTGAGAATACTGGCAAGTGGATGAGGTAAAATGTTATCGAATATAGTTGTCTAGCCATAGGGTTTAAAGTGCACTATAATAAGTCGCCTCATGTGTGTAGAGGGGTCAAGAGTGTGCCATGCTCCACTATGAGAACCGCAGTGGTCGAGGGGTTAAGAGTGTGCCAATTCTTCCGCTGGTGGATTTATATGTTATAACCGATGTGCTTTTGATAAAATAGAATGAAACTTGTTTTGAGTCACTTGAATGCCAATATATGAGATGATGTATCATGTGAATTTGATTATGTTTGTATAAAATGGTTTATACATGAGATACTCATTAAGTTTGCTGATTAGAGATTTTGGCAAATGAAAGCTTAAATTGAGGTTTATTATAGAAACTCATGATACATGTGTTACAAATGTTTCAAATGTGCATATTTGAAAATATTATAGAAGCATGAGATGATTTTGGCATGAGCAATGTAAACTTGATTTGATATAAAATGGTTTTAAATGTATTGGTGAGTGATTTTTTGAGATTCCCTCACTAAACTTATAGCTTCTCTCTCCTTTCTCATCAATATAGAGAAATAGACTTTTTCAGCCAGCGAGTAAGCAAGAGAAGATCCAAGGATTGAAGAATTTTCAAGTATTGTTTTATAAGTGCATAGTAGTAATAAGAGGCAATGTGTCGAAGTTGTAATTGGGAGGTTTATTTTGGTTACTCCTTGGTTGTACCAACTTGGTTTGATGTTTTGGACTTGTATGATGCTTAATGTTTGGTTTTGAGGGGTTGGGAAACATTATGCATGCTTGAGTAGAAATCATGCTTATAGGAGTTATGTTTGGATTTGATATGTTGCACCATGTCCTTATGTCTGAGGAATTGATGTTTGTGAAGCTTTAAGATGATCAGATGTTGTTTGGAGTATGTTAGATTGAGCCAAAGTGTCATATGTTGGACCAAGAGGTCATTACAAGTATGTCCGTACTGGTATGAGTCCTTAGGGATCGGTACACAGGGACCTGACTCGGCTCAATTTGAGCAAAATTTCCTTGGCATATCGATACGCCTAGGGACCGTATCGGTACACATTACAAATAACTTGGCTTGGTTTTGGAACATGGGCAACCGTACCGGTACGCCTTTTGGCTACTAGAATTCTAATTTTTAAAATTAGCATGCCTGTATCGATACACGTGAGGACTATATTGGTACGTGTTTGTATTTTTCACCCATTGCGATACGATAAGTGTCTGTACTGGATGGCAACCAAATAGATTTCTGTTTCAGTGATGAAGGTATTTTGTGTTTCAAGAGTCGAGTAGTGGTGCCGAAAGATAAGGAGTTAAGGCACAATATTTTGGCTGAGGCATATTTGAGTCTTTATGCTATGCATCCGGGAAGTACAAAGATGTATCAGGATTTGAAAAATGTGTATTTTTGGGTTGGTCTGAAAAAGGATGTGGCAGATTTTGTTTCTCGTTGTGTGGTTTGTCAATGCATTAAGGTTGAGCATCAATTTCCTTCGGGGTTGTTGCAATCGTTGAAGATTCTTGAATGGATATGGGAGAGAATTACCATGGATTTTGTGTCTGGTCTACCTTTAACGCCAACAAAGAAGAATTCTATTTTGGTGATTGTGGATAGGTTTACTAAGTGTGCACATTTTCTGGTTGTGCGTACGATGTATACGTTGGACAAGTTGGCAGAGTTGTACATTGCTGAGGTTGTCAGGTTGCACGGGGTGCCTAAGTTTATAGTATCGGATAGAGATCCATGCTTTACAGCGAGAATTTGGGAATGTTTTCATAAGGCTTTCGGTACACGATTGAATTTTAGTACTTCGTATCATCCTCAAATGGATGGTCAGTCTGAATGCATTATCCAAGTGTTGGAGGATATGTTACGGTGTTGCATCATTGATTTCCAGGGATCATGGGAGAAGTAGTTACCCTTGGTGGAGTTTGCCTATAACAATAATTATTAGGCTAGTATACAGATGGCACAGTACGATGCTTTGTATGGTAGAAAGTGTCGCAAGCCACTTTGATGGGCGGAGACAGGAGAAAAGTATGTTCCTTTTCCTGATGTGTTGAATGATACCAATGCGAAGGTGAAGCTTATTAATGATCAATTGAAGGCGGCTTCAGATCGGCAAAAGTCATATGCTGACTTGAAGCATAGGGAGATTAAGTTCGCGGTTGGTGATCACGTGTTCCTGAAGGTTTTGCCTTGGAAGAATGTAATGCCCCGGTTTTAGGGTTTAGCAGTTTGGTGGTTTATTAGACGGACCGGTGGATCGGAGTAGGGATTTGAGTTAGTTTCGGGACCGTATATTTTTTAGTGAGATAAAAATATGGAAAATAGTTAAAATCATCTTTTAATATATATTGATTTTTGGTGGAATAAATTTTGGAAAATGGAATTTGCAAATGTGACATTTTGGTTAGTGACCAAAATACGATTTTTTGAAAACTGTTTTAAAGTGACTAAAATGAAAATGGTCAAATTCTTAGAATCCTTAAGGAGCTAAATTACCAAGTTTTTGCTACAGGTTTCTCCCTTCAATTAAATCATTTTAAACATGTGTTTTAAAGGTGGTTTAAGAGGGATTAAAATATCTAAGTTAGTTATTAGATTTTAAAGAAAATTTACGCAACTTTTTCCTAAACCTTTCCTCTCAACTTATTTTCTGCCAAACAATCATAATTTCATCAAAGTCCAAAGGTGAGAGATTCTTTTCACTAAGATTATTGATTTTACCTTGATTCTTTAACTTTGTCTTGCAAAACATCATTGAAATCTTATGTTTTCTTAGCTTTTCACAAATCAATTGAGGGAGAAACTTCACAATAGGGGTAAGGTCTGAGATCTCCTATATTGTATGGTTCTTTATTAAAATTCCCAAGCATTTGATCCTTGTTTTTGTGTTTCTAATATGATTTTGATGATTTTCTAATGTTTAATTAAGTTATTTGGGGGAAATGAGTTAATTCACGAATTGGATCTAATTTCCAGTAATTAAGGATGCTTTGATTTATATTTTGGATGTTTAATAATGTTGATAAGATATTTTTATCAATGGAATCCAGAAACTTAAGAATCTCTATTTGTTTGGGTTGTTAGTTTTGAGGTTTTGTGGTGTTTTTATGGTTGTAAGGTTGCTGGGGGTGGTAGGTTGAGTTGGATCTTGATTTAGATGTGTTTTGATGTTGAAAGTAATGTTAGATTGATAGATGTTGGGTGGGTTGTGAATCAAAGTGTTTTGGTTGTGTTTTCGGTTGTTGTGGAGAGTTAATTGTGATGGTTTTGTGGAAATATGAGAAGGATTGTTGTATCTGTGTTTAGAATGCATTAATCCTCTGTTGCTTTGTGGTAAAAAAAGGGGAGGTTGATCCAGAAGTGATCGGAGAAGGGTTGAAGGTTTCGGATACTTGATTTCGCGTCGGTAAATTGAGGTTTTGCGTATTGGTGAGTAAAAACATGGTTTAAAGCATTTTGATGTTTTGGAACAGAGTTTTAGGAGTTAAGGTAGATCTTGAAACACTTACCTAGACTCATAAGTAAGTATAAAGTGGTTTTACTCTCTCGGTCGTGCTTGTTAGAATGATTTCATGCAATTAGTTTAATGTTCATGTACCTACTCTCTAAACATGTTTTAAAGTATTCGATATACTATTTTTGAGCATGTTTTGCTGAAGGATGCACATGGTAAGTGATCCTTGTAAGTATGGTTTATACTTGTGGTTTAAAGCATGGTTGTTGCTTTGAAAAAGTGTTTTGGTTAATGCTTGTTTAAAACAGTGAGGTAAATGTTAAAATGGTTAATTATATTGGCAAGTGATGTGGTTTTAGAATTGTTATCGGATATAGTTGGCCGGCCATAGGATTGAGTGCACTGTAAATAAGTCACCTTGGATGTTGAGGGGTTTATACGGTGTACCGAATACTCTATCCAAGTACCCTAACGGTAGAGGGGTTAAATAGTATCGAAAACTATTGTTAATGGATTAAGCACCTAACCGATGATTGGGGTGGGTGTCCCCATGGGTTGAAAGTGTACCCGGTTGTTATTGTACCGTGATTGTGATTGTATCGCTATTCTGGTTGAGATGGCTTGAAGTGTTGGGTTAACACTTGTTGAATCCGTGTATCCGATGAACTCTTTTGTTATTGGACTTGTTTAATGATCACTTGCAAGCCAATATAATTGTTAATGTATCATTGAAATGATTTATGTTGTATAATGTGATTTATACATGTTTCTCCTTGACCTTTGCATTTGGTAGTAATGCATGGGAAGGCTTAAGTAGAGGGTTAGCAATGTGACTTGCTGTTGAGTAATAATACATGTAGCATATGGTTTAATATGTTGTTTTAATGATGTAAAGTGCATGTTTTAAAAAGGGCATGATGTTTTAAAGGATGATGTAAAGAAAATGGCTTAAATGCATTGATGGTGTTTTGTTATGAGCATTCCTTACTAAGCCATGTGTGCTTAAGCTCTCTTTGTCCATCAATGTAGAGAATTAAAGTCTCAGGAGGCAGCAAGAAGCACGGGGATCTTGGCAATACTTGTTTTCAAAGTATGTTAGAGACTAGATTATAACGAATAAGGGCATTGGAGTACTAGTTGTGTTTTGGGAGATGTTTTGTGGAACTCCTTGTTTTAGCATGTTTCTTTAGTTGCTCTTGGTTTGTAAATGGCCTTTAAGGATTGATTTTGGTGCTGGTTTGTCTTTTGGTGTGTGCTTGGATGCAAAATTAGGAAGCATGCCTATAGATTTCCTTTTGATGCCTGAAGCCTTGTTGTGTTGTTATAATTGAGATGCTAGTTGGATTGTGATATGTTTGGCATGTTGTAATGGTTTGAGTGTGCTTTCGGAATGAAAAATTAGCCAAATGTGACATTACAGGCCCAGGCGTACCGATACGTGGAGGACTGTATCGGTACGGATAGGTATTTCAGGCTTGTAGGATCGGTACAGGCCTTGTGCGTTTTAATACACCTAGGCAAATTTGGCCAAGTGTACCGATAAGGGTATGGGTGTTTCGGAACGAGTTTTAGCCTTTGGAATTTACTTTTTCAACTCAAACCCGCGTACCAGAACACCTGAGGAGGCGTATCGGTACGGTCTATAACATTTCAAAAGTTAGGTAATTTAGTTAGGAGTATCGATATGGTATGGTATTGTATCGAAATGGGGTGTTTTAAACCGTATCGATACGGGCTTACCCGTATCGGTACTGATGACCGTTTATTATGTATAAATGTCACTTTAGGGCAGTTTTGTCATCTTTGCATTTTAGTCCCTAAACCTTGTCAATGCAATTGTATGTAATAGAATGATCGGATTGAGCTAGAATTTAAAATAAAAGATTAGAACCTAATTAATCAAAGGTTGGTAACTTAAAAGTGAGCTTTAATCCTAATTTTTTTTGTATTTGCAATTTGGTCCCTAAATTATAAATATGATCAATTAGATGTCAAATAGATGCCCGATTGAGTTGGGGCTGCACCAATTTATGCATAAGTGTAGGGTTAATAATTGGCATCTAGATGAGATAGAAAGGAAAAAATGGACTGAGTTTTGTTGTATCTCTTCGGTTTGCTATGGCAAACCTAATGTAGCATTCTTGGTTCGGTTGGGAGTTTAGGCCGGGTCAATGGGCTAGATTTGGGGGTATCAGAGCCAAGTTTGGTTTGTTTGGGAGGTTGTTTTGTTGTTTCCATGTTTGAAGGTGATTGTTTTATGTACACTGGTTGATATGCACGGTGATTGATATATGAATGTTGGCTGTTATATGTTATGTTTGGGAAGTTTTAGGGGTACCCATTGCCTTATTATTATAGTCTAGAAAATTTTGATTTTTGAAATAAAAGTCTTGGATCTTTGCTTGAGGCTGGCTTGACTATTTTTATTTTGAAATAATTATCATGCCTTAGATATATTTTAGCACAACGGGACTGAGGAGAGAGTTGCAATCGGGTACGATTGTTGCTGCCATTGGGCAGAAAGCTGAACGAGAAGATGTACCTTTTGGAAGGTTGCCACCACCCCCACCTAATCCATCAGAGGGAGTGGAACAGGTACCACCTGCGGCTGGGCTAGGGATGGGTGATATGGTACCGTTGATACAGGCCATGACTGGTGCTTTATAGGTAGCAGTTGCAGGTGTTCGTGTACCAGCACCATTGGTTGAGGGGCAAGGTTTACCGCTTAAGCGTCTTCGTAGTTTGAATGGAGTTGAGTTCTGAGGTTTGTTATCTGAGGCCTCTAAGGGTTGGTTGGCCAGTAATGAGAGGATACTGGGCTAGATAGGGTGCACCGATGCTCGTAAGCTAGGCTGTGTTGTTTCCCTACTACAGGGTGATGCTTAAGCATGGTGGACTACCCGATATCTGGTATGGTGACTGAGGAGGTGACCTGGGAGTTCTTCTGCGGGGTATTTTGAAAGAAGTTTTTGGGAGTCCGATATCAGGACGAGAAAAAATGAGAGTTTATGGCTCTAGTATAAGGTAGTATGTTTGTTATGGAGTACGAGGTACAGTTCGTGAGGTTGAGTCAGTATGCACCTGAGTTGGTTCCTAACAAGCGTACTCGATGTGATCGTTTCCGCTATGGGCTTGTGCAGGATGTTAATACATACACGCTTGTTGCTGATTACACCGACTTTGATGTGTTGGTTTCACGAGCCAAGGATGTGGAGCAGAATTTGGGTTTGGCATCTAGATCACGAGGTTCTAGCTCGGGTAATAGAGCTGTTGATTCAGGTTATAGCGTTGGTCAGGCCAAGAGACATCGTGACGGGAGGTTTCACCTGGAGCCAAGGCATGGCGGAGGTGTTGTGGGACGTGGAGTCTAAGGGCAGGGTGCCCAGGTTAGAGCCCCGTTTAGCACTTGTTGGGTATGTGGATCCCGAGATCATTTGAGGCGAGATTACTCATGTTTGGCCAGGGCGGGCCAGACACCTACGCCTGTGATGGCTAATGCTTGTTGGAGTTGTGGGTCAGGCGACCATCAGAGGCATGATTGTCCGTTGTTGGCTCGAAGAGGACAGGGTGTTGCACCTATTGTTACTCCACAACGGGGTCGTGGTCGTGGCCGCGGACCGTTTTAGCGTTGAGATGGTGGGTTGAGGATTGTGGCTCATACTGTTGCTATTCAGCCTGAGGGAGGTGGACCAGCTAGGGTGTATGCGCACCCCGATGGTCGCAATGACACCGATGTGATTGCAGGTACTTTTACCCTACAGTCTTTGTCGTTGTATTCGTTGGTTGATTCTGGTTCTAGTCATTCATACATTTTGAGTGAGCATGCTGAGTTGCTTGATATATTTGTTGAAATTCTTAATGTGGGTGTTAGAGTGACTAGTTCTCTTGGGGAGACAGTCATGGTTAGGAGGTTGTATCGTAGGTGTCCGCTGATGGTTCATGGACACGTATTTGCGGTGGACTTGATGGAGTTACCATTCCATGTTTTTGATGTGATTTTGGGAATAGATTGGTTAATGGTGGATTTTGAGACCAAACAGATATCCTTTAGGTTGTCAAATGATTATGAGGTGGTGGCTGTTAGTGAGAATGCCAAGTTCTTGTCTAATGTTATTTCGACTTTGGAAGCAAGTTGAATGTTAGATTTAGGATGTCAGGCTTATTTGGCCTATTTTATAAATTCTGGATCAAAGGAGTTGAGGGTGTAGGATGTTCGCACCGTATGTGTGTTTTCGGGTATTTTTCGGAGGAATTATCAGGGTTGGCACTTGATCGTGAGGTAGAGTTTGGCATCAAGGTCTTTGCAGGTACGGTGTCGGTATCTATTGCTCTGTACCGCATGTCTTTGAAGGAATTGAAGGAGTTGAAAATGCAGTTGCAGGAATTGCTTGACCGTGGGTTCATTAGACCCAGTATCTCACCATAGGGAGCGTCGGTGCTGTTTGTTAAGAAAAAAGATGGTACGTTGTGAATGTGTGTAGATTACCAGGAGCTGAATAAGTTGACAATAAAGAACAAGTATCCCTTACCGCGTATAGATGACCTGTTCAATCAGTTCAAGGGAGTCTCAGTCTTTTCAAAGATTGATTTGAGGTTGGGGTACTACCAGTTAAAGGTGAAGGAGGTGGATGTGCCCAAAATAGCCTTCCGTACGAGGTACGAGCATTACGAGTTTCTTGTGATGCCGTTTGGTTTGACCAATGCACCAGATACTTTTATGGATATGATGAACCGAGTGTTTCAAGAGTTTTTGGACCAGCTTGTGGTTGTGTTTATCGACGATATCCTTGTGCACTCCCGTACCGAGGAGGATCATGATAGACATTTGAGAATTATGCTCCAGACACTGTTGGCTAATCAACTTCATGCTAAGTTAAGAAAATGTGAGTTGTGGCTTAAGAAAGTTGTGTTCCTCGGGCATGTTGTGTTGGCCGAATGAATACGTGTCGATCCGCATAAGGTTGAGGCTGTAATGAGTTGGAAAGAGCCCAAGTATGTAACGAAGGTTTGGAGTTTCCTTGGTTTGGCAGGTTACTACCGACGGTTTGTGTAAGGGTTCTCTAGTTTAGTGGCTCAGCTAACGAAGTTGCTACAGAAGAATGTTCAGTTTGAGTAGACATAGGATTGATAGCGAGCTTTTGAAAGGTTGAAGAAAGCCTTGACTCGAGCTTCGGTCTTGGTTCAACCAGAATCGGGGAAGGAGTTCGTTGTTTATAGTGACGTGTCGTATGTTGGTCTTGGTTGTGTGTTAATGCATGAGGGTAAGGTAGTGGCATAAGCATCTATACAGTTGAAGGTGCATGAACGTAAGTACCCTACTCACGATCTTGAACTTGCTGCGGTTGTGTTTGCCTTGAAGATCTGGAGGCATTACCTTTATGGTGAGAAATGTGTGGTTTATACGAATCATAAGAGTTTGAAATATATGATGACACAAAAGGAGCTGAATCTTAGGCAACGTAGATGGTTAGAGTTGCTTAAGTATTATGATCTGACCATTGAGTATCATCAAGGGAAAACCAATGTCGTGGCGGATGCTTTAAGCAGAAAAGCAGTTGTGGAGTTGAGAGCCATGTTTGACAGGTTAAGTGTGACAAATGACGGGGGTTTGTTGGCTGAGTTGCAGGTAAATCCGTCCTTGTCGCAGATGATTAAGGAGAAGCAAGCGTATGATAAGAGTTTGGTACCTCATGTGGAGGATATCAAGGATGGAAATCCTATAGATTTTCATTTCAACGATGATGGGGTGTTGTGTTTCAAAGGTCGAATAGTGGTGCATGAGGATGAAGAGTTGAGGCACACGCTAGTCCTTTTGCTATGCATCCTGGTATTACTAAAATGTACCGAGGGTTGAAGGAAGAGTACTATTAGGTTGGACTGAAAAGGGATGTGGCTAATTTCGTTGCTTGGTGTATGGTTTGTAAGCGTGTAAAGGCTGAGCATCAGTTTCCTTCCGGGTTGTTGCAACCGTTGAGGATACCAGAATGGAAGTGGGAAAGAATCACCATGGATTTCGTGTCTAGGCTGCCTTTGACGCCGACCAAAAAGGATTCCATTTGGGTGATTGTGGATTGGTTTACGAAGTGTGCGTATTTTGTGTGAGTGCATACTACGTATACCTTGGACAAGTTGGCCGAACTGTACATCTCTGAGATTGTACGTTTTCACGGAGTGCCCAAATCTATAGTTTTGGATAGGGATCCGCGGTTCACCGCAAGCTTTTGGCTGAGTTTGCATCAAGCTTTGGGAAGCCGGTTGAATTTTAGTACCTCGTATCTTCCTCAGACAGATGGCCAGTCGGAGCGCGTGATTTAGGTTCTTGAGGATATGTTGAGGTGTTGTGTTATTGAGTACAAGGGAACGTGGGAGAAGTAGTTGTCGTTGGTGGAGTTTGCTTATAATAACAATTATCATGCTAGCATACAGATGGCACCTTATGAGGCGTTGTATGGCAGGAAATGTCGTACGCCCGTGTATTGGGCAGAAGCGGAGGAAAAGTTTGTGTCGATGCCCAATGTTTTGAAAGGCACAACTTAAAAGGTAAAGTTGATATGTGAGTGCTTAAAAGCAGCTGCTGATCGCCAGAAAATTCTATGCAGATTTGAAGCGTAGGGATATAGAGTACGCTGTGGGTGATAAAGTGTCGCCCTAGAAAAAGGTGTTGAGGTTTGGGCGAAAAAGGAAGCTTAGCCCGAGGTTCATTGGACATTACAAGGTTATTGAGCGTGTGGGTCCTGTTGCGTATCGTTTGAGGATACCTCTAGAGCTTGGAAAAATTCACGATGTGTTCCACGTTTCGGTGTTGCGAAGGTATAGGTCAGATCCATCGCATGTCATGTCGGTGGAGGAGATTGAATTGAGGCCGGGCCTATCTTACGATGAAGAACCAATAGAGATCCTTGATACCAGCAGTAAGGTGTTTCATGACAAGATAGTAGAACTTGTTAAGGTGTTGTGGAAGCACCGCAGTGTTGAGGAGGCCACGTGGGAGCGCAAGTCAGATATGTTGAAACAGTTTCCGCACCTGTTTCCAGTTAAATTTCAGGGACAAAATTTCTTAATTTGGGGAGAGTTGTAACGCCCCAGTTTTAGGGCTTAACAGTTCGGTGGTTTATTAGACATGTTGATGGACCGTAGTAAGGGTTCGAGTCGGTTTCGGGACCGTATATTTTTCGGTAAGATAAAAAAGTGGAAAATAGTTAAAAATCATCTTTTAATATATATTGATTTTTGGTGGAATAAATTTTGGAAAATGGAATTTGGAAATGTGACATTTTGGCTAGTGACCAAAATGCGATTTTTCAAAACTATTTTAAAGTGACTAAAATGAAAAGGGTCAAATTTTTAGAATCCTTAAGGAGCTAAATTACCAAGTTTTTGCTGGAGGTTTCTCCCTTCAATTAAATCATTTTAAACATGTGTTTTAAAGGTGGTTTAAGAGGGATTAAAATATATAAGTTAGTTATTAGCTTTTAAAGAAAATTTACGTAACCTTTTCCTAAACCTTTTCTCTCAACTTCTTTTCTGCCAAACAATCAGAATTTCATCAAAATCCAGAGGTGAGAGATTCTTTTCACTTAGATTATTGATTTTAACTTGATTCTTTAACTTTGTCTTACAAAATCTCATTGAAATCTTATGTTTTCTTCGCTTTTCACAAATCAATTGAGGGATAAACTTCACAATAGGGGTAAGGTCCGAGATCTCCTCTATTGTATGGTTATTTATTGAAATTCCCAAGCATTTGATCCATGTTTTTGCGTTTCTAATATGATTTTGATGATTTTCTAATGTTTAATTGAGTTATTTGGGGAAAATGAGTTAATTCACGGATTGGATCTAATTTACAGTAATTAAGGATGCTTAGATTTATATTTTGGATGTTTAATAATGTTGATAAGATATTTTTATCAATGGAATCCCAAAACTTAAGAATATCTATTTGTTTGAGTTGTTAGTTTTGAGGTTTTGTGGTGTTTTTATGGTTGTAAGGTTGCTGGGGTGGTAGGTTGAGTTGGATCTATTTTTAGATGTGTTTTGATGTTGAAAGTGATGTTAGATTGATAGATGTTGGCTGGGTTGTGAATCGAAGTGTTTTGATTATGTTTTCGGTTGTTGTGGAGGGTTAATTATGAAGGTTTTGTGGAAATTTGAGAAGAATTGTTGTAGTTGTGTTTAGAATGCATTATGATGTATTATTCTTCTGTTGTTTTGTGGTAAAAATAGGGGAGGTTGATCCGGAAGTGATTGGAGAAGCGTTGGGGGTTTTGGATACTTGATTTCGCGTCAGCGAATTGAGGTTTCGCATATTGGTGAGTGAAAACATGGTTTATAGCGTTTTGATGTTTTGGAACACAGTTTTGGGAGTTAAGGTAGATCCTGAAACGCTTACCTAGACTTGAAACTAAGTATAAAGTGTTTTGGTTAATGCTTGTTTAAAACAGTGAGGTAAATGTTAAAATGGTTAATTATATTGGCAAGTGATGTGGTTTTAAAATTGTTATCGGATATAGTTGGCCGGCCATAGGATTGAGTGCACTGTAAATAAGTCACCTTGGATGTTGAGGGGTTTATACGGCGTACTGAATACTCCATCCAAGTAACCTAACGGTAGAGGGGTTAAACAGTACCGAAAACTCCCGTTAGTGGATTAAGCATCTAACCAATGATTGGGGTGGGTGTCCCTGTGGGTTGAAAGTGTACCAGATTGTTATTGTACCACGATTGTGATTGTATCGCTATTCTAGTTGAGATGGCTTGAAGTGTTGGGTTAACACTTGTTGAATCCGTGTATCCGATGAACTCTTTTGTTATTGGACTTGTTTAATGATCATTTGTAAGCCAATATAATTGTTAATGTATCATTGAAATGTTTTATGTTGTATAATGTGATTTATACACGTTTCTCCTTGATCTTTGCATTTGGTAGTAATGCATGGGAAAGCTTAAGTAGAGGGTTAGCAATGTGACTTGCTGTTGAGTAATGATACGTGTAGCATATGGTTTAATATGCTGGTTTTAATGATGTAAAGTGCATGTTTTAAAAAGGGCATGATGTTTTAAAGGATGATGTAAAGAAAATGGTTTAAATGCATTGATGGTGTTTTGTTCTGAGCATTCCTCACTAAGCCATGTGTGCTTATGCTCTCTTTGTCCATCTAGGCATAGAATTAAAGTCCCGGGAGGCAGCAAGAAGTAAGGGGATCTTGGCATGACTTGTTTTCAAAGTATGTTAGAGACTAGACTATAACAAATAAGGGCAACGGCGTACTAGTTGTGTTTTGGTAGATGTTTTGTGGAACTCCCTATTTGAGCACGTTTCTTTAGTTGCTCTTGGTTTGTAAATAGCCTTTAAGGATTGATTTTGGTACTGGTTTGTCATTTGGTGTGTGCTTTGATGCAAAATTAGGAAGCATGCCAATAGATTTCCTTTTGATGCATGAAGCTTTGTTGTGTTGTTATAATTGAGTGCTATTGGATTGTGATATGCTTGGCATGTTGGTATTGTGTTTTAAGCATGTTGGAATGGTTTGAGTGTGTTTTCAAAATGAAGAAATAGCCAAATGTGACATTACAGTCCTAGGCGTACCGATATGCAGGGGACTGTATAGGTACGGCTAGGCAATTTCAAGCTTGTGGGATCGGTACAGGCCTTGTGCGTTTCAATACGCCTAGGCAAATTTGGCCAAGTGTACCGACACGGGTATAGGTGTTTCGGTACGAGTTTTAGCCTCTGGAATTTACTTTTTCAACTCAAACCCGCGTACCGAAACACCTGAGGAGGCGTATCGGTACGGTCTATAACATTTCAAAAGTTAGGTAATTCAGTTAGGCGTATCGATACATTATGGTAGTGTACCGAAACAGGGTGTTCCAAACCGTATCGGTACGGGCTTACACGTATCGGTACGGATGACCATTTATTCTATAAATGTCACTTTGGGGCAGTTTTGTCATCTTTGCATTTTAGTCCCTGGATCTTGTCAATGCAATTGTATGTGATAGAATGATAGGATTGAGCTGGAATTTGAAATGAAAGATTGGAACCTGACTAATCAAAGGTTGGTAACTTAAAAGTGAGCTTTAATCCTAATTTTTTTGTAATTGCAATTTGGTCCATAAATTATAAATATGATCAATCGGATGTCAAATTGATGCCCGATTGAGTTGGGGTTACACCTGATGTCTGCATGAACATGTAGGGTTAATAATTGGCATGTAGATGAGATAAAAAGGGAAAAAAATGGACTGGGTTTTGCTGTATCTCTTTGGTTTGCTACGGCAAACCTAATGTAGCCTTCTTGGTTCGGTTGGTGTCTAGGCCGGGTGAAGGGGTTTACAAAGAAGGTTATGATATTTGGACAAAAGGGCAAGTTAAGTCCTAGATTAATTGGGGCTGATGAGGTGTTGGAGAGTGTTGATCCAGTTGCTTATAAGTTGAGGTTACCGTCAGAGTTCGAGAAGATACATGGTGTTTTCCATGTATTGATACTTCAGAGGTATGGATCGGTTCCTTCTTATCTGATGCTTGTTGAGAAGATTGGGTTGAATCAATATTTGACCTATGATGAAGAGCATGTGAGAATTATGGATTCAAGCAGCAAGGTTCTTCGTGGAAAAACCATAGAGTTGGTGAAGGTGTTGTGGCAACATCGTGGAGTTGATGAAGCCACCTGGGAAAGCAATAAGGACATGTTGAAGCAGTTTCCTTACCTCTTTCCGCTGGTAAATTTTGCAGATGATATTTCTTAAGAGGGGGAGAGTTGTAACATCCTGAAATTGGGCCTAGATGTTAGGCAGGTCGATTAGATGGTTCGAGAGGACCGAACTAGGCAATTTGAGTTGGTTTCAGGAATTAAATCTTGTAAAATCGTTTTTGGCTAAAATAAATATGGAAAAATGTTAGAGAATACTTGTTTAATATTTTAAGTATTTTGGTAAATTCAATTTGAGGAAATTAAATCTGATTCTGGGACTTTTTTGCCTGGTGACTAAAATGTAACATTTTCAAAATTGTTTTGGGTGACTAAATCGTAAAAGGGTCAAAACTTAGAATCTTTAAGGAGCTATTTACCCAACTTTTTCATAAGATTTTCCCTTAATTTAGGCTATTTTTTAAAGAGTTTTAATTGATTTTTAATATTAAAAGAAAATATATTTAATAAAACGATTTTGATTTATTTACAAATCACATTCTCATGTAACTAACTTTGCTATCACTTTTCTCTCAACTTTTTCAGTAGCCAAACTATGATTTTCATTATAAAAATTCCAGTAATCAATCTCTTTTGATTTCCTTTTTGTTTCTAATTGATTTCTTTTCCGGAAACACTCTTGGAAAATCGCAAACTGTGCGGATATCCTGGGCACGCGCTTCCTTCATATTTGGGTTCATAACATATGCTAGGTATGCTTGACCCCCAATCTCCAACAACCTACACGCCTCCAAAGAAAAATCCATATTTGACATGAACATTACATCCTCGCCCACAACAACAACTTCATAATTCTCAGCGAGTTTCAAAGAAACTCGCTTGGCTTCAAAATCCACTACAGCTTTGTGTCGAGACAACCAATCCATACCCAAAATCACATCAAAACCGTGAAAATGGTAACTCCATTAGATCAGCCTCAAACACATGCCCTTGAACCATCAAGGGGAAACTCTTATACAACTTTCTAGCTATAACAGTCTCACCAAAGGAACTTGTTACCCACATACGAACATCTAACAACTCTATAGGTAAATCCAACAAACATGCATGCTCGTGCAAAATGTAGAAATGCGTAGAACCAATATCAATCAAAGATAACAAAGGTATATATTGCAAGGTAAGGGTACATGCGATCATATCGATATTATTCCTCCCTACACGGTGAGCAAATACCCTTGTCAGTCCACCCTTATCAGGTTGAACCGCTACAGTATGCGCTACCACTCTCTAACCATCAACCCTACGCTGGAAATGTCCACAGCCGCGCCCATGACCTCTCTACGCCATAGCTGCTGGTACATGAGCCTAACCCTCTATGACCAACTGCGGACAATCCCTCCTAAGATGATCCTTCGATCCATAACTCCAACATGTTCCTATAGCACCCCAACATTCCCCCAAATGCTTCCTTCCACACCTCCTACACTCAAGAACTGCAAAAAAGGTATTATGACCCTAAAAACCACGCCCAACACCATCTCCTCCCCGCCTTTGATTCGAATAGTACTGTAACCCCCTCGACTCGGTCTAATCGCAAGACCGGTCTGAGCAAGCTACAATAGGTTTACTGAAGTAAACCCAGAAGATTAAACCTAAAATGCGTCCGTTTTTTTCTTTTATCTTGTCTAGATGCATTAATGTTTTCCTACATGACCATACTGTTCATAGGTGAGCACTTATCTCAATCGGGCATCGTAACGACATTCAATTGGCCACAACACAACTTAGGGACCAAAATGTAATTTAGCAATATAAAAGGGCTTATCAAATTATTAAGTTACCAACCTTTAATTAAGTTCGTTTCATGCTTATATGTCATAAATCAGCTTCAGACGATCATCCATGCTCAAATAATTGGCAAAACAAGATTCAGGGACTAAAGCGAAAAAAATAGAACTAGCCTTCCATGATATTAACAGATTTAATGACATCCGTATCGATACGATGAGACCCGTATCGATACAGTTGTGAACACATCATTTCGATACGGTGAGGCTTGTACTGGTATGCTCTTCGACTTTAAAATATAGTTAAAATCATTTCAACCCATACCGATACGGCTCTTTAGAGTTTTGGTACGCGACCTCTTCTCCAAAAAGTGTAATTCCAATAGCCTTCAGGTGTATCCAAATGCCCTTTCTTGTACCAAAATCCACTGGCCTTATCTTCCTAGCAGTACCGATACGGTCCCTCGCATATTGGTACGCCTGGGCCTGTAATGTCAAATATAGCTGGTTTTTCACACAATTGTAGATGCAATTTGCCCCTATCAGCATTCAAACATGCATATCAACACTTCAATATACAAAATCTAACATTTATACCAAGATTCAACAAACAAAACAACATCAAGCTTCCAAAGGACCACTCTAGAGGCATGCTTCCTAGACCACTTTGCCAAACATACCAAAATGCACAATTAGGCCATTGTTAGCATAAGCAACATGCCAACACACTTAACATAGCATACTAAACTTGGTCAAACCAGCACGACATAGCAATCCACAAGGAAACTCTAGATGCATGCCTACACATCCATTCAACCTCAACCATGGGCAAGTAATAACATCAAGCTAAACAACATATAACCATCATCAGAAACCATCATAGAATCACTCTAAAGAACCACAATGCAACATATTTACAACTTCCAAAAACCTTGGCAAACACATTTCCTTATTAACTTGAAACATAAACTGAGTTCATACTCAAAAGTAGTTTATCTCTTGGATCCTTGCAAAAATTGCCCTTGCTACCCTGAACTTTAATGCTCTGCATCATTAGGAAATAGAGAGTGTAAGCACACATGCTTAGTGAGGATGCTCATAAACAATGATGCACTAAATCATTTAAAAACCACATGCTTGCTTTTCCCAAAACATGCTTACAACCTAAGCATTTTTCCACGATTCCAATCGAATCAAAACATAATAATCATCATTTAACATCATATACAATCCACGCTTAAATCCCCAACATTTTAAACAACCCATGCTTAAATCCCAAAGCATTACAAACAAGCTTCAACACATGAACTTTCTCATATATTGGCATTTATAGTGACCCGGATAGACTACCTCTATCCTATACACATAACGGATACACAGATCTCTCATGCCATGCCTTGTTAAACTGCATGATATCCCAAACCTTGCCTAGTTAATCTGCAAGATTTGACTCCCTCTCCTAGTTAAACCGCAAAATCTCACCCTTGCATAGTTAAACTGCAAGTATACCGACCTTGCCTAGTTAATTCGCAAGATCACCATCAATATGGGTTGCCTAGTTAAACTGCAAATCCCCAAATGAGGTTCCCAACAGTTCGAGTGGCCTTGTTACATCGCCATACCTCAAGGACACTTGGCCATGATCGATTTTGTTCATATTTTATAGTGTATTTTTAATCCTATGGCAAGCCAACTATATCCGATTGTTTTCACAAATTGTCACATAGCCAATATATCATTTGCAAAACCATTTACTTACTGTTTTACAATGCATTTCATAAAACACCACATATGCAAATCTCATTGCCAATGCAATAACACCATTCCCAACAAGAATGAAAACCAATGCTCAATAGCATTTAATATAATTTCCAACCCCTGCATATGCACTAAAAATTATGCATTACTAGTAAGTAAATCATACCATTTTTTTCACCAAAACATGCAAACAACATGCTCATATCTAAGCCGATATTCAAGAGCAATATAAGGGAAACTTATTTCTGAGCTTAGGTAAGCGTCTCACGCTTACCCTAAACATCCAACAACCTTTACAAACCTTTGTAAAGCATCCAAAACTAGTTTCCACTCACCGATACACCTCGCCTTTCCTTGTCAACGTGAATCAAGCTCCTGGCAAGCCATCAAACAACGTCAAGCTTCGTCACCTTGACTATCCCCCTGTTATGTGATTTCTCCCTCAATTGGATTGTTTAAAGCTCTGGACTTTGATTAAATTCTGAGTGTTTGGAAGAAAAGAATTTGAGAGAAAAGGTTTAGGAAAAAGTTACGTGAATTCTTTTAGAAGCTAATAACTAACTTTTGATATTTAATCCTTATTAACACCCTTTAAAAACACATGTTTAAAATGTTTTAATTGAAGAGAGAAACCACCAGCAAGCACTTGGTAGATTAGTTCCTTAAGGATTCTAAGGATTTGACCCTTTTGATTTTAGTCACTTTAAAATAGTTTTCAAAAATCGCATTTTGGTCACTAACCCAAAATGTCATATTTCCAAATTCCTTTTCCTAAAATTAATTCCACCAAAAAATCAATATATATTAAATGATGATTTTTAACTATTTTTTCCATATTTTTATCTTACCAAAAAAATATACGGTCCCGAATCTGTCTCGAATCTCTAACATGGTCTACCGGACCGTCTAATAAACCTCAAAACTGCTAAGCCCAAAACTGGGGTGTTACAGGTACCTCATTTCTTTATGCCTCATATATCGATCTTTACCAACATCAGACTCTGCACTTTCTTTCCTGCCGAATAACTCTCAGAATGAGCAGACAAGCCCAAATTATGTTCTATGTCCTTTGCTCGAGAAACCATGACATCAAACTCTATAGAGTCGGTGGCCAGCATGTATGTATTCACCTCCTTAATTAACCCGTAACAAAACCGTTCACACTTCTGTTTCTCATCCAGAACCAACTCAGGAGTATACTTACTCAGCCGTACAAATTGAATCTCATACTTGGAAATAGACATATTTCCTTGCCACAAAACCATGAAGTCCCTTTTCTTTTCATCTCTATATCGGGTTCCCAAATACTTCTTCCTGAAAGCCTCACAAAAGAATTCCCACGTAACATTGGCAGGTTCCATTCTCACGATCACAGTTGTCCACCAACTATAAGCATCGCCCTAAAGCAATGACACAATACATCCAGTTTACGTATATCCTTACACTCTATCTGGCCAATGATTCTCTCAGCACTAGCAAACCACTCCTCGAATGCTTGAGGAATCAATCCTTTAAACTCAACACCACCCAAGCTATGCAAATTCTCTAAAGGTAACTCAGTATCAATAGTTGCAGGCGCTAATGCAGGTATATGCACTGCAACCATGGCCGCCTAGAAAGCTCTCGTCATCGCCTGGACTAATTGTGCCATATCACCAAAAATAGGTGCTTGGGGTGCCTGAGGCGTACCTCCCTCTACTCCAACACCAGTGGGAGGATTCGGTGGAGGAAGAGACAAATCATCATAATGTGTATCCACCACACTACCCATATGAGCTCTGGTATCTCGTCTCAGTCCCATACGCGAAAATATGAGTCTAAACATGATAATGCAACAAAATAACACAATTAGGCCAACTCGTAGAAAGAATCCAAGTAACTCTTGTTTAAAAACAAAATCATTTAACTCAAGTAGTAATAAGGCAATGAGTCCCAAGTTTAAAACACCTCAAAAGTACCACATATAAAATACAATTCATAAATTCAATCCCTGTACATGTCAGACATCATATTCAAACAACATCAACAAACCAAGCAACCATGACCCACCTTCCAACAATCAAAACCTGGCTCTGATACCACCAAATATAACCGCCTTGACCCGGTCTAGCCAAAACACTGAACCGAGCGAGCTACATTAGGGTTTACCGAAATAAACACCAATAGGGTTACAACTAAAATGGTCCATTTTTTATTTTATCTTATCTAAATACATTATTAGGTCCTAAGGTGTTCATACGAGTTATGGTTAAAATTGCAACTCAATCGGGCATTATTTCGACATCCAATTGCTCAAACTTAGCTCACAGGGACTAAAACAAAATTTCCCAAATCTACAAGGGCTTTCATAAAATTAAAGTTACCAATCCTCAATTAGTCATGTTACATGCCTTCATATTAAATATCAACCCAAAATAATCATTCATACACATTTAATTGCACATTTAAAAAAAGGGACCAAAATGCAAAGATTTCAAACTTCAGATAGCATTTAATAGATTTAACGGTATGCGCACCGATGCAGGTATCATGCGATTTTATATGGTACAAAAAGAAGAAGGCATACTGATATGGTCCCCAAGCGTATCGGTACGGGTTGTGTATCTCGAAAATTGTAATTCCAGCAGCTAAACACTGTATCGATATGGTAACCTATGTACCAAAATAAGCACTATTTTAACACTATACGTACCGATACGGTTGCTAGGCGTATCGTTATGCCTAGGCTATTTTGAACATTCTAAGCTTGGACGAGTCCCCGCGTTCCGAAACATGAGGGGCCTGTACCGATACGGGGCTACCTATATTGACCTCTAGGTGCACCATATGAAACTTTGGCTCAATCTAAGACATCCATTCAACCTCTATTCATCATATGACATTATAAACATCTAACCATCAAACAAGCAACTTAGATTGGGCTATACTAAGCATGGCATCCACAAGCAATCACCTATGATCATGATTTCTACCCAAGCAAGCTTATTGTCACCCAACCCCTCAAAAAGCATCATACCAAACCAAAACATCAATCCAAACTATTACAACATGGAGTAACTCAAAATACATCTCCCAAAAACAACTTGGACACATCGCCTTCTTATTACTAGTTAACGTATATAAACCATACTTTGAATCGAAATGTTCCTTGGATCCTCCCTTGCTCACGTGCTGTCCGAGAAAGCTATTTCTCTGCATTGATGAGGAAAAGAGAGCGTAAGCTATAAGCTTAGTGAAGGAATTGCAAAAACACTCATCAATGCATTTAAAACCATTTCTATCGAATCACATGTAATTATCTCATGGCAAAACCTCACATGTTTTTCACAACCTCTCAAATATGCTCATGTAAATCATTTTTCAACACATGTATCATGGATTCAATCTCTACCTCAATTTAAGCTTCACACCACAACACCTTTATTACAATCTTAAAGAGTAACACATGCATAAATCTCATTATACAAACATAATCCATTTCACATGATACATTATCTCATATATTGGCTTTCAAGTGACTCAAAACCAGCAATCTTTCATTTCACAGAACTTATCGGATACACAGATTTCTCAAGTGGTTCCCACAACCACTTCGCATAAATACCTCAACCGGAGTAACGACACACTTGCCCACCTCAACGGTTCAAATCAGAGTAACAAAACATCTACCCACCTTTTCAATTTGGATGTATAATCTACCAGCGGGAGTAAACGGAACATTTACCCACCTCAACCGCTGCGGTTCTCATGTTGGAGATTACGAACACTTAACACCCCTCGACAAACATGAGGTGACTTTTTATAGTGCACTCTAAACCCTATGGCATGCCAACTATATCCGATATCATTTTAAACATAGCCACTTGCCATTATATTCAATAAACAACATTACCTCAATATTTTACATATGCATCAAAACAATCTAACACAAATACATTAAACCATGTATTTAATAATCTCCAAAAGCACATTTATAAACCATATGCCATTCTCATGAATCATCATCTATGATCATTTGCAACATCTTTCTCTTTCAAATCATTCATTATACAATGAGTAATTAAAACCAACAACATGTGCATGAGATTTCATTTTGCAAAACCAAAATCGAGAGAAAGCTCAACTAATACTTACTTCCGAGCTTAGCTAAGTGTATCAAACTTTATATAAATTCCCACAGCTCTTTTCAAACTTTTTAACAGTAGTAAAACTTTTTTCCACTCACCAACATTCCAACGCTTGCTTGCCAATGCACGAACCAAGCTTCCGAAGCTTCTGTACCTTCTTCAAATGCAAAAGGATTCAACTCCCCTACTTTAACCATTCAAAAAACAGAGGATTAAAATACATCTCTATAACACAAACCTCCAGCAACCAACAAGCACAACCTCAACTCCCAAGAATCCACTCAACACCTTCCAAAAACCATTAAGAACACCACCAAACCTTATATAAACAAAGACCAGCCAAACCCTAATGATTCTGACACCTCAACAACATCAATTAACATCCAAAAACACTTTAAACACGTCCTTATACCTCCAGCAACACTACACCAACAAGATCAAGCAAAAAACCAACTGTACACAACCTAGAAAACTCACAATTCACATAGTTTTGGGATTACATTGATTAATCAACTCTTTCAACATTAAAATACATCCATATTGCGATATAAATCAATTAAACCCATCACCAAAATAGATCCAATTTAGTTTCCAACAATTTGCTAAGAAAACTTAATTTAATTAATAAATCCATATTAAAATCATAATTTCTTCAAATAAATCAACAACAAAGGATCAATAACTTGGGAATTTCAATAAAGAACATTTAATTAGAGGAGAGAAATGAAAATCACCTATATTTGCTGATTTCTCCCTTAATTGGTTAATCTTTGATGAAATCTAAAGAGATTTTGCCAAGGAATTTGAAGAAATAAAAAAGGAATAAAAAAGGAAATCAATGGAGATTGATTCCTGGAGATTTTGAAGTGGAAATCCTAGTGTGGTTGCTGAAAAAGTTGAGAGAAAAGGTTTGGAGAAAAGTAGTTACGTAGGAAAATAGTTTTGGCAAATTAAAGATCTTTTTAATAAATCCTCATTTATCCAATTATTAAAACTTTTAAAAATACTTTAAAAATAGCCTAATTAAGAGAGAAATCTATTGAAAAATATTGGATAAATAGCTCCTTAAAGATTCTAAGTTTTGACCCTTTTTTTGATTTAGTCACCAAAAATAGTTTTGAAAATTTTCAATTTAGTCACTAAACTAAAATGTCTTAAAGTCATATTTAATTGCCTCAAATTGACTTCACCAAATTACTTAAAATATAAATGAAGTAATTTAAAACATTTTTCTCATATTTTACTTTATCCCAAAATCAAATTTATAAATTTATTTTCCTAAAACTATTCAAATTGCCTAAACCGGTTCTCTTGAACCACTGACCCAATCCGACCCACATCTAGGCCCAATTTCAGGGCGTTACAGAAATCATGCCTATAGGACTTATATTTCGATTTGATATGTTGTGTATGATCTTTTACTATGCTTCTATGTATAAGAAATTAATGTTTGAGTAGTTATATGATGATTAGAACTTGATTGGAGTAAGTTGATTGGAGTGTTGTGGATGCACATAATGATGAGTTGCCTCCTCCTCCTCCACTGATTCCTTCTGCTGGTGCTAGAGTCAAGGGTGGTGCGCCTTAGGCACCGCAATGACCATTTTCAAAGATATTACACGCGTTAATCCAGGCGATGAGTGAAGCTTTTTAGGCAGCCATAGTTGGGGTGAAAATACCTACAACAGTGCATGTAGCTGCTAATACCGGGTTACCGTTGGAGCGTCTACATAGTTCGGATGTCTGTAAGCTGGGTTGCATAATTTTGAAAACTTTTAATCTAGTCACTGGACTAAAATGTCTTAAAATCAAATTTAATTACCTCAAATTGAATTCACAAAATTACTAAAAATATTAATTAAGTAATTCTAGCATTCTTCAACATTTTATTTTACCCAAAAATTAATTTTTATAAAATAAAATTCCTGAAACTATTTGAATTGCCTAAACCGGTTCTCCCGAACCACTTACCCGATCCGGCCTACATCTAGGCCGAATTTCATGGCTTTAAATTGTGTGCCTTGTATAATAACGTACGGTTGTATTAACCTCGAGGGGCTAAGTGACCTCGAGTATTGTGAAGTATTGTAGATCATATAAGACTTCTTATTGATTTTAATGATGCCTTGAGATAGCTAATCAAAGAACTCTAGCTCTAGTGTAGGCTAGAGAATAACTAATAGATAATGAAGCCTTATCTATGCACTCAAGACTATATTTATCTCATATTCTTATTTTATGGTAATTATGAATTGTGGTGGAGTAGAAATGTACCATTGAGTTTGTAAGCTTAGCGTTCAGAATCATTGTTTCCATTCGCAGATTAGTAGATTGATCGTGGCTGAGGAGGACATTGAGAAGGAATTTCCCATCGTCTCATCATTTCAGAATACAGTACTTGATGTTTAGTTTTAGGCTATTGTATTCAAATGACCTTACAGTGGTTGAGTCTATAAACTCTATTTTAAATATTATTTTGATTTAAGGTGTTTAAACTTGGAGCTCTAGTTTTGTAAGCTTATTTATAGAACTTATTTAATTACATGGATTTATGGATGATTTGATGTTTTGATAATGGCTAAATCTAAGGTTTTAAAATGGATTTTTTTTTCGGTCAGATATGGGTGACCTGAATATAACACTTCAGATTTGGTGCGAGATCGAGGTGTTACACTACCACCCTGAGGTTTCCTAGAAATGACTAAACCTAGGATCCGATACCACTAAATATAACACCCTGATCCAGATCTGAAGTGTTACATTCGTGTCACCCAAAATCTGCCCTTCAAACTTCCAATTTAAAACCATAAGTTTAGCATTCTTTTCAAAACATCAAATCATCGATGATTCATTTAATTAATAAACAATATAAAAAAGTTTACAAAACAGAAGCTTGGAGTTTGAAACACCGTATATCAAAATAATAATCCAAATATAGTTTACAGACTCAACCACTATAAGGTCTTATGAATAGAGTAGCCAAGACTAAAGATTAGGTAGTGTACTCTGACGTGAAGTGGTGCTAGGAAATCCCATAACGATGTGCTCCTCGATCATGATCAACCTACCAACTTACGCACACAAAAAATGATTCTGAACGTTGAGCTTATAATGCTTAGTGGTACATTTCTACTCTACCACAATTCCTGATTACCATAAAATAAGCATCTGAGACAAATATAGTCTGCAGAGCATGGATATGGCTTCACTATCTATGAGTCATCAACTACCCTACACAAGCTAGAGTTCTTAGATCACAAGCTCTACATGGCTTCAAATACTTGAGGTCACTCAGCCCCTCAAGGCTAATACATCCATAAGCTATCATACATGGCACACAAAGCCCAATCATACCCAATATATCATTAGATCTTCAAGGAAAAAGCACACAAAGTCAAAACCACGAATCTAGAGTGAGGTTGGGTCATGCCGCATAAGAATATAAACTCTGGGTGAGATTGGGTCACGCAACATTGGAACATACACCCTGGGTGAGACTAGGTCATAGAACATCAGAACATACACCCATACTCGGAATCCCCTTCGAGCATCTTTGAATGAGAATCGAGTCGTACAGCATCGGAAACCTTTATTCAGTATCCCTAACCATGGTGTTGCAACACTTTCTCTTTGAGTTTCCAGATCGCATCATTCATCAATTTGACTAACCAAATGCCTACCTGGCAAACAAGCAACACGATCTCGAGGATCTCCCTATTGTTGCTAATCACCAACACATCATTTATCTCACATTAAAAAGTTGTTAATACATTATGGAGGGATACATTAATCATTCTCATTAATTATCTCCATTTAATTCCCGCTATTCCATCAATCAAGATGACTCAACCATATAATTACTCACACGACACGCATCAATATCATAACAATTGTCTTGAGCTAATAAGCTACTATAGTTATCGAGTCACCCATCCATATTTCAAGTCTTTTTACTTATTATGTTCGTATAAATGAGCTAAATTCTTTTTTCTCAATTTTACAGCTCTTTTTTATAGCATAAGGGTTCTATTGGTTTGAACTTTATAATTTTTTAGCCCCCGAGGCATAAATCAATATTTTTGGGCATAATGCCTAGTGGGTACCAGTACTGGTCTTCGTGTACCGATATGGTACCCTTGGGTATTGGTACACAGCGTACCGACACCAAAATAGCTCACTAGAATTTTCCTTAACCTTAGCGAACAGGCACAGGTTGACTCATACCGATACGAATTTGCATGGCGTACCAGTACAAGTTACATACCGTACTAGTACCCCCTCTATTAGTTCGTCTAAAAAAATAGTGTTCTCTTAACCCAAAACTTTAGGGTACGGGTACAGGCTCCCCGTGCACTGGTACAAAAGCCCAAAAATAGCTTTCTAGGCTCGAGAAATTATCCCAAAGCCTCCAACTCGCAACAAACAACCCCTTAAGTTGATCATATAGTTTATGTTAGTTATTTATGGTGGTTTACTACCATTTTTACATATTATTAACACTAAATCTCAGATTTACGATAAACAAGCATTTTTCAAGCATATAAACACCTCAATCACCAAAATAGGCGACCTTAAACCATGAAAATCAAGCAAGACAATAACTTTATGATTTTCAAGAAGAATAAGAGTTAGAGATGTACTGACCTTTTAGCAACAAATCTGAGTTTGAGTCATTACTCTAGCTCCTTTGAACTTTTCTCTGTAACTCAAGCGTGAAGAAACCCTTAGATCACCTTCTTCATAAGCACCAAGTAAAATGAATCAAAGCTTGAAATAACAATTAAAGAAAGGTTTAATTAATAATTTACACCCTCAAACAAATCAAAGGGAAATATTTATAAATCTTCCATAGTCACAAATCTTCCAAAAACCAATAAATGAAAAACTTACCTTCATAAGAAGAGAAGACTACTTTCCTGAAGCTTTCAAAATAAAGATCAGCATACTTGCATCTTGGACCTTGGGTTGAAGAAATGAGTAGCAAAGTTGATTCATTTAAATAAGATGGCCATGGGTTTTCTTGAAGAGAAAAAAGGATGGAGGAAGATGAGATAAGAGAGAGGCGAAAAAGGTGAACTCACAAAAAGGGTTCTTATCCCATAAAAATCCCACATCCCAACAAAAGTAACAAATGATGTAACTTCCACCGAAGCCCATGTGGCCAAATCCTCACCAAATATGGCCCAACTTGGCCTAACAGGTTCAATTATCCAACCCAATGCAAAGGTCCATGACTCAAATCAATGCCCCATCATTGACTTAGAAATTCAGGTCATTACATAATCCATTTTACAACTCCTATGTGTAGTGAGAGAAAGATGGGAGGCATCCAAGGAGGGTAAGAAGGTGAAGGCTTGAAGATATGAGCTAACGATCTTCGTTCTTTAGCTAGGAGTAATGGTTAGTAAACTACTAACTCCTTTGCCTTCATGGGCAACATAAATTTTGATTGCTTGTTGCTTGTTTTGATGTTTTGGTTGCTTGGGTGTTTAGAAGCTCTTTAAGGGCATAATTTGGGACTGATGTTAACAACATGTTAAAATGGTAGCATACCACCCTAAATAACTTCCATAAGAAGTAGGTGTAGCAACCTCAATTTTTCTTTGAAATTCAAATTAGAAGATAATGGGGTCGCTAGAAAAAGGAGTAATAGGGTTCCTTTCACTTTTTGTTTTTTTGGGAAGATATTTGGAAAATGAGGAGTTCTTTAAAAATTTGTATTTTTGAAAAAACATAAAACTTGTAGTCACCAGCGGCCACTGAGGTAGGCCAGACACCATAAAACCAAAGATTCGTTTGAAAGCAGGTTCGGGAGTCAGTTATGGATGGGGAAGGTTTTGGCACCCCACACCGCCCAAAAATTGGTACCAAAAGAAAAATATAATTACCTCTTTGTTAATATGAAATTTTCCGAGTTAAAGTGACGATTAAATCGAAATTTGTTTATATATGTGAGTAGATTCTAAGGGCCCCATTATTTTAGAGTAAACGAAAAAAATCACCACCACTACGACTCGTACTAACCACTATGACTGGTACTAGCCACATTTATTCTCGAATAAGAGGGCACCTCATTAGCAATTTATTCCGGATGCAACATAACAAGACATGTCAAATAAGCATAAATATGATAAATATAAATAAAGGCATGAAACAAATGAACAAACAAAGGATTCAAACATCAAATATTAAAACACTATACCATATGAAAACGATACTAAATACATATAATAAGGTACTATACATATATATCTACAAATATATATACATATAAATATATATAAAAAGTTAGGTTTTGGCAATAGCCATATTTATATATTTACATTTAAACTTTATGTTCTAATATGCATAAAACATATGATATATATACTTATATATAAACCATATATTATATACGAAACATATAGAATACATATATACATATTAAAACTGTATATTATATACTGTATAAAAACCATATATTATATTATCATATACTATAAAAAACAATTATAATATATGTACAAACCATATATCGTATACTATATAAAAAACCATATATTATATACCATATAATATAAAAATTTCAAACCACATTATGCACATATCCACATCATAATAGAGAAAGAATACTAAATAATAGTAAATGAGACTAAAAATTAAATATGTATGATAAAATGGGTAAACAATGGTTTCATCAGTAGATTCAGAACCAAATTAAACAAAATCTAAAATTAATAGGGCTAAACAAGGGATTAAACCATTTGAAATACAGATTAAGCTTAATAAGGACGAGTTTGAAACATTTTTTAAAATTTGAGGGACCATGAGTGTAGTTTAAAAGGCAGAAGGGTTTCAGTGGGGATTTCGAAAGCGCAAAGGCCCTTAAAACTGGAAATAATCCATTTGTTTTTTTTAAACTGGTATAAAAACCTATTTTTTCTAAAAATGGAAAATTTTCAAAATATTTCTCCAAAATCTCTGAAAACGCTCTCCATCTCTTTCATCCCCTGATGAATGCTGCCGTTCATCAGGCATAAGCCCAGAAACCACCGTCCCTCTGCCACGTCAGCCGTCGCTCACCGACAGCCGACAAAGCAAAAAATGGACCAAAACGTTTCTCTTTTTTTAACCCAGATCTGAACTCGAATCCTTTCAAAACGATGAACCCTTTTTTGTTTTGTGAGAACATACCAAAATCCCCTTTTTCTTTTGAAAAAAACTAAACTTTCTGCTTGCCTTCCCACCGATTCACCATGCACGGCCTCAAGGAGGCAGGAGGCTTATCGTTGGTGAGGGAGGGTAACAGCCGCGAGGGAAGATAAATCGTCGAAGGTAAAAAAAACTGAAACCCTAATTTCTATATGTATGCGCATGGGAACGTGACGGTTCCAGAGTGTTCTCCTGAGGCAATCTAGACCGTTAGATCCATTCTGGATCCAACGGTATATGACTGGCTGCGCGCAAAACAACATGGCATTAGGATTTATCTAATGTAATTAGGATTTTTAGGGTATTTGGGCTCCAAGTGGGCTGTGTATGTGTATACTGTTTTTGGGTTTTTGCACCTTGTAAATGGACTGTCATGACTAATAAACTGTGGGCTTTATTTAATTAAATGTATTTTTATATATTTTTGTTTTTAGTTTAATAATAATAAATAATATTAATAATATTAATGACAATGTAATAATAAAATATAATAATAATAATATCTACAATCGAAAATGATAAAATAACTACCAAATAAAAATAAAAATAATATATAATAATAAAGCCAAAGTAGTTAATAATAATGATTATAATATAATAACTACCAACGGTGATAATATAAGTATATGGTAATAATACTAATATAAGTATACTAATACTGTTTTGGGGTTTTTAAATATAATGACATATAACCTGATATTAGTAATACTAATAATAAAAGTAATATATTAATAATAAACAAAAGATATAGAAAATTATATGTAGTAATGATATTAATACTAATAACAATATTTTTTTGTTTTGTATTATATTATATAAAAAAACAAGGTAATAACAACCAAAGCCCGTTATTTCGAATATTCACAAAAATGAAAAAAAATGCGCTAACACCCCGGATAAAATTAGTGATTACAACTACCCATCTTTGCTTGTCCTTGTGGAACAAGAATAAAGCAAAGACCATAAGCACTAATTTTATCCGACTTTTCTGTCTGAAGATTCTGATTGCGAGTTCCTCCTATATAGAACTGTTCACCCTTTCTCTTCCTGAAATTCTAGAGCTATGAGTATCTGCTTCCTTCGCTCTAAAGTTCTTGATCTATGGGTATCTGTCCATCTCGCTCTGAAATCTTTGAACGTATTGGTCCCTCCTATATAGAACCTTTCACCTCGAAGACCTGATGTTGAGTTCTTGAAACTCCTCGCCTGAAATCCCTGAGCTATGAGTATTTGCCTCATTCACTCTGAAATCTTGAAGATGTCGGTGCCTCCTATATATAACTTTTGACCTTGAAATCATGATGTTTTGAGTTTTTCCTATATAAAACTCTTCGCTTGAAGTTCTTGAGCTACGGGTCCTCTTATATAGAACTTTTGACCTTGAAATCCTAAAACTACGAGTTTTTCCTATATAAAACTCTTCGCTTGAAGTCTTTGAGCTACGGGTCCCTCCTATATAGAACATTTCACCCTCTTCTTCATGAGGCTACAGACCAAATTAAAGGATTCACGCCAACACGGCTACCAATAAAATCTACCTATTCTTTATGAGGCTTTAGACCACATAAAAGGATTTACGCCAATACGGCTACCAATAAGATCTACCTCATCTTCATGATGCTTCAGACCACATAAAAGGATTCACGCCTACACGGCTACCAATCGGGAATCTTTAATAAGATCTACCTCTTCTTCATGAGGTTGCAGACCAAATAACGGGATTCATGTCAACACGACTACCCACCAAAAATCGTTAGTAGGATCTATCTCGTCCGCACAAGGTTGTAGACTAGATAATGAGATTCACGCCAACACGGCTACCCATCAAGAATCTTTAATAAGATCTACCTCTTCAACATTAAGTTGTAGACCAAATCCTTGGTAATCTTAAAGTATCTTATAGAAAGAGGCATCTCACTTAGAGACCACTAGAATACCTTGACTAAATGCCCCAGCTTCGAATCATCCTGGCATAAAAAGATTCTCGTCGCTTCCAAACATCTGAAGATTGAAAGTCCTTTGGAAATCATGCAAGTCAAAGGGATCTTGATTCTTGATTGATATCTATTTTTCCTCTAATGAAGCTGTAGATCAAATCATTTAACAATCTTCAAACACATGTTTAAAATAAACAAAATGCTATGATGGTATGAGTTAGCATGCTCCTAACATGAGGACGTCTAATTGCAAATGATGCATGAGTGGAGTCATTTTTTGAACCATTGGGGAAAGACCCTTGTTTTTTGGTTGTTCACCCTTAATTTCCATGGGCTTTCCATTTTTGCTGGATCTTCATTTTTATCCCTTCTTGAAAGGGTGTTGCTAACTTGCATTGGTCGGAACACAGTCTGTCATTGCCCGAATCTCAACTCTAGATCATTGCCCCTAGTTCACTTGGGCTTAAATGTTATCTCTTCAATGACTCTTCATGACAAATCTTCTTCATTCTCAACATTGGGGTGAGCACCATGACCCCCAAATTTCTAAGCTTTCCGTAATTCGATAAGGTCTAATTTTTAATTTCCTGAACCAAACAAGGTATTTCTTCTATCTTTATTGAATCTTCAACTTTTGTTTCGTTCTGAAAGGTCGTTGTTGTCTTACACTGGTCATTCAGAATCTATCATTTTCCATCTTGTAACATTGCCCTCCTCAACTTGGGCTCAACTGTTACCTCTTCTAAGACTCTCCACAACAAGCCTTCTTCTATTTCAACATTGGGGTGAACATCATGCCCCCCAAATTTCTAATTTTTTTTTGTAATTTTCAACAAGGTCCCAATTCTTTATTATTCTGAACCATACAACACATTAAGGCAAAAAAGACATTTCAAATCTTTGAACTATCTAGCGTATGAAGTCTTGTTATTATTCATTATTCCAATCACTAATAAATTATTCCTTTGTGCTCGGTCAACCATATATTTCCTTGACCTAAAAATCCAACCACAGGGCCTCTTAGTGAAACATTCTCCTTCCTTACCTTGGTAATTTCTCATCTCTCTTTTTTTCTATCCAATCGGAATGATCTTTCTTCTATCTCAACGGTAGGCTAAAAACATGCCCCCTAAGTCTCCAAATTTTTTTTCTTCAATAGGATCCAATCTTTAATTTTCTGAATCAACCAAAGCATGACGACAGACACTCACTTTGAGTCCTTGTACCGTGTAGCATACTATGGTTTGCCATTATTCTCTTCAGGATCACTGAAAGGTTTTGTATTAGGTTGATCATGTACATCCTTGACCTTGCATGCTAAACTCTATTCTTACAACAATACCTTATTCTTTCTATTTCTCTCTTTTTCTTTTTTCTCTGTTCTTTTATTTTTTCTTTCTCTTATTTTTCTTTCTTTTATCCTCTCTTTCTTTTCATCTATATGTCAATTTTCTAATTAACTTCAACAAATGATGCTTTTTGGGTTAATATAGAAAATCAAAATTAATAGAAAAAAGAATAGAATGCCCCAGATATCAAATGCAATAGCGTCTTAGATTCAATCCCCCGATGATCAATAGCTTGCCTCTAAATGTTGTGGCGATATTTAAAGTTGTGGAATTCCTCCCATATTGCTCGGTTCATCCTCATGATTATGGTATTTGCTTAGTATGTTCGGAAACTACTACTTCTAGTTATCATTGCTTTTCTCCAAAAAAATTATAGGTTTTCGAATTTGCTTAACACATGGAGTGCAAAAATATCAAACTGAGAATTCTTAGTACAAATTTATTCTCCCAATTGTAATTAATATTGTATCTGTGTCTTTAAAGAGTCATCTCTGACGCTAGGGTATTGAACAGGTGCAGCATATCTCCTTATTAGATTTGTTCTCCCCCCACAGCTCCATCAGGATGCTCCGAGATTTATTTAATTGTTCATTGATTTTAGAAATTTATCCTTGATGCTAGGGTATTGAGCAGGTGAAACCTAGTTCCTTATTAGATTTGTTTTTTTTCCCACAGCTCCATCAATTGTTCATTTCTTGACAGATTTTTCCTTCTTCTTTTTCTTCTTGTTCTTCTTCTTTTAAGAATTCTAAAGTTTAAACAACTCCATCGGTCTTTCCTAGGAGATTTTCTTATCATCAAACATCATCGAAGGAGTAGTCGTCTTACTTCTCGTGCTTTACCGACCAGAGCGTGCTATGCAGGGAATCCTACTTCATCGTGATCACAACATTCAATTGATCTTTTTATTAGAATCAATGCCACATCATGCACGTGATATCCAGGGACCTCTTGGGGGTAAGAAAGGATATACATATATATTTAATTAAAAGATGCATCCTTTCATTGAAATGGAAAAGGCAAACATAACATGAGCCCTTAAAAAGGTATTTGCTACTTTCGAGCAAACAGTAGCAAAGTTCATTACACACATCAGAGAAAACAAGAAAAAAATAAGAAAATGACAAGACCTAAAAACATGGATAGGATACACTAGAAATCCTCAACCATTACAACATCGGTCATTCATCCCGACTCTTCCATTCTTCCCAAAAACTCAGCCTCTTTGTTGAACTTAGGTCTTCCATTCTCAAAAGAAAGTATCCATTTTCTTAATAAGTTCATAGATCTTTCCCTTCAAAAACACACACTCTTCCGTTGTATGGTCAAAGTCACCATGATGATACCCGTATGGAACCCTGGCACGAAACACATTAGGATTGAAATAAGCATATCGTTTCATGTGAGGTATCCTCAAGAGTTTATTTTGAACTAACAGGGGCAAGAGCTCTGAATTTGACATCGGGAATAACATCTTCGTCCTCTTGTTACTCCCTTTTGCATCTTTATCATGCATCTTAGCATTCATTGTTCTCCTTTTCCTTAAACAGAATTCCTCTTTCTTCAGAACATTATTATGAAGAACTATCACTTCTGTGGACTTTTCTAGAACTACTCCTAACTTTTTAAGCGGGTTTAGAATAAAGCTTTCCATGGAATAGTTATGATCATGAGAATTGCTGACATTTTCAGATTTCGCTGATGTCGGCAACATTACTTTATTGACCTGATCTTCCTCCAATTTTATAGTGCTGGCCACAGTATGGAAATTAATGTTTAGACTAGGACCCGTTCTCTCAAACTCTACCACCCCAAGATCTAGAAGGTGCAGAAATTTATGCTTCAAGCTCATACATCTCTTGATGGAATGTCCTCAAATTCTGGCATGGTAATCACAACGATCTTCCTCATTGAACCATCTCGGATTTGGGCTCCAAGTGGGCCGTGTATGTGTATAATTTTTTTTGGGTTTTAGCACATTGTAAATGGACTATCATGACTAAAAACTGTGGGCTTTATTTAATTAAATGTATTTTTATATATATTTTGTTTTCTATTTTTAGTTTAATAATAATAAATAATATTAATGACAACGTAATAATAAAACAGAATAATAATAATAACTACAATCGAAAATAATAAAATAACCACCAAATAAAATAAAAATAATATATAATAATAAAGCCAAAGTAGTTAATAATAATGATTATAATATAATAATTACCAACGATGATAATATAAGTATATGGTAATAATACTAATATAAGTATACTAATAGTGTTTTAGGGTTTTTAAACATAATGACATGTAGCCTGATATTAGTAATACTAATAATAAATTAATTTATTAATAATAAACAAAAAGATATAGAAAATTATATGTAGTAATGATATTAATACTAATAACAATATATTTTTTTGTTTTGTATTATATTATATAAAAAACAAGGTAATAACAACCAAAGCCCGTTATTTCGAATATTCACAAATATAAAAAATGGGTTAACACCCGAATAAAATTCGTGATTATAGTAGGATCGAGTAAGGGATTAATGGTTGCACTTTGGGGGCTTTGAGAGTGATTTTTCAAGCTTAAGAAGCCATTTTTGGGCTTCAATACTGGTACACAGGGAGCCCATACCGGTACCCTATTATTCTGGGTTTAAGAACACTATTTCATTAAGATAAAATGAGAGAGGGGTACCGGTACGATGCTTAACCTATGCCGGTATGCCATGTCAGTCCTATTACTAGGGCTTGACTTGCACTGGTATGTTAAGGCTTGGAAAAATTCTAGTGAGCTATTTTTGTATCGATTCGCTAGGAGTACTGATACCCAAGAGTACCGTACTGATACGCGAGGGGCAGTATCGATACCCACTTGGCAACCTAACCAAAAATATTAGTTTTGAGTTTGAGGGGCTGATAATTCGAGGACTATGATCTAATAGACTTCTAGTGTGGAAAAATAAATTATAAAACTGAGAAATTGTTATATCACTCACATATACGAGCATAATGTGTAACAACTTGGTAAAACCTTGAGTGGATTGTTGTAATAGCAACCATAGGCGGTCCTTGGTGGATTGGGTAATATTGTGTGTCATATGGTAGTCATGTCTATGTTGTGAGCTATTTTGGACACCTAGTTGATTGAGTCACTTTTGATTGATGTGATTTGGATACCTAGTGAGCCTGTTGCAACACCATGGTAAGTGGCATCGAATGTGTGACCCCGAGGCTATATGACATTAGGTCTCATTCATTGATACTCGGTAAGAGATTCTGAGTATGAGTGTGTGATTCAAGGTTTTGTGACACTAGATCTCACCCCGAGTGTATGATCCCGAGGCTACATTACACCATGAGTCATTCTAGGTTTATGGTTGTACATATAATGCTTTGTGGGTATATGTAACTATTTATTGCTTTGTGTTTGGGTGAGTATGGTAGCACCACTTGTGATTATATGCCATGATGTCATATATAGCTGCATGCTCTTATTTATTATTTGCATAAAGCATGGTTGAGTGGGAGTTTACCCATTGAGCTTTGTTAGCTCAGCGTTTGAAATCGTTGTTTCTGTTCGTAGGTCATTATGTTGTTCATTACATTGGAGGAGCACCATTGGAAGTAGGATTTCAGCATCAACTTTTGTCAGAGTACTATTCTTAGATGTAATGGGCTATGTATCTGTAAGGCCTTATGTTTTGTATTGTAACTCGTATTTTAGATTTATGTTGTGTAAGTCGAACATTTTAAATACTTGTTTAAAAAATGAGAGCTCTCGTTTAAACGTTTAAATACTTGTTTTGGTTGAATTATTTTGGACTTAATATATTTTATGGAAAGGTTGTGGATTGGGCTAAATTGGGTCAATTTTTTGGTAATGGGTTGGGCTTGAGGTCCAAATATGACATCAGAGTTGAAGGTGTTACACGATTCAATCATATTGAAAGTCTCGGGATAGCACGATTGTCATTTTTGGGTATTATGTTAATCTATTTTGGAGCAATTGGTTATCAAACAAAGTCATATATCGAACATTATAAAATTTTGTAGCATGCTTGTTAACATATTAATTATGTAATCTCAATTCAGGTGTGTGTGTCTTTTCACCATGTTATATGAATATGTGCACCATGCCTGAATTCTTTGGTTACTACAATTATTTGTATTTGAAGATTATGCATGTCTGACATGCTGCATAACTGATAATAGAATATTACTCTATTGCATGTTTGTCTATAGTTATTGAAAATGTGTTATTAAGTTTGATGAACTTGACTGAATAACTTGTTGACTGAATAACCTACACCACTGGGTAAATCAGAATGTTTGCCCTGTTATATGAATTGTGAATCTGACAATGGTAATTTGAATTACTGACTTAATCGTATTATTGATCTGTATGTATGTCTAAATCATTATTGTTCAAAAATAATTGTTGCCAATAAGAGAATATGTATGTATGTTAAGTGAGATATAATGCTCTGAATTCTAGACTCACCTATATAACGTTCTGTATTTCGTACAATGTGACATCTATCTTATTGTTCTAAAAGCAAATATGTATTATTGAATTATCTGAAATGTTAATTAATCTAAATGACTGAATTGTTATTGTTCTAAACTTTTGAGTCATCTGTTACTTTCCTGTATATTGTAAATATCTGCCAATTCTATTTTGCAAGTAGGTATGTACATCATACTACACTCTTCTTGGGGATTGGGTTTTTAAGGTTTTGCACTCTTACAAATTCTATAATAAGTTGTAACATTCCGTATTACTACCCGTTATACTATAATATGATGTACTATTATGTATTATTGCCCATTTAGCGATACATCACTTACTATTACCGTTTACTATAATACATTAATATATTGTAGCACCCTAATCAATATTCTATATCCCATAGTAATTATAGTATCACATAACGAATATACCAAAGTATCACAATCCTATTCATTAGAAAATTATAAATTATCCATTTTACTATTTATTGTGTAGAATCATATTTTAATTTTTTTTATCCACTCGAATTAATTTCGATTTCAGGCAGTAACTTGACAGTTCTTATCTATAATATATAAGGAATATAACTGTTTAGAAACTACCTAAAATAAAATCTACTTGATTACTCTATTTAGTCTTTTCTTGTCATTACCTGATTTTTAATTTAATATAACTACTTACTATCTGCTATAAATATAAACTAGTTTATACTATATTGCAACCCATATATAAATTAGTATATAACCAATTAATTTAACATATACATGCGATCTAGAAATATCAAACACATCAAGTGATGTTATTACTGATACTGTAATTATACTCCATATAAGTAGGATGCCCGCTCCTTACTCCGATTTCTGCTTTTTACCTACGCGTGAAAACCATCACACGCTTAGTATAGACTTAGTGAGGCAATAATAATTTTCTGTGCAATATAACATAACTATAAATAATAACATATAATCGTGTTTATGCATTTTGAATCACTAGATATGACTTACCATTATGTTTATCATATATCAAATAATATAAACCGGATATAATTTTCTTACCAATATACTTGCCATAACTTTAAAAGTTTGTGAACTCTTTCACATGAAACTCTTTCACGTGTTTATCAAATATTTACCGTATAACCATAGCCCAAATATAACCTATGAGGACCCTGGTACACGAGTCAAATATGCACCGAAGTGCTAATGCACATAAGGTCGTGCCCACCATCCGCACATTTATAAGGCCATGCTAACCATCCGCACATTTATAAGGCAGTGCTAACCATACACTAAATGTCCTTTATATACACTATAGTGCTATCCCAGATACCAGAATATGCAGCTTGCTACTGGACTCTATGGCATGCCGACTATACCCTGTCCCTCAATGACTTATTTGGGCATATTTCCATATTTAATTCATCCATGCAATGTATATCAATATCATTTAGCATTGGGTAATTCATACCCGAAATAACATTCATAATATAACATCATATATAACTAGTGATCCATGCATTTATATTCAACTTCTGACATATTTAGAACATGCCAAATATATGATCAATGACATAAATATCATGCCAAGATATATAAACCAGGTAGACTTATCGTAAGTCTTACCAATGATGTATAAAACATCCATGTATCATGTTACGTATGCATTGCACTTACCGAATACCTCACTAGTAAACCTTGTTATAGATGGTAGCTTTACTCTTGAAACTTTTCCTTATCTTTAAATTTTCTCGTACTATGATCTTGATCACGATCATGATCTATAAAATCATCGTTTACCGAATACATATATTTAAAAGCATATGTTAGTACCATTCTAACATAAGCACATATTAGGAATAAAGTTCCTAAAAATCCTTCACTATCCATATCCATCACAAATTCACAAGAATATCTAAATTTTCATAATATAACCATAAAATGAATTCTTTTAGAATTCACTTCAACGTTCCAAATTATTCAAAATGGTCACTTGCCATTAAACTTTAAATTCAATCATTAAACAACATATTCAAGTATTCCAAGAATACTTTCAAGCTTAACACATAAATTTCTAACCAATTTCCATTTCAATCCCATATTCCCTTAATTTGCTATTTGGTCCTCAACACTTAGCAAACTTCTCAAAATGATCCAATTGAATCTTCTAACATTAATTTTCAGCATAATATATCAACTTTCCAACATTTGCATCTTAATCCCTTAATTTCTCAAGTTATGCAAAAAGGTCCTTAAAACTTAACAAAGCTCCAATTTAATCCAAACAACATTTTAAGCCTTGTAAAAATCATTCACACGTCATTTATAGCCTTAGGGAATTTTTTCATAATTTTCCCTAATATTCTTCCAATATGCTGAAAGGTCACTACGTCCAAAATTTTCCAATTTGATTCAAGCATGAATTCGACTTCTAAACCTCATTTCCATGCTTCTACAATCATTCCCATAACAGAATCAATCTAATTTCAACTTCACAACAAAACCCTAACTTTAAACAAATTAGGATTTAGCTACTTTCAAGTAGTTTCAATCATAATATAAGTTTGGATATGATTCTACAACAACAATTTCATTAAAAACTAACCTTAACTCATCATATTTAAACACCCTTTCATCCATCAAAATCACAAAACTAGGGTTTCAAGCAAGGAAAGCATGAATAAATGGTCATAATCGAGTTTAATCTTTGCTGGAGATAAAAGGATGTTAGGAAAGGGGTTTTGGATGTTATTACATGATGGTTGATGGCTTGAATTGTTGTTTTATGGCTAGGTTAAGTTTCAAAAACGTTTGAGGATGATTTCGGTATGTTTCAGATGGTTTTTGAGTGGGCAACTTAGGAGTTGCGGGAGACCGCTGTTAGGCAATGGTTTGAATGCATTTTAATGCATTTGTCCTCTAGTTTTATGTGTTGAAAATAGGGGATAGTCAAGGTGTCAAAGCTTGACGTTGTTCGGTGGCTTGCCGGGAGCTTGATTCGTGTTGGCAAGGAAGGCGAGGTGTATCAATGAGTGGAAAGTAGTTTTAAATGATTTACAAAGGTTTCTAAAGGTTGTTGGGAGCTTAGGGTAAGCGTGATACACTTACCTAAGCTCGAAAGTATGTTTCCCTTATTTTGCTCTTGAATATCGGCTTAGATATGAGCATGTTGCTGCATGTTTTGGTGATAAACATGGTATAATTTACTTACTGGAAATGCATGATTTTGAGTACATATGCATGGGTTTGAAGGTATATTAAATGCTTTTGAGCATTGGTTTTCATTCTGGTTGGGAATGGTGTTATTACATTGGCAATGAGATTTGCATATGTGGTGTTTTATGAAATGCATTGTAAAACAGTAAGTAAATGGTTTTGTAAATGATATATTGGCTATGTGACAAGATAAGAAAACAATCAGATATAGTTGGCATGCCTTAGGATTAAAAGTGCACTATAAAATATAAACAAAATCGATTGTGGTTATGGGTCCTTGAGGTATGGCGGTGCAACGAGGGCACTTGGACTGTTGGGAACCTCATTTAGGAATTTATGGTTTAACTAGGCAACCCAAATTGACGGTGATCTTGCTGATTAACTAGGCATGGTTGGTATACTTGCGATTTAACTAAGCAATGGTGAGATATCGCGGTTTAACTAGGCGAGGGTGTCAAATCTTGAGGTTTAACTAGGCAAGGTTTAGGATATCATGCGGTCGAACTAGGCATGGTATGAGATATTCGTGTATCTGATATGTGCATAGGATAGAGGTAGTCTATCCGGGTCACTATAACTGCCAATCTATGAGAAAATTCATGTGTTGAACCCTATTTGTAAAGTTTTGGATTTAAGCATGGTTTGTTTAAAATGCTTTGGGAATTAAGCATGGAATGTATATGATGTTAAATGTTGTTTATTATGTTTTGATTCGGTTGGAATCATGGGAAAATGCTTAGGTTGTAAGCATGTTTTGGGAAAAGCAAGCGTGTAGTTTTAAAATGGTTTAGAGCATCATTGTTTATGAGCATCCTCACTAAGCATGTGTGCTTACGCTCCCTTTTTCCTAATGATGCAGAGAATTAAAGTTCGGGGCAGCAAAGGCAAGGTTTGCAAGGATCCAAGAGATACACTTCTTTTGATTATGAACTCTATTTACGTTTCTAGTTAATAAGGCAATGTGTTCACCATGGTTTTTGGGAGTTGTAAATATGTTGCTTGATGGTTCTTTAGAATGATTCTATGCTAGTTTTGATGTTGGTTATATGTTGTTTAGCTTGACGTTGTTATTTGCCCATGGTTGACGTTGAATGGATGTGTAGGTATGCATCTAGAGATTCTTTGTAGAGTGCTACATCGTGCTGGATTGACCAAGTTTAGTATGCTATGTTAAGTGTGTTGGCATGTTGCTTATGTTGTGAATAGCCTAATTGTGCGTTTTGGTATGTTTGGCAACGGGGTCTAGGAAGCATGCCTCTAGAGTGGTCTTTTGGAAGCTTGTTATTGTTTTGCTTGCCTAATCTTGGCATAAATGTTAGATTATGTGTATTGAGGTGTTGATATGTATGTTTGAGAGTTGATAGGGGCCCACTACATCTAGAATTATGTGAAAAACCAGCTGGTATTGACATTACAAGCCCAGGCGTACCGATACGCGAGGGACCGTATCGGTACGGCTGGGCAATTTTGGGGAAGGTGTTTTGGTACAGGCAGAGGTGTTTCGGTACAGATAGGTAAACAAGGCCAGAGTATATCGATATGAGAAGGGGCGTTTTGGTATGCCTAGTGGTCATTGGAATTTTACTTTTTGGAGACGGGGTTGCATACCAAAACACCAAGGAACCGTATCAGTACGAAGTGAAATGATTTTAAACTGTATTATAAGTTCAAAGTAGCATACCAGTACGGGCCTCACCATATCGAAACAATATGTTGACAACCTTATCGATACGAGTCTCAGCGTATCGATACGGACGTCGTTAAATATATTAATGTCGTGGAAGGCCAGTTCAGTTTTCTTCCATTTTAGTCCCTGATTCTTGTTTTGTCAATTATTTGAGCATGGATGATCGTCTGAAGCTGATCCTTGACATTTAAGCATGAAACAAACTTAATTAAAGGCTGGTAATTTTAAAATTGGAAAAGCCCTTTTATATTGTTGAATTTACAATTTGATCCCTAAAGTGTGTTTCGTCCAATTGGATGTCATTACGATGCTCGATTGAGATAAGTGCTTACCTATGAACAGCATGACCGTGCAGGAAAGCATCATTGCATCTAGACAAGATAAAAATGAAAAAATTGAAGTGTTTTAGGTTTAATCTTTATGGTTTACTTCAGTAAACCTAATACAGCTTGCTCAGACCGGTCTTGCGACTAGGCCGGGTCGAGGGGGTTTCATTTGCTGGTATGAGATCTAGGTTTGCAAAAGGTTGGGATGTTGTTGTTTGGTTAGTTGACGTTGTTTGAACTGCACGGTGATTGTGTATATGTTCGATGATTGTTTAGTGTTCTGTTGGGGTATGTTTGGGAACACATTGCCTATTACTGAGGATTTTAAATGTGTTTTAAAGTTGGCTTGGATCCTTTGCCTGATGCTAGCCTAACTCTAATGTGTTTTGATGCTTTTGTTAGCATTGCTCGACGTGAGACACGATCTATGGCTAATACTATCGGGGTTAGGCAAAATAATGAAATAGAGGAGAATCTCCCTCATGTTTTACCTCCTCCTCCTCTAGTGGTTCCTCCAGTTGACGTTGGGGCGGGTGAAGCACCCTAGGTTCACCAAGTGCCAGTATATGGTGATTTGACTCCGTTAGTTCCGGCAATAACGGGAGCTTTTTAGGCAACAATGGCTAGAGTGCACTAACACCTGCTGTGGTGGCAAATCAATGTTTACTCTTAGAGCATTTAAGGAGTTTGAGAGGTGAGGAGTTTTAGGGTTTAAGCCTAGAGGCAGTCGAGGGCTGGCTGGAAAAGATGGTTTACCTCATGAATCAGATGGGATGTAATGAGGAGTGCAAGTTGGGTTGCACTGTATCTCTGCTACAGAGGATGCTTATCATTGGTGGGTGACCACAATTGCTGGTGTTCCTGAGGCAGATGTTACTTGTTAGTTATTTTAGAGAGCTTTCAAGAGGAAGTATCTTCGTACCCAGCACTTCAATATGAAGAAGTGTGAGTTTATGTCGCTATCTCAGGGAGGCATGTATGTTGCTGAATACGAGGTAAAGTTTGTTCGTCTGAGTCAATATGCTCCGGATTTGGTTCCAGATGGCTAGCAGAGATGTGAAAGGTTTCGTCATGGTCTTGTTAAGGACATTAAGACGTACCTCCTGGCTGCGGATTACATAAATTTCAATGTGTTGGTCAATCGGGCCAATGATATTGAGAAATTATTGGGTGCACCAGTTCAAGCCGCAGGTGTGAACTTGGGTTAAAGAGTGGCGGATTCTAGCTATTCTGGGTGGCAAAATAGAAAGTTCAGGGACAAGAGGCATAAGCCAGATCACAGCCGTGGTGGTGGAGTTGGCCAAGGTGCTTTGGGAGCTCGTGTTGCACTAGAGTGTGAGCGATGCGGTAGGCGCCACGTGGGTATATGCTGGGGTAATGCTGGAGCTTGTTGGATTTGTGGTTCATCTAATCACTTGAAGCATGATTGTCCTTGGGCTGCGAGATATGTACCAGCACAGGTTGCTGCACCTGCTAGGGGCCGGGGCCGAGGCCGTGGCAGGGGTAATTTTTAGAGACGTGGGGATGGTCAAAAGGGTATGGCTTATGCTGCAGTGGTAAGACCTAAAGGTGGTGGACTGGCATGAGTCTTTGCTCACCTTGAGGGTCGTAATGACACGGATGTAATCGTAGGTACTTTTACTTTGCAATCCTTGTCATTGTTATCTTTGGTTGGTTCAGGGTCTATACATTCATATATAGTGAGTGAACATGAATCTTTGCTGAATCTTACTATTGAGAAGTTGGATATTGGCATGTTAGTCACAAGTTCCTTTGGGGAGATGGTTACAACAAGAAGGTTGTACTGACGTTGTCCTTTAGTGGTGCATGGACTTGAGTTTGTTGCAGATCTGATGGAATTGCCATTCCATGGTTTTGATATCATTTTGGGTATGGATTGGTTGAGTGAGAACATAACAATTGTGGATTGTGAATCCAAGAGGATTTTCTTGAGGTTGGCCAATGATTATGAGGTTGTGGTGGTTGGCGAGAATGTTAAGTTTCTGTCCAATGTGGTTTCGGTTGTTAGAGCGGAGAAGATGATGTTTGATGGTTGCCAAGCTTATTTGGCTGTTGTTATGAATCTGGAAGCCAAGTGTGTTTGAGTGTTGGGCATTCAGACTGTTTGCGACTTTCCTGAGGTTTTTTCTGAGGAGTTGCCAAGTTTACCTCCAAATAGAGAGGTGGAGTTTCGTATTGAGACATACGAGGGTACAACACCGGTCTTTATTGTTCCTTATAGGATGGCACCTAAAGAATTAAAGGAGTTGAAGTCACAGCTTCAGGAGTTGTTGGACGATGGGTTCATTCGACCAAGTGTTTCCCCGTGGGATGCTTCTATTCTCTTTGTGAGAAAAAAGATGGTACGATGCGTATGTGCATTGATTATCGTTAGTTGAACAAGTTGACGATAAAGAACAGGTACTTGTTGCCTCGGATCAATGACTTGTTCGATCAGTTTCATGGAGTAGCAGTATTTTCAAAGATAGATTTAACGTCAGGATATTACCAGTTGAAGGTTAAGGATGTGGATGTGCATAAGACCGCGTTCCGTACGAGGTATAGGCATTATGAGTTTCTGGTCATGCCTTTCGGTTTGACAAATGCCCCGACTGCTTTTTTGGACATGATGAATAGAGTGTTCTATGAGTATCTTGATCAGTTCGTGGTGGTGTTCATAGATGATATTCTCGTGTACTCTCAGACTGAGGAAGAGCATATTCGGCATTTGCGGATAGTGTTGTAAGTGTTAAAGGATAATTAGTTGTACGCTAAGTTCAGCAAGTACGAGTTCTAGCCAAAAAGGAAGTGACATTTCTTGGTCATGTGATCTCCGCAGAGGGTATTTGCATTAATCCACAGAAGATTGAGGCTATTCTCAATTGGAAGCCGCCTAAGTCTGTATCGGAGGTGCGTATTTTTCTTGGGTTAGCTGGTTATTATTGCCATTTTGTTGAGGGTTCTCGAGTATTGCAACACTGTTGACCAAGTGTTGCAAAAGAATGTTCCTTATGCGTGGACGGAGAAGCAGCAGCACAATTTTGAGACGTTAAAGGAAGTTCTGACACATTCTCCTGTGTTGATTCAACCTGAATTTGGGAAGGAGTTTGTGGTTTATAGTGATGCGTCGTATGTTGGATTGGGTTGTGTGCTGATGCAGTATGGGAAGGTTGTGGCCTTGGCATCGAGGCAGTTGAAGGTTCATGAGCGTGATTATCCAACTCATGATTTAGAGCTTGCGACAATGGTTTTCGCTTTAAAATTTTGGTGACATTACCTCTATGGTGAGAAGTGTGTGATCTTTACGGATGAGCTTGAAACATTTGATGTCCCAGAAAGATTTGAATATTAGGCAACGTAGATGGTTGAAGTTGCTTAAGTATTACGACTTGACCATTGAGTATCATCCTGGTAAAGCCAATGTAGTGGCGTTTGCATCAAGTCGTAAGGTTGCGGTTGAGCTACGAGTTATGTTTTCAAGGTTATGTGTGATACGAGAGGGCAGTTTGCTGGATGAACTGCAAGTTAAGCCTATGTTATCATAGTTGATTAAAGCTAAGAAACCTTATGATGATTTGTTGGTTGAACATGTTAAGGACATAGCCGAAGGTAATTCGACAGATTTTCATTTTGATGATGATGGAGTTTTGCGCTTCAAGGGTCGAATAGTGGTGTTGGATGATCCAGAGTTGAGGCACACTATCTTGACTGAGGCACACTCTAGTCCTTTTGCTGGTAGTGTTAAGATGTATCGTGATTTGAATGAGACATACTACTGGGTTGGGTTGAAAAAGGATGTGGTTGAGTTTGTTTCCAAGTGCATGGTATGTCAGCGGGTTAAGGATTAACATCAATTTCCATTCAGGTTGTTGCAACCGCTAAAAATTCTGGAGTGGAAATGGGAGAGAATCACCATGGATTTTGTAACAGGTTTGCCGTTGACACCGGCTAAGAAGGATTCTGTTTGGGTGATTGTTGACCGTTTCACAAAGTGTTCACATTTCCTGCCAGTGCATACAACGTACACCTTCGACAAGTTGGTAGAGTTGTTTATAGCGAAGATTGTTAGCTTGCATGGTGTACCTAAATCCTTCATTTCAGATAAGGATCTGAGGTTTACGGTAAAGTTTTGGAAGAGTTTGCCCTAAGCCTTGGGTTTGAGGTTGAGTTTTAGCACTGTGTATCATCCTCAGTCGGATGAGCAGTATGAGTGAGTTATCCAAATTTTGGAAGATATGCTGAGATGCTGTATTATAGAGTTCCAAGGAACCTGGGAGAAACATTTTCCTTTAGCTGTGTTTGCTTACAACAACAATTATCAGGCAAGTATACATATGGCTCCTTATAAGGCATTATATGGCCGAAGATGTCATACGCCCTTATGTTGGGTTGAGGTGGGGAAAAGCATGTTGCCCTACCGGATGTGTTGAAAGACACAGACGAGAAGGTTAAGCTTGTATGCGACGGTTGAAAGCAGCTGCGGACCGACATAAATCTTACGCGGATTTGAAGCGAAATGAGGTGGAATATGCGGTGGGCGATAGCGTATTCTTGAAAGTGTCACCATGGAAAAAAGGTGATGAGATTTGGACGTAAGGTTAAGCTTAATCCAAGGTTCATTGGACCATATGAGGTTATTGAGCGTGTGGGTCTTGTGGCATATCGGTTGAGGTTACCTCATGAGTTGGAGAAAATTCATAATATCTTCTATGTTTCGATGTTGAGGAGATATCGATCAGATCCATCGCATGTTATGGCGGTGGAGGATGTGGAGTTGAGGCTGGATCTATCTTTTGATGAGAAACCCGTAGAGATCCTCGATACCAGCAAGAAAGTCTACATGGTAAAATGATAGAGCTCGTGAAAGTTTTGTGGCGACACCGAGGTGTTGAAGAAGCTACTTAGGAAAGTAAGGCGGATATGAAGAGCAATTTCTGCATCTGTTTCCTCAAGGTAATTTTGGGGATGAAATTTCTTAAATGTGGGAGAGCTGTAACACCCCGGTTTTAGGTTTAGCGGTTTGAGGTTTATTAGATGGTCTGGTGGATCGGGTTAGAGATTCGGGTCAGATTTAGGACCATATGTTTTTTGGTAAGATAAAAATATGGAAAATAGTTAAAAAGCATCTTTTAATATATATTTATTTTTGGTGGAATCAATTTTGGAAAAAAGGAATTTGGAAATATGACATTTTGGGTTAGTGACCAAAATCTCATTGGAATCTTAAATTTTCTTAGCTTCAAACAAGCCAATTGAGGGAGAAATCACATACCAGGGGTAAGGTCTGTGATCTCCTTTATTAAATGGTTCTTTTTTGATATTCCTTAGTATTTGATCCTTGATTTATAAGTTGTAATGTGATTTTAATGTTTTATCAATGTTTAATTGAGTTATTTTGGAAATATTGAAGAAACATGGTGATTTTCAAAGTGGATCTGATTTTCAGTATTTTTGATTGATTTAATATAGGTTTTGGATGTGTTTTGATGTTGATAAGTTGTTTTTATCAATAGAATCCCGAAACTCTTGAATCTCTAATTATTTAGGTTGCTAGTTTTGAGTTATTGTGGTGATAATCGAGTTTAATCTTTGCTGGAGATAAAAGGATGTTAGGAAAGGGATTTTGGATGTTATTAGATGTTAGTTGATGGCTTGAATTGTTGTTTTATGGCTGGGTTAAGTTTCAAAAACGTTTGAGGATGATTTCGGTATGTTTTGGATGGTTTTGGAGTGGCCAACTTGGGAGTTGCGGGAGACTGCTGTTAGGCAATGGTTTGAATACATTTTAATGCATTTGTCCTCTGGTTTTATGTGTTGAAAATAGGGGGTAGTCAAGGTGTCAAAGCTTAACATAGTTTGGTGGCTTGCTGGGAGCTTGATTCGTGTTGGCAAGGAAAGCGAGGTGTATCGGTGAGTGGAAACTGGTTTTAAATGCTTTACAAAGGTTTGTAAATGTTGTTGGGAGTTTAGTGTAAGCGTGAGACGCTTACCTAAGCTCGGAAGTAAGTTTCCCTTATTTTGCTCTTGAATATCGGCTTAGATATGAGCATGTTGTTGCATATTTTGGTGATAAACATGGTATGATTTACTTACTAGAAATGCATGATTTTGAGTACATATGTAGGGGTTTGAAGGTATATTAAATGCTTTTGAGCATTGGTTTTCATCCTCGTTGGGAATTGTGTTACTACATTGGCAATGAGATTTGCATATGTGGTGTTTTATGAAATGCATTGTAAAATAGTAAGTAAATGGTTTTGTAAATGATATATTGGCTATGTGACAAGATGAGAAAACAATCAGATATAGCTGGCATGCCATAGGATTAAAAGTGCACTATAAAATGTAAACAAAATCGATCATGGCCATGGGTCCTTGAGGTATGGCGGTGTAACGAGGCAACTCGGACTATTGGGAACCTCATTTGGGGATTTGCGGTTTAACTAGGCAACCCAAATTGATGGTGATCTTGCGGATTAACTACGTAAGGTCGATATACTTGCGGTTTAACTAGGCAATGGTGAGATTTTGCGGTTTAACTAGGAGAGGGTGTCAAATATTACAGTTTAACTAAGCAAGGTTTGGGATATCATGAGGTCTAACTAGACATGGTATGAGAGATCCGTGTATCCGATATGTGTATAGTATAGAGGTAGTCTATCCAGGTCACTATAAATGCCAATATATGAGAAAGTTCATGTGTTGAACCTTGTTTGTAATGTTTTGGGATTTAAGCATGGTTTATTTAAAATGCTTTGGGAATTAAGCATGGATTGTATATGATGTTAAATGTTGTTTATTATGTTTTGATTAGGTTGGAATCATGGGAAAATGCTTAGGTTGTAGGCATGTTTTGGGAAAAGCAAGCATGTAGTTTTTAAACGGTTTAGTGCATCATTGTGTATGAGCATCCTCACTAAGCATGTGTGCTTACGCTCTTTTTTTTCCAAATGATCCAGAGCATTAAAGTTCGGGGCAGCAAAGGCAAGGTTTGAAAGGATCCAAGAGATAAACTTCTTTTGAGTATGAACTCGGTTTATAGTTCTGGTTAATAAGGCAATGTGTTCGCCATGGTTTTTGGGAGTTGTAAATCCATTTCTTGATGGTTCCTTAGAATGATTCTATGTTGGTTTTGATGTTGATTATATGTTGTTTAGCTTGATGTTGTTATTTGCCCATGGTTGAGGTTGAATGGATGTGTAGGTATGCATCTAGAGTTTCCTTGTAGATTGCTACGTCTTGCTGGATTGACCAAGTTTAGTATGCTATGTTAAGTGTGTTGGATGTTGCTTATGCTATGAATGGCCTAATTGTGCATTTTGGTATGTTTGGCAAAGGGATCTAGGAAGCATGCCTCTAGAGTGGTCCTTTGGAAGCTTGTTATTGTTTTGATTGCCTAATCTTGGCATAAATGATAGATTATGTGTATTGAGGTGTTGATATGCATGTTTGAGACTTGATAGGGGCCTATTGCATCTAGAATTGTGTGAAAAACCAGCTAGTCTTGACATTGCAGGCCTAGGTGTACCGATACGCGAGGGACCGTATCGGTATAGCTAGGCAATTTTGGGCAAGGTGTTTCGGTAAAGGCAGAGATGTTTCGGTACAGACAGGAAAACAAGGCCAGAGTGTATCGATACGAGCAGAGGCGTTTCGGTATGCCTAGTGGTCACTGGAATTTTACTTTTTGGAGATGGGGTTGCGTACCGAAACACCAAGGGACCGTATAGGTACAAAGTGAAATGATTTTAAACTGTATTTTAAGTTCGAAGTAGCGTACCGATACGGACCTCATAGTATCTGAACAATGTGTTCACAACCGTATCGATACAGGTCTCAGCGTATCGATACAGATGTCGTTAAATATGTTAATGTCGTGGAAGGCTAGTTCAGTTTTCTTCAATTTTAGTCCCTGATTCTTGTTCTGTCAATTATTTGAGCATGGATGATCATCTGAAGCTGATCCTTGACATTTAAGCATGAAACGAACTTAGTTAAATGCTGGTAATTTTAAAATAGGAAAAGCCCTTTTATATTGATGAATTTACAATTTGACCCCTAAAGTGTGTTGCGTCCAATTGGATGTCGTTACGATGCCCGATTGAGATGAGTGCTCAGCTATGAACAATATGACCGTGTAGGAAAGCGTCATTGCATCTAGACAAGAAAAAAAGGAAAAAAATGGACGTGTTTTAGGTTTAATCTTTCCGGTTTACTTCGGTAAACCTAATGTAGCTTGCTCGGACCGGTCTTGCGACTAGGCTGGGTCGAGGGGGTTACACTTGCCACTTCGAAGGGTTGTGATAGATTTAACATCTTCTTGTTGAATTCCACTAGAACAAGAAGTAAGAGATTGATTAGAAGGATTTGGAAAAGGTTGAACAGGAAACTTACCTTTTTATTGAGTGCGCAACGAAGCTGTCAATGTTGATAGTGCTGTCTTGATTTCATTGATAGCTTGTGATGTTTGAATATTAAAATTTTCTGTTCCTGCATGAAAACTTGTAATGTCTCATCAAGACTTTTTACATGCAAATATAAATTAGATGAACTGTACGGAGGCTTTTGATTTTGGGGTACATGAGGATGGTTATTATTTTGCCAACCAAAGTTTGGATGATTTTTCCATTTAGGGTTATAAGTTTCAGAATACGGAGAAGGAAAAGGCTTTGAGGATGTATTTATGACATTGGCATTCTCATGCAACATTTCTTTAAAAATTGTAATGTTCGTACATTCAAGAGTGGAGTGTCCCATAATATCACAAATATCACAACTCTCTTGATTTTTCGCTGAATTGACATCTTTTATTTTCCTAGTTTCTATGGCATCGAGTCTTCTAGATACAATAGCAAACTTAGCACTTAAATCATCATCTTGGTTAAGGTGATATTTTCCTTTATTATGCACAAGATTATGTTTAGCAGATCCTTCTATAGAATTATCTGTGTGCCAAGACTGAGAATTTTCAGCTAAATGATCTAAGTAATCAAAAGCGTTTTCAGGTTGTTCGCTCATGAAATCACCTTTGCACATTGTTTCAACAAATTGTTTAGTTTCATGAGTTAAACCATCATAAAAAAACTTATGATATGCCATTCTTCAAAGCCATGATGTGGGCAAGAATTTAATAAATCTTTAAAATTTTCCCAACATTGAAAAAATGTTTCATTTGGCTTCTGATTGAAATTTTGAATTTGTTTCTTTAAAGCATTAGTTTTATGTGTTGGAAAAAACTTTTTTAAAAATTGAGTTTGCATTTCTTGCCAAGCGTCAATTGACCTAGGTTTCAACGTAGTAAGCCAAAATTTTTCCTTATCCTTTAAAGAAAAAGTAAATAATTTTAACTTAATAATTTCATTTGAACATTGTTGGTCATTAAAAGTGACACATGCATCTTCAAAATCTTTAAGGAAAGCATAAGCACTTTCACATTCCATGCCATTCCATGAAAAGTAGGAAGTAAAGATATCATACATGGTTTAAATCGAAAGTTGTTTGCGTTTGGGGGAAACAAAAAACATGAATGTAGTGAAGTTCGAGGGGTTGCAAGTAATCACGCAACAGGCGCACTTGCATATTTGCATTTTCATTGAGAACAATTTGATCTTCAGCCATTGTAGTTGAATTTGGAGGTGTGTTAAACAAAATTCTGAAAAGACTTTCAAAATCATTTCTAACCAAACGACGAGAATTAAAATCACGCTGCCAAACCAACATGAAAAACTAATATACACATAAATAGGCAGTCAAACCGTCCATTATGTAATACCCCAAATTTTTACTAAGTTGATTAAGGATCATTTAGTACTAATATAATAGCTTAAAAGCTATCTTAGTGACAAAAATGTAAACGTTAGGATTTCTTTGATTATGGGTTATGGAAAAGGAATTTCTAAGATTTAAAAGCATCAGATGATATAGGGCAAGCTAATTAGGGTACTTGCAAAGTTTGGTCACAATTTGAGGGAAATTGGAATGGGAATTGAAGATTAAAATTTAGTGACCAAAATGATAAGCAGTCAAAACTTGAGTGGAACAAGACTAAATATGAAAAGTTGAAGGACTAAATTTATAAATTTCCAAAAGTTAGGGGTTTTCGTTTCATAAATAGATAGATCACGTAAGGGTGTGGATCGAATGTGGAATTCTGCCTTGAACCGATATTTTGATTGTTGGGAAATCGCAGACAAAGTTTAAATGGAATTCAGATACTCGGATCGAACTAAAAAATTTTGAGATTTTACCATATGATAAAGTAAGGTTATAAAAGTCCGTTACAAGTGTTGAGAATATTTTTAGTTTGATTCAAAATGAATCCTACATTTTAATTATGAGTAAAGGGTTAAATTACGGGTACATCGGATTGAACGGAAAATTCATAAAATATTATATTATGAATATTTTATTAAAGTTAGTTGGATTCTAACTAGATTTAGTTAGAATTTTACAAAATGGAAAATTAGAAAATAAGACCTAGTTGGAGGGTTATTTGAAATTAAGTAATTAAATGAATTTAATATTCATTTTATTAAATACACATGGCATAAAATAAGATAAAAGATGAAGAATATGTTCATCTTCTTCCTCTTCATTTCGAAATGCAAGAGAGAAAAAGGGGGAAAATACGGAAAAAAAAATTCTAGGCATTTTGAAGGTTTCCAAACAAGATTCAAGGTATGTTTTTGATATAAAATTAATCTATACTTAATTTTCTTTTATTTCATAGTAATTTTACAAAGAGTTATGAAGATTTGTTCATGTTATTGATGAGAGAGAAAATAACGTTTCATGTTCTATGTAGAGATTGAAGTCTGATTTAAGTAAATCAAGTGTTGTGGAGTTGAAATAAAGCTTAGACTTAGATTAATTTCATGTTTGAATATATAAACCCTAACCCTAGAATTTGGGATTTTATTTAGGATTTATGTATTTGTTTGAATTAAGGCTTGATTTAGTTGAATCAAGTATAGAAATGATATTTACAGGCTTTTTGAAATAATTTTATGTCTAGATACAAAACCTTATAATTTGAAAATTAGGGTTTATGTTAGGGTATGGAATTTTAGAACATGATCGAAAGATAAATGGTTCTATGTGTTGTTTTGAGGTGATTGGAATGAAAATCCCTAATTAGATTATAATAGGGACCAAAATGTCAACTTTGTAAAGTTTAAGAATTTGATTGTTAAGCTCGTATATAATAAATACTATGTTGGAGAATTAATTTAATTGATTGGAATTGAAGAGTTTGATATTGTACAAGTTTAATTTTGATGTTGGGATCAAAATAAAGTTTTTGAATGATAGAAGGATCAAAACGGCAAACATGAAGAAGTTTGGAAACCAAAGTGTAAAATATAAAGTCAGTGATTTTTAATTAGTATAAGGGTAAATCTGATCAAAATAAGAATTTTGATATAGATTTGGGAATTTGGATACAGTAGAAATTATCAAATTTGGATCGAATAAAATTGTTAAGCGTTCTCAGACCAGAGTAAAACTAGGATAGGTGATCTCTAAGAATGTCTCATATCTATGTTTTGATCAATAAGTGACTCCGAAAAATTTGGAATAATTCGTATTGATATTTGTTAAAGGGATTTTAAGGAAAAAAATTATCCAATAGAGATTTTTGGTAATTATCGGTATATTAGATCGAGTCAAAGTTTCAGAGTTGACTCCATAAATATGAAAGATTTATTATGATAATATTATTTATTTATGGAATTTAGAGATATGAGATTTTTGGATTAGATTCGACAGTTCGATCAATGGAAAATCGTATTAAGTGATTATCGGGTAATTGGGTCGAATAAAAATCATAAAATAAAATTTTATGATTTCTTTAGGAATGGCCGGTTATGAAGGAACCAAAGTTGGGTCAAATTTAATGGAGTTGTATTTTTGAAGAAGAATTGTAAAAATGAAATTAGTTGAAGGGAAAATTAGTATTTTGGATTAAAATGAATATAATATTTATTTTAATTAGCCAAGTGGCCAAATTAAGTTATAAATTAAACAAAATTTAGCCCATTTTATTTTGCCTATGCTTTGGAGAAGAAAGAAAGAAGAGAGAAAAGAAATTTTTATTTTCAAGCTAATTTTGAAGATTTAAATGCTAGATTCAAGTAAATTAAATTAAGGTAAAGTGATCTATGCTTAATACTCTTCATTTTTTGGTAGTTTTGCATGAAAATGTTATGTATATCTTATGTTTTTGAAGACGTAGATTGTGAGATTTATGAATACATGTTGAATATGATGTTTGATTTGAATAAATACGATGTTGTAGGCATGAAAAATAATAAGCTTGAATCTAGTTTAATTATATGTTCAAGGTTATAAACCTTTACCCTAAGTTTTGGGAATTTGGTTAGGGAATTGAATCAAGGATGAAAATGAATGAATTATGAAACTAGAAGCCTTGTTTCAATGTTAGAATGATTAAACTTCCTTTGTTATGCCAAGTGACCAATTCGACTAGAATTGAAAATATAGGGGAATTATTGTGAAATTTATTCTAGCATTAGAGTTGAAATTGGGAAGTAAAGGATTGAAATGACAAGAAAAGAAATGGTGAAGGTCCATTTCGAAAATGGAAGTTGTTTTTAAAGGACCAATTCAGTCAGTACTCTAAATTAAAGGTAAGTTGTTAGAATTTTAGAAATGTTGGATTAGTTGGTTAATGAATGAATTCAAGTACTTTTGCGAAGTTAGTGACTAAAGTGTCACTTTAGTAATGTTTGAAGTTTGAAGGGATAAAATCCAAAGTGAACAAGTAGTAATGGAATTGTTCTAATTTGAGCTTGAACGATTGTTTGATGTCCAAAATGGTCACTAAGGACCTTAGGACCAAATCGACAATCACATGGAAATTGTGGAAAATTCCAAAAATATTTTATATTCGAATAATTGTGTTTTGTAAATTACGTTAACAATGTTAGATTTGAATCTAACAAATATTTTATTGTGTTTATGTAACTAATGGATTCAAGTTCGAATAAGAGAAAGTTTGAGGTAATATGAAAGAAAGGATTGAACTAGGACTTAGTGAGGCATCATGTTAAGTGGCCAAGGTGAGTGCATTTTTACTTACTTATATATATATATGTGATATGAGTGAGAGCTTTTTTACTTATTTTATATATATGACGTGAGGGAGACTTGCAAGAAGTCGACCTTGATATTAATGAAAATCTATGTTGATCAAAGTTATGTAAATTGCATGAAATATTTAATGGTATATGTGATACATTGATATGGCATAATGATTTATCTAAGATAAATCGGATTTTAGATTTTGGGTACGAACTGCCCAATATTGAACTATGAATGATAGTATTGATGGATTGGATATTGAATGTGAAAGTATTATATTGTTATGCACGAGTACTAGTACGAGAGTCTTTGGTATAATTGGATATCCATAGAGCCTTAGCAGCTGCATTCCAGCACTACGATGCGTTCCAGACACTTCGATGTTGACATCAGACGTTACGGCATTGCAGACACTACGGTGTTGTTTAGACACTTCCATGTCGACTAGCACAAAAGGTGCGATAATAAGGAGCGAAGGGCGTCCTCGAGTATGTACTCACCATCAGGCGCTACGGTGTTGTAGACACTACGGTGTCGTTATGATGACTCGTATACCATAGGTTTACATGAAATTGTACTTTGGGCTAAAATTCATGAAATACTTTTAAACAGGTGGATAGGCCAGTAAATCTATTGTATTTCCTACGATAAAGTAAGAACAATATTATGGCTTTGGATATATATACATACAATTATGATTTATATTGATGCTTTGAACATGAAATGTTGATTATACTGTTGATTTTTGCTCAAGTACTATTGTGAAGTCTTTGGTATAGTTGGATATCCATAGAGTCCTAGTAGTTGTGTCATAGCATTACGGTGTGAGATAGACTATTTGGGGTCGAGATAGATTCTTCGGGGTCGATATAAACTCTACGGAGTCGAGTTAGACTCTACGGAGTCGAGTTAGACTCTACGGAGTCGGTTCAAACACTATGTTGTTACATAGCACAAAATGTGCGAGTATGAGGAGCAAAGGGCGTCCTCGAGTACGTACTCATCTTTAGACACTACGGCGTTGTTGACACTACGGTGTCGGTTATGATGACTCGTGTACCAAAGTATCACATTATATTGTACTTTGGGCTATAATACATGAAATGCATTTATTCATTTAGTTAAGTTAAAAACTTACGTATATTTGATTAATAAAATAAAGGTTTGATGATATGATATAAATTGCAATTGGGACTCGGTTGCCATTATGCAAGAAATGTATTGCACTATTATATGACAGAGGCATGACTTTGATAAGTCTGTTTTATAAGATTCTATACTTTGATAAATCTGTTTTATAAGATTCTATACATTGCAAGTGAACACTTAATGTGTGTTGTTTCACACGTAGGTTATTGGAAACTTACCGGAAGAGGAGACAAGCATGTTAATCAAGCTGAATCTGCCAAACATCAGTAAGACATTCTAATTTTATGATATTCTCTAGTGGGCATGTAACAATTTATTTGTTTGTTGTTTAAAAGGTAAAATTTTAAATGTTGTTTACCGCGTACTAACATTAAATTCAAGAAATGGCTTAGGCAGTGTACCTAGTTTTCACCCTGAATTACATACTTATTTTAATAACTGACTAATATGTTTTATAAATTAATTCAGGGTCAAAACTAGCAATCTGCAAATAGGCTATGAATACTTCGATAGTCGATAAAGGATTTTCTTATAAATTAGATTTATGCCAGATGTTTTAAAAAATGGCAAGACAGGAAATCAGTTAAATAATTTAGTAACATCTTCAATGTTTATTTAATCATCGAATATACGTTGAGGGTGTTACATTTAGGGGTATCAGAGCTACATGTTTAGCCAGTTCTGGATGCTAAACCAAGTTTGTTATAAATTTGTCAGTAAATACATGCACCTAGAATGTCATGTTACAGATGTGTTGATTGTATGACTTGAAGCTGCTCCTCATTAGTATAAGACAAGATAAGATTATAGTAAGAAAAGTAAGATGCTATCGGATTTCCTCAGTCAACGAATCTTAGAGGTATTTTTATTTGAGAAATATAAATGCTTGGGGGTCTGAAAGAGAGACACATTAGTATAAATGAAGTAAAGTATGTACTGTTATCAACTTCTAACTTGGTTGAGCTACTTGTGTAGTAGGGAGCTCAAGCACAAGAGCAGGGAATACTATTTTAGATATTAGAAGAAATACATAAGAGGTCTTAACCTCCAGTATTTGTATTTGTTAGGTCATTGACTGTTAAAAGTTTAAGTAACTGAGGGCTCTAAATTTTATAGTAAAAGTGAATTGTGATCATTGACTATCATTCAAAAAAAGCTAAGGTGGTAGCTAACACTCTTATTCGAAAGACATTTGTTGCCTTAAGAGCTATGGATACGAGACTAGCATTAAAAGGAGATGGTGCTTTGATTTCCGAGTTAAGAATAAAGTCTACTTTATTAGTTTGAATAAAATATCTTTAGAGAAAAGACGAGAAGTGTTTGTTAAGGTTCAAATAAGTGGAAGGAGCTAAAACCGAAGACTTTGAAGTTAATTTGATGGATGTTTATATTATCGAGGAAAAATCATTTTTTTTCAAATGATGAAGAATTAAAGAAACAACTTATCTTTGAGGCACACTATGGTCCTTTGATTGTACATCCGGTGGAAACCAGATGTATCAAGATTTAAAGAATTGATATTGATAGCCAAGCATGGCAACAAGTAAAAGCAGTTTCTTCACCTTTTTGAACTAGTACGTGTTGAAATTTTGAGGACACATTTTCTTAGGTGAGAGAGAATTGTAATACCCCAAATTTTTACTAAGTTGATTAAGGATCATTTAGTACTAAGATAATATCTTAAAAGCTATCTTAGTGACTAAAATGAAAAAAATGCAAACGTTAGGATTTCTTTGATTATGGGTTATGGAAAAGGAATTTATGAGATTTAAAATCATCATATGATAGAGGGTAATCTAATTAGGATACTTGCAAAGTTTGGTCAAAATCTGAGGAAAATTGGAATTGAAATTGAAGTTTAAAATTTAATGACCAAAATGATAAGCAGTCAAAACTTGAGTAGAACAAGACTAAATATGAAAAGTTGAAGGACTAAAGTTGTAAATTTCCAAAAGTTAGGGTTTTGATTTCATAAATAGGTAGATCACCTAAGGGTGTGGATCGAATGTGGAATTCTGATTTGAACCGATATTTTGATTGTTGGGAAATCGCAGTCAAAGTTTAAATGGAATTCGGATACCCGGATAGAACTGAAAAATTTTGAGATTTTACCATATGATAAAGGAAGGTTATAAAAGTCCGTTACAAGTGTTGAGAATATTTTTAGTTCGATTCAAGATGAATCCTACATTTTAATTATGAGTAAAGGGTTAAATTATAGGTATATTAGATTGAATGGAAAATTTAGAAAATATTATTTTGTGAATATTTTATTAAAGTTTGTTGGATTCCAACTAGATTTAGTTAGAATTGTACAAAATGGTAAATTAGAAAATAAGACCTAGTTGGAGGGTTATTTGGAATTAAGTAATTAAATGAATTTAATATTCATTTAATTAAATACACATGGCATAAAATAAGATAAAAGATGAAGAAAATGTTCATCTTCTTCCTCTTCATTTCGAAATGCAAGAGAGAAAAAGGGGGAAAATACACAAAAATTTTTCCTAGGCATTTTGAAGGTTTCCAAACAAGATTCAAGGTATGTTTTTGATAGAAAATTAATCTATGTTTAATTTTCTTTTATTTGATAGTAATTTTACAAAGAGTTATGAAGATTTATTCATGTTATTGATGAGAGAGAAAATAAGGTTTAATGTTATATGTAGAGATTGAAGATTGATTTAAGTAAACCAATTTCTGTGGAGTTGAAATCAAGCTTAGTTTTAGATTAATTTCATGTTTGAAGATATAAACCGTAACCCTAGAATTTGGAATTTTATTTAGAGTTTATGTATTTGTTTGAATTAAGGCTTGATTTAGTTGAATCAAGTATAGAAATGATATTTACATGCTTTGATTTTAAATAATTTTATGTCTAGATGCAAAACCCTTAAATTTTGAAAATTAGGGTTTATGTTAAGGTATGGAATTTTAGAACATGATCGAAAGATAAATGGTTCTATGTGTCTTTTGAGGTGATTGAAATGAAAATACCAAATTAGATTGTACTAGGGACCAAAATGTCAACTTTGTAAAGTTTAAGAATTTGATCGTTGAGCTCGTATTTAATAAATACTACGTTGGAGAATTAATTTAAGTGATTGGAATTGAAGAGTTTGATATTGTACAAGTTGAATTTTGATGTTGAGATCAAAATAAAGTTTTTGAATGATAGAAGGACCAAATCGGCAAACATGAAGAAGTTTGGAAACTAAAGTGTAAAATATCAAGTAAGTGATTTTTAATTAGTATAAGGGTAAATCTGATCAAAACAAGAATTTTGATATAGAATTTTGGAATTTGGATACTGAGAAAATGTCAAATTTGGATCGAATATAATTGTTAAGCGTGCTCGGACAAAGTAAAACTAGGATGGGTGATCTCTAAGAAGGTCCCATATCTATGTTTTGATCGATAAGTGACTTCGAAAATTTTGGAATAATTCGTATGAATATTTGTTAAAGGGATTTTAAGGAAAAATTTTATCCAATAGAGATTTTTGTAATTATCGGTATATTAGATCGAGTCAAAAGTCGGAGTAGATTCCATAAATATGGGAGATTTATTATGATAATATTATTTATTTATGGAATTTAGAGATATGATATTTTTGGATTAGATTTGATAGTTCGATCAATGGAAAATCGTATTAAGTGATTATTGGGTAATTGGATCGAATAAAAATCATAAAATAAAATTTTATGATTTCTTTAGGAATGGGGTATTATGAAGGAACCAAATTTGGGTCAAATTTAATGGAGTGGTATTTTTGAAGAAGAATTGTAAAAATGAAATTAGTTGAAGGGCAAATTAGTATTTTGGATTAAAATGAATTTAATATTCATTTTAATTAGACAAGTGGAAAAATTAAGTTAATTAGGATAATATTAAATTATAAATTAAACAAAATTTTGCCCATTTTATTTTGCCTATGCCGTGGAGAAGAAAGAAAGAAGAGAAAAAAAAATTTTCATTTTCAAGCTAATTTTGAAGATTTAAATGCTAGATTCAAGTAAATTAAATTAAGGTAAAGTGATCTATGCTTAATTCTTTCATTTTTTTTGGTAGTTTTGCATGAAAATGTTAAGTATAACTTATGTTTTTGAAGATGTAGACTGTTAGATTTATGAATACATGTTGAATATGAAGTTTGATTTGAATAAATAAGATGTTGTAGGCATGAAAAATAATAAGCTTGAATCTTGTTTAATTATATGTTCAAGGTTATAAACCTTATCCCTAAGTTTTGGGAATTTGGTTAGGGAATTGAATCAAGGATGAAAATGAATGAATTATGAAACTAGAAGCGTTGTTTCTATGTTAGAATGATTAAATTTCCTTTGTTATGTCAAGTGACCAATTCGACTAGAATTGAAAATATAGGGAATTATTGCGAAATTTATTCTAGCATTTCAGTTCAAATTGGGAAGTAAAGGATTGAAATGACAAGAAAAGAAATGGTGAATGACCATTTTGAAAATGGAAGTTGTTTTTAAAGGACCAATTCAGCCGAATTCTAAATTAAAGGTAATTTGTTAGAATTTTTAAAATGTTGAATTAGTTGGTTAATGAATGAATTCAAGTACTTTTATGAAGTTAGTGACTAAGGTGTCACTTTAGTAATGTTTAAAGTTTGAAGGATAAAATCCAAAGTGAACAAGTAGTAATGGAATTGTTCTAATTTGAGCTTGAACGATTGTTTGATGTCCAAAATGGTCACTAAGGACCTTAGGACCAAATCGACAATCACATGGAAATTGGGGAAAATTTTAAAAATATTTTATATTCGAATAATTGTGTTTTGTAAATTACGTTAACAATGTTAGATTTGAATCTAACAAATATTTTATTGTATTTATGTAATTAATGGATTCAAGTTTGAATAAGAGAAAGTTTGAGGTAATATGAAAGAAAAGGATTGAACTAGGACTTAGTGAGGCATCATGTTAAGTGGCCAAGGTGAGTGCATTTTTACTTACTTATATATATGTGATATGAGTGAGAGCTTTTTTTACTTATTTTATATATATGACGTGAGGGAGACTTGCAAGAAGTCGACCTTGATATTAATGAAAATCTATGTTGATCAAAGTTATGTAAATTGCATGAAATATTTAATGGTATATGTGATACATTGATATGGGATAATGATTTATCTAAGATAAATCGGATTTTAGATTTTTTGTATAAAGCGCCTAATATTGAACTATGAATGATAGTATTGATGGATTGGATATTGAATGTGAGCGTATTATATTGTTATGCACGAGTACTAGTGTGAGAGTCTTTGGTATAATTGGATATCCATAGAGTCTTAGCAGCTGCATTCCAAAGACTACGACGATGCGTTCGGACACTTTTGATGTTGAAATCGACGTTACGGCATTGCGACACTACGGTGTTGTTTAGACACTTCCATGTCGACTAGCACAAAAGGTGCGATAATGAGGAGCAAAGGGGCGTCCCTCGAGTATGTACTCACCATCAGCGCTACGACGTTGAAGACATTACGGTGTCATTATGATGACTCGTATACCATAGGTTTACATGAAATTGTACTTTGGGCTAAAATTCATGAAATACTTTTAAACAGGTGGATAGGCCAGTAAATCTATTGTATTTCCTACGATAAAGTAAGAACAATATTATGGCTTTGGATATATATACATACAATTATGATTTATATTGATGCTTTGAACATGAAATGTTGATTATACTGTTGATTTTTGCTCAAGTACTATTGTGAAGTCTTTGGTATAGTTGGATATCCATAGAGTCCTAGTAGTTGTGTCATAGCATTACGGTGTGAGATAGACTATTTGGGGTCGAGATAGATTCTTCTGGGTCGATATAAACTCTACGGAGTCGAGTTAGACTTCTGAGTCAGTTAGACTCACGGAGTCGGTTCAAACACTATGTTGTTACATAGCACAAAATGTGCGAGTATGAGGAGCAAAGGCGTCCTCGAGCACGTACTCATCTTTAGACACTACGGCGTTGTTGACACTACGGTGTCGGTTATGATGACTCGTGTACCAAAGTATCACATTATATTGTACTTTGGGCTATAATACATGAAATGCATTTATTCATTTAGTTAAGTTAAAAACTTACGTATATTTGATTAATAAAATAAAGGTTTGATGATATGATATAAATTGCAATTGGGACTCGGTTGCCATTATGCAAGAAATGTATTGCACTATTATAAGAGGCATGACTTTGATAAGTCTGTTTTATAAGATTCTATACTTTGATAAATCTGTTTTATAAGATTCTATACATTGCAAGTGAACACTTAATGTGTGTTGTTTCACACGTAGGTTATTGGAAACTTACCGGAAGAGGAGACAAGCATGTTAATCAAGCGTCAATCGCCAAACATCAGTAAGACATTCTAATTTTATGATATTCTCTAGTGGGCATGTAACAATTTATTTGTTTGTTGTTTAAAAGGTAAAATTTTAAATGTTGTTTGCAGCGTACTAACATTAAATTCAAGAAATGGCTTAGGTAGTGTACCTAGTTTTCACACCTGAATTACATACTTATTTTAATAATTGACTAATATGTTTTATAAATTAATTCGGGGTCAAAACTAGCAATATGCAAATAGGCTATGAATACTTGATAGTCGATAAAGGATTTTCTTATAAATTAGATTTATGCCAGATGTTTTAAAAAATGGCAAGACAGGAAATCAGTTAAATAATTTAGTAACATCTTCAATGTTTATTTAATCATCGAATATACGTTGAGGGTGTTACATTTAGGGTATCGAGCTACATGTTTAGATTCCGGATGCTAAACCAAGTTTGTTATAAATTTGTCAAGTAAATACATGCACCTAGAATGTCATGTTACAGATGTGTTGATTGTATGACTTGAAGCTGCTCCTCATTAGTATAAGACAAGATAAGATTATAGTAAGAAAAGTAAGATGCTATCGGATTTCCTCAGTCAACGAATCTTAGAGGTATTTTTATTTGAGAAATATAAATGCTTGGGGGTCTGAAAGAGAGACACATTAGTATAAATGAAGTAAAGTATGTCTTTGTTATCAACTTCTAACTTGGTTGAGCTACTTGTGTAGTAGGGAGCTCAAGCACAAGAGCAGGGAATACTATTTTAGATATTAGAAGAAATACATAAGAGGTCTTAACCTCCAGTATTTGTATTTGTTAGGTCATTGACTGTTAAAAGTTTAAGTAACTGAGGGCTCTAAATTTTATAGTAAAAGTGAATTGTGATCATTGACTATCATTCAAAAAAAGCTAAGGTGGTAGCTAACACTCTTATTCGAAAGACATTTGTTGCCTTAAGAGCTATGGATACGAGACTAGCATTAAAAGGAGATGGTGCTTTGATTTCCGAGTTAAGAATAAAGTCTACTTTATTAGTTTGAATAAAATATCTTTAGAGAAAAGACGAGAAGTGTTTGTTAAGGTTCAAATAAGTGGAAGGAGCTAAAACCGAAGACTTTGAAGTTAATTTGATGGATGTTTATATTATCGAGGAAAAATCATTTTTTTTCAAATGATGAAGAATTAAAGAAACAACTTATCTTTGAGGCACACTATGGTCCTTTGATTGTACATCCAGGTGGAAACCAGATGTATCAAGATTTAAAGAATTGATATTGATAGCCAAGCATGGCAACAAGTAAAAGCAGTTTCTTCACCTTTTTGAACTAGTACGTGTTGAAATTTTGAGGACACATTTTCTTAGGTGAGAGAGAATTGTAATACCCCAAATTTTTACTAAGTTGATTAAGGATCATTTAGTACTAAGATAATATCTTAAAAGCTATCTTAGTGACTAAAATGAAAAAAATGCAAACGTTAGGATTTCTTTGATTATGGGTTATGGAAAAGGAATTTATGAGATTTAAAATCATCATATGATAGAGGGTAATCTAATTAGGATACTTGCAAAGTTTGGTCAAAATCTGAGGAAAATTGGAATTGAAATTGAAGTTTAAAATTTAATGACCAAAATGATAAGCAGTCAAAACTTGAGTAGAACAAGACTAAATATGAAAAGTTGAAGGACTAAAGTTGTAAATTTCCAAAAGTTAGGGTTTTGATTTCATAAATAGGTAGATCACCTAAGGGTGTGGATCGAATGTGGAATTCTGATTTGAACCGATATTTTGATTGTTGGGAAATCGCAGTCAAAGTTTAAATGGAATTCGGATACCCCGGATAGAACTGAAAAATTTTGAGATTTTACCATATGATAAAGGAAGGTTATAAAAGTCCGTTACAAGTGTTGAGAATATTTTTAGTTCGATTCAAGATGAATCCTACATTTTAATTATGAGTAAAGGGTTAAATTATAGGTATATTAGATTGAATGGAAAATTTAGAAAATATTATTTTGTGAATATTTTATTAAAGTTTGTTGGATTCCAACTAGATTTAGTTAGAATTGTACAAAATGGTAAATTAGAAAATAAGACCTAGTTGGAGGGTTATTTGGAATTAAGTAATTAAATGAATTTAATATTCATTTAATTAAATACACATGGCATAAAATAAGATAAAAGATGAAGAAAATGTTCATCTTCTTCCTCTTCATTTCGAAATGCAAGAGAGAAAAAGGGGGAAAATACACAAAAATTTTTCCTAGGCATTTTGAAGGTTTCCAAACAAGATTCAAGGTATGTTTTTGATAGAAAATTAATCTATGTTTAATTTTCTTTTATTTGATAGTAATTTTACAAAGAGTTATGAAGATTTATTCATGTTATTGATGAGAGAGAAAATAAGGTTTAATGTTATATGTAGAGATTGAAGATTGATTTAAGTAAACCAATTTCTGTGGAGTTGAAATCAAGCTTAGTTTTAGATTAATTTCATGTTTGAAGATATAAACCGTAACCCTAGAATTTGGAATTTTATTTAGAGTTTATGTATTTGTTTGAATTAAGGCTTGATTTAGTTGAATCAAGTATAGAAATGATATTTACATGCTTTGATTTTAAATAATTTTATGTCTAGATGCAAAACCCTTAAATTTTGAAAATTAGGGTTTATGTTAAGGTATGGAATTTTAGAACATGATCGAAAGATAAATGGTTCTATGTGCTCTTTTGAGGTGATTGAAATGAAAATACCAAATTAGATTGTACTAGGGACCAAAATGTCAACTTTGTAAAGTTTAAGAATTTGATCGTTGAGCTCGTATTTAATGAATGCTACGTTGGAGAATTAATTTAAGTGATTGGAATTGAAGAGTTCGATATTGTACAAGTTGAATTTTGATGTTGAGATCAAAATAAAGTTTTTGAATGATAGAAGGACCAAATCGGCAAACATGAAGAAGTTTGGAAACTAAAGTGTAAAATATCAAGTAAGTGATTTTTAATCAGTATAAGGGTAAATCTGATCAAAACAAGAATTTTGATATCGAATTTTGGAATTTGGATACAGTAGAAAATGTCGAATTTGGATCGAATATAATTGTTAAGCGTGCTCAGACAAAGTAAAACTAGGATGGGTGATCTCTACGAAGGTCCCATATCTATGTTTTGATCGATAAGTGACTTCGAAAATTTTGGAATAATTCGTATGAATATTTGTTAAAGGGATTTTAAGGAAAAATTTTATCCAATAGAGATTTCGTGTAATTATCGGTATATTAGATCGAGTCAAAGTGTCGGAGTAGATTCCATAAATATGGGAGATTTATTACGATAATATTATTTATTTATGGAATTTAGAGATATGATATTTTTGGATTAGATTTGATAGTTCGATCAATGGAAAATCGTATTAAGTGATTATTGGGTAATTGGATCGAATAAAAATCATAAAATAAAATTTTATGATTTCTTTAGGAATGGCCGGTTATGAAGGAACCAAATTTGGGTCAAATTTAATGGAGTGGTATTTTTGAAGAAGAATTGTAAAAGTGAAATTAGTTGAAGGGCAAATTAGTATTTTGGATTAAAATGAATTTAATATTCATTTTAATTAGACAAGTGGAAAAATTAAGTTAATTAGGATAATATTAAGTTATAAATTAAACAAAATTTTGCCCATTTTATTTTGCCTATGCCGTGGAGAAGAAAGAAAGAAGAGAAAACAAAAATTTTCATTTTCAAGCTAATTTTGAAGATATATAGGCTAGATTCAAGTAAATTAAATTAAGGTAAAGTGATCTATGCTTAATTCTCTTCACTTTTATGGTAGTTTTGCATGAAAAGGTTAAGTATAACTTATGTTTTTGAAGATGTAGACTGTTAGATTTATGAATACATGTTGAATATGAAGTTTGATTTGAATAAATAAGATGTTGTAGGCATGAAAAATAATAAGCTTGAATCTTGTTTAATTATATGTTCAAGGTTATAAACCTTATCCCTAAGTTTTGGGAATTTGGTTAGGGAATTGAATCAAGGATGGAAAATGAATGAATTATGAAACTAGAAGCGTTGTTTCTATGTTAGAATGATTAAATTCCCTTTGTTACGTCAAGTGACCAATTCGACTAGAATTGAAAATATAGGGGAATTATTGCGAAATTTATTCTAGCATTTCAGTTCAAATTGGGAAGTAAAGGATTGAAATGACAAGAAAAGAAATGGTGAATGACCATTTTGAAAATGGAAGTTGTTTTTAAAGGACCAATTCAGCCAGAATTCTAAATTAAAGGGAATTTGATAGAATTTTAAAAATGTTGAATTAGTTGGTTAATGAATGAATTCAAGTACTTTTGCGAAGTTAGTGACTAAGGTGTCACTTTAGTAATGTTTGAAGGGATAAAATCCAAAGTGAACAGGTAGTAATAGAATTGCTCTAATTTGAGCTTGAACGATTGTTTGATGTCCAAAATGGTCACTAAGGACCTTAGGACCAAATCGGCAATCACATGGAAATTGGGGAAAATTTTAGAAATATTTTATATTCGAATAATTGTGTTTTGTAAATTAAGTTAACAATGTTAGATTTGAATCTAACAATATTTTATTGTATTTATGTAATTAATGGATTCAAGTTTGAATCAGAGAAAGTTCGAGGTACTATGAAAGAAAAGATCGAACTAGGAATTAGTGAGGCATCATGTTAAGTGGCCAAGGTGAGTGCATTTTTACTTACTTATATATATGTGATATGAGTGAGTGCATTTTTACTTATTTTATATATGTGACGTGAGGGAGACTTGCAAGAAGTCGACCTTGATATTAATGAAAATGTATGTTGATAAAAGTTATGTAAATGGCATGAAATATTTAATGGTATATGTGATACATTGATATGGGATAATGATTTATCTAAGATAAATCGGATTTTAGATTTTTTGTATAAACTGCCTAATATTGAACTATGAATGATAGCAATGATGGACTGGATATTGAATGTGAACGTATTATATTGTTATGCCCGAGTACTAGTGTGAGAGTCTTTGGTATAATTGGATATTCATAGAGTCTTAGCAGCTGCATTCCAGCACTACGATGCGTTCCAGACACTTTTGTGTTGAAATCAGACGTTACGGCGTTGCAGACACTACGGTGTTGTTTAGACACTTTGGTGTCGACTAGCATAAAAGGTGCGATAATGAGGAGCAAAGGGCGTCCTTGAGTACGTACTCACCATCAGACGCTACGACGTTGAAGACATTGCGGTGTCATTATGATGACTCGTATACCATAGGTTCACATGAAATTGTACTTTGGGCTAAAATTCATGAAATACTTTTAGACAGGTGGATAGGCCAATAAATCTATCGTATTTCCTACTGATAAAGTAAGAACGATATCATGACTTTGATGTATATACATACAATTATGATTTATATTGATGCTTTGAACAGGAATGTTGATTATACTGTTGATTTTTGCCCAAGTACTATTGTGAAGTCTTTGGTATAGTTGAATATCCATAGAGTCCTAGCAGCTGCATCATAGCACTACGGTGCGAGATAGACTCTTTGGGGTCGAGATAGACTCTTCGGGGTCGATATAAACTCTACGGAGTTTGTTCAAACACTATGGTGTTACATAGCACAAAATGTGCGAGTATGAGGAGAAAAAGGCGTCCTCGAGTACGTACTCATCATTAGACGCTACGACGTTGTTGACACTACGGTGTCGGTTATGATGACTCGTGTACCAAAGTATCACATTATATTGTACTTCAGTCTATAATACATGAAATGCATTTATGTAGGCAGTTATATGACAGAGGCATGACTTTGATAAGTCTGTTTTATAAGATTCTATACATTTAAATGATTTACTTTAAATTATAGTTGCTTCATTTTTGTGAATACTTAATCTGTGCTATTTCACACATAGGTTATTGGAAACTGACCGGAAGAGGAGACAAGAATGTTAATCAAGCGGCAATCTGCCAAACATCAGTAAAACATTTTAATTTTATGATATTCACTAGGGGCATGTAACAATTTATTCGTTAGTTGTTTAAAAGGTAAAATTTTAAATGTTGTTTGCCGCGTACCGATATTAATTTCAATAAAGGGCTTAGGTAGTGTACCTAGTTTTCACCCTGAATTACATACTTATTTTAATAATTGACTAATATGTTTTATAAATCAATTCAGGGTCAAAACTGGCAATATGCAAATAGGCTATCAATACTTCGATAGTCGATAAAAGATTATTTTATAAATTAGATTTATGACAGATGTTTTAAAAAAATTGCAAGATAGGAAATAAGTTAAATAATTTAGTAACATCTCGTGTGTATTTAATCATCGAATATACATTGAGGGTGTTACACATTATGTATAATATATATAGGAGGTAGAACCATCCATTAAATATATATATATATAAACTTGAATTTTAAATCTTACCTTCCCCGGCAACGGCACCAAAAACTTGACTGACTCTTTTCAGCCGTATACCCAAGTGCAGGTTGTTGTTAAGTAATACTTATCAGGAGTCCAAGGTTGAATCCACAGGGAAGTTTTGTTTAGAAATTACAAGATAAAAAATAAAATAAAAATCTGCAAAGAGAATAATTGATTAGAAAATAAACAACAATATAAACAAAAGAAGCTGAGGTTTTGAGAATCCACTCTTGGAATTATACTAAGATTAATTTTTATTCTTCTTATTACTCAATTGAAGTGCATATAATGAAATGAAATCCAATCGGAAGGTCCTGCAATGAAAGTCCAAAGTCCATTGTCCAATGTTCATTATCAAAGTCCAAAGTACAATAAACAATGTCCAAAAAATGCAAAGGTATAGCATATGGTGTTATATGGATTGGTGTAATCAAAATTAGTAAACAAGTCCAAGTGTTCATTATGCCAATTTGTTTTGTCTACAATAAATCAAGTTAATTATAACAAGCATTTATTGTGCCAAATTACTTGTCTATAATGAAGCAAGGTTCTTAATTTATTAACATGAATATTAGCCAACTGAATTTAATATCATATACTAATTTAACATGTTTTAGTATATGTTGAGAATTTTAAACTAACCTAGAGTATATACCAAGAGCCTCATCCTTTCACCTCAGCAACTTGACTTAGAAAGACACCATAACTTTCAAGAAAATAAATTTTGGTTTACAAAAACCAAACATAAGAAAGAAAAATATAAAGATGAAAGAAAGAAAAGTGATCTTTAATTTTTAACAACAAGGTTACAACCAAGATTCCAAGATGGTTTACAAGGCAAAAATAATCCTACTTATGGAAATTTGTGATGCTAAAAGCCAAAAGATGGTGGCTGGAAATTCATCCACTTGAAAGAAATCTTTGCATTATTTGATGATGACTTTGCATTACTCCGGTTTTGAATTCCCATTTTGCTTTGAAAAAGTAGTAGACTCAATAAGCTTTCCAACAGTATCTCACGGTCTAATTTTTGAGTTCTTGAGCTCAAGTTATAGTAAAACCTTGCAATATATTGAGTGCAGAATTTCAGTACCAGTTTATTGAGTCTATTTTCTCAATTCCAGCATTTGCCCAATTCCATTCACCTTGGATCATCTTTGGATTCAACTTCATTTGTGTCATAATTGCAATCACCAAATTCAACATATCTAAGCCTGCAATTAACACAAAAAATACAATTTATTAAAAATAACTGAAAACATAACAAAAGTACTAAAACCGCAACATATTTAAAATACAAACCACAAAATATGAAATAACGCAAAACTTACAAATTTCAATAAAATACTTAATAAACAATGCAAATGTTCATACTATATATACTAAAATGAGACTATATTAAGGACTCATCAAGTTGCACCACATGTGCTTTAATGTTATACATTTTGGTGCTTTTCATGGGAAAGGTGGTGTTTTGAGGTGTATGTGCAAGATGCTGGAGGATGCTAAAGGAGTGCTAGAGTAGATGAGTAGCAGATCTCATTTCTGGAGCTGAAGAGGGATCAAGATTTGGAGATGAATCTACTTTTGCCCACCTGGACTTTCTCCCTGATATGGAACATTAAATATAGCGGGAAATTAATGGCCCTCTTTAATGAAGCCATACGCACTTTAGGGCCCTTAAACTCTAGTTTCATCTCCTATATAACGGAGACTTGGACGCCAATTCAAAGGAGAGCGATTATAAACAATAGTCTTAGTCTGAAGCTTACGGAGAACCACCAGGGTGGAAGCTAGAGAAATCGCTTCATGACAGAAACCATCGAGGGAGGCCTATTGAGTGAGAGACCTACAACAATAATTGGATGATACAGAGGGAGTTTGTCGAGGACGCTTGGCTCTTTTCTTTTCCTTGCTTGATAAACTATCATACTTTAATATCATTATTATTATGGATGTTTTAGGCTCAAACATGAGCCTTTTAACTATTATGCTCATTGTTCTTCATTCGTAGTTATTGTAATAACTATCGAGATAGGCCTTTTAAATATTGATCTGTGGCTTAGTATCAAGAGAGTTAGGTTATACAAACGTGAACAGTGGGGTTATGCTGTTAACTTTGTCCTAATCCATCTTAGACATAAGTTTGGGGTTTCAACGACTAAAAAGGAGTTCATGTTTTGGTTGTAAACATGGTTTGTTTTACTTACTATAAATGCATGATTTTGAGTACAAATGTAGTGGCTTAAATGTATATGAAATGCTAGTGGGCATTGGTTTTCTTTCCGATCAGGAATGTGGTATTGCCTTGGCAATGTGGCTTGGATATGTGGTGATTTTGTATAATGCATTGTAAAACAGTGAGTAAATGGTTTTGTAAATGATATATTGGCTATGTGACATGATGAGAAAACATTCGGATATAGTTGGCATGCCATAGGACAAAGTGCACTATAATATGTTTAAAATCAATCGTGGTTAGAGGTCCTTGAGGTATAGCGGTCGGCTGCTCGAACTTTGATGTTATCACTTGGGTTGAGCGGTCGGTTCCCCTTGTTGATGTTAATCTTGCGGTCGGCAAGGTTGTCATAACATACAGTTGGGATGGTACGCGTTTTGATGGCGGTCGGTCATTATGGGAGATCCTTGTATCCGATATGTAATGTTAACGGTCGGTTAACCAATGATTAGCGGTCGGCTAATCACGGATAGTGGTCGACTATCCGGGGTCACTATAAATGCCAATATATGAAAGTTCATGTGTTGAACCTATTTTATAATGCTTTGGGATTTAATCATGGTAATATGATTTAATGCTTTGGGATTTAAGCATGGTAATATGATTTAATGCTTTGGGATTTAAGCATGGTGATATGATTTAATGCTTTGGGATTTAAGAATGGTAATATGATTTAATGTTTTGGGATTTAAGCATGTTAATATGATTTAATGCTTTCGAATTTAAGCATGTGATTTGTAAATGATTTTGCATATGGTCGATATGCATGTTTGGATTTGGAATCAATGAAAATGCTCCGGTCGTTAAGCTTGGGATTTAAATATGATGATGCATAAGGATCGTTATGCATGTTTCAGTCGAAACCAATGAAAATGCTTTGGTCGTTAAGCGTGTTTTGAAAACAAGTGTTTTGGTTTTCAAATGGTTTTAAATGCATCATTATTTTTATGAGCATCCTCACTAAGCATTTGTGCTTACGCTCTCTTTTCTAAATGATGCAGAGCACTAGATTTTGGGGCGGCATTGGCAAGGCAAAAAGGCAATCCAAGACCTATACTATCTTTGAGTGTGAGACTCAGAATTATTTTCGGTTAATAAGGTAATCTGTTTGCCATATTTTGGGGATTTGCAATGATGTATTACCATGGTTTTTGTTGTGGTTTACATGTTGTGGTTTGATGATCATTTGATGGATGAAAAGCGTGTTGGTTGAGCCATGCTAGTATGTGATGTTGCTAGGAGATACCTTGGATTGCATCTAGCTTGTGTTGGTTTGTTACAATGCCTTTATGATTCTACCATGTTTTTATCGATGCTAGGGAGGTATTGGTTTGTTGACCATGTGGTTAATTGCCTTGTGTTTGGATTTTGGTATGTGAGTTGCATGATTTTAGGGAGCATGTCTCTAGAGTTGAGATGCGAGTAGATCGCCATGATATGATGATGAAACTGTGATATTATGATTAGGATCGATCATTGATAATGTTGTATGAATGTTAGAAGCATGTTTAAGTGGTTTGGAATCCATAAATGTATGTTAAACTAGCAAGTTTTAACTTTACATGCCAGAGTGTATTGATACGCGTAAGACCGTATTGATACGGTAACTATTTTCAGGCATAGCGTATCATTATGCGTGAGATCGTATCGATACGGGTTGGTATTTTCAGGCATAGCGTATTGATACTCGAAGAAGTGTATCGGTATGATTTTGAGCTACTAGAATCTGGAATTTTAAAAATGCACAGGTGTACCGATACACTTGCCCGTGTATTGATATGGGTTGCTGTTAATTTAGTTAAAGTGTGTTTTAAAGGTTATATTTTCTTATGTTTTAGTCCCTAAATGTTGTACATGAAATTAAATGGGTTTGAATGGTCAACTTGAGCTAAGAATTGGCATGCAAGCATGTAATCAGACTAATTGAGGATTGGTAACCCTAATTTCAGTAATGGTCCTTTAATTTACTAGTTTTATGTTTTGGTCCCTAAAATGTATTGTATGCAATTGGTTGCCTTTCCGAGGTCTGTTCCTTTGTAGATTCATCCGCTGCAAGCATGATCACAAAGGATTAATAATATGCATCTAGGCAAGATGAAAAGAAAAAAATGGATCACTTTCGTAATCTTTCTCCAATTTGCTTCAGCAAACCTAATGTAGCTCGCTCAGCTTGGTCGGGTGTCTAGGCCGAGTCGAGGGGGTTATATTTGTTGGTATCAAATCCAGGTTACGAAAGGTTGGGATGTTGTTCTTTGATTGATTGCTATTGTTTGATATGCACAGTGATTGTGTATATGTGCGGTGATTGTTTTACATTATGTTGGGTATGAATTGGGAACATATTGCCTATTACCGAGGTTTTAAAATGTTTATAAGGTTGTCTTGGATCATTTTCCTTATACTAGCCCGACTTTTATGTGTTTTGATGCTTTTGTTAGCATGGCTCAACGTGAGACTCGTTCGACGACTGGTAATGCCCGATCTGGGCAGAATAATGATGAGGAAGGGAATCCTCGTAATGTTTCACCACCTCCTCCTCTTTCGTTAGTTCCTCCTATCGACGCCGGGGTAGGTGGTATACCTCAGGCTCCGCAAGGGTCAACTTTTGGGGATTTGACTCTGTTAATCCAAGCGATGACAAAAGCTTTTCAGGTAGCGATAGCTGGAGTGCAAGTGCAAGCACCGCCACCTGCTGTGGCGGTTAATCAAGGTTTACCCTTGGAGCGTCTTCGTAGTTTGGGAGGCGAGGAATTCAGGGTTTGAGTCCTGAAGCAGCCGAGAGATGGCTGGAAAAGACAATTTGTATCTTGAGTCATATGGGTAGCAAAGATGTGCACAAGTTGGGTTGCACCATGTCCTTTTTATAAGGTGATGCTTATCACTAGGGGTGACCACGGTTGCGGGTGTCCCGAAGGCATATGTGACTTGAGAGTTCTTTCGGAGAGCTTTTAAGAGGAAGTATCTTGGTCCTCAGTATCTGGATGCGAGAAAGCGCGAGTTTATGTCATTATCGCAGGGTGGCATGTCAGTGGCCGAGCATGAGGTGAAGATAGTTCACCTAAGAGACCTTGCCTGGGGCTCTAGCATTGTTAGCTCTAGTTGGGTTTTAGATAGTTAGTCGGTATGGCTTTTTGTGGAAGCGTCGAGTGTGCTAGTGACATTCGAGATGACGACGGGTTGGGTATTCTCTAAATACCTGGTTTTTGGGTTGTGACAGGAGTGGTGGTGTTCTCGTGTACTGTGGTACCGAGAAAGAGTTTTGATCAACAATTGAGGGTTGTTAGAATGTTTTCGACGTGTTGGAGGGAATATTGGTACCGGGAATATTATAAGTGTGGATGTTGAACATGCACATTGCAAAAACACTTATATGTAGATATTTAAATATGTCAGTACATGCATACATCTTTGAGCATGACATTAGAGTTTTTTGCATCCATATGCATAGACATCTAGGATGACATTAAGGAATCATGCATACATATGTCCACACTTACGGATAATTTCTCAGAGGCTGGCGAAGTGTTAGTAACTAGTTCCTTTGGTGAGATGGTTACAGTTATAAAGTTGTTTGGGAGATTTCCTTTGGTAGTGCAAGGTCACGAGTTTGCCGCAGATTTGATGGAGTTGCCATTCCATGTTTTTGATGTTATTTTGGGTATGGATTGGTTGAGTGAGCACAAGGTGGTCGTGGATTGTGAATCCAAAAGGATTTCCTTTAGGTTAGATGATGATTATGAAGTTGTGGTGGTTGGCGAGAATGTGAAATTCTTGTCCAATGTTGTTTCGGCTACTCAAGCAAAAAAGATGATGCGAGGAGGTTGTCAAGCTTATTTGACTATCGTGATGAATCTGAAGTTAGGGTGTTTGGGTGCAAGACATTCGGATTGTTCGTGATTTTTTGAAAGTGGTTCCTGAAGAGTTATCAGGTTTACCACTGGACAAAGAGGTGGAATTCGGTATTGAGACATACACGGGTTCGACTCTGGTGTCCATTACTGTAATATTCCAATTTTGGCTAGTGACCAAAATGTAAATTTGAGAGTTTTGTGGCTAAAGTATAAATTTATTAAAGTTTAGGGACCAAAGTGTAATTTTCAAAAGTTGTGGATTTTAACCCCATAAATGAATAGTTTAACCCCAAGAATGACGTTTTCGTGCTATCCGGATTTTTCGTACGGAGTTTGTATTAATGGCTATAAAGCGATAAAGTTCAGAAAATATTCTGATAATCGGATCGAATAGAATATCCAGGATATTTTGAGGGATGATAAGGAAAGGTTAATTATATCATTTTATATGTCTAATATATTTTCTTTGTGTTGGAAGAATTTGAACCCTTGGATTTAAGTTGATTTTCCATGTTAAATATGAGCCAATGGATGAAAAATGGCAAGATTGTAATTTTGGAAAAATCACAAGGGAAAAGTTGGTAAACTACTAACTCAAGATTAAATCTAGGCCATTGGATGAAGGATGATGACAGTGGTACATTTTGGATTCATTGAATTTGAGGGCAAAATGGCTATTTCACTATTTGGAGGATTTTCGATAATTATCAGAATAATAGACCGAGTTAGGAAAATTTAGTCTAAGTCTTTAAGAAAGGAAGTTTTTCTGAGATAATAGTGTTTATTTTCTAAATGTGGAAATATAGAAATTTCGGAATAAATCTGATAGCTCGGTAAAGGTAAAATCATAGTAGAAGTATTTAGTGAATAATGGGAAATCATATTGAATGGAAAATTTTAGAGACTAGACCAAAAGCCATGGAAAATTCATAAAATTTTATTTTATGAATATTTATTATAGTTGGTTGGATTCTAACTAGATTTAGCTAGAATTTTACAATATGGCAAATTAAAAAATAAAACTTAGTTGGAGGGTTATTTGGAATCAAGTAATTAAATGAATTTAATATTCATTTAATTAAATACACATGGCATAAATAATATAAAAGATGAACAAAAATGTTCTTCCTCGTCTCCTCTAATTTTTGAAAACACAAGAGAGAAAGGAGAAAAATATACACAAATTTTTCCTAGGCATTTTGAAGGCTTCCAAACAAGATTCAAGGTATGTTTTTGATAGACGATTAATCTATGTTTAATTTTCTTTCATTTGATAGTAATTTTACAAAGAGTTATGAAGATTTGTTCATGTTATTGATGAGAGAGAAAATAGGGATTCATATTTAATGTTGAGATTGAAAATTGATTTAAGTAAATCAAGTGTTGTGGAGTTGAAATCAAGCTTATATTTAGATTAATTTCATGATTGAAGACATAAACCCTAACCCTAGAATTTAGGATTTTATTTAGGTTTTGAAATTAAGGATGAATATGGAAGATTTATGATTCTACAAGCTTGATCATGGCATTAGGATCAAAATAAAGTTCTTGGAAAGCTTAGACACCCAATTTGGCATGTAGGAATAAATTGGGGTTTTAAGTGTTAATACTTGGAAATGAAGAATACATGTTGGAAAAATTATTGTGAGCATATTAGAATGTTGTTTGAATGAAAAACAACATTGCGAAGGTCTAGTGACCAATTCGGTCAAGGGTTACAATAGAAGGAAAATTTTGAGAAAAAAATTTAAAAATGTTGGATTAATGATCTAGTAGACTTGATTGGTTATTTGGAAGCAAAACCCTAAGTTAAATACATAGGGACCATTTCGGAAAGCTTCAAAATTAAGGGACCCGATATAATTTTTATGAATTTGATGTGTATTTATCTTATTAATGATGTTAAAGACAAGAAAAATGAGGTTAGAATGTTAAACCGACGATTAATCACATTAGTGACCATTTTTACAAATTGTCAAACTTGAATGGTCTATTCGGCAAAGAGGATATTTAGAAGGATTAAATATGATTTTTAGTTAAAATGATGGAATTGAGGTAGTAATGTTGATTGAAGGACTAATTTGCAAAGTTAAGAAGCTTGAATCCTTATATTTGAAATTTTGGTGACCATCTCGACAAATCAAGAGAAATTAGAGAAGTAAAGGTTTAAGCTTATTTTGATGAAGGATGTAAAGAGAACATATGAATACAAGCTTTATTCTAGTAATTTGAAGTTAAGTGATGGGACTAAATTGACAAGTAGAGAAATAAGGAGAAGTTGGTTAGATGATGAATTTTATGTCGTTATAAAGATTTGAATTATGACAGTAAGTTTAAAAATTCACCATAAATTCTACAAAAATAGTTAGATGATGAATTTTATGCCATTATAAATATGTGTTAGTCTAGTTTCATTTCCAACAAACGGAGACCGATTTCGAGTTCCAAGTTAAAAGATATGAATTTTTAATCGAATGAAGGTCAAAAAAATTACAGAGCAGTTTCTGCCTTGACAACACTGTGACGTGAATGTAAGGAATTTTCATGATTTTTATAGATTTTATTAATTTATGTGGCTTATACTGTTAGAACCGTTATCGAATCTAGTTTCTCCAGTATAAAGGAAATAAAGACCAGTATGTATTCTGCCCTGTATAAGTAAATCTTTGAAGGCAGCGCAAGCTGTCAGAAAATGGAATTTAAAACATTTTGTATTTAATTGTTAGTTTGCAAGCTCAGAAGAATTATTGAAAGTTCAAATTGGTAACTAAGGACCATAATGAGTTTTTGAACAGTACAAGGAAGAAAGGAAAAATATTTGGAAATTTTATATTCGAATGACTATATTAGACAACATGTTTAAGGTAATGTTAGATTTGAATCTAACAATTATTTTATTTTATTCAAGTGATTAATGAAGTCAAGTCCGAATCAAAGAAGGTTCGAGGTTCTATGAAAGAAAGGATCGAACTAAGATTTAGTGAGGCATTGTGTTAAATGGCCAAGGTGAATGCAATTGCATACATATCATGACATATTGATGTTTTATACATCATTGGGATGGCTCGCGATGAGCCTACCCAAATTTTACTGTCATTATATTTATGTCATGGAGCATATGATTGACATATTTTAAATATGTCAAAACTTGAACATAAATGCATAGATCACTAGTTATATATGATGTTATATTATGAATGTTATTTCGGGTATGAACTGCCCAATGTTAAATTATGTTGATATACATTGCCATTGATGGAATAAATATGGAATATATGCCCAAGTATGTTAATGAGGGACAAGGTATAGTTGGCATGCCATAGAGTCCAGCAGCACGTTGCATACTCGATTTAGCACTATATTGTATATAAAAGACACTTAGTGTATATGGTTAGCACTACCATATGTGCGGATGGTTAGCACAACCTTATGTGCGGATGGTTAGCATAACCTTAGGTGCAGTTTTGACTCGTGTACCCAGGGTCCTCATAGGCTTATATTTGGGCTATGGCTTATTGGTTAATAAAAGATAAATAAGTGAAAAAGCTTATGAACTTTTGGAATAAATGGCAAGAATATTGATAAGAAATTTATATCCGGTTTATATTATGTTAATATATGATTAACATGATGGTAATACATGTCTAGTGATCATGATGCATTTATGCATATATGGCACATTATAAAAAATAGACAAGCGTAAAAGTTTGATGGCATTGGCATGTAGTAAATCATTACCAATGCAATATAAAAGTTAGTATATTAGCATATTTATATATATCATGTTATATAAACATAGTCATAAAGTTGAATAAAGTTTAAATTATTATTGTTACTTCCTTTATTGCCTCACTAAGTTCGTACTTAGCGTGTGTTTGATTGTGCACACGTAGGTAAATCAAGATAAGAGTGAGAAGAGCATTGCATCAATATTGGAAAGCTCAATAGGTAATCACGATAATGACATCCTAATTGAGGTTTGATTATTATAGTGGCATGTACACTTGCTAAACCTAATTGAGTTGTTATTGGCCTTTAAAGTTTGATATGGTTTCATATTAATTGGCATCTCTGGAAAGATTCAAAGTTAAGAGTAACCACAGGCGATGAGTTGCATGTTAAGATTATGGAGAGCATGTATATTTAAGGATAGTAAAGTTGTGACATTCCTGATTCATATTCTTCGTATAGATAAGAAAAGGGGTGTTACAATTACTCCTTATCGGATGGCACCGAAGGAATTTAAAGAGTTGAAGACACAGCTTTATGAGTTGTGGATTGTGGGTTCATTCGACCGAGTGTTACACCATGGGGTGCTCCGATTCTTTTTGTGAAAAAAGAAGGATGGCACAATGCATATGTGCATTGATTACAGGTAGTTGAATAAGTTGACGGTAAAGAATAAGTTCCTTTTGCCGAGGATTGATGATCTGTTCGATATGTTTCGCGGAGCAGCGGTGTTTTCGAAGATTGTTTTAAGATCAGGGTATTCTCAGCTGGAGGTTAAGGATATGGATGTGCATAAGACTACTTTTCGTACAAGGTACGAGCATTATGAGTTCTTGGTGATATCGTTTGGTTCGACAAATGCCCCGGTTGCGTTCATGGATATGATGAATAGGGTGTTTTGTGAATATCTTGATCAGTTTGTGGTGGTGTTTATTGATGATATTCGTGTGTACTCTCGTACCAAGGAAGAGCATGATCGGCATTTACAGATTGTATTGCAAGCCTTGAAGGATAATCAGTTGTATGCCAAACTGAGTAAGTGTGAATTTTGGTTGAAGAAAGCGATGTTCCTTGGTTTGGATGGGTTTTATTATCGCTTTGTAGATGGGTTTTATAGTATTACGGCACCATTGACGAAGTTGTTGCAAAAGAATGTTCCTTATGTGTGGATGGAGAAGCAACAACATAGTTTTGAAAAGTTGAAGGAAGTCTTGACTCAAGCTCCTGTGTTGATTTAACCTAAGCCCCAAAAAGAGTTTGTGGTTTATAGTGATAAATCTTGTGATGGTTTGGGTTGTGTGCTGATGCAAGATGGTATGGTTGCGGTTGAGCTTAGGGTGATGTTTGCGAAGTTAAGTGTGACAAGGGAAGGTGGTTTGTTTGCTTAGTTGCAAGTTAAGCCTACGTTGTCACAAGTGAGTAAAGCTAAGCAACCGTATGATGATTCCCTATTTTCGCATGTTAAGGATATATCGGATGGTAATCTGACGGTTTTTTATTTTGATGGTGATGGGGTTTTGTGCTTTAAGGGTCGAATAGTGGTTCTGGATGTTTCGGAGTTGAGGCATACAATTTGACGGAGACACATTCTAGTCCTTTTGCTATGCATCCCGGTAGTACCAAAATGTATCATAGGTTGAAAGAAGTGTACTATTGGGTTTGTTTGGAAAAGGATGTGGCGGAATTTATTTCTAAGTGCATGGTGTGTTAGTGGGTTAAGGCTGAACATCAGTTTCCATCTGGGTTGTTGCAACCATTGAGAATTTTGGAACTGAAATGGGAGAGAATCCCTATGGATTTTGTGTCGGGGTTACCGTTGACACCGGCTAAAAAGGATTCTATTTGGGTGATTGTTGATCGATTTACGAAGTGTGAACATTTTCTGCCAGTGCATACGATGTAACCTTGGATAAGTTGGGAGACTTGTATATTGCTGAGATTGTGCGTTTGCACGGGGTACCTAAGTCCATTGTGTCAGATAGAGATCCAAAGTTTACAGCAAGGTTTTATGAGTGTTTGCATCGGGCTTTAGGTATAAGATTGAGTTTCAGTACCACGTATCATCTTCATTCGGATGGTCAGTCTGAGCGTGTTATCCAGGTGTTGGAGGATATGTTGAGGTTTTGCATTATTGAGTTCCAAAGAACCTAGGAGAAGCATTTACCTTTGGTTGAGTTTGCGGATATCAATAGTTATCAAGCGTGTATACAGTTGGCACCGTATGAGGCTTTATATTGTCGGTGGTGTCGTACGCCTTTGTGTTGGGCTGAGGTTGGGGAAAAGTATGTTTCCCTGCCAGATGTTTTGAAAGACACGGATGAGAAGGTAAAGCTTGTGTGTGATCGCTTGAAAGCTATTGCGGATTGGCAGAAATCTTATTCGGATTTGAAGTGTAGGGAGATCAAATATGCGGTGGGTGATTGTGTGTTCATGGAAGTGTCTGAGGTTTATTGGACCATATGAGGTTGTGGAGTGTGTCGGTCCTGTATTTTATCGGTTGAGGTTGCCTCCCGAGTTAGAGAAATTACATGATGTATTTCACGTATATATGTTGTGGAGGTATCGGTCGGATCCCTCGCATATTATGCCGGTGGAGCATATTGAGTTGAGGCCGAATTTATCCTATGATGAGGAGTCGGTGGAAATTCTTGATTCAAGTAGCTAAGTTCTTCGTGGCAAGATGATTGAGATTGTTAAGTTTTTGTAGTGACATCGTGTTGTGTCGAGGAAGCCACTTGGGAAAGCAAGGAGGACATTTTGGAACAATTTCCCCATTTATTTCCTCCATGTAAATTTTGGGGATGAAATTTCTTAAGTGGGGGGGGAGTTGTAATGCCCTAGTTTTGGGTTAAGATGTTTGGGCTTCGTTTCGAGGGTCCGGTGACCGGTATTAGATATTCGAGTCAGTTTCGGTAATAAATCGGATTAAATATTTTTTACAGTGACAAAAATGTGGGAAAATGTTCTAAAATTATTATTTAATATGTTAATAATTTTGGTGGAGTCAATTTTGGAAAATGAGTTTTAGAAATCGGACATTTTGGACTAGTGACCAAAATGTAAACTTTGAAAATAGTTTTTCGTGACTATTTCGTAAAGGGTCAAAACTTTGAATCTTTAAGGAGATAACTGCCCAAAAGTCTAATCTCAGACTTTATCCCTTAATTGGGTATTTTTAAAAGTGTTTTGGAAAATATAAATAGGTTGGGGAGAATTAATTTGATAATTAATTTTTTAAAACAAAAGTTACGTAACTAACTTTCTCTCAAAATCTCTCTAGCTAAACACCATTCTCTCTTCTAAATCTTCAGGTAAATCTTTATTTTCTTAAATCTTTTGATTTCAAATGGATTCTAAATTGTTTCCAAACAAAACCTTATTGTTTTAACTTTGTTTTCTAATGTAAATACATCCAATTAAGGGAGAAAGTATCCATTAGAGGTAATGTTCGTTCTTCTCCTCTAATGAAAGGTTCTTTATTGAAATTCCCTTGTTATTCATCCTTTACAATTGTTTTCTAATGTGTTTTGATCGTTTAATTAAGGAAAATTGGTTTAATTACGTTTTGATTGATGAAATTAATAGGTTTTCGTATTGGATATGTTTTGCTGGGTTCTTGATCAGATTAGATCATGATTTTGATGTTTAATTAAGTTAATAGCTTGGTTTTAACATTGTAATCCTGAAACTAGTTGAATCTCTAATGTTAAAGGTTGATAGTTAAGGTTTTTGTGATGTTAATGGAGTTTAATCATTGTTGGAAGTAAAATGATGTTGTAAAGGGGGTTTTAGATATTAATTGTTGAGGTTTGATGTATTGAATCGTTATATTGTGGCTGGTTTAAGAGTGGAAGGTGTTTGAGGTTGATTTCGATAAATTTTAGATGGTTTTTGATTGTGCAACTAGTGAGTTGCGGGTAATTGCTTTGAGGTAGCTGTTTGGATGCATTTTGATGCATGTTTCCTCTGGTTTTGTATGGCCAAAACAGGGGATAATCAAGGCGAAGTAGCTTGAGGTGGATCGGTGCTTGTCGGGAGCTCGATTTACATTGGCGAGCAAGGCGAGGTGTAATCGGTGAGTGGAAATAGTTTTAAAAGTTTTTCAAAGGTTTGAAAGTGTTTATGGGAGTTTAGGTTAAGCTTGAAACACTTACCTAAGCTGGGAAGTAAGTTTACCTCTTTTGCTCTTTAATATCGGTTCGGATATGAGCATGTGTAATTCATGTTTTGGTTGTAAACATGGTTTGTTTTACTTACTGTAAATGCATGATTTTGAGTACATATGCAGTTGTTTAAAAGTACATGAAATGCTAGTGAGCATTGGTTTTCATTTCGGTCGGCAATGTGGTATTACTTTGGCAATGTGGCTCGCATATGTAGTGGTTTTGTATAATGCATTGTAAAACTGTGAGTAAGTGCTTTTGTAAATGATATATTGGCTATGTGACATGATGAGAAAGCATTCAGATATAGTTGGCATGCCATAGGATAAATTGCACTATATAATATGTTTAAAATCGATCGTGGTTAGAGGTCCTTGAGGTATAGCGGTCGGCAACTCAGACTTTGATGTTATCACTTGGGTTGAGCGGTCGGTTCCCCTTGTTGATGTCATAACATGCGGTCGGCGTGGTATGGATTTTGATGGAGGTCGGTCATCATGGGAGATCCGTCTATCTGATATGTAAGGTTAATAGTCAGATAACCAATGATTAGCAGTCGGCTAATCAAGGACAGTGGTCGTCTATCCGGGGTCACTATAAATGGCAATATATGAAAGTTCATGTGTTGAACCTATTTTATAATGCTTTGGGATTTAAGGATGGTAATATGATCTAATGCTTTGGGATTTAAGCATGATAATATGATTTAATGCTTTGGAATTTAAGCATGGTAATATGATTTAATGTTTTGGAATTTAAGCATGGGACATGATTTAATGCTTTGCGATTTAAGCATGGTGATATGATTTAATGCTTTGGGATTTAAGCATGGTAATATGATTTAATGCTTTGGGATTTAAGCCTGGTAATATGATTTAATGCTTTGGGATTTAAGCATGTGATTTTAAAATGATTTTGTATATGGTCGATATGCATGCTTGGATTTGAAATCAATGAAAATGTTGCGGTTGTTAAGCATGGGATTTAAATATGATGTTGCATAAGGATCGTTATGCATGTTTCGGTCGAAAACAATGAAAATGCTTTCATCGTTAAGAATGTTTTGAAAACAAGTGGTTTTGGTTTGTGAGTTGCTTGATTTTAGGGAGCATGCCTCTAGACTTGAGATGCGAGAAGATTGCCATGATATGTTGATGAAACTATGATATTATGATTAGGATCGATCCTTGATAATGTTGTACGAATGTTAGAAGCATGTTTAAGTGGTTTAAAATCCATAAATGTATGTTAAACCATCAAGTTTGAACTTTACTGGCCAGGGTGTATTGATACGCATAAGGTCGTATCGATATAGTCAGTGTTTTCAGGAATAACGTATCGATACACGTAAGACCGTATCGATACGGATTGGTGTTTCCAGGCATAGCGTATTGATAGTCGAAGAAGTGTATCGGTACGGTTTTGAGCTATTGGAATCAGGAATTTTGAAAATGCACAAGTGAACCGATACACTTGCCCGTGTATCGATACGGGTAGCTGTTAATTCAATTAAAGTGTGTTTTAAAGGTTCTATTTTCTTATGTTTTAGTCCCTAAATGTTGTACATGCAATTAAACTGGTTTGAATGGTCAGTTTGAGCAGAGAATTGGCATGCAAGCATGTAATCATACTAATTGAGGATTGGTAACCCTAATTTCAGTAATGGTCCTTTAATTTACCAATTTTATGTTTAGGTCCCTAAATTGTATTGTATGTTGCCTTTCTGAGGCTTGTTTCCTTTGTAGATTCATCCGCTGCAAGCATGATCCTCGGTTCGGTCGAGCATCTAAGCCGAGTCGAGGGGGTTACATTAATTTCTTTTAGTTTTGATAAACCTAAACCATTCAATACTTGCAAACACATTATTAAGTTCGATAATTTCATAGTTATTGATCCAGTCCTCTTGGGTTCGAAACTCTACTTATCACTTTATTACTTGATTCGATAAGTATACTTGCTCTAAAGTGCATCACTATTCGACAAGCATCACTGATCGTTGGAGAAATAAGGTGTTTGAGTTCTAGGGAACTCTGGCCATTATAATTAGTGGATGGATGGATGGATAGGGGCTTACTAGCTCGATATGCATATGTTATGTCTTGTCCAATTTTGCATCTATTTTGTCTTGTATGAGTCTGCATTTGAATTTATAGCATATAAATTATAACAAAATAATAACCAGACCAGCTTGAAGCAAGAGTCCAAGGTGTTCTCTTTCCAAAACAAAAATCATTCTATACCAGTAGCAAGAGTCCATTTTTCTTTTATCCTATCTAAATGCATATTTAAGTCATAAGGAGATCATACAAGTTATGGTGAAGGTTACAAATCAATCGGGCATTGAATTGACATCCAATTGTGCGTACTCTCATTTTAAGGACTAAAATGCAATTTTTGACAACTAATAGGATACTTGTGAAATTAAAGTTATCAATCCTTAATTAGTCATATTTTTAACCATCAGGTTAAATCAAATCTTAAAATAACCAGCCAAACTCATTTAATTGAATAAACAAGAAACATGGACTAAATTGCAAAGAAAACAAACTTCAAAAAGTATCCTAACTGATTTAACGACTGTCATACCGGTACAGGGCCCATCCGTATCGCAACGGGGAAGAAATACAAAGGCGTACCGATACAGTCCTCAAGTGTATCAGTATGAGTATGTGTTCTCGAAAATATGGAATGCTAGTAGCTAAAGGTCATACCGATACATTTACCCGTGTACCAAAACCAGGATTATTTATCAGCTACGCGTACCGATAAGGTTGCCAGGCGTATCGATACACCTAGGCAATTTTTCCCAGATTGAGTTGAGACAGGTCCCCGCGTACCGATCCCTAAGGAATCGTACCGGTAGGAACAAACCTGTAATGACCTCTTGGCCCAACATATGACACTTTGACTCAATAAACACAATCCAAACAACATATAAACATCATATAACTTTATAAACATCAATTCCTCAAGCATAGCAACATGCTAGAAGATCATTCACAACATGGTATATTCAAAACAAATGAGGGAATCTCCTCTTGCACATTTGCTGTCCGGAAGAGCTTATTTCTCTACATTGATGAGAAATGAGAGAGCAAGTTATAAGCTTAGTGAGGGAATCTCTAAAACACTCATCAATGCATTAAAATCATTTTAATTCAAAACAAGTGTATATGTCTCATGGCAAAATCATCTCATGATTCTAATCTCTTTCAAATGCACATTTAAAATCATTTACAAGACATGTATCATGGATTTCATCTCTACCTCAATTTAAGTTCAAATGACAAAATCTCTACATAGCAAGCCTAAAGAGCATCTCATGTATAAACCATATTATACAAACATAATCCATTTCTCATGATACATCATCTCATAAATTGGCATTCAAGTGACTCAAAACAAGTTTCATTATATTTATCAAAAACCACATCTATACGGATTTCCCAAGTGGTTCCTTAACCACTTCACATACGTCCTCGATCCGGAGCAACCCTCAACGGTTGTAACGTATATACTCAATAAAAACCACATTTACTTACTGTTTTACATATGCTTCAATTCAAACCATTTTCCAATACATTAAACCATGTATTCTAGTATTCTCAAGATTCTTTCATAAATCATTTGCTATGCTCAAATATCATTATATGAAATCATTTTCAGCATTTTTCCTTTCTAAAACATGCATATAACAGTAAGTAGTCAAATCTATGAATATGTACATGAGATAGTATTTTGCAAAATCGAAAACGAGGAGCTCAACCAATACTTAATTCTGAGCTTAGATAAGTGTATCAAACTTATTCTAAACTCCCAACAGCCTTCTTCAAATCTTTTAAAAGGAGTAAAATGCGTTTCCACTCATCGACAACCCAAAACTCACTAACCGATAAGCAATCAAGCCTCCAAAGCTTCCGCAACCTCTCCAAACGCTATAGGATTCAACTCCCCTGCTTTACCCAAACAAAAAATAGAGGATTAATGCACTTAGATGCATCTCAAATCCCCAACAAACAACAAATACAGCTTCGCCTCCCTTAGATCCATCAAACGCCTATATAAAACAACCAAAAACTACACCAAACTTCACTTAAACAAAGCCCATCCAAAACCTATTGATTTCAACATCTTAACAACATCAATTAACATCCAAAAAACATCCTACACACGTCCTTATGCCTCCAGCTAGACCACAACACCAATATCACCTCAAAAACCAACTATAAACAACCTAGAAAATTAGCAATTCACATAGTTTCAGGATTCCTTTAATTAATCTCTTCTTTTAACATTAAAACACATCTTATAAGAGATCTAAATCAATTAGATTCCATACAAAATAGATCCAACTCACTTCTTATCTAATTTAATTACCAATTTCATGTTTGAATCATAATTCCATAACATAAATTAGTTGTAAAGGATCAAGAACTTGAGAATTTCAATAAAGAACCTTTAATTAGATGAGAGAAATGAAAATCACCTCTAATTGTTGACTTCTCCCTTAATTGGCAATGATTAGTTGAAATCCAAATAGATTTTGATGCAAGAATCAAAGGAATCAAGTAGAAAATAAAAAAGATTGATTCTTGGAAATTTTGGAAATATTTTGATAGTTTGGCTACTTAGAAAGTTGAGAGAAAAGTTGTATCAAATTAATTACGTAAGAAAGCGATTTTGTAAAAATAAAATCCTTTTATTAAATCTATTTTCTTTTAATATTAAAACTAATTAAAAACACTTTAAAAAGCCTAAATTAAGGGGAATATCTGATGGAAAAGTTTAGGTAAATAGCTCCTTAAAGATTCTAAGTTTTGACCCTTTTAAGATTTAGTCACCAAAACAGTTTTAAGAACTTTACATTTTAGTCACTAGACCAAAATGTCCCAAAATCAGATTTAATTCTTTCAAATTGAATTTACCAAAACTTTTAAAATATTAATTAAATATTTTCTATCATTTTCCATATTTTATTGTGACCAAAAACTATTTATTAAGATTTAATTCCCAAAACTAACTCGAATTGTCTAATTCGATTCTCCCGAACCTTCTAATCGATCCATCTAACATCTAGGCCCAAATTCAGGGCATTACAACTCTCCTCCTCTTAAGAAATTTCGTCCACAAAATTTACCTAGCTAAAAAAGGTAAAGAGACTGCTTCTTCATGTCTTCCCTACTTTCCTATGTGGCTTCCTCAATTCTACGATGTAGTCACAACACTTTCACCAACTCAATGGTCTTGCCACGAAGAGCTTTACTGCCCGAATCTATAATTCTCACTAGTTCCTCATCATAGGTTAGATCCGGATTCAAATCAATCTCATCAACATGAATCACATGTGAATGATCCAATCTATACCTTCATAGCATCGATACATGGAAAACATCATGTATCTTCTCTAACTCAGCAGTCAACCTCAACTTATAAGCAATTGGACCACACGCTCTAACACCTCATAAGGCCCAATAAACCTAGGGCTCAACTTACCCTTTTGACCAAACCTCATCATGTTCTTCCAAGGCGAAATCTTGATCAACACACGAGCCGTATACTCAATCTCCCTACACTTCAAGTCAGCATAAGACTTTTGCCAATCCAAAGTCGCCTTTAATCGGTCATTAATAAGCTTGACCTTCTTACTTGCGTCCTTCATCACATCAGGCAAGGAAACAAACTTCTCATCCACCTCCACCCATCAAAGTGTCGTGCGACACCTTCTACCATACAAAGCCTCGCACGGAACCTTTCATTAGAGGAGAAGAACGAACATTACGTCTAATTAAGGAAAATTGGTTTAATTGTGCTTTGATTGATGAAACTAATAGGTTTTCGTATTGGATCTGTTTTGCTGGGTTCTTGATCAGATTAGATCATGATTTTGATGTTTAATTAAGTTAATAGCTTGGTTTTAACACTGTAATCCTGAAACTAGTTGAATCTCTAATGTTAAAGGTTGATAGTTAAGGTTTTTGTGATGTTAATGGAGTTTAATCATTTTTGGAAGTAAGAGGATGTTGTAAAGGGGGTTTTAGATGTTAATTGTTGGGGTTTGATGTATCAAATCGTTATATTGTGGCTGGTTTAAGAGTGGAAGGTGTTTGAGGTTGATTTCGATAAGTTTTAGATGGTTTTTGAGTATGCAACTTGTGAGTTGCGGGTAATTGCTTTGAGGCAGCGATTTGGATGCATTTTGATGCACGTTTCCTCTAGTTTTGTATGGCCAAAACAGCGAATAATCAAGGAGAAGGAGCTTGAGGTGGATCGGTTCTTGCCGGGAGCTCGATTTGCATTGGCGAGCAAGGCGAGGTGTAATTGGTGAGTGGAAACAGTTTTAAAAGCCTTTCAAAGGTTTGAAAGTGTTTATGGAGTTTAGGTTAAGCTTGAAACATTTACCTAAGATGTGAAGTAAGTTTCCCTCTTTTGCTCTTTAATATCGGTTCGGATATGAGCATGTGTAATTCATGTTTTGGTTGTAAACATGGTTTGTTTTACTTACTGTAAATGCATGATTTTGAGTACATATGCAGTTGTTTAAAAGTATATGAAATGCTAGTGAGCATTGGTTTTCATTTCGGTCGGGAATGTTGTATTACTTTGGCAATGTGGCTCACATATGTGGTGATTTTGTATAATGCATTGTAAAACAATGAGTAAATGGTTTTATAAATGATATATTGGATATGTGACATGATGAGAAAGCATTCGAATATAGTTGGCATGCCATAGGATAAAGTGCACTATAATATGTTTAAAATAGATCGTGGTTAGAGGTCCTTGAGGTATAGCGGTCGGCAACTCAGACTTTGATGTTATCACTTGGGTTGAGCGGTCGGTTCCCCTTGTTGATGTTATTTTTGCGGTCGGCATGGCATGGATTTTGATGGAGGTCGGTCATCATGGGAGATCCATCTATCCGATATGTAAGGTTAACGGTCAGATAACCAATGATTAGCAGTCGGGTAATCAAGGACAATGGTCGTCTATCCGGGGTCACTATAAATGGAAATATATGAAAGTTCATGTGTTGAACCTATTTTATAATGCTTTGGGATTTAAGGATGATAATATGATCTAATGCTTTGGGATTTAAGCATGATAATATGATTTAATGCTTTGGAATTTAAGCATGGTAATATGATTTAATGCTTTGGAATTTAAGCATGGGACATGATTTAAGGCTCTGCGATTTAAGCATGGTGATACGATTTAATGCTTTGGGATTTAAGCATGGTAATATGATTTAATGCTTTGGGATTTAAGCATGGTAATATGATTTAATGCTTTGGGATTTAAGCATGTGATTTTTAAATGATTTTGCATATGGTCGATATGCATGTTTGGATTTGGAATCAATGAAAATGCTTCGGTTGTTAAGCATGGGATTTAAATATGATTTTACATAAGGATTGATATGCATAAAGTTTGTGAGTTGCTTGATTTTAGGGAGCATGCCTCTAGACTTGAGATGCGAGTAGATTGCCATGATATGTTGATGAAATTGTGATATTATGATTAGGATCGATCCTTGATAATGTTGTACGAATGTTAGAAGCATGTTTAAGTGGTTTGGAATCCATAAATGTATGTTAAACCTGCAAGTTTGAACTTATTGGCCAGGGTGTATTGATACGCATAAGACCGTATCGATACAGTCAGTGTTTTCAAGAATAGCTTACCGATACACGTGAGACCGTATAGATACGGGTTGGTGTTTCCAGGCATACCGTATTGATACTCGAAGAAATGTATCGGTATGGTTTTGAGCTATTGGAATCAAGAATTTTGAAAATGCACAAGTGAACCGATACACTTGCCCGTGTATCGATACGGGTAGCTGTTAATTCAGTTAAAGTGTGTTTTAAAGGTTCTATTTTCTTATGTTTTAGTCCCTGAATGTTGTACATATAATTAAATGGGTTTGAATGGTTGGTTTGAGCTGAGAATTGGCATGCAAGCATGTAATCATACTAATTGAGGATTGGTAACCCTAATTTCAGTAATGGTCCTTTAATTTACCAATTTTATGTTTAGGTCCCTAAATTGTATTGTATGTTGCCTTTCTGATGTCTGTTTCCTTTGTAGATTCATTCGCTGCAAGCATGATCACTTAGGATTAATAATATGAATCAAGACGAGATGAAAGGAAAAAATGAATCATTTTCATAATCTTTCTCTGATTTGCTTGGGCAAACCTAATGTAGCTCGCTCGGTTCGGTCGGGCATCTAGGCCGGGTCGAGGGGGTTACATTAATTTTTGTTAGTTTTGATAAACCTAAACCATTCAATACTTGCAAACACATTCTTAAGTTCGATAATTTCATAGTTATTGATCCAGTCCTCTTGGGTTCGAAACTCTACTTATCACTTTATTACTTGATTCGATCAATATACTTGCTCTAAAGTGCATCACTATTTGACAAGCATCACTGATCGTTGGAGAAATAAGGTGTTTGAGTTCTAGGGAACTCTGGCCATGATAATTAGTGGATGGATGGGTGGATAGGAGCTTACTAGCCCGAGTATGCATATGTTATGTCTTGTCCAAATTTGCATCTATTTTGTCTTGTATGAGTATGCATTTGAATTTATAGCATAGAAATTATAACAAAATAATAACCAGACCAGCTTGAAGCAAGAGTCCAATGTGTTCTCTTTCCAAAACAAAAATCATTCTATACCAGTAGTAATAAGGCAATGTGTCCCCAAGCTAAACATCCAAATTTATCTCATATCCAACATAATCTCACAATTCCAAACACCGTGCAAGACAATCAACATGTTCATGTATCAACAACCAATCAAACAACCATAACCCACCCCTCAACAATTAAAGCCTGGCTCTGATACCAACAAATGTAACCTCCTTGACCCGGTCTAGTCATAATACCAAATCGAGGGAGCTATATTGGGGTTTACTGAGACAAACTAGGACGATTTACATTGAAACAGTCCATTTTTCTTTTATCTTATCTAAATGCATATTTAAGTCATAAGGAGATCATACAAGTTATGGTGAAGGTTACAAATCAATCGGGCATTGAATTGACATCCAATTGTGCGTACTCTCATTTTAAGGACTAAAATGAAAATTTCTGACAACTAAGAGGATACTTGTGAAATTAAAGTTATCAATCCTTAATTAGTCATATTTTTAACTATCATGTTAAATCTCATCTTAAAATAACCATCCAAACTCATTTAATTGAATAAACAAGAAGCGTGGACTAAGTTGCAAAGAAAACAAACTTCAAAAAGTATCCTAACTGATTTAACGATTGTCGTACCGGTACAGGGCCCATCTGTATCGCAACGGGGATGAAATACAAAGGCGTACCGATACAGTCCTCAAGTGTATCGGTATGAGTATGTTTTCTCAAAAATATGGAATGCTAGTAGCTAAAGGTCGTACCGATACATTTACCCGTGTACCAAAACCAGGATTATTTATCAGCTACGCATACCGATAAGGTTGCCAGGCGTATCGATACACCTAGGCAATTTTGCCCAGATTGAGTCGAGACAGGTCCCCTCGTACTGATCCCTAAGGACTCGTACCGGTAGGAATAAACCTGTAATGACCTCTTGGCCCAACATATGACACTTTGACTCAATAAACACACTCCAAACAACATATAAACATCATATAACTTCATAAACATCAATTCCTCAAGCATAGCAACATGCTAGAAGATCATTCACAACATGGTATATTCAAAAACGCCCTATAGGTATGATTTCTACTCAAGCATGCATAATGTTTCCCAACCCTTCTTGCACACTTGCTGTCCGGAAGGGCTTATTTCTCTGTATTGATGAGAAATGAGAGAGCAAGCTATAAGCTTAGTGAGGGAATCTCTAAAACACTCATCAATGCATTAAAATCATTTTAATTCAAAACAAGTGTATATGTCTCATGGCAAAATCATCTCATGATTCTAATCTCTTTCAAATGCACATTTAAAATCATAGGTTACAAGACATGTATCATGGATTTCATCTCTACCTCAATTTAAGCTTCAAATGACAAAATCTCTACATAGGAAGCTTAAAGAGCATCTCATGTATAAACCATATTATACAAACATAATCCATTTCTCGTGATACATCATCTCATAAATTGGCATTCAAGTGACTCAAAACAAGTTTCATTCTATTTAGCAAAAACCACATCTATACGGATTTCCCAAGTGGTTCCTTAACCACTTCACATATGTCCTCGATCCGGAGCAGCCCTCAACGGTTGAAACGTATATACTCAATAAAAACCACATTTACTTACTGTTTTACATATGCTTCAATTCAAACCATTTTCCAATACATTAAACCATGTATTCTAGTATTCTCAAGATTCTTTCATAAATCATTTGTTGTTCTCAAATATCATCATATGAAATCATTTGCAACATATTTCCTTTCTAAAACATGCATGTAACAGTAAGTAGTCAAATCTATGAATATGTGCATGAGATTGTATTTTGCAAAATCGAAAACAAGGAGCTCAACCAATACTTAATTCTGAGCATAGATAAGTGTATCAAACTTATTCTAAACTCCCAACAACCTTCTTCAAATCTTTTAAAATGAGTAAAATACGTTTCCACTCACCGACAACCCGAAACCCACTAGCTGATAAGTAATCAAGCCTCCAAAGCTTCCGCAACCTCTCCAAACGCTATAGGATTCAACTCCGCTGCTTTACCCAAACAAAAGTAGAGGATTAATGCACTTAAATGCATCTCAAATCCCCAGCAAACAACAAACACAGCTTTGCCTCCTTTAGATCCATCAAACGCCTATCTAAAACAACCGAAAACTACACCAAACTTCACCTAAACAAAGCCCATCCAAAACCTATTGATTTCAACATCTTAGTAACATCAATTAACATCCTACACACGTCATTATGCCTCCAGCTACACCACAACACCAAGATCACCTCAAAAACCAACTATAAACAGCCTAGAAAATTAGCAATTCACATAGTTTCAGGATTCCTTTAATTAATCTCTTCTTTTAACATTAAAACACATCTTATAAGAGATCCAAATCAATTATATTCCATACAAAATAAATCCAACTCAATTCTTATCTAATTTAATTACCAATTTCATGTTTGAATCATAATTCCATAACATAAATTAGTTGTAAAGGATCAAGAACTTGGGAATTTCAATAAAGAACCTTTAATTAGAGGAGAGAAATGAAAATCACCTCTAATTGTTGATTTCTCCCTTAATTGGCAATATTAGTTGAAATCCAAATAGATTTTGTTGCAAGAATCAAAGGAATCAAGTAGAAAATAAAAAAAAAATTGATTCCTGGAAATTTTGGAAATATTTTGATAGTTTGGCTACTTAGAAAGTTGAGAGAAAAGTTGTATCAAAGTTAATTACGTAAGAAAGCAATTTTGTAAAAATAAAATCCTTTTATTAAATCTATTTTCTTTTAATATTAAAACTAATTAAAAACACTTCAAAAAGCCTAAATTAAGGGGAATATCTGATGGAAAAGTTTAGGTAAATAGCTCCTTAAAGATTCTAAGTTTTGACCCTTTTAAGATTTAGTCACCAAAACAGTTTTAAGAACTTTACATTTTAGTCACCATACCAAAATGTCCCAAAATCAGATTTAATTCTTTCAAATTGAATTTACCAAAACTTTTAAAATACTAATTAAATATTTTCTATCATTTTCCATATTTTATTGTGACCAAAAACTATTTATTAAGATTTAATTCTCGAAACTAACTCGAATTGTCTAATTCGATTCGATTCTCCCGAACCTTCTAATCGATCCATCTAACATCTAGGCCCAAATTCAGGGCGTTACAACTCTCCTCCTCTTAAGAAATTTCGTCCACAAAATTTACCTAGCTGAAAAAGGTAAAGAGACTACTTCTTCATGTCTTCCCTACTTTCCCATGTGGCTTCCCCAATTCCACGATGTAGTCACAACACTTTCACCAACTCAATGGTCTTGCCACGAAGAGCTTTACTGCCCGAATCTATAATTCTCACTAGTTCCTCATCATAGGTTAGATCCGGATTCAAATCAATCTCATCAACATGAATCACGTGTGAATGATCCGATCTATACCTTCGTAGCATCGATACATGGAAAACATCATGTATCTTCTCTAACTCAGCAGTCAACCTCAACTTATAAGCAATTGGACCACACGCTCTAACACCTCGTAAGGCCCAATAAACCTAGGGCTCAATTTACCCTTTCGACCAAACCTCATCACCTTCTTCCAAGGCGAAATCTTGAGAAACACACGAGCCGCATACTCAATCTCCCTACGCTTCAAGTCAGCATAAGACTTTTGCCAATCCAAAGTCGCCTTTAATCGGTCACTAATAAGCTTGACCTTCTTATTTGTGTCCTTAATCACATCAGGCAAGGAAACAAACTTCTCGTCCACCTTCACCCATCAAAGTGTCGTGCGACACCTTCTACCATACAAAGCCTCGTACGGAGCCATCTAGATACTGGCTTGATAGCTATTGTTATTGGCAAACTCCACCAAAGGTAACTACTTCTCCTACTTTCCTTGGAAATCAATGATGCAACACCGTAACAATCTTCTAACACATGGATAATGCGTTCAGACCGACCATCTGTTTGAGGATGATACGAAGTACTGAAATCCAACCGCATACCAAAACCTTGTGCAAATACTCCTAAAACCTTGTTGTAAAGTGCGGATCTCTATCTGACACTATGGAGTTAGGCAACCCGGGAAACCTGATGATAAGTGTGTAAAATTACTGTTTTTCCTACCTTTTTACTCACATTATTGTTAGACTTTAGCTCATTTTAGTTGCATTTGCAGTCATTCATGCATAAGTTCATAGTTTCCTAATTCAATGTGTTGGCCTTGCATTTTATTACTTTTTGTAGAAAAATACAGTTCTTTTGCTGGTTTGTGTGCAGGACGAATTGCCGAGCCAATTGTCAAAGTCTGCCATGGCGTTGAAGGGATCAAAGAGGTTAGGATCTCCAACCGCCCAATTCAAATTCAAATGCAAAGGATAAATCCCCAATTTCTATTTGTTTATCATCTACATTATCTCGCACATTTGAAATTCAAAATGGAAGCCCTATCTCCACCAAATTCTCACGCAACAAACTCTCCTCCACACCTATTTAAAGGGATTGAAACACATGAAAAGAGGAGAAGAAATTGAGGGAAATCGGATTGAGAGAGAGATCAAGGGGAAGCTGATCGTGGGAGTGATTGGATTGAGGAGTTCATTTCCTCTCTTTCTTAGTTTGTAATTGCACATCATCCACCATGTTTGGGGAATTTTCCTTCGTATTTTCTTTCCACCCAACCATGAACTAAATAAGATGGTTTGGGTTATTAGGTTTTGAGATGATTTTGTATGGATGATTTGATTTAGGTTTAAGGTTAAATGCACAATGTTGGTTCAATTCTTGTTCTTGCAAATTGAGTAGTTTAGAGATAAACACTTGAGTGAGAATCATTTGTTGAAACTCAAATTCCTAAATCGGTGACAGAACAAGGGAGAGCGAGATCAATGAAGGATTCGTGAGAAGAAATCATTCTAATGAAGTGACAGCCATTGGAGGTTCCCCAACCGTGTTGATTTCCAAACATTACTAGATTTGATGGAGATCAACAGATTGAATCTGGGTTTTCTAACATTGCAAAAGCTGAAGGAAATCAATTCCCTCTTGAACCAAGTTTTTGGAAAGTGACAAAGTGAAGGAGCTTGGAGACAGGGAGAATTTCAAGTGGCTAACAAGAGTTCAGGGAAAGACGGTGTTCATTCTTGGTAAAGTAACGTGTGACAAACGTATCACCAAGATTTGTGCAAGCGTCAGCCCTTTAAGTTAGAAATAACATGAAGGCAGTGAAGAACACTCTGCTGAACATTATAGACACAATTGGCTTGCCACAACATTGCACTTGCCGCAACAATTAACTTGCCAGGGCAACCATTTGCAAAGAAGGGTTCTACTCCGACTCAACCACTTGTGATTGAATTTCACTGGTCACGGAGAGTCCTACTTCCAACAAACTACTTGCCTGGGCAATTACTTGCCACGACAATCTACTTGCCTTAGCATTTCACTTTCCTCCTGCGTTAACTTGCCAAAGCAACTCATCCGGCATACTCTCAATCCTAATAATCCAACCAACTCTCTCATTGATTACTTTATTTTCTTTATAATAATTAATTATTTGTTTTATTTTTCTATCACCAACTATCATGACAGCTATTTTCTTATTTCAGTGCAAGGAGTTAAGAGTCCAAGTCCTTCAGACTAGTCCCAATAGAGATGATTCTCTATATTCATTACTTTATTACTTGCGACATGTTCGCTTGCACATTTGCGTAGCACTCAAAACACGCAACACCCGACAATCTCAGCAATGTACAACTCTGCCAACCTATCTAATGTGTACGTCGTATGCACAACCAAGAAGTGTGCACACTTCATAAACCTATCCACAATCACCCAAACATAATTCTTCTTCATTGGCGTTAAAGGCAAACAGGATACAAAATCCATGGTAGTTCTCTCCCACTGTCATTCCAGAATCTTCAACGGTTGTAACAACCCCGAAAAAAACTGATGCTCAGCCTTAACATGCTAACAAACCCTACAATGAGCAACAAAATCTGCGACATCCTTCTTCAAACCAACCCATAAATACTCCTTCCTCAAGTCCTGATACATGTTTGTGCTTCCTAGATACATAGTAAAATAACTCGAATGTGCCTCAGCCAAGATAGTGTACCTTAACTCCTCATCTTTCGGCACAACCACTCGACTCTTGAAACACAAAACACCCTCCTCATTGAAAAAAACCCATCTGATTGCCATCCATTAAGTCCTTTTACATGCGGTACCAAAGACTTATCATACAGTTGCCTTTCCTTGATCATCTGCAATAACGTTGGTTTCACTTGCAACTTATCCAACAACCCGCCATCAGGCATTACACACAACCGTGCAAACATTGCTCTCAACAGCAACCTTTCTACTCAAAATATCAACTACAACATTAGCCTTTCCAGGATGATACTCTATCGTCAAATCATAATCTTTAAGCAATTCTAACCATCTCCGTTACCTAAGACTCAACAATTTATGCGTCATCCGATACTTCAAGCTCTTGTGATCCATATACATAGTACACTTCTCACCATAAAGATAATGCCTCCAAATCTTCAAAGCAAACACCACAATGGCAAGCTCTATCTTGTGCGTAGGATAGTTGCTCTTGTGCACCTTCAACTACTTAGATGCCTAAACCACAACCCTTTCTTATTGCATCAACACACTTCCCAAACCAACATAGAATGCATCGCTATACACCATAAACTCTTTCCCTAACTCAAGTTGAATCAAGATTGAGGCTTGCATTAAAGCTTCCTTCAGCTTGTCAAAAGCTTGTTGTCTCCTCTCCATCCACTCAAAACCCACATCCTTTTGCAACAACTTCATCAAAGGGGTAGAAATCATCGGGAAACCATCCACAAAACGTCGATAATATCCTGCCAACCCCAAGAAACTACGAACTTCAACCACCGACTTAGGTTGCTTCCAATTCACTACAACTTTTATTTTCTACGGATCTACGTAAATACCTCAGCTAAAACAAAATGACCAAGAAAACCCACTTGCTTGATCCAAAACTCACATTTACTCGGCTTGGCATAACGCTTGTTGTCCATTAAAACTTACAACACAACCCGAAGATGTCGATCATGCTCTTCCTTAATACGTGAGTACACAAGGTTGTCATCGATGAACACCACCACAAATTGACCCAAGAATTCATGGAACACCTGGTCCATCATATCCATGAAAGATGTAGGCACATTTATCAACCCAAATGGCAACACTAAAAACTCATAATGCCCGCAACGAGTGCGAAAATTTGTCTTCGGCACGTCTTTATCTTCCATCTTCTACTAATAGTATCCAGACCGCAGATCAATTTTTGAAAACAAAGTAGCTCCCTAAAATTGATCAAACAAATCATCATTCCTCGGTAAATGATACTTATTTTTAATCGTCAAATTGTTCAGTTGCCGATAATCAATGCATATTCTCATCGTGCCATCCTTCCTTTTTTACAAAAAACGTTGGTTCTCTCCACGGTGAAACACTAGGAAGAATAAACCCTTGGTCTAACAGCTCCTGAAGTTGCGTTTTCAACTCCTTCAATTCTTTCGGTTCCATGCGATACAGTGCAATCGACACCGAATTCGTATCCCTATATGTCTCAATGCAAAACTCCAACTCCCTATCTAGAGGCAAACCAGCAACTCTTCTAGAAACACCCCTAAAAAATCACAAACAATGCCAATATCCTAGGCATGCATTGCCTTCATATTCGGGTTCATAACATAAGCTAGGTATGTTTGACCCCCCTAGAGTCTAACATCTTTTGCGCTTCCAAAGGCGAAACAACATTGGACAAGAATTTGACATTCTCGTCCACAACCACCATTTCATAATCTTCAGCAAGTTTCAATGAAACTCGCTTGGCCTCAAAATCAACCATAGCCCGATGTTTAGACAACCAATCTAACCCCAAGATTACATCAAAACCATGAAACGGTAACTCAATCAAATCGCCTCAAACGCATGTCCCTAAACCATCAAATGACATCTCCTATACAACATTCTAGCAAATATTGTCTTGCCAAAATAATCTCATTACCCGCATACCAAAATCTAAAACCTTTGCAATAACATCTATATCATTCCTTCCTACATATTGCGCAAAAACCCTCACTAGTCCACCGCCCACATGTAGAACCGCTACGGTATAAGCAACTGTCCTCTAAACTTCCTCCCTACAATAGAGATAACCTCGACCGTGCCCATAACCTCTCTGTGTTACAACAACAGAAACAAGAACCTAACCACCTCAAACCAATTGCGGAAATTCACACCTAATGTGATCCCGCGATCCACAGGACATCTCAGATGTCACAGCTTTACTAACAACACAACAACATGGGAAAAATATTCAACGAGTTCCAAAAGGAAACAACTGATCTTAAAAACCACACACTCCTATCACCAACCTAGGTTGCTTCAAATCTATTGAAACCTCAACCTCCAAAAAACCACCTAAAACACTTCTCAATCTCTATAAGATCCTAAGGACTCTCCTTGCTAGGCTAACTTCCATTGTAATCTCATCAGTCTCTGAAAAGTCATCTGTAAGTGTGAACATATGTATGCATGATCACCTACCTACCATCATAGATGCCCATGCACATGTATGCAAAACCTCTAGTGTCACACCCAATGTATGCATGTAATTACATATATAAATATATACACATGCGTGTTTTGTATTGTGCATGTTTAACAATTCACATTTACTAACAACATTCTTAGACCAAATTTACTCAACTTCGCCATAACCCCATAACATATTGTTAGACTCGCCAAAACTTGCACCCACCTTAATTATGGATGGACGCTCTACCACAAAACCTATTAGGCTAACTTGACCATCAGACAAGGTTCATTTTGCCACCTCAGAACTCGAAGATTCCACCACATTTACACTTTCCTAAAGCTTGCCACCACAGCTGAAAGGAATTCGAGAGCCGTACCAAAGTACATCTCAACACCGAACCTAACGTTACAACTAAAGACAACACTGCTAATAACATCTAGAACATCTCAGGAAAGGATCCCTAACAATACAAACTTCCGAAACCCAAACATCCCCAGCCCCTGACTTAAAACACAATTGAGGTAACTTCGCAACATAAGCCTCAACATCCTTTTAATTATAAGCCAAAGCTACCTTAACCCAGATTGATCCATATCGCAACATACTCTTCAAGGAATATAGACCTATTTGATCTTAGCTCTCGTCTCGATTGCAAACTAAAAAATATGAATTTATAGCATAGAAATTATAACAAAATAATAACCTGACCAGCTTGAAGCAAGAGTCCAAGGTGTTCACTTTCCAAAACAAAAATTATTTAATACCAGCAGTAATAAGGCAATGTGTCCACAAGCGAAACATCCAAACATATCTCATGTCCAACATAATCTTATAATTCCAAACACTGTGCAAGACAATCAATATGTTCATGTATCAACAATCAATCAAACAACCATAACCCACCTCCCATCAGGTTAAATCTCATCTTAAAATAACCATCCAAACTCATTTAATTGCATAAACAAGAAACAAGGACTAAATTCCAAAGAAAACAAACTTTAAAAAGCATACTAACTGATTTGACGATGGGCGTATCGGTACAAGGCCCATCCGTATCACAACAGGGTCAAAATAAAAAGGCCTACCGATATGGTCCTCAAGCATATCAGTACAGGTATGTGTTCTCAAAAATATGGAAATCTAGTAGCTAAAGACCATATCGAGACGGTTACCCGTGTACCGAAACCAGGCTTATTTATTATCTACGTGTACTAATAAGGTTACCAGTTGTGTCGATACACCTAGGCAATTTTACAAAGATTGGGCAGAGATAGGTCCCCGCGTTCAGATCCCTAAGGACCCGTACCGGTACGAATAGACCTGAAATGACCTCTTGGTCCAACATATGACACTTTGGCTCAATCAAACACACTCCAAACAACATATAAACACCATATAGCTTCATAAACATCAATTCCTCAAACATAGCAACATGGTAGAAGATCATTCACAACATGGTATATTCAAAACAAGCCCTATAGGCATGATTTCTACCCAAGCATGCATAATGTTTCCCAACCCCTCAACACTGAGCATTAAGTTCATGCAAGTCCAAAACATCAAATCAAACTTATACAAACAGGGAGTACCCAAAATAAACCTCTCAATAACAACTTGATCACATTGCCTCTTATTACTACTTAGCATTTATAAAACCATACTTTAAAATTTGTCTTGATCCTTGGATCTCCTCTTGCACACTTGTTGTCCGGAAAGGCTTATTTCTCTGTATTGATGAGAAATGAGAGTGTAAGCTATAAGCTTAGTTAGGGAATCTCTAAAACACTCATCAACGCATTAAAATCATTTTAATTCAAACCAAGTGTATATGTCTCATGCGAAAATCATCTCATGCTTCTATAATCTATTTCAAATGCATATTAAAAATCATTTACAACACTGTATCATGGATTTCATCTCTACCTCAATTTAAGCTTCAAATGCTAAAATCTCTATATAGCAAACTTAAAGAGCATCTAATGTATAAACCATATTATACAAACATAATCCATTTCTCATGATACATCATCTCGTATATTGGCATTCAAGTGACTCAAAACAAATTTTATTCTGTTTATCAAAACCACATCAAATGCACAGATTTCCCAAGTGGTTCCTTCGGCCACTTTACATACATCCTCGAACAGGAGCAGCCTTCAACGGTTATAACATATAAATCTACCAGTGGGAGAATTGGCACACTCTTGACCCCTCCACTATTATGATTCTCGTGATGGAGCATGGCACACTCTTGACCCCTCGACACACATGAGGTGACTTATTATAGTGCACTTTAAACCCTATGGCTAGCCATCTATAATCGATAACATTTTACCTTAGCCACTTGTCAATATACTCATTTCCAATAAAAACCACATTTACTTACTGCTTTACATATGCATCAATTCAAACCATTTTCCAATACATTAAACCATGTATTCTAATATTCTCAAGATTCTTTCGTAAATCATTTGTTATGCTCAAATATCATCATATGAAATCATTTACAACATCTTTCATTTCTAAAGCATGCATATAACAGTAAGTAATCAAATCTATGAATATGTGCATGAGATTGTATTTTGAAAAATCAAAAATGAGAGAGAGCTCAACCAATACTTACTTCCGAACTTAGATAAGTGTATCAAAATTATTCTAAACTCCCAACAACCTTCTTCAAACCTTTTAAAAGTAGTAAAACATGTTTCCACTCACCGACAACCCAAAGCTCGCTAGTCGATACACGATCAAGCCTCTAAAGCTTCTGCAACCTCTCCAAACGCTATAGGATTCAACTCCCCTACTTCACCCGAATAAAAACAGAGGATTAACACACTTCCATGCATCTCAAATCCCCAGCAGACAACAAACATAGCTTCGTTTCCCTTAGATCCATCAAACTCCTATCTAAACAACCAAAATCAACACCAAACTTCTCCTAAACAAAGCCCAGCCAAAACATGTTGATTTCAACATCTTAACAACATCAATTAACATCCAAAAAACATCCTACACACGTCCTTATACGTCAAGAAAAACCACAACACGAATTTCACCTAAAAAACCAACTATAAACAACATAGAAAATTAGCAATTCACATAGTTTCAGGATTCCTTTAATTAATCTCTTCTTTTAACATTAAAACACATCTTATAAGAAATCTAAATCAATTAGATTCCATACAAAATAGATCCAACTTAGTTCTAATCTAATTTCCATATAAAACTCAATTTAATTACCAAAACCATGTTTGAATCATAATTCGATAACATAAATCAGTTGTAAAGGATCAAAAACTTGGGAATTTCAATAATGAACCTTTAATTAGAGGAGATAAACGAAAATCACCTATAATTGTTGATTTCTCCCTTAATTGGCAATGGTTGGTTGAAATCCAAATATATTTTGATACAAGAATCAAAGGAATCAAGTAGAAAATCAAAAAGATTGATTCCTGGAAAATTTGGAAAGATTTTGATAGTTTGGCTACAGAGAAAGTTGAGAGAAAAGTTAGTTACATAAGAAAGTGATTTTGTGAAAATAAAATCCTTTTATTAAATCTATTTTCATTTAATATTAAAACTAATAAAAACACTTTAAAATTAGCCTAGACTAAGGGAAATATCTGATGGAAAATTTTGGGTAAATAGCTCCTTAAAGATTCTAAGTTTTAACCCTTTTACGATTTAGTCACCAAAAAAGTTTTGAAAACTTTAGATTTTAGTCACCATACCAAAATATCCCAAAATCAGATTTAATTCTTTCAAATTGTATTTATAAAAACCTTTAAAATATTAATTAAATATTTTCTAGAATTTTCCATATTTTATTGTGACCAAAAACTATTTATTAAGATTTAATTCCTGAAACTAACTCGAATTGTCTAATTCGGTTCTCCCGAACATTCTAATCGATCCATCTAACATCTAGGGCCAAATTAGGGTGTTACAGGTTACTTTTTCCAATTGAATACCACACTAGGCTTTATAGCTAATTCTCTTTTTTTTTGTTTAATTTTTAGATAAATTGATACTGTAAGTCTGGATTCGGTATCACTTGGAGAGCCTCCAATTTCTAAACAGTTAATGAATTATAAGTACTACTTTATTACATAAGTTAAATAATTTTAGAATTCTGGTGTAACCCCTTGACCCGGTCTAGTTGCAAGACCGAACTGATTGAGCTATATTAGGGTTTGCTGAGACAAACCCGAAAGATTTACTTAGAAAATGGTCTATTTTTTATCTTATCTAGATGCATAATTAATCCCTAACATGATCGTATGAACTATGGTGAAGATTACAACTTAATCGGGCATCGATTTGACATCCACTTGTTCGATCAACGTTTTAGGGACCAAATTGTAAATTTAGATAATTAAGAGGACTTTATTGTAATTAAGGTTACCCATCTTTAATTAATCATATTCCATACCAACAGGTCAAATTCCAACTTAAAATAACCATCCAAACTCATTTAATTGCGTAATCTTGAAATAGGGACGAAACTGCAAAGAATCAAACTTCAAAAGGCATCTTAACTGAAATAGCAGCTGGCGTATCGATACGAACACCTATCGTATCGTAACGGGTGTAAAATAGAAAGGCGTATTGATGCGGTCCTCAGGCTTACCGATACGACTATATGTTTTCAAAAATATTGGATTCTAGTTGCTAAGGGGCGTACCGATACGGTTACCCATGTACCGACACTAGGCTTGTTTCTCAGCTATGCATACCGATATGGTTACCATGAATATCGATATGCCTAGGCAATCTTGCCCAGATTGGGTTGAGTCAGGTCCTCGCGTACCAATCCCTGAGGACATGAACCGGTGCAAACAGACTTGTAATGACCTCTTGGTTTACCATATGATACTTTGGCTCAATCTAACACTCTCCAATCAACATCTAATCACCATAAGATTCCACGAACATTAATTTCTCAAAAATAGAAGCATGGTAGAACATCATACTCAACATATCAAAACCAAACATAAGTCATATAGGCATGATTTCTACCCAAGCATGCATAATATTTCCCAATCCCTCAAACCAAACATTAAACATCATACAAGTCCAAAACATCAAACATAACTTGTACAATCAGGGAGTATCCAAAATAAACCTCCCCAAAAAAACTTGGTCACATTGCCTATTATTGCTACTTAGCACTTATAAAACCATACTTTGAAAATGTATCAACCCTCAGATCTCTTCTTGCATACTTACTATCCGAAAAAAGCCTATTTCTTAGTTTTGAAGAGAAAAGAGAGCGTAAGCTATAAGCTTAGCGAGTGAATCTCAAAAACACTCATCAATGCATTTAAAACCATTTTATTAAAATCTAGAGTATAAGTCTCATGGCAAAACATCTCATGCTTCTAGAATCTCTTCAAAATGCACATTTAAATCATTTGCAACACATATATCATGGATTCTAACACAACCTTCAATTTAAGATTCATATGCCAAAGTTTCTAGATAGCAAGCTTAAAGAGCAACACATGTATAAACCACATTATACAAAAACATAATCCATTTTTCATGATACATTATCTCATATATTGGCATTTAAGTGACTCAAAACAAGTTTCTTTCCAACATATAAAAACACATCGGATACACGGATTTCCCATGTGGTTCCTTCGACCACTTAACATACATCTAACCGGAGCAAACAGCACATTTAACCCCTCGTTGGATACGATGTAAACAATCTACAATGGGAGTAAACGGCACATTTAACCCCTCAACCATTGTGATACTCAATTCTCTAGTGGGAGAATGCAGCACAATTAACCCCTCGAACACTACAGTTTTCATGGTGGAGAAAATGACACAATTAACCCCTCGACACACATGAGGCGATGCACTTAAACCCTATGGCTAGCCAACTATATCCGATAACATTTACCACAGCCACTTGCCGATATACTCACTAAAACCACATTGGATTACTGTTTTACATATGCATCAATTCAAACCATTTTCCAATACATTAAACCATGTATTCTAGCATCCCCAACATGCTTTCATAAATCATTTGCTTTAAACAAATCTCAACATGAATAATCATTTGCAACATCTTTCGTTTCCAAAACATGCATTTAACAGTATGTAATCAAATCTATAAACATGTGCATGAGATTATATTTTGCAAAACCAAAAATGAGATAGCTCAACCAATACTTACTTCTGATCTTAGATAACTGTATCAAACTTATTATAAACTACCAAAAACCTTCTTTAAACATTTTAAAAGGAGTAAAATGCGTTTCCACTCACCGACAACCAAATGCTCCACTTGTCGATACACGATCAAGCTTTCGAAGCTTCCGAGATCTCTCCAAAAGCTAGAGGATTCAACTCCCCTGCTTTACCTAAACAAAAACAGATGATTAATGCACTTCCATGCATCTCTAATTTCCAGCAAACCAACAAACACAACTTCACCTCATTAGAAACCATTAATCGCCGCTCTAAAACAACTAAAATCAACACCAAACCTTATCCAAACAAATCTAATTCAAAACTTATTGATTATAACATCTTAACAACATCAATTAACATCCAAAAACATCCGTACCGTGACCTTATACCTCTGACCACTCTACAACACCAAGATCACACCAAAATCTACCTATTTACAACCAAGACAATTAACAATTCACATAGTTTTAGGATTTATTTAATTAACCACTTCTTTCAACATTAAAACACATCTTAATAAAGATCTAAATCTATTTTATTCAACACAAAATAGATCCAAAATAGTGTTCACTCAATTCTTATATCAAAACTCAATTTAATCAACATATCCATGTTTTAATCATAATTCCATAACAAAAATTAGTTGTAAATAATCAAGAACTTGGGAATTTTAATAAAAAAAACCTTTAATTAGAGGAGAGAAACAAAAATTACCTCTAACTGTTGATTTCTCCCTTAATTGGCAAAGATTGGTTGAAATCCAAAACATATTTTGTTGTAGAATTCAAAGGAATCAAGTAGGAAATCAAAAAGAAACCAAAAGAGGTTGATTCTTGGAAATTTTGGAAAGATTTTGATAGTTTGGCCGCTAAAAAAGTTGGGAGAAAAGTAGTTACGTAAGAAAAGTGATTTGTGAAATTAAAATCCTTTTTATTAAATCTATTTTCTTTTAATATTAAAACCAATTAAAAACATTTTTTAAATTACCTAAATTAAGGGAAAATATGATGAAAAAGTTTGGTCAATTACTTCCTTAAAGATTCTAAGTTTTCACCCTTTTACAATTTAGTCACCAAAAATAGTTTTGAAAGCTTTTCATTTTAGTCACCATACCAAAATGTCCCAAAATCATATTGATTTTACCAAAATAATTAAAATATTAATTAAGTATTTTCCAGAATTTTTCCATATTTTATTTAAGCAAAACTATTTGTTAAGATTGAATTCACGAATGTAACTCAAATTGCCTAATCTGGTTCTCCCGAACCGTCTAATCGATCTGTCTCCCATCTAGGTCCAATTTCATGGCGTTATAACTCTCCCCCTCTTAAGAAATTTCATCCTCAAAGTTTACCTGGCGGAAAAGGTGAGGAAACCACTTCAACATGTCCTCCTTGCTTTCCTAGGTGGCTTCCTCGACACCACGATGTCGCCACAACACCTTCACCAACTCTATGGTCTTTCCTCGAAGAATATTGCTGCTTGAATCCATAATTTTCATCGGCTCCTCATCATAGGTCATATTCAGATTTAGCTCAATCTCTTCAACAGGCATCACATACGAAAGATCCGACCTAAACCTCTGAAGCATTTATACATGGAAAACATCATGTATCTTCTCCAACTCCGCCAGCAACCTCAACTTATAAGCAATTGGTCCAATACAATCTAACACCTCATAAGGTCCAATAAACCTAGGACTTAACTTGACCTTCCGTCCAAACCACGTTACCTTCTTCCAAGGCAAAACCCTAAGGAACACATGATCACCAACCGCATACTCAATCTCCCTTAGTTTTAAGTTAGCATATGAATCTGAAGCCGCCTTCAATCGATCACTAACAAGCTTCACTTTCTCATTGGTATTCTTCAACACATCCAGTAAATAAACATACCTTTCTCCTACCTCTGCCCAACAAAGTAGCGTGTGACACCTTCTATCATACAAAGCCTCTTACGGAGCTATTTGGATACAAGCCTAATAACTATTGTTATAGGCAAACTCCACCAAAGGAAACTACTTCTCCCATATTCCTTGGAAATTAATTATGCAACACCGCAACATATCCTCTAACACTTGGATAACGCGTCCAGACTGACCATCCTTTTAAGGATGATACAAAGTACTGAAGTTCAATCGCGCACTCAAAGCCTTATGCAAACACGCCCAAAATCTCGCTATAAAATGCGGATCTCTATCAGATATAATAGACTTTGGCACCCTGTGCAACCTCACAATCTCCGCAATATACAACTCTGCCAACTTGTCCAAAGTATACGTAGTATGCACAGCTAGAAAATATACACACTTCATAAGCCTGTCCACAATCACCCAAACAGAATTCTTCTTTGTTAGCGTTAAATACAGACCAACACAAAGTCCATGGTAATACTCTCCCACTTCCATTTTAAATCCTTAATAGCTGCAACAATCCTGAAGAAAACTGCCTTAACACGCTGACAAACCATACATCAAACAATAAAATCTGTGACATCCTTCTTCAATCCAACCCAAAAATACCCCCTTTTCAAATCATGATACATCTTTGTACTGCTGAATGAATAGAAAAATGACTCGAATGTGCCTCAGCCAAGATAGTGTATCTTAACTCCTCATCTTCTGGCACCACCACTTGACTCTTGAAACACAAAACTCTCTCATCACTAAAACAAAATTCTGTTTGATTGCCATCTAATATGTCCTTTTACATGTGGTACCAAAGAATCATCATACAGTTGCTTTTCCTTGATCATCTACAACAATGATGGCTACACTTTCAACTCATCCAACAATCCACCATCAGGCGTTACACTCAACCATGTAAACATCACCCTCAACTCAGCCGCATCCTTCCTACTCAAAGCGTTAGATACAACGTTAGCCTTTCCAGGATGATACTCTATTGCCAAATCATAATCCTTGAGCAACTACAACCATTTACATTGCCTAAGATTTAACTCTTTATGGGACATCATATATTTCAACCTCTTGTGATCCGTGTATATCATACATCTGACCATAAAGGTAGTGTCACTAAATCTTTAATCAAACACCACCACAGCAAGCTCAAGATCGTACGTAGGATAGTTGTGCTCGTGCACCTTCAACTATCTGGATGCATAAGCCACAACCCTTTCTTCTTGCATCACACACACCCTAAACCCACATAGAATGCATCGCTATAAACCACAAACTCCTTTCTTGACTCTGGTTGAATCAAGATTGGAGCTTGAGTCAAAGCTCCCTTCAACTTATCAAAGACTTGTTGTCTACCCTCCATCCACTCAAAACTCACATCGTTTTACAACAACTTCATCAAAGGAGCAGCAATCCTTGAGAAACCATCCACAAAGCGTCAGTAATATCCTGCCAATCCCAAGAAACTACAAACTTCAAACACTGACTTTGGCTGCTTCCAATTCACTACAGCTTCAATTTTCTGTGGATCCATATGAATACCCTTAGCAAAATCACATGACCAAGAAAAACCACTTGCTTGATCCAAAACTCACATTTGCTCAACTTGGCATAAAGCTTTTTGTCCAACAGAACTTGCAACACAATTCATAGATCTCAATCATGATCTTCCTCGGTATGTGAGTACACAAGGATGTCATTTATGAACACCACCGTAAATTGATCTAAGATTCATGGAACAGCTGATTCATCATATCCATGAAAGTTGTCGGTGCATTTGTCAACCCAAACGGTATCACTAAGAACTCATAATGCCCGTGCACATACGAAAAGTTATCTTTGGCACGACATTATCTTTCACCTTCAACTAATAATACCCAGACCTTAGATCAATCTTGGAAAACACCGTAGCACCCTGAAACTAATCAAACAGATCATCAATCCTTGGTAAAGGATACTTGTTCGTAATCGTCAACTTGTTCAGTTGCCAATAATTACTTCACAGTATCATCTTGCCATCCTTCTTTTTCACAAACACTGGTGCTCCCCATGGTGAAACACTAGGCCAAATGAAACCACTATCTAATAACTATTGTACCTTCGTCTTCAACTCCTTCAATCTTTCAGTGCCATGAGATACGGTGCAATCAACACCTGAGCTGTATCCATGTACATCTCAATGCAAAACTCTAGCTCCCTATCTGGTGGCAAACCATGCAACTGTTTCGAAAACACTCCTAAAAATTACAAATTGTACGAATATCCTGGGCATGCACTTCCTTCATATTAGGGTTTATAACATAAGCTAGGTACGCTTGACCCCCAGATTTCATTAACTTTTGCACTTCCAAGGCCGAAACAACATTGGATAAGAAAATGACATTCTCGGCCACAACCACCACTTCGTAATCCTCAGCAAGTCTCAACAAAACTCACTTTGTCTCAAAATCAACCACAACCCTATGTTTAGACAACCAATCCATCCCCAAGATCACATTAAAACCGTGAAACGACAACTCCATCAAATCGGCTTCAAACACATGGTCCTGAACCAACAAAAGACATCTCCTATGCAACCTCCTAGCAACTATTGTCTTACCAAAGGAACTACTTACCCTCATAGCAACATCTAACTTTCTACAGGTATATCAGTAAGCATGCATGTTCGCGCAAGATGTATGAATGTGTAGAACCAGAATCTATGAAAGAAAGCATGGTATGAACTACAAAATAAATGTACCTACAATCATATCGGTATTATTATTTCCCACACAATGCGCAAAAACCCTCTCCAGTCCACCACCCTCTGGCTGAACCGCTGCCGTATGTGCAACTATTCTCTTATTATCCTTTCTACGCTGGAAATGTCCACGATCGCTCCCACAGCCTCTCTGTGGCATAACAACAGGTGTAGGAGCTTAATCTTCCCTGTCTAACTGCGGACAATCATGCCTGAGATGATCCCACGATCTACAACTCCAACATGTACCAAAAGTACCCCCAACACTCCCCCGCATATCACTTACCGTAATGCCCACACTCAGGTACTCCAGGATGGGTATAATAACCTTGCTGACTACGTCCAACATACTCACTCCATGTCTCTGATTTGGATGATAACTCCTATCTCTATGCTTCTTGTGCCGATCTCTACCAATATCAGGATGGGTATAATAACGCCACCCATGATAAGGTACTTTGCAACCTGTACATTTTGAGAATGGAATGGACATGGAAATTAACCACCCACAAGATTGTAAAATGAGTTAACTTGAAACCAGACTCTAAATATTGGATCCATTTTATGAACACGAGAATAGGGCCCACTGGATACCATTCCATGATCTTAGTAGATAGAATGCTTCTTTTGTACTCCGTGATGACTGGCCAATGGATTAATGTTGGGAAGATGACATATGAATCCATTTTGGGAAGGGAAAAATCCTCACGAATCAAATGACCCTTACTTTTCCCAAGTCTAATAACTGCTTTGTGTTAGAGGCACAGGTTCAGAATGACCCCGATAATTTGGTAATAGAGGCCTAAATAGGGACACTCTCCAAGAAGATCCCATGGCTCAAGGGGCTCACGGCCAACGCAGCACCATTCAGTGCCACGGCTATGAGTACCTTGCGGATGACTCTGCTCAGTGCCATGATAGAATTCCTCAAGCCATTTTTTGAATACGCCAAAGAGAATGATCTGGCCACAAGAACATGTTGAATCACTTATCTCTAGGATCAATTGATACTCTTCTCAAGTTCCTTATGCAATGCTTTGCTAAGCCTTCTATTACACAACCGCACAAAGAGAAAGAAGAAGAGAATGAAGACGAAGAGATTAAAAAAGAAGAAGATAAAGAAGAAGAAGAAGAGGAAAAAGAAGAAGAAGAAAAATAAAAGAAAGATGGAATTCCTCCTAGCCCTTTAACTATTACTGCCAGAACAAGAAAGAGAAAGGAAGTTGGTGCTATATATGTGCTCGTTGGCCTACTAAAATATACGAGAGTAAAAGACAAGGGTAAGGCCCACATGCACCCTAAAAACATAACTCTCGCTAGCCCTATACACTTGGTTAGTGATAACTCTATTGAAGTGCAACAATCAGTGGGCCAGGTCACTCCTTCTTCGGCTAAAACATCACCCACTCCAACTCCATCTGCTACCACTAATAGTACCAGAATAAAAGTTGCTATTGGACAAGCCTTGGAGCTCATTGAGGAGCTGCAAGCACATTTGGGGCTCAGACCCCAATTATCTACATCATCAGACTCCTCTAAATCCATCTCAAGTCCTCCAACACATGATACCCCTACATCCCCTGCTATCAATCAGGCACCACTAGCATTTGCTCCCTCCACGCCACACAGTGATAAATGGACAAAGAGCCAGGCGCGATGTGCCGCACCTCCCTAGTAACTCCCTTGGTAGATTTTCTTTTCTTTGCTTTTTATTTTTCATATAGCATTCTGCATGTTTATTTTCTTTTTGCTTTCTTTTGCATTGGAGACAATGCTCTTCTCAAGTTTAGGGAAGTATTATCCCATATATATATTAGGTAAAATTTAGGTAAAATTTAAAAATTTAAAAAATAAGCATGTAATAGCCTAATATGCCTGAGAGGTTCCTCTTGCTTTGATTCCATTGATTCTAAAAATTATTATTGTGTTGATCATGATTTTCTATGATTAATCTATGTTAATGCTTTGCAAGGTGTTAAGAGCTTTCTTGCTTTGAACTTAGTGTTGAATCTATTGTAGCCCTTAAAACATATATTGGATGTATTCTAAAAGCTTAATAAGCCTTAAGGAAATTCTAGGTCGACTTTATGATGCCAAAGCATGAATTGATGAGAATGAACTAAATGCTTAATGAAGCAAAATAAAGGCTTAAAAACTCCCTGAAAAAATCAAGTAAATAATGGAAATAATTAAAACTTGATAATATGAACAAAACTATTGAGGGGCAATCTTCTATGCATCTTGCTATCTTAGTACACTAGGTGAGATGTGTTTACTCTATTTAACTTTCCCTGGAAGGAATGATAGTACTGGCAAAGAGTGAATAAAAGTCTTCACGAGATGACACTACTCGTAGGGCTCGGGGATGGGCTATTTTCTCCACTCCATCTTTAGGTCTAAAGAGTAAGTGTGATAAGCTAAAGCCCCAAGGATACAGTTTTCAAACCTAAAAGAAAAAAAGGGAGTAGAACAATATGCTGAAAAAGAATAACATGCCAAAGCAATAAAAGAGAGCAATCCTTTATTTTTTTTTCTAAGGTCATTAAGTGATGAATGCATGTGACAACTGCACACATTATGCCTACAACGAAATTAATCCTTGAAGCAAAACTGTAAGCTCTAACACATTGCAACTCATTAAGATAGTTGAGGAATAAATTACTACTACATCATGTCTTAGAATCTTTGTAATCATAGCTTAGTGGAACCTTGTGAACTATAGGCTGTTTATTGATTTTATTTTTCTTGCTTCCATTTTTCATCGCTTGAGGACAAGCAACAGTTCAAGTTTGGGGGTATTTGACGAGTGTGTAAATGATCTATTTTATGTGCCCTCTTTACTTATCTTATGTGTGTTTTCAAGCTCATATAGTTGCATTTAGGATAGATTGCATATAGTTTGCATGTAGATAGGCAGTTACACCGTATGTGCTTTAATGTTATACATTTTGGTGCTTTTCACGTGAAAGGTGGTATTTTGCGGTGCATGTACATAATGCTGGATGATGCTGAATGAGTGTTGTAGCAGATGAGTAGCAGATCTCATGGCTGGAGTTGATAAGTCATAAAGATTTGGAGATGAATCTACTTTTTCCCACATAGACTTTCTTCCTGATATGAAACATTAAATATAGTGGGAATCAATGGCCTTCTTTAATGAAGTTGTGCGCACTTTAGGGTCCTTAAACCCTAGTTTCACTACCTATAAAAGGGAGACTCGGATGCCAATTCAAAGAGAGAACGATTACAGACAATAGCCTAGTCTGAAGCTTACAAAGACTCATCAGGGTGGAAGCTAGAGAAATCTCTTCACGACAGAAGCCATTGAGAGAGGTCTATAGAGAGAGACCAATAGCAATTGTTGGACAACTTTGAGAGAGTTTGTCGAGGACTCTTGGCTCTTTTCGTTTCCTTGCTTCATAAATTACCGTACATTAATATTATTATAGATGTTTTAGGCTCAGACATGAGCTAAATACTTTAGTTGGGATTACTGCTACACCGAATTTTATGGTTTGATTATTTTATTTTAATGCTATAGTTGTTTTCCCTTTATCTATTATGTTCATCATTCTTCATGCGTAGTTATTGTAATAGCTATCGAGAGAGACCTTTTAACTATTGATCTCTGGCTTAATATCGAGAGAGTAAGGTTATACAAATGTGAACAGTGAGGATAAACTGTTAACTTAGTCTTAATCCGACTTAGACATAAGTTTAGGGTTTCACGACTAAAATGGAGTTCTTTAACAAATATTAGAATTGTTAGGGTTAACGTAGACATGTATTACCTTAGCCTCAATATTTTTAACTTCTAGGCGTCGAGAGAGTCAGAAGTTCCTTAGAAAATTCTGTCGAGTAGATAAAGATCTTAATAGTTTACACAGGCATGTATTGCCAGTTGTTTAATTGCTTAGAAAGTCCTTAGCAATAATCCCAACTTCCATAATTATATGTTACTTCCTATAGCATTTGTTCGTCTTACTCATTGCTTTCTTTATTTTAATTGCTTTTAGTTTTCATAAACCAACACCATTCAATACTTGCAAAGAAATTCTTAAGTTCGATAACTTCATAGTTATTGATCCAATCCTCTTGGGTTTGACACTCTACATATCACTTTATTACTTGATTCAATAAGTATACTTGCTCTAAAGTGCATCACTATTCGACAAGCATCACTGATCGTTCGACAAATATGGTGTTTTGAGTTATAGGGAACTCTAGCCGTAATAATTAGCGGATGGATGGGTGGATAGGGGCTTACCAGCCCGAGTATGCATTTGTTATGTCTTGTCCAATTCTGCATCAATTTTGTCTTGTGTGAGTCTGCATTTGAATTTATAGCATAGAAATTATAAGAAAATAATAACCAGGCCAGCTTGAAGCAAGAGTCCAAGGTGTTCACTTTCCAAAACAAAAATTATTTTTTACCAGTAGTAATAAAGCAATGTGTCCCCAAGCTAAACATCTAATCATATCTCATGTCTAACATAATCTCACAATTCCAAACGCCGTGCAAGACAACCAACATGTTCATGTATCAACAATCAATGAAACAACCATAACCCACCTCCGAACAATTAAAACCTGGCTCTGATACCAACAAATGTAACCCTCTTGACTCGTTCTAGTCGTAAGACCGAATCAAGGGAGCTACATTAGAGTTTACCGAGACAAACCTGAAAGATTTTCATTGAAACGGTCCATTTTTTCTTTTATCTTATCTAAATGTATATTTACATCCTAAGGAGATCATATTGGTTATGATGAAGGTTACAACTCAATCGGGCGTTGAATTGACATCCAATTGTTCATATTCTCATTTTAAGGACTAAAATACAATTTCTGACAACTAAGAGGATACTTGTGAAATTGAAGTTACCAGTCCTTAATTAGTCATATTTTTAACCATCAGGTTATATCTCATCTTAAAATAACCATCCAAACTCATTTAATTGCATAAACAAGAAATATGGACTAAATTGCAAAGAAAACAAACTTCAAAAAGCATCCTAACTGATTTAACGACTGCGTACCAGTACAGGGCCGATCCATATCGCAACGGGGTCAAAATACAAAGGCGTACCGATATGGTCCTCAAGCGTATCGGTATGAGTATGTGTTCTCAAAAATATGGAAATCTAGTTGCTAAAGATCGTACCAATACGGTTAATTGTGTACCAAAACCAGGCTTATTTATCATCTTTGCGTACCGATACGGTTACCAGGCATATCGATAAGCTGAGGCAATTTTGTCCATATTGAGCCGAGAAGGGTCCCCGCATACCGATCCCCGAGGGCCCGTACCGATACGGACAGACCTGTAATGACCTCTTGGTCCAACATATGACACTTTCACTCAATCAAACACACTCCAAACAACCTATAAACATCATATAGCTTCATAAACATCAATTCCTCAAACATAGCAACATGGTAGAAGATCATTCACAACATGGTATATTCAAAACAATCTCCTATACGCATGATTTCTACCCAAACATCCGTAATGTTTCCCAACCCCTCAACACCAAGCATTAAGCTTCATACAAGTCCAAAACATCAAACCAAACTTATACAAACAGGGAGTACCCAAAATAAACCTCCCAATAACAACTTGATCATATTGCCACTTATTACTACTTAGCATTTATAAAACCATACTTTAAAATTTGACTCAATCCTTGGATCTCCTCTTGGACACTTGCTGTTCGGAAGGGCTTATTTCTCTGTATTGATGAGAAAGGAGAGCGTAAGTTATAAGCTTAGTGAGGGAATCTCTAAAACACTCATCAATGAATTAAAATCATTTTAATTCAAAACAATTGTATATGTCTCATGGAAAAATCATCTCATGCTTCTATAATCTCTTTCAAATGAACATTTAAAATCATTTACAACACATGTATCATGGATTTCACCTCTACCTCAATTTAAGCTTCAAATGCCAAAATCTATATATAGCAAGCTTAAAGAGCATCTCATGTATAAACCATATTATACAAACATAATCCATTTCTCATGATACATCATCTCATATATTGGCATTCAAGTGACTCAAAACAAGTTTCATTCTATTTATCAAAAACCACATCTACACGAATTTCCCAAGTGGTTCCTTAACCACTTCACATATGTCCTCGAACCAAAGTAGCCCTCAACGTTTGTAATGGTAAATCCACCAGCGAGAGATTTGGCACACTTTTGACCCCTCGACCTCTTCAGTTCTCATGGAGGAGCATGACACACTATTGACCCCTCGATACACATAAGGTGACTTATTATAGTGCACTTTAAACCCTATGACTAGCCAACTATATCTGATAATATTTTACCTCAGCCACTTGTAACGCCCCAATTTTGGGCTTAGGAGTTTTGGGGAACAGTTTAGTCGGTTCGGTGGATCAGGATTAGAGATTCGAGTCAGATTCAGGATTTAAATTGGATTAAATATTTTTATTAAAGATAAAAATATGGAAAAATAGTCTAAAATCATTATCAAATATATAAATGATAAAAACAATTTTGGAAAATGAAATTTGGAAATGGGACATTTTGAGTTAGTGACTAAAAAGCAAATGTTGCAAAACTATTTTTAGTGGCTGTTTTGAAAATGGGTCAAAACTTTAAATCTTTAAGGAATTAATAATCCAAAAGGGTTTCATCAGATTTCTCCCTTTAATTAACTAGTTTCAATTAAGTTTTTAAGAGGTATAAATAGTGGAGAGAATTAATTAAACACATTTTAAAAGAATTTCACGTAACTAATTTTGTAACTTCTTTTCTCCCAAATTCTCTCCAGCCAAAGATATTTTCCAGCTTCAATTTCTTCGGGTAAAAATAGGATTTCAAAGAGTTTTTGATTTCCAATTGATTTCTAAAGCTTTTACATCAAATACTAATTATTTCTACCTTGATTTTCATGGTTTATGAAGCAATCAAGGGCATAAATCAGCATTGGAGGTAAGGATTCGTTCTTCTCCTCTAATGAAAGGTTCTTTATTGAAATTCCTAAGTTCTTGATCCATTTTATATGATTTTCATTAGGTTTTGATAAATTAAACTCAGATTTATGGTTTAATTGATTGTTTATGATGAAAATTTGAAGAAATTCGTAGTGATCTGTTTTGTTGAGTTAAGGATTGGTTTATACCTTGATTTTGATGTTTAATATGATAATGAAGTGAGTTTTGATGATAGAATCCCGGAATCTATTGAATCTCTAGTTTGTTAGTTTGGTAGTTAAGAGATTTTGAGGTGTTGTGGTTGATTATTGCTTGCTGGAGGTATAATGTTGTTTTAGGTTTTTGTTTTGATGTTAATTGATGCTATTTGAAGGTTGGGATTCGTAGTTGTGGGTTGGATTGAGGTTTTTGCTGAGTCGATTATGTTTTCGATTGTTAAGATAAAGTGTTGTGGAGGATTATAGTTGAGTGCTGATAATTGTTGTGTTGCTGCGAGTTGGATGCATTGTAATGCATTGGATTCTCTATTATGATGTGTTTGAAATAGGAGAAAGTAGTTTAAAGTAAATCTTGGGGTTGAGGGGTTGCCGAAGGCTTGATTTGACATCGGCAAGGAAGGTGTTGCTTTGTCAGTGAGTGAAACGGATAAGAATGGCTTTTCAAAGATTGAAAAGGTTTAATGAGAGTCTAGACTAGGCTTGATACGCTGGTCTAAGACTCGAAAGTAAGTAAAATGGATTTCTCTCTCTCAATTTTGGTTGGCAAATGATTTATGAATGCACTTGTTAAATGATTGTTTACCTCATGTTTTATGCATGGAATGAGTATGGTTTAATGCTGGAAGTTAAAATGAAATGATGATAAATGCGTTTGGAAAGTAATGCATGATTTTAAAGAATATTATTAAAATGGTTTAGTGCATGTTAAAGTGATTTGATTAATGCATAAGAAAATAGTGAGGTACGTTTATAAAAGTGAATTATATTGGCAAGTGATGAAATGGAAATGTTATCGGATATAATTGGCTGACCATAGGGTTTAAAGTGCACTATAATAAGTCGCCCATGGTTGTAGAGGTGGTCGAGAGGTACTTACTCTGATCATGTGAACCCCAATGTTGTTGGGGTAGCACTTTGATGGATTTTACTCCAGCCACGCACTGTAGAGGTTGATGCAGTGAATGTGTTTACTCCAAGTTGGAAGATTAGCCTTAGTAGTGTAGAGGTGGTGTATGTGTTTCACGACTTCATGCCATTGAGCTGCAAGAGATTGCGAGATCTTTTGGGAAATCCGTTTATCCGATGTTAATGATGGTTTTATGGAAATGTTGTTGTTGAGATGGATCACTTGTAAGCCAATATAATGTTTTAAATGTATCGTGTGGATGGATTGATTTGGAATAAAGTGTTTACACATGTTTTACTCCTTAAGCTTTGCATATGGGATGTTATGCATGGGAAAGGCTTAAGTAGAGGGAATTGCATATGAGATTATGTTGTGGAATCCATGATACATGTTGCATATGGTTTAATATGCTGATTTTGTAAAGACTAAATGCATTTTTGAAAGAATGGCATGATTGTTTTGAAATGGATTTTAATTGCATTGGATGATGGTTTGTATTTTGAGCGTTCCTCACTAAGCAATGATTTCTTACGCTCTCTTTTATCATCAATGCAGATTGATTGAATGCAAGTGGCCTAGCAAGCAAGGAGGAAATTCTAAGACTTGATTTACCAAAGTATGTTTGGGTTTTAAAGTAGTAATAAAGGCAATGTGGCTTAAATGTTGTCGGGAGGGTTTGAGTGGTTACTTCTCCATTTGCGCAAGTTTATATTGTTTCTTTGGACTTGTGATAAGCTTGGTTTGTTGGATTTTGCATATGGTTCATGCTATGGTTGCTTGAGTATTAGGAAGCATGCCTATAGTTTACCTTTAAAACATGATGATTGTTTCTTGATGTTTGGTTTATGGTAGTTGATGGTAAATGGCCAATAATGATGTTATTTGATTGTTTGAAGTATGCTTAAGTGTTAGATTCCAAAACGAGGCTAAAAACCAGTAAATTTTGACGTTACAGGTCAGGGCGTATCGATACGCCTATGCCCGTATCAATACAAGTAAGTGTATCCAGGCACAGTGTATCGATACACAGGAGACCGTATCGATACAGGTAAGCACATTTTCAGGCTTAGCGTATCGATACACGTGAAGGTGTATCGATACGGTTTTGAGCTACTGGAATCTGGAATTTTGAGAAAGCTCGGGCGTATCGATACGGTCAGTGATTAAGTTAGTTAAAAGTATGTTTTAAGGATTCTATTTTCTCTCGTTTTAGTCCCTAAGTGATATACATGCAATTAAATGAGTTTGAATGATCGTTTTGACTTGAAATTTCACCAGTATGCATGTAATTGGTTTAATTGAGGATTGGTAACTTTAAATGCAAAATTGGTCCTTCAAAATAATGGAAATTACAGTTGGGTCCCTGGGTGTTATGTATGCAATTAGATGAGTTCGGATGATTGTTTTAAGTTGAAATCTGGCATGTATGCTTTTAACCTAACAAATCGAAGATTGGTAAAGCAAATTACAAGTTAACCCTTATAGATTTGTAGATTTATGTTTTGGTCCATATTATTATAGAGTGACCAATTGGATATCAATTCGATGCTGATTGGGTTGGGTTTTCACTCATTGTTTGTATGTACATGTAGGGTAATAACCAGCATCTAGATAAGATAAAAGAAAAAAAGGCTGTATTTTCAGAGTTTTCTTCACAATTTACTTTGGTAAACTTAATGTAGCTCGTTCGGTTCGATCTTGCGATTAGGCCGGGCCAAGGGGATTACACCACTTTCCAATATACTCAATAAAACCACATTTACTTACTATTTTACATATGCATCAATTCAAACCATTTTCCAATACATTAAACCATGTATTCTAGTATTCTCAAGATTCTTTCATAAATCATTTGTTATGCTCAAATATCATCATATGGAATATTTGCAACATCTTTCCTTTCTAAAACATGCATATAACGGTAATTAATCAAATCTATGAATATGTGCACGAGATTGTATTTTGCAAAACTGAAAACGAGAGAGAGCTCAACCAATACTTACTTTCGAGCTTAGATAAGTGTATCAAACTTATTCTAAACTCCTAACAACCTTCTTCAAACCTTTTAAAGTAGTAAAACGCGTTTCCACTCACCGACAACCCAAAGCTCACTAGCCGATACACGATCAAACCTCCAAAGCTTCTGCAACCTTTCCAAACGATATAGGATTCAACTCCCCTACTTTACCCAAACAAAAACAGAGGATTAATGCACTTCCATGCATCTCAAATCCCAGCAAACAACAAACACAACTTCACCTCCCTTAGATCCATCAAACGTCTATCTAAAACAACCGAAAACTACACCAAACTTCACCTAAACAAAGCCCAGCCAAAACTTATTGATTTCAACATCTTAACAACATCAATTAACATCCAAAAAATCCTAAAAACGTCCTTATACCTCCAGCAACACCACAACACCAAGATCACCTCAAAAACCAACTATAAACAACCTAGAAATTAGCAATTCACATAGTTTCAAGATACCTTTAATTAATCTCTTATTTTAACATTAAAACACATCTTATAAGAGATCTAAATCAATTAGATTCCATACGAAATAGATCCAGCTCAATTCTTATCTAATTTAATTGCCAATTCCATAACATAAACTAGTTGTAAAGGATAAAGAACTTGGGAATTTCAATAAAGAACCTTTAATTAGAGGAGAGAAATGAAAATCACCTCTAATTGTTGATTTATCCCTTAATTGGCAATGATTGGTTGAAATCCAAATAGATTTTGACGCAAGAATCAAAGGAATCAAGTAGGAAATCAAAAAGGAAATAAAAAAGATTGATTCCTGGAAATTTTGGAAAGATTTTGATAGTTTGGCTGCTGAGAAAGTTGAGAGAAAAGTTGTATCAAAGTTAGTTACGTAAGAAAGTGATTTTGTGAAAATAAAATCCTTTTACTAAATCCATTTTCTTTTAATATTAAAACTAATTAAAACACTTTAAATAGCCCAAATTAAGGGAAATATCTAATGGAAAATTTTGAGTAAATAGATCCTTAAAGATTTTAAGTTTTGACCCTTTTACGATTTAGTCACCAAAATAGTTTTGAAAGCTTTACATTTTAGTCACAGACCAAAATGTCCCAAAATCAGATTTAATTCTTTCAAATTGAATTTACCAAAACTTTTAAATATTAATTAAATATTTTCTAGCATTTTTTCATATTTTATTGTGACCAAAAACTATTTATTAAGATTTAATTCCTGAAACTAGCTCGAATTGTCTAATTCTGTTCTCCCGAACCTTCTAATCGATCCATCTAACATCTAGGCCCAAATTTAGGGTGTTACAACTCTCCTTCTCTTAAAAAATTTCATCCAAAAAAATTACCTAGAGGAAAAAGGTAAAGAGACTGGTTCTTCATGTCTTCCCTACTTTCCCATGTGACTTCCTCAATTCCACGATGTCACCACAACACTTTCACCAACTCAATGGTCTTGCCACAAAGAACTTTACTGCCCGAATCTACAATTCTCACTAGTTTATCATCATAGGTTAGATCCGGATTCAACTCAATCTCACCAATAGGCATCGCATGCGAAGGATCCGATCTATACCTCCGTAGCACCGATACATTGAAAACATCATGCATCTTCTCTAACTCAGTAGGTAACCTCAACTTATAAGCAACTAGACCACATGCTATAACACCTCGTAAGGCCCAATAAACCTAGGGCTCAAATTACCCTTTTCGACCAAACCTCATCACCTTCTTCCAAGGCGAAACCTTGAGAAACACACGAATCGCATACTCAATCTCCCTACGCTTCAAGTCAGCATAAGACTTTTGTCGATTCGAAGCCGCCTTCAACCGGTCACTAATAAGCTTCACCTTCTCATTTGTGTCCTTCAGCAATCAGGCAATGAAACAAACTTTTCGTCCACCTCCGCCCATCAAAGTGTCGTGCGACACCTTCTACCATACAAAGCCTCGTACGGAGCCATCTGAATACTGGCTTGATAGCTATTGTTATAGGCAAACTCAACCAAAGGTAATTGCTCCTCCTACATTCCTTGGAAATCAATAATGCAACACCGCAACATATCTACTAACACTCGGATAATGCATTCAAATTGACCATCCATTTGAGGAAAATACGAAGTACTGAAATTCAACCGCAAACCCAAAGCCTTGTGCAAACATTCCCAAAACCTTGTTGTAACTATCTGACACTATAGACTTAGGCACCCCGCGCAACCTGATGATAAGTGTGTAAAAGTACTATTTTTCATACCCTTTTTACTCACATTTTGTTAGACTTAAGCTCATTTTAGTTGCATTTGTAGTCAATCATGCATAAGTTCATAGTTTCCTAGTTCAATGTGCTTGGCCATGCATTTTATTACTTTTTGTATAAAAATGCTTCTCTTTTGCTCGTTTGTGTGCAGGACGAATTGTCGAGCCAATTGCCGAAGTCTGCCATAGCGTTGAAAGGATCAAAGCGGTTAGGATCTCCAACTGCCCAATTAAAATTAAAATGCAAAGGATAAATCCCCAATTTTTATTTATTTATCATCTACATTATCTCCCACATTTGAAATTCAAAATGAAAGCCCCATCTCCACCAAATTATCAAGTAGCAAACTCTCTTCCACACCTATTTAAAGGGATCTGAATACATGAAGAGTGGAGAAGAAATTAGGGGAAATCGATCGGGAGAGAGATCAAGGGAAAGCTGATCGTGGGAGTGATTGGATTGCAGAGTTCATCTCCTCTCTTCTTTCTTAGTTTGTAATTGCACATCATCCACCATGTTTGGGGAATTTTCCTTCGTATTTTCTTTCCACCTAACTATGAACTAAATTAGATGGTTTGGGTTATTAGGTTTTGAGAGGATTTTGTATGGATGATTTGATTTAGGTTTAAGGTTAAATGCACAATGTTGATTCAATCCTTGTTCTTGTAAATTGGGTAGTTTAGAGATAAACACTTGAGTCAGAATCATTTGTTGAAACTCAAATCCCTAAATCGGTGACAACACAAGGGAGAGCGAGATCAATGAAGGATTCGTGAGAAGGAATCATTCTAATGAAGTGACAGCCATTAGAGGTTCCTCAACCGAGTTGATTTCCAAACATTACGAGAGTTGATGGAGATCAACAGACCGAATTGAATCCAGGTTTCCTAACATTGCGAGAGCTGAAGGAAATCGGTTCCCTCTTGAACCAAGTTTCCAAAAAGTGACAAAGTTAAGGAGCTTCGCAGCGGGGAAGATGTCGATCGTGATCTTCCTCAGTACGTGAGTACACAAGGTTGTCATCAATGAACACCACCACAAATTGACCTAAGAATTCATGGAACACCTTGTCTATCATATCCATGAAAGATGTAGGTGCATTTATCAGCCCAAATGGCATCACTAAAAACTCATAATGCCCGCAATGCGTGGGAAAAGCTATCTTCAGCACGTCTTTATCTTCCACCTTCTACTGATAGTATCCAGACCACAGATCAATTTTGGGAAACATAGTAGCTCTCTAAAATTGAGCAAACAAATCATCAATCCTCGGTAAAGGATACTTATTTTTAATTGTCAACTTATTCAATTGCCGATAATCAATGCATATTCTCATCGTGCCATCCATTATTTTTTACAAACAACATTGGTTCTCTCCACGGTGAAACACTAGGACGAATGAACCCTCTATAACACCCCTTACCCAGTCTAGGAGTAAACCGGTTTAAGAAGTGTTACCGAACAGAAAATCCAGACAAGCATGATATCATAACCCTTCTTAGGCCAAACAAGCAATCAAAAATCAGAGTAATTTAAAACATTTAAAATAATTCATAGGTCCAACTTCCTTTAAAGTTGTATACAAACAAATATTATACACTACTCTATACTCAACCACTACTAACCTATAGTATGCCCATATCTTTTAGGTATTTCAGAACTCAAGGATTATTTTAAAGTCTAAATTTAATATTCAATGTTATCATCAAGCACCACATCTCACAACCAACTTGTAACCATCAAATAGTTTTTCAAACATCATATCTAACATAAATCAAATAACAAACAATTATGAGGTATAATAGACTTATACAAAGAGTAATGATAGATACGTTGATTACTAAGACAAAGTTATTTCGAAGTTTAGACCAGTCATTTCCAAATACTTGTAAACTTTTACCTAATAATATCAATTTACATATACATTGACATACCACCCATTAGACTATTTTTAATCAAGATCCTAATTATGCATTCTACACCATATTTAGAGTTTAACTGTAATAATATATATATATATATATATATCGACCTTCATTCAAACATGACAGAAGGGTGTCTAACAACCTAAAACACAGATAGATAATTAACAATCCACCGGCAATTTAACTATTATAAATCGCATAGCAACCAATTACGAAATAAATAAAGGCCATTACAAAACTTGAATGCTTAAAAGCTTATATACAAATAATCAAAATGGAATCTAAATGCATTATGCATACTCAACACTCATGTGCCACCATCAAGGAGTTAAAAAGGTAACATTCAAATCATACATATGGGTCCTTGTGATCGCGTCCAAGCTCAGGAGAAATTCAAGATACATTTACCCTAAAATGTAATGAAGAAAAAGATTAAGAAATTTCTTAGTGCGGTAGCCTAAATAACCAATAATATGAATTAGAAACTTTATAATACAACTCTACTCTTTCTTTAAAACCAACAGATTCAGGTAAGTAACAAATTTAATTAATTATAATTTATTTTAATCATAGAATTCAAATATGGTAATATTGATAGACATATCGAAACCAATCAAACATCAAACTTATTCGAACACAAGTCCTTTAATCTACAAGTTTAAATATGAAAATCTTTCTTAGTTCTTTGTGTATACATATATCCTATGAGCATGTATTACTTATTGTATAAATTACCAAGCGACACATTAGCTTAGCTTATAATTCAATCATTCCTTATACAATGCCTTACCTAAACATGTATTACTTATCACTCAAGTTATCAGCACAACTTAGCAACAACATAGATTTTACTTATCAAATGAAATATCATACTTAGTTTTTAATATAAGGATTACCAATCATATAAGGCACCAAAAATATATATATAATGAGGTCTTCGAAATAAGCATACCTATATATTTATGGATTTTCAACAAACTAAATGTGTTCACAATAATACATTACAAACAATCCATGAAATAATCATTTATATCAAACAATCCATAGAATTTGTATACACACTTGTGCATTGCAAATCATTCCATGAAATAATCATTTATATTAAAACAGTCCATGGAATATGTATATACACTTATACATTGTAAGACATCCATAAATTAGTCATTTATCTCAAAACAGTCCATTAGATACTTGGATTTAATTAAAACAATACTTAATCTTTCGAATATAGCATTTTTTTATGTATATATATTTATATGTAGGTGCTACTTATCATGTAAGTTTTTAAACATGGCATATTTTAGACTTAAATTGTTTATCACTTGCGGTACCAAACATAGGCATAAGTTAATTGACACCAAAGGTACATGACATATCATCTCATAAACACATATTACTTATCACGCATGACATTGAACATAATACATTAATTTCAATAATAACTTAACTTATAAGTCATCAATCATATCTTCATTTTCACTAATACTATTGATCATTCAAAACAATGACATGAACAAGAAGTTAAATAGTATGAAGCAAACATTAGAGTCAGACATATGCTTATAGGCTTAATTATTCAAAAATTCATATGCAAAGATATATCCTACACTTAATGAAACCGTATTCAAATTACAACCTTCATGTTCTCCCCAAAAGCACGATCCATATTCAAGATTATAAGTATTACTTGTTATGCAAGTTACTTCAATACTTGAGTTAATTATAATTTTCATTAGTACTTATTAACATAGCCTTGAGAATCGAATAATAGCCTAGGTACACGAATCCCCAACCAACTGTTGCCAAATAAAATGGTACTCACATTACCAGTCAATCCATCCTACTGTCGCCAAGTGACCATAAAACTTCCCTCCTACTATCACCAAATAATGATCGTAATCCACCCCAAACACGAGCTCTATGGACTCTATGGCATGCCAACTATACCTATGACTAACTCAAAACCAAGGCTTTCCAATCAAATCTTATCTTATCAGAATTGAATCCAAGCTTTGCTCCTTGTTCATATAATCAAGTGGCATGTCATACTCTTATCAAATATGAGCATAGCTCCACATACTGGCTAACATATAAGAAAGGCTTATTTCATAACATATCAAACATTGTCAAACACTTGTAGCTTTCGAACATGTATTTCATAACATATCTTGTTTATATTAGAGATGAGCATGACTTCATATTCATATAATTCTCAAACAAGGTTTATAACTTATCATATTAAGCATATAGGTTCTTATTTATATCTCAAACATATATCATGCCTTCATCAAGTGTTTCATATTATAAGGTTTACTTAAGTACTTACCTCGAATTCCAAGCTTACACGAGCGACATCATTTAATTTAACAAACAATCCAGATAAATTAAAACAAATAAAGATGTTCGGGATAGATTTCAATCTATCCCAATACTTTAAACTACACTCACAGTTATTTCGAGCTAGATTTGTTCCCGAATTACTATTCTAGATTGCCTTCCTAAAGCTTTACTCTCTTTGAACTTTGCTTCCTCTACTATTTCTTGGTCTAATTACAACAAGAAATATAAACATGTTTTAGAACAATTTAATTACTCATGTATTCATATAAATTCATTCATAGCAACCCACTAACATCAATATTGATGCAAAACAACCCATTATTACTCATGTTTGCACACTTATATATCCAGCCAAAGCTGCCAAATTCACTATTTTATACATTTATACATACATATGTATCAAATTCACTTCTATTACTTCTATATACATTCAAATATCTTAGATATGTATTTATAGTTATGTACATATCAAACAGTCCATTTTACAATCAAACATACAAAAACAGTCCCTGAACAACTATATAAGTACCAAACCATTCGAAAATCTATATACACGATCAAATAGGTGCAAAACACTTCTAAAGTTCATTTTTACATACTTACAAAATTCAAGATACTTAGGCATACCTAGGTGTACACAAACATCCCAAAACACATACTAAACAATTTAAAACATTTATATACATGTTTTTTTGTTAAAACAGTCCACCTTACATTCATATACACCCGACTTTATTCAAATATATCTATGTAATTATAATCAAACTGAAACAATCCAGAACTTTATACAACAATTTCTTTGTACTCTAGTTCACTAAAACATATAATTAATTTTAGCAGCCCTTAAATCTTTCAAAGCAGTCCATTACATTTCATAATTACTCAATTTTGCCCCAAAGTTGAAAGTATTTTCATAAGCACATTATAAGCAGCCTATTATACTCTATATTTATTTTAAACGGTCTATTTTTCATGTTTATAAATCTTTATATTCATAACAGGGCACTCTATACTTGTATATCAAATTGATCATTCGAAGCAATCCTTCATATTCTCATGTATAAACAAAACATCCCCTAAATAAAAACTTTATTCAATTCAAACACTAATTCAAAATGATCTATACAACATTCAACCAATTTCAACTACAATGGAACTTATTCCCATACAAGTTCGGCACCTTAATTTTGCAATAATTTCATCAAACAAGAGAGTTTATCATGCATGCTTTCGGTTAACCACTAATAATTCATGGTATATAAATTACTTCTAATAACCTTAACATTCGAAGATCATAAGAACAAATACTTATGTTTTCATGTTACACCATCCTTCTAAAGATGTGCAAAACAAGTCTTACCTCCTACAAAAGCTATTCGACAACTTTCACCAAATTCTTGCTCAAAAATAAGGATTACAAAAGCAGCAATCTCTCAAACTCTCTTTCTCTTATTCAAACATGTTTCGGCCATTTTTAGAATAGAGAAGAAGATAATATCATATTATCATACTTAGCCGGTTGTCCTACATCCTTCCACATGTTTAATTACTCATGTGAGATGTGTAAAATCCATAGTCTAAAATCTTATTAGCATACAATCCTTCTTTGTACCATGTTTCACGGTTTAGTCCTTTTAGAATTAAGCACTCATTCTTTCATTCTTTTACTTCGATCCTTAACATTTTTATTTAGTCTAAGTTCTACAAATTATTACATGGTATTTGAAATGTAAACAATTGTTAACATTCTTACTAGACCTTACTTAGGGGTATTACAATTCTCCTACCCAACTTAATGTTTACTTAGTCAGTATCATTCGAAAGTTTTTTATCGATTCATCCTTACTCTATTTCCTTCAATAAAGAAGCCAACTAGAATTTCATTATCCCAACCAAATTGTATTCCTGACATTCTTACTAATTATTAACATATAAGAGAGCTTTTATCAGACGTAGATCACAAGCACTTATAAAATTTAACTCTTAGGTGGCACATGTAACAAACGATGATGCAACGAGTTCTGGTTTAGTCCAAGAATCGGCTAAACCTAAGCTCTGATACCAATAAATGTAACACCCCTTACCCGGTCTAGGAGTAAACCGGTTTAAGAAGTGTTACCAAACAGAAAATCTAGACAAGCATGATATCATAAGACTTCTTAAGCCAAACAAGCAATAAAAATCAGAGTAATTTAAAAACATTTAAAATAATTCATAGGTCCAACTTCCTTTTAAGTTGTATATAAACAAATATTATACATTAATCGATACTCAACCACTACTAACTTGTAGTATACCATATCTTTTAGGTATTTTAGAACTCAAGGTTTATTTTAAAGTCTAAACTTAATATTCAATGTTATCATCAAGAACCCCATATCACGACCAACTTGTAACCATCAAATAGTCTTTCAAACATCATATCTAACATAAATCAAATAACAAACAATTATGAGGTATAATAGACTTATACAAAGAGTAATGATAGATACGTTGATTACTAAGACAAAGTTATTTCGAAGTTTAGACCAATCATTTTCAAATACTTATAAACTTTTACCTAATAATATCAATTTACATATACATTGACATACCACCCATTAGCCTGTTTTTAAACAACATCCTAATTATGCATTCTACACCATTATTTAGAGTTCAACCGTAATAATAGATATATATATATATATATATATATATATATATATATATCGACCTTCATTCAAACATGGCAGAAGGGTGGTCTAACAACCTAAAACACAGATAGATAATTAACAATCCACCAGAAATTTAACTATTATAAATCACATAGCAAGCAATTACGAAATAAATAAAGGCCCATTACAAAACTTGAATGCTTATAAAGCTTATCTACAAATAATCAAAATGGAATCTAAATGCATTATGCATACTCAACACTCATGTGCCACTATATAGGAGTTAAAAAGGTAACATTCAAATCATACATATGGGTCCTTGTGATCGCGTCCAAGCTCAAGAGAAATTCAAGATACATTTACCCTGAAATGTAATAAAGAAAAAGAGTAAGCAATTGCTTAGTGCAGTAGCCTAAATAACCAATAATATGAATTAGAAACTTTGTAATACAACTCTACTCTTACTTTAAAACCAACAGATTTAGGTAAGTAACAGATTTAATCAATTATAATTTATTTTAATCATAGAATTCAAATATGGTAATATTGATAGACATATCGAAACCAATCAAACATCAAACTTATTCGTACACAGGTCCTTTAATCTACAAGTTTAAATATGAAAATCTTTCTTAGTTCATTGCGTATACATATATCCTATCAGCATGTATTACTTATTGTATAAGTTACCAAGCAAAACATTAGCTTAGCTTATAACTCAATCATTCCTTATACATAGGCTCAGCTAAACATGTATTACTTATCACTCAAGTTATCAGCACAACTTAGCAACAACATAGATTTTACTTATCATATGAAATATCATACTTAGTTTTTAATATACAAGATTACCAATCATATAAGGCAGCAAAAATCTATATAATAAGGTCTTCGAAACAAGCATACCCATATATTTATGGATTTTCAACAAACTAAAGTATTCACAATAATACATTACAAACAATCCATGAAATAATCATTTATATCAAACAATCCATAGAATATGTATACACCCTTGTGCATTGCAAATCAGTCCATGAAATAATCATTTATATTAAAACAGTCCATGGAATATGTATATACACTTATACATTGTAAGGCAACCCATAAATTAATCATTTATCTCAAAATAGTCCATTGAATATGTATACACACTTATACATTGCAAAGCAGCCCATAAATTAATCATTTATATCAAAATAGTCCATGGAATATGTATACACACTTATACATTGTAAAGCAGTCCATAAATTAATCATTTATCTCAAAACAGTCCATGGAATATGTATATACACTTATACATTGTAAGGCAGTCCATAAATTAATCATTTATCTCAAAATAGTCCATGGAATATGTATACACACTTATACATTGTAAAGTAGTCCATAAATTAATCATTTATCTCAAAACAGTCCATGGAATATGTATATACACTTATACATTGTAAGGCAGTCCATAAATTAATCATTTATCTCAAAACAATCCATTAGATACTTTAGATTTAATCAAAACAATCCTTAATCTTTCGAATATAGCATTTTATGTATAGATATTTATATATAGGTTCTACTTATCATGTAAGTTGTTAAACATGGCTTATTTTAGACTTAAACTGTTTATCACTTAAGGTACCAAACATAAGCATAAGTTAATTGACACCAAACTTACATGAAATATCATCTCATAAACACCTATTACTTATCACACAAGACATTGAACATAATACATTAATTTCAATAATCACTTAACTTATAAGTCATAAATCATACCTTCATTTTCACCAATTCTATTGATCATGCAAAACAATGACATGAATAAGAAGTTAAATAGTATAAAGCAAATATTCGAGTCAAGCATAAGCTTATAGGCTTAATTATTAAAAAAATCATATGCAAAGATATATCTTACACTCACATTACAAGTCAATCCCTCATACAGTCCCCAAGTGACCACAAAACTTCCCTCCTACTGTCGCAAAATAAGGACCGTAGTTCACCCCAAACACGAGATATATAGATTCTATGGCATGCCAACTATACCTATGACTGACTCAAAACCAAGGCTTTCCAATCAAATCTTATCTTATCAGAATTGAATTCGAGCTTAGCTCCTTGTTCATATAATCAAGTGACTTGTCATACTTTTATCAAAGAGCAACATAGCTCCACATACTTGCTAACATATAAGCAAGGCTTATTTCATAACATATCAAACATTGTCAAACACTTGTAGCTTCGAACATGTATTTCATAGCATATCTTGTTTATATTAGAGATGAGCATGACTTCATGTTCATATAATTCTCAAACAAGGTTTATAACTTATCATATTAATCATATAGGCTCTTATGTATATCTCAAACATATATCATGCCTTCATCAAGTGTTTCATATTATAAGGTACTTTTATTTAAATACTTACCTTGAATTCCAAGCTTACACGAGTGGCATCATTTAATTTAACAAACACCCCACATAAATTAAAGCAAATAATGATGCTCCGGATAGTTTTCAATTTATCCCGAGACTTTAAGCTACACTCACAGTTATTTCGAGCTAGATTCATTCCCAAATTACTATTCTGGAATGCCCTCCTACAACTTTACTCTCTTTGATCTTTGCTTCCTCTACTATTTCTTGGTCTAATTACAGCAAGAAATACAAACATGTTTTAGAACAAATTAAATACTCATGTATTCATATAAATTCATTCATAGCAACCCACTAACATCAATATTGATGCAAAATAGCCCATTATTACTCATGTTTGCACACTTGTATATCCGGGCAAAGCTTCCCAATTCACTAATGTATACATTTATACATACATACGTATCAAATTCGAATTCTATTACTTCTATATACATTCAAATCTCTTAGATATGTATTTATACTTATGTACGTATCAAAGAGTCCATTTTACAATCAAACATACAAAAATAGTCCCTGAACAACTATATAAGTACCAGGCCATTCGATATCAATATACACATTCAAATAGGTACAAAATACTCCTGAAGTTCATTTATACATACTTACAAAATTCAAGACACTTAGGCATACTGAGGTGTACACAAACATCCCAAAACACATACTAAACAATTTAAAACATTTATATACTTGTTTTTATGTTAAAACAATCCACCTTACATTCATATACACCCGACTTTATTCAAATATATCTATGTAATTATAATCAAACCGCAACAATCTAGAACTTTATACAACAGCTCCTTTGTACTATAGTTCACTAAAACATATAATTAATTTTAGCAGCCCTTAAATCTTTCAAAGCAGTCCATTACATTTTAGAATTACTCAATTTTGCCCCAAAGTTGAAAGTATTTTCATAAGCATATTATAAGCAGCCTCTTATACTCTATATTTATTTTAAACAGTCCATTTTTTATGTTTATAAATCTCTATATTCATAACAGGGCACTATATTGTTACCTCTCTAAAAGACTTGTTTTTAATGCCAATCTTACAATGTTTTTGCTTGTTTTTGGGTACACTTAGTTGCATTAGGATGTTAAAACCATGCATTTGCATAAGGAGTTTAGAATTATGTCTATGCCAGTGTGAAGGGTTGTTTTGTTGGCAATTTTGCAGGTTTGGCATAGTATTTGGCCCAAGAAAGCAAAATGGGAAGGAATGCCAGAGAGAATGCCGAGTGCGGTTGGCACAGATGGACCAGACAATGCCAAGCACTGGTTGATAGAGAAGTGAACTTGATACCATGATAAGAAACTATTGGACCCCGAAAAAAAAGGAGAAGATTAGGCTCCGAAAAGATAGTAATTGGATCAATCTCCAAAAAAATAGTAGATAAGATGGTGCCAAGATTGGTTGGCAGGTTTATGCCAAGCTTGGATGCCAAGGCAACGTCAGCAGTATGACGTCAGCTTTAGCTTGATCAGCTCTCATTAAAATTTGGATACAATGATTAGCTCTTATCTCTTTAGCATTTAAAATTCAAATGAGGAGTTTATCCTATCCCTTCCTTGCACGCCTATTTAAACACCAATTGAGGAGGACTTGGGGAGGGCGAATTGATTGATAGACGATCAGAGAGAGGATTTGGAGTGCAAGGTAATTGACAACCGGCTGCACCTTGGAAGGGTGGTTCGACCAGCTTGGCCGAGAACCTGGATCTTGAAGGGCTGCATCGAGAGACCCCTTCTCGCCCATTCTCTCTTTCAAGTTATTTTATGTTGTTTTTAATGATGATGTATTTTGAAAAATTTTATGGTTTTTTGGTGAAATCCATAACCATGAACTAATTTAATAGTTGGAGGGGGATATTTGTGTTGAAAGCTATTTATGTTTTAGTTTTTAATGATAAATCAGCCTTCAGCATTGTTTTATCTATTTTTCATGCTTTAATGTTTTCTAAGTACTAAGCCAAGAAAGAGCTGGCACTGTTGGCCTATTGCTCTTCAATATCTTAACAGACTTGGGGTGGCAACGATTACGTTGTTAAATACTGTGGAGAGAAGTTTCGAGAGAAGTCACTCAAGTAGATGAACTTACTTCGAGAGTGAAATCTAACCCTTAGGAGTATAGATTGGATCTTAATCAAATTGGTTTATTTAAAAGCATGCACTATAGAGATATATGGGTTTTTACATGATCAATTTAGGGTAATGACCATCGAGAGAGGCTTTGCTAATTTTGAATCAACTCGACAAACAATGCTAAGACAAGTTGTTATTGAAGGCTGGCACGGCATGAATAGTGTCGCGCATAATAAGTGCTACACAATTGTGCAAGTATACACGTTGCAAGTTATAGTATAAAAGATATCGTCCCCACAGGGATTGGTGCCACTTCAAGAATCTAGTCCCTTGCACTGTAAAAAGTAAAAACACAAATAAAGGATTATAGGAGTTTAACTAATAACTAAACTAGAAAGCAATAAATTAAAAGAAAAGATGAGATCAAATGAGACAGAGATAGGCCAGGTTATCATGAGTTGAGGAGTGATAGCCGATTGGATCGTCTTGGTAAAAGAGTGCACGGGCAACTCAGTTGCCGTGGCAACTTGCACAACGGGGTTGCCTTGGCAACTAATCGATGGTTGCCTGGGAGACTAGTTGGGCAACTACTTGAGCGTCTGGGAAGCAACCTTCAAGGTTCGGCAGAGCGTTCTTCAATGGTTTCTTCTTATCCCTAAGTCAAAACTCTAGCTACTTGTGCATGCCTTGATAATACATCCCTCCGTGAATCAAGGGTGAACAACAACCAATCTTGCGCTCCTCTTAGCCATTGAAATCCTTGACTTATTCCTAAGACGAATTAATCTTCACCATCAATAGATTGAATAAAGATCATATTCATTCGTTTCTTGATTCTAACTTTCCCGATATTAGATAAATGGATGAAGTTACGAGATCCTCTCCCAATTCACTCGCAAACAAGAATAAGAACCAAGAATGAATAAACCTTGAATAAAAAAGTGCAAACTCTTATTACCTAAACAAAATCCAATAGTTTCTCACAACCACAAAACACAATAACCATTGCCAAATAGATTTAGTTCGTGGCTAGGTTCCAAAGAAACACAAGATAAATAATCCATAACATTAACCCAATCGAACAAGAAAGAAAAAGATGAAGAAGGAAGCTTGTCGAAATCCCCTTGCCTTAGATGCTTGTCAAAAATTCTCTCCTCTTGCTCTCTTTGGAAGTTGACGATATGGCCTCTTATTTATATGGCTAGGTCAAAATCCTTCTTTGAGGAGGAAGTTAAGTTGGAATTAAATTATCTTTAAAGAATATAATTCTTTATTATAATTATATTCATACTAGAACTTCTCCTATCTTCTTGGAATTTAATTCTTCTTTAATCTCTTCGTGGAAATCAAATTCCTTTGGGATTTAGCTTTGCTCCACGTCATCTTGGGCTTGTCTAGCCATCAATTTCAACTACCATATCACCTTGTGCTTTGTCGACAATTGCCCTGGCAACTGGCTCGGCGTCTCCTTCATGCATTGCCCTGACAACTAGCTCGGCATCTTCTTCATGTATTGCCCTGGCAACTAGCTCTAGTCTTGCTTTGGCAAGTGATCCTATACATACACACAAAACACACCAAAGCAGCATCTTTTCCCACAAAAACTACCAAGTTATGTAATCAAGCTCAACGATGGAAGGAAACATGGATTAATGCATGAATGGCTAATTATGCATCTAATATGAGCCTAAGTCTAACAATAATATGAGTAAAAATGGTAAAAAAAATAGTACTTTTGAACACTTATCACACCCTCAAACTCGAACTATTGCTTGTCCTCAAGCAATGCAAACTAACAATTACCTGCCAAGACTTCAATTTTCACAAACTTAGCTTTGAACTTGATTTCAATTCTCAGAACCGGGGCACAAAGTATGATTGGCTTTTCATTTTTTGGAAAACTTAGGAGTTACTCGGAATCAAACTATAATGCTTGTGAGTGTGTGCGGGGTTGTGTCCAAGTTGATTTTTTGGATTCTATGCAAACAAGAGGTTTTCAAATTACTTCATTGGGTTCTTTTTAACATGTTTTAACTAGAGCCAGTTTTGGGCACCTCTAGTGTTTTGTTTTTAGTTTTATTCGACTAGAGCCAGTTTCGGGCACCTCTGGCATTCATCCAATTTTTAAATCCTCCAATTTGTTAATTATCAACCTAAGTTCACTAGAATTCCTTAAATCAATCAAACCATAACAGTGTTTCATCAGATTTAGCATCATAGTAAAATTCTAAGTTTTTCCATGGTTATCCTAGAATAAAAATTCTATCAATTAAGTGCATTTGCAAAGTCATCATTGGATATTCATCAAATCTAGGGAATTCTTGTTCCAACTAAAGGCATGGCAAGCAATTTATGTATCCTAAATGCAATACTTAAGGTGAATGTAACTAAACATGGTAACTACTAATAACAATCCCCCCAAACTCGAGTGAGGCATTTTCCTCAATGCATGCATTAAAGAAGAATAAAGATAACGAAAAATAAAATGCATACGAGGACTTACTCTGAGAGTTCGTCATCGTAGATGATTAGTTTCCTTTTGGTCGGTGTCTTGATTCTCTTGCTTGAACGCGATGGTTGTTTTCTTATTGCCGGTGGTGGAATCGATCCTCGTACGGGGTTGTCCTCATCGTCCTCTTCATCAGTGTCATTGGCTTTTCGCTTGGAGGATTCAATTGGTGTGATCTTTGTTGGTGCAATGGAGGACTCGTCCGAATCTAAAAAATCAGAAAATGATTCCGTAAGAGTTGATTCGGGCATAGGTGCTTTACCTTTGGCTTTTGCAGTGGTTGCCGGGATGTCTTTAGCTTTGGTTGCCGTGGCATCAGCTTGTGCGTGCACGACGTAGGTTGCCGCGGCATCATCTGTTGCGGTTGTTGTGGCGACTGCTTCATTGGTTGTCGGGGCAAGGATCTCTGCAGGAAGGATTGGGAATGGCATGCGACTGTCTGGGTACTTTTCTAGGATGACTTGGGTGATGGCATTGTTGTGCTCCTCCATGTACCGCATGAACATTAGTTGCCGGTCTTCAATTTGCCTTATGTGGCTTGCCAATGGTTGCAAGAGTGCTTCAAAGTGTCCCGGGGTTGATGGCCAAGTTGCCCGGGTGTTAGGTTCTTGGGCATTAGGGATTGCCGGGGCGGCAGGAGTTGTCGCGGCAATTGGAGGCCTTGAAAATTTTCCCGGTGCCTCTCCCATTAGCTTTCGAATTTGTGCTTGATTCCAACCGGACTTTGGTAGGGCCTTTTCATCAGTGGACTCACTTGGGACATGCATCTCCTTGCAAAGATTAGAAATTAAGCAAGGGAAGAAAAGAGAACCCTTATCTTTTGAGCTACATACAAAAATCTCATCAAAAATAATTTTTCCAATGTTAATGATGCGATTATGCAAAATAGAATGTATGAGCAAAAGACGTGGTATATCAATGGTAGTATTGTGTGTGGTGGGCATTAAAGAAGTTTTAACAAACTTATTCCATAGTTTTTCCTCGGGTTTAAATCGAAGGCGATTTAACGTGCCCTTGTATTTACCGTCGTTCCAATGAGTTCCCGGTTGAGTGAGTTCTTGAAGCACCTTGTCGAGTTGCTTGGGCGTGATTTGATCAACGAAGGCTTGATGCTCGTTCTTCTCAATGTAAAGCCCGTAAAAGGTGTTGACGTTTTCGGGACTTATGAGTATGGCCTTGTCACGAACAAAAACATAAGGATTATCCGGGTTAGGTGAGTGAGCATAGAATTCTCTTACCCATGAGATGTTGCCCAGTTCCGGTTGATGGCAAAAGATTTGCCACTTTTGATGTGCAATCCTCTCGAAGATGAATGGTTCAAGGCTGAAATCTTGATGATAGTTGGAGTATTCAAAGCCTTGTTCTTCATGAATCTTTCAGCTTTCAAACTTGGAGTGAAATCTTTCTTGAACCACCGGTGTAGCAAACTTCTTGTGTCTTGGTTCTTTGGAGGACATGGATGAACTAAAAATTTAATTTTGGATGCCATGGATGATCTTGGTTGTGAGTTTTGTAAAAACAAAGAAAAGAAAAGAAACTAAAAAGTTGCAAGATAAAAAATAGGAATAGGTTAAGGTTAATGGGTTTTATAGAAAAGATAGGTGGTAAATATGGTGGGTGGGATTAGGGGAAGACGAAAAAGGGTTTGGTTTAGGGAGAGGGTGATGGCAAGGGGGGTTTGATTAGGGTAAATTGGAGGCTTTATATAAGCCTTGGATTCAGCCCATTAGTTTCCTTATTGAAGATGTTTTCCTTCTTGGATTAAAATTCCTCTTTATCTTGAACTCTTTTCCTACAATTCAAAGACAAATCAAATAAGGATTAAAATTAAAGATAAACTAATAAAATAAAATAAATAAAGATGTATAAATGGATTCTTAAACTTAAAAAGATAAAAAAAATTATCCTAAAAAATAATAATAATCGGAAACAATAAAAAAATAAAAATTAATCAAAAATAATAAAAATAAAAATAAAATATCAAAGGGAGAGCATGCTCATGCATCTCCCAAGTTGACCACTTCTTTGTTACGTTCCACATGGGCACCATTGTAGTGCTTCAATCTTTGTCCATTAACTTTGAATTCATGGTTGTCAGAGATGGACTTGATTATCACAGCACCATGGGAGAATGGTTTGACGACTTCGAATGGTCCCGACCATCTTGATTTCAGCTTTCTCGGGAAAAGTTTTAGCCGAGAATTGAATAAGAGAACTAGTTGCCCTGGCATGAATTGCCGTGGCAATAGTTTCTTGTCATGCCATTGCTTTGTTTTCTCCTTGTAGATTCGTGCATTGTTATAGGCGAGTGCACGGAATTCTTCTATCTCATTGAGGTCCAACAAACTCTTTTGTCCGGCACTTTCCCAATCCATATTCACGGTCTTGATTGCCCAATATGCCTTGTGTTCGATTTCCACCGGTAGATGGCATGTTTTGCCATAGACAAGTCGGAAGGGGGACATACCTAAGGGTGTTTTGAATGCAGTGCGATATGCCCAAAGTGCGTCATCTAGTCTTAATGACCAATCCTTCCTAGAGAGATTTACAACTTTCTCGAGTATACCCTTCAATTCCCGGTTGGAAATTTCTGCTTGTCCGTTGGTTTGTGGGTGATATGCCGTGGCGATCTTGTGTGATATGCCAAAGCGTTACAACATCTTGGCAATTAGTCTGTTGTCAAAATGCTTGCCTTCGTCACTGATAATTGCTCTCGGTATCCCAAACCGTGTAAATATATTTTTTTGCAAGAATCGTTGCACGGTTTTGGAATCGTTGTTGGGAACTGCAGCTACCTCAACCCATTTAGACACGTAGTCGGCGGCAAGTAGAATGTAGAGGTTGTCGAATGAACATGGGAAAGGTCCCATAAAATCGATCCCCATACATCGAACAATTTCACCTCGATGATGTTCTGGAGCGGCATCTCATATAGTCTAGAGATATTGCCCGTCCTCTGGCAACGATCACATTGCTTGTAAAAGTCTTGGACATCTTTGTACAATGTTGGCCAATACAAACCGGATTGTAAAACTTTGGCCGCGGTACGAGTTCCTCCAAAATGTCCTCCATAGGATGAAGAATGGCATTACCGGAGTACATTTTGTTGCTCTTCTTCAGGGACACATCAGCGTATAACCTGATCTGCACATTGTTTAAACAAAAGAGGCTCGTCCCAAAAGTAATGCTTAGCATCATGGTGGAACCGCTTCTTCCCTTGGTGAGTATTGCCATAAGGTAAAATACCACAAACAAGGAAATTAACTAAATCCGCGTACCAGGGTATTGCCGAGGCATGTGCTGCCGTGGCGACTGCTCCCAAAATTGCCGAGGCGTGCGCGTCAAGGGCTGCTGCGGCATCGAGAGTTGCCGAGGCATGCACGTCCATGGTTGCCAAGGCAACTAAAATTTGTTCATCCGGGAATGCATCGCATATCTCTAGATCCGCGTCCTCCTCCCTGTTGCGTTCTAAACGTGATAAGTGATCGGCCACTTGATTTTTTGTTCCTTTCCTGTCCTTAATTTCAATATCAAATTCTTGTAAAAGTAATATCCAACGAATCAAACGAGGTTTGGCATCCTTTTTAGCAAATAGATATTTGATTGTCGAATGGTCCGTATGAACAATTACCTTTGTACCAATCAAATAGGATCGGAACTTGTCAAATGCAAAAACTACAGCTAGTAACTCTTTCTCCGTTGTTGTGTACTTCACTTGAGCACTATTAAGAGTTTTACTAGCGTAGTATATCACATGGAAGGTCTTACCTGTGCGTTGTTCTAGGACTGCTCCTACCGCGAAATCACTTACATCACACATGAGCTCAAAAGGTAGCGTTCAATCTGGTGGAACGACAATGGGTGCCGAGGTAAGCTTTTTCTTTAGGGTTTCGAATGCTTGGGTGCAAGAATCATCAAAATTGAAGACTTTATCCTGTTCAAGCAAATTGCACAAGGGTTTAGTGATTTTAGAAAAATTATGAATGAACCTCCTGTAAAAACCTGCATGTCCAAGAAAACTTCGAATTCCTTTAACCGAACTTGGTGGAAGTAATCTCTCGATCACGTCCACCTTGGCTTTGTCTACTTCAATTCCCTTGGATGAAATCTTGTGGCCGAGCACTAATCCTTCATGCATCTTTGGAAGGTTGTCGGGGCGTTACACAATCCGAACGACATCCTTTGGAAGGCATAAGTACCGTATGGGCAAGTGAAGGTTGTTTTTTCTTGATCTTCTGGTGCTATGGCAATTTAATTGTAACCTGAATAACCATCAAGAAAACAATAAAAGGGTTTACCTGCAAGACGGTCAAGCATTTGATCTATAAAGGGTAATGGGAAGTGATCTTTCCTAGTGGCTTTGTTTAGCTTTCGATAATCCATACAAACCCTCCAACCGGTCACAGTCCTGGTTGGAATGAGTTCATTGTTTTCATTACTTACCACTGTTATACCTCCCTTTTTCGGTACGCATTGTACCAGACTTACCCGTGTATATCAGAGATAGGGTATATAATGTCGGCGTCAAGCCACTTGATGATTTCTTTCATTACAACCCCTTTCATGGCATGATGCAGTCTCCTCTAGGCTTCAATTGAAGGTTTGTGATCATCTTCCAACAAAATCTTGTGCATGCACACTGCCGGGCTAATTCCCTTCAAGTCGGCAATTGTCCACCCTATTGCCTTTTTGTGTAGCTTCAACATCTTGATCAGCTTCTTTTCCTGCTCAGGCTATAACTTAGAAGAAATAATTATAGGCAATGTATTATCGGTTCCTAAGTATGCATATTTTAGTTGCTCTGGCAATTGTTTCAACTCAAGAATCGGTGGTTGTTCAATAGAGGGTTTTTCAAGTTTACCTTCCTTACCTGAGTAATCTAGTGGTTCAAAGTATGTACCTGGTCGATTGACTAGCCAATTTGCCTCTTCTTGTTGTTCCTCAACGACCGGTTCTTCATACTCCTCCGGTTCCTCTTGATCGGCAATGTAGTTGCCGAGGCAACTAAATTCCTCGTCAAAGTTAAACTCTGTTGTGGCATGAAGAAGTTGGCATTCTTCTGGATCATCAGCATGCCTTAGTGTTTGGAACATATTTAGTTTAACTTGCTGGTCATTCACCCTCATTGTGAGTTCTCCCTTTTCAACATCGATCAAGGTTCTCCCTGTTGCTAGGAATGGTCTCCCGAGAATGATAGGTGCATGCTCATCTGCTTCATAATCCAAAACAATAAAGTCAGCAGGAAAAATAAATTTATCAACTTTTACCAGTATGTCCTCGATTTTTCCCTTTGGATGCACATAGGATCTGTCGGCTAGCTGTAGTATAGTTGTTGTAGGTCTTTCCTTCCCAATTCCTAGTTTCTGGAAAACCGATTTAGGCATCAAGTTTATGCTAGCCCCAAGGTTGCATAATGCTTTCCTGACATAGTGATTTCCAATAGAACAGGGTATTATGAAACTTTCGGGATCCTTCAACTTAGGAGGCATACGATTGTGCAACATGGCCATGCATCCCTCTGTTGCGGTAATTGTTTCAAACTCTCCTAGCCTTGTTCTCTTGGACACAATGTCTTTAAGAAACTTGGCATAGTTTGGCATTTGTTCAATTGCTTCCACCAATGGCAAGTTGATGTGGACTTGCTTTAGGATATCAAGAAACTTCTTGAAATGGTATTCCTGCTTTTGTCGCTTCAACCTTTGTGGGAAAGGTGGTGGTTGTCGGATATCTTCGATCCTTTCATTGGTTTGGAACCTGATTAACGGCATTGCAGGGACGACAAGAGTTGCCGAGGCATTATCAATTGGGGTTTCCGAGGCATGCTTATCACACGTTGCCGAAGCATCCTTATCGTCGGTTGCCGAGGCATGCTTATTGCCGGTTGCCGCGGCAATTCCTGGTTCCACATCTGAGGCTTTGCCGCTAGGTTCGTCTTGATCTTTTTGTGGAGTTTTGTTTGATGAGCGGGTTTGAGCCTCTCTAAGTTGTTGGCCACTTCTAGTGGTGATTGTCCTACATTGCTCATGGCCAGATCCTCATGCGATTTCAGTATCGCTAGGTAAACCTCCATGCGGTCTAGTATTCAGATTTTGAGCAAACTGTCCGACTTGATTTTCTAATGATTTGATTGCCGCCTCTTGGTTTTGCAATCTCATCTCGTCCTGTTAATAAAAGCATCAGTTCTTTTTATGAAGTTACTATTCTCATCCATATAAGATTCAGTTTTCATCATAAAAGCATTTAGAGAATTTTCCAAAGAACTAGCTGTTATCGGTTGTTGCTGCGGCAACTGTTGTCGTGGCATATTCTGCTGGAATCTCGATGCTTGTGCATTCTGATTGTTCTAGTTTAGAGCATTGTTGGGATTACTCCATGAAAAGTTAGGGTGCTTCTTCCAAGCTGGATTGTATGTATTGGACATCACATTGTTGTTCCGTTTGTAATTCCCCATATAGAAGCTGGATTCCAGATTCTGCATACATTCAGAAGAATTATGGTTATCACCACATAACTCACAAAAAGAATCCATTACCTTGACCTCATGTGTTTTGTTTGGTTTTTGCATGTTCTGGACCATCTTGGTTAAAGTGGCCAATTGTGCCGAAATTGAATCTGATGATCCTAGTTCATGTATTGCGGCTTGGCGTCTAACTCCTCCTCTTCTAGTAGAGGGGAATTGATAATCATTCTTGGCCAGCCTGTTTAGAATTTGCATTGCTTCTTCCGGCGACTTATCTAGAAGTATGCCGTTTGCCGAGGCATCTAGCATCATTCTTGTTGGTGTATTCATGGCGTTGTAAAACATTGTTACTTGAGTCCACACCGGGAATTCGTGTAGGGGGCAATTTGTGTAGAAGTTCTCTATATCGCTCCCAAGCCTCGTACATGGATATATCATCTGCCTGCCGAAAAGAAGTAATGTCGTTACAAAGCTTATCAGTCAAATTTGTAGGATTAAACCGAGCAAGGAAATCACGACAAAGATCGGTCCAAGAAGCTATTGATCCGGCAGGAATGCTATTCAACCATGCTTTCGCCCTATCCCTCAGTGAATAGGGGAATAATCTTAATCGTAAGACATCGGGGGTGACTCCATGTATTTTGAACGAGTTGCAAATCTTGAGGAAAGATTTCAGATGTTGGCGTGTGATAAGTGTTCAAAAGTACTATTTTTCTTACTCTTTTTACTCATATTATTGTTAGACTTAGGCTCATATTAGTTGCATAAGTAGCCATTCATGCATTAATCTATGTTTCCTTCCATCGTTGAGATTGATTACATAACTTGGTAGTTTTTGTGGGAAAAGATGCTACTTTGGTGTGTTTTGTGTGTATGTGTCGGATCACTTGCCAAAGCAAGACTAGAGCTAGTTGCCAGGGCAATGCATGAAGGAGACGCCGAGCTAGTTGCCAGGGCAATGCATGAAGGAGACGCCGAGCCAGTTGCCATGGCAATTGAAGACAAGAGCAAAGGTGATATGGTAGTCGAAATTGATGACTAAACAAGCCCAAGATGACGTGGAGCAAAGCCCAAACCCAAAGGAATTTGATTTCCATGCAGAGATTAAAGAAAATTAAATTCCAAGAAGATAAGAGAAGTTCTAGTAGGAATATAATTATAATAAAGAATTATATTCTTTAAAGATAATTTAATTCCAACTTAACTTCCTCCTCAAAGAAGGACTTTGGCCTAGCCCTATAAATAAGATGGAGATTTCGACAATTGAGAGAGAGAAAGGGAGGGGAATTTCGACAACTCCAAGGAAGGCAAGAGGAGAGAATTTTTGACAAGCATCTAGGGCAAGGAGGATTTCGACAAGCCTCCTTCTTCATCCTTTTCTGTCTTGTTCGATTAGGTTCATGCTAGGGATTATTTATCTTGTGCTCCTTTGGAATCTAGCCATGAACTAAATCTATTTGGCTATGGTTATTGTGTTTTGTGGTTGTGAGAAACTATTGGTTTTTGTTTAGCTAGTAGGAGTTTGCAGTTTTCTATTTCAAGGTATATTCATTCTTGGTTCTTATTCTTGTTTGCGAGTGAATTGGGAGAGGATCTCGTGATTTCATCTATTTATCTAATATCGGGAGAGTTAGATTCAAGAAACGAATGAATATGATCTTTATTCATCTATTGATGGTGAAGATTAATCCGGCTTAGGAATAAGTTAAGGATTTTAACGGCTAAGAGGAGCGCAAGACTAGTTGTTGTTCACCCTTGATTCACGCAGGGATGTATTATCAAGGCATGCACAAGTAGCTAGAGTTTCAACTTAGGGATAAGAAGAAACCATTGAAGAACGCTCTGCCGAACCTTGAAGGTTGCTGCCCAGAAGCCCAAGTAGATGCCCAACTAGTTGCCCAGGCAATCATCGATTAGTTGCCAAGGCAACCCCGTTGTGCAAGTTGCCACGGCAACAGAGTTGCCCATGCCTCTTTTACCAAGACGATCCAATCGGCTATCACACCTCAACTCACGATAACCTGGCCTATCTCTCTCTCATTTGAATTCATCTTTTCTTTTACTTTATTGCTTTCTAGTTTAGTTATTAGTTAAACTCCTATAATCCTTTATTTGTGTTTTTACTTTTTACAGTGCAAGAGACTAGATTCTTGAAGTGGCACCAATCCCTGTGGAGACGATATCTTTTATACTATAACTTGCAACGTGTATACTTGCACAATTGCGTAGCACTTATTATGCGCAACAAGTTTTTGGCACCGTTGCTGGGGATTGGCAATAGCGACTTTGTTTTTATTTTCTTGCACTTTCTTTTTACTTTTCTTGTTAAAATTCAAAGGGCTAACAAACTTTGATTTTGCATTGGTATATGACCAGGGCGAGACCGACTACACCAGAATATCCCTTTGATCCAGAAATCGAACGAACCTTACAAAGACTTAGAAGAAGGATAAGAGTAGCAATGGCTAATCAAGACGAAAATATGCATCAAGATGTTCCAGCAGGAGGAGGAGTGATTCTTGCATGAAACAGAACTATTCGAGACTATCTTGAAGAAGATCTTCATGGACTTAATCCAGGAGTTGTCGCACCTGAAATTGAAGCCGACCACTTTGAGTTAAAACCGGTAATGTTTAATATGATCAACACAATTGGTCAATTTGGCAGCTCAACAACTGAAGATGCACGGCAACATCTGAAATCTTTCCTCGAGATTTGCAACTCGTTCAAGATACACGGAGTCACCCCCGATGTATTATGATTAAGATTATTCCCCTATTCACCGAGGGATAGGCGAAAGCATGGTTGAATAGCATTCTCGCCGGATCCATAGCATCTTGGACTGATCTTTGTCGTGATTTCCTTGCTAGATTTAATCCTACAAATTTGAGTGATAAGCTTCGTAACGACATTACTTCTTTTCGGCAGGAAGATGATGAATCCATGTACGAGGCTTGGGAGCGATATAGAGAACTTCTACACAAATGCCCCTACACGGATTCCCGGTGTGGACTCAAGTAACAATGTTTTACAATGCCGTGAATACACCAACAAGGATGATGCTAGATGGCTCGGCAAACGGCATACTCCTAGATAAGTCGCAGGAAGAAGCAATACAAATTTTAAATAGGCTGGCCAAGAATGATTATCAATTCCCATCTACTAGAAGAGGAGGAGTTAGATGCCAAGCCACAATACATGAACTAGGATCATCATATTCAATTTCGGCACAATTGGCCACTTTAACCAAGATGGTCCAGAACATGCAAAAACCAAACAACACACATGAGGTCAAGGTAATGGATTCTTTTTGTGAGTTATGTGGTGATAACCATAATTCTTCTGAAAGTATGCAGAATCTGAATCCAGCTTACGTGGGGAATTACAATCGAGCAACAACGTGATGTCCAATACATACAATCCAGCTTGGAAGAAGCACCCAAATTTTTCATGGAGTAATCCCAACAATGCTCTAAACCAGAACAATCAGAATGCACAAGCATCGGGATTCCAGCAGAATATGCCACGACAACAAAACGGTGCCACAAAGAACAACCGACGACATCTAGTTCTTTGAAAATTTTCTAAATGCTTTTATGATGAAAACTGAATCTTATATGGCTGGGAATAGTAATTTCATAAAAAGAACTGATGCTTTTATTAACAGACTAGAGATGAGATTGCAAAACCAAGAGGCGGCAATCAAATTATTGGAAAATCAAGTCGGACGGTTTGCTCAAAATCAATACTAGACCGCAAGGAGGTTTACCTAGCGATATCAAGTCGCAAGAGGACTGACCATGAGCAATGTAAGGCAATCACCACTAGAAGTGGCCAACAACTTAGAGAGGTTCAAACCCGCTCGTCAAACAAAACTCCACAAAAAGATCAAGACGAACCTAGCAGCAAAGCCTCAGATGCTGAACCAGAATTGCCGCGCAACCGCAATAAGCATGCCTCGAAGAATCGACGATAAAGACGCCTCGCGGCAACTTGCGATAAGCATGCCTCGCAACCCGATTGATAACGCCAAAGAACTCCAGTTGTCCCGGCAATACCGTCAATCAGGTTCCAAACCAATGAAAGGATCGAAGATATCCGACTTCCACCACCATTCCCACAAAGGTTGAAGCGACAAAAGCAAGAATACCAATTCAAAAGTTTCTTGATATCCTAAAGCAAGTCCACATCAACTTGCCATTGGTGGAAGCAATTGAACGAATGCCAAACTATGCCAAGTTTCTTAAAGACATTGTGTCCAAGAGAACAAGGCTAGGAGAGTTTGAAACAACTGCCACAACAGAGGGATGCATGGCAATGTTGCACAATCGTATGCCACCCAAGTTGAAGGATCCCAGAAGTTTCACAATACCTTGTTCCATTGGAAATCACTATGTCGGGAAAGCATTATGCGACCTTGGGGCTAGCATAAACTTGATGCCTAAATTGGTTTTCCATAAACTAGGAATCGGGAAGGCAAGACCTACAACAGTTATGCTACAGCTAGCTGACAGATCCTATGTGCATCCAGAGGGAAAAATCGAGGACATGCTGGTAAAAGTTGATAAATTTATTTTTCCCGCTGACTTTATTGTTTTGGATTGTGAAGCATATGAGCATGCACCTATCATCCTCGGGAGACCATTCCTAGCAACAGGGAGAACCTTGATCGATGTTGAAAAGGGAGAACTTACAATGAGGGTGAATGACCAGCAAGTTAAACTAAATTGTTCCAAACACTAAGGCATGCCGATGATCCAGAAGAATGCCAACTTCTTCATGCCACGATAGAGTTTAACTTCGACGAGGAATTTAGTTGCCTCGGTAACTACATTGCCGATCAAGAGGAACCTGAGGAGTATGAAGAACTGGTCGATGATGAACAACAATAAGAGTCAAATTGGCTAGTCAATCGACCAGAAAAAGAAGCTGATCAAGATGTTGATGCTACACAAGAAGGCAACAGGGAGGAGGACGCGGATCTAGAGATACACGATGAATTCTCGGATGAACAAATTTTAGTTACCTCAACAACCATGGACGCGCACGCCTCGGAAATTTTGGGAGCAGTCGCCACGACAGCACATGCCTCGGCCATACCCTGGTACGCGGATTTAGTTAATTTCCTTGTTTGTGGTATTTTACCTTATGGCATTACTCACCAAAGGAAGAAGCGGTTCCGCCATGATGCTAAGCATTACTTTTGGGATGAGCCTCTTTTGTTAAAACAATGTGCAGATCAGGTTATACGCCGATGTGTCCCTGAAGAAGAATAACTGAATGTACTCCGGCAATGCCATTCTTCACCCTATGGAGGACATTTTGGAAGAACTCGTACCGCTGCCAAAGTTTTGCAATCCGGTTTGTATTGGCCAACATTGTACAAAGATGCCCAAGACTTTTACAAGCAATGTGATCGTTGCCAGAGGACAGGCAATATCTCTAACGACATGAGATGCCGCTCCAGCACATTATCGAGGTGGAATTGTTCGATACATGGGGGATCGATTTTATGGGACCTTTCCCATCTTCATTCGGCAACCTCTACATTCTACTTGCCGTCGACTACGTGTCTAAATGGGTGGAGGCAGCTGCAGTTCCCAACAACGAATCCAAGACTGGGCAACGATTCTTGCAGAAAAACATATTTACACGGTTTGGGATGCCGAGAGCAATTATCAGTGATGAAGGCAAGCATTTTGACAACAGACTAATTGCCAAGATGTTGCAACGCTTCAGCATATCACACAAGATCACCACGGCATATCACCCACAAACCAACGGGCAAGCAAATATTTCCAACCGGGAATTGAAGGGTATACTCGAGAAGGTTGTAAATCCCTCAAGGAAGGATTGGTCATTAAGACTAGATGACGCACTTTGGGCATATCGCACTGTATTCAAAACACCCTTAGGTATGTCCCCCTTCCGACTTGTCTATGGCAAAACATGCCATCTACCGGTGGAAATCGAACACAAGGCATACTGGGCAATCAAGACCGTGAATATGGATTGGGAAAGTACCGGACAAAAGCGTTTGTTGGACCTCAATGAGATAGAAGAATTTCGTGCACTCGCCTATAACAATGCACAAATCTACAAGGAGAAAACAAAGCGATGGCACGACAAGAAACTATTGCCGCGGCAATTCACGCCAGGGCAACTAGTTCTCCTATTCAATTCTCGCCTAAAACTTTTCCCGGGAAAGCTGAAATCAAGATGGTCGGGACCATTCGAAGTCGTCAAACCATTCTCCCATGGTGCTGTTATAATCAAGTCCATCTCTGACAACCATGAATTCAAAGTTAATGGACAAAGATTGAAACACTACAATGGTGCCCATGTAGAACGTAACAAAGAATTGGTCACCTTAGGAGATGCATGAGCATGCTCTTCTTTCAATATTTTCTTTTTCTTTTTATTTTCATTTTTATTTTTAGGAGATATTTCATTTTTCTTCATTATCTTTAGTTTTCAAGATTTCTTTGTTTTCTTTTTCACAACAAGACTCACAACCACTATGCTAAGAAAATTTCCTGCCGAGATCCTTGCCCCGGCAACCAATGAAGCAGTCACCACGGCAACCGCAACAGATGATGCCGCGGCAACCTACATCGTACACGCACAAGCTGATGCCACGACAACCAACCCTGAAGATGCCACAGCAACCACTGCAAAAGCCAAAGGTAAAGCACTTATGCCCGAATCAACTTCTACATAATCATTTACTGATTTTTTAGATTCGGATGAGTCCTCTATTGCACCAACAAAGACCGCACCAATTGAATCCTCCAAGCGAAAAACCAATGACATTGATGAAGAGGACGATGAGGACAACCTCGTACGAGGATCGATTCCACCGTCGGCAACAAGAAAACAACCATCACGTTCAAGCAAGAGAATCAAGACACCGACCAAAAGGAAACTAATCATCTATGATGACGAACTCTCGGAGTAAGTCCTCGTATGCATTTTATTTTTCTTTATTTTTATTTTTCTTTAATGCATGCATTGAGGACAATGCCTCACTCGAGTTTGTGGGGGATTGTTATTAGTAGTTACCATGTTTAGTTACATTCATCTTAAGTATTACATTTAGGATACATAAATTGCTTGCCATGCCTTTAATTGGAACAAGAATTGCTTAGATTTGATGAATATCCGATGATGACTTTGCCAATGCACTTAATTGATAGAATTTTTATTCTAGGATAACCATGGAAAAACTTAGAATTTTACTACGATGCTAAATTTGATGAAACACTGTTGTGGTTTGATTGATTTAAGGAATTCTAGTGAACTTAGGTTGATAATTAACAAATTGGGGGATTAGAATAAAAATTAGATGAATGCTAGAGGTACCCGAAATTGGCTCTAGCATGTGCAAAAAAAATTTAAATCACTAGAGGTGCCCGAAACTGGCTCTAGTATGTGTAAAAAAATTTGATAGCTAGAGGTGCCCGAAACCGGCTCTAGTCGAATAAATTAACTTAAGAAAACTAAAAACAAAATACTAGAGGTGCCCAAAACTGGCTCTAGTTAAAACATGTTAAAAAGAACCCAATGAAGTAATTTGAAAACCTCTTGTTTGCATAGAATCCGAAAATCAACTTGCACACAACTCCGCACACACTCACAAGCATTATAGTTTGATTCCAAGTAACTCCTAAGTTTTCCGAAAAATAAAAAGCCAATCATACTTTGTGCCCCGGTTCAGAGAATTGAAATAAAGTTCAAAGCTAAGTTTGTGAAAGTTTAAGTCTTGGCAGGTAATTATGAGTTTGCATTGCTTGAGGACAAGCAATAGTTCGAGTTTGGGGGTGTGATAAGTGTTCAAAAGTACTATTTTTCTTACCCTTTTTACTCATATTATTGTTAGACTTAGGCTCATATTAGTTGCATAAGTATCCATTCATGCATTAATCTATGTTTCCTTTCATCGTTGAGCTTGCTTACATAACTTGGTAGTTTTTGTGGGAAAAGATGCTGCTTTGGTGTGTTTTGTGTGTATGTGCAGGATCACTTGCCAAAGCAAGACTAGAGCTAGTTGCCAGGGCAATGCATGAAGGAGACACCGAGCTAGTTGCCAGGGTAATGCATGAAGGAGACGCCGAGCCAGTTGCCATGGCAATTATCGAAAAGGGCAAAGGTGATATGGTAGTCGAAATTGATGACTAAACAAGCCCAAGATGACGGGAAGCAAAGCCCAAACCCAAAGGAATTTGATTTCTATGCAGAGATTAAAGAAGAATTAAATTCCAAGAAGATAGGAGAAGTTCTAGTAGGACTTTGGCCTAGCCCTATAAATAAGATGGAGATTTCGACAATTGAGAGAGAGCAAGGGAGGGGAATTTCGACAACTCCAAGGAAGGCAAGAGGAGAGAATTTTCGACAAGCATCTAGGGCAAGGAGGATTTCGACAAGCCTCCTTCTTCATCCTTTTCTTTCTTGTTCGATTGGGTTCATGCTAGGGACTATTTATCTTGTGTTTCTTTGGAACCTATCCATGAACTAAATCTATTTGGCTATGGTTATTGTGTTTTGTGGTTGTGAGAAACTATTGGTTATTGTTTAGGTAATAAGAGTTTGCATTTTTCTATTTCAAGGTTTATTCATTCTTGGTTCTTATTCCTGTTTGCGAGTGAATTGGGAGAGGATCTCGTGATTTCATCTATTTATCTAATATCGAGAGAGTTAGATTCAAGAAACGAATGAATATGATCTTTATTCAATCTATTGATGGTGAAGATTAATTCGGCTTAGGAATAAGTTAATGATTTCAACGACTAAGAGGAGCACAAGATTGGTTGTTGTTCACCCTTGATTCACGCAGGGATGTATTATCAAGGCATGCACAAGTAGCTAGAGTTTCGACTTAGGGATAAGAAGAAACCATTGAAGAACGCTCTGCCGAACCTTGAAGGTTGGTGTCGAAGCCCAAGTAGTTGCCCAACTAGTTGCCCAGGCAACCATCGATTAGTTGCCAAGGCAACCCCGTTGTGCAAGTTACCACGGCAATTGAGTTGCACGTGCACTCTTTTACCAAGATGATCCAATCGGCTATCACACCTCAACTCACGATAACCTGGCCTATCTCTCCCTCATTTGAATTCATCTTTTCTTTTACTTTATTGCTTTCTAGTTTCGTTATTAGTTAAACTCCTATAATCCTTTATTTGTGTTTTTACTTTTTACAGTGCAAGAAACTAGATTCTTGAAGTGGCACCAACTCCAAGAGAGAGACAGATAGTCTTGAATAGTTCTATTTCGTGCAAAATCACCTCCTCCCCGCTGGAACATCTTGATTCATATTGTCGCCTTGATTAGCCATTGCTACTCTTATCCTTCGTCTAAGTCTTTGTAAGGTTCATTCGATTTCTGGATCAAAGGGATATTTCGTGTAGTCGGTCTCGCCTCGGTCATATACCAATGCAAAACAAAAGTTTGTTAGCCCTTTGAATCTTAAACAAGAAAAGTAAAAAGAAAATGCAAGAAAATAAAACAAAGTCGCTTATTGCCAATCCCGCAACGGCGCAAAAAAACTTGTTGCGCTGTAATAAATGCTACGCAATTGTGCAAGTATACACGCTGCAAGTTATAGTATAAAAGATATCATCTCCACATGGATTGGTGCCACTTCAAGAATCTAGTCTCTGTAATCGTAAAAAGTAAAAACACAAATAAAGGATTATAGGAGTTTAACTAATAACTAAACTAGAAAGCAATAAATTAAAAGAAAAGATGAGATCAAATGAGAGAGATAGGCCAGGTTATCGTGAGTTGAGGTGTGATAGCCGATTGATCGCGTCTTGGTAAAAGAGTGCACGGGCAAGGGTTGCCGTGGCACTTTGCAACAACGGGTTGGTTGGCAACTAATCGATGGTTGCCTCGGGCAACTAGTTGGGCAACTACTTGGGCGTCCGGGCAGCAACCTTCAAGGTTCGGCAGAGCGTTCTTCAATGGTTTCTTCTTATCCCTAAGTCGAAACTCTAGCTACTTGTGCATGCCTTGATAATACATCCTCGCGTGAATCAAGGGTGAACAACAACCAATCTTGCGCCTTCTTAGCCGCTGAAATCCTTAACTTATTCCTAAGCCGGATTAATCTTCACCATCAACAGATTGAATAAAGATCATATTCATTCGTTTCTTGAATCTAACTCTCCCGATATTGGATAAATGGATAAAGTTACGAGATCCTCTCCCAATTCACTCTCAAACAAGAATAAGAACCAAGAATAAATAAACCATGAATAGAAAAGTGCAAACTCTTATTACCTAAACAAAATCCAATAGTTTCTCACAACCACAAAACACAATAACCATAGCCAAATAGATTTAGTTCATGGCTAGGTTCCAAAGAAACACAAGATAAATAATCCCTAGCATGAACCCAATCGAACAAGAAAGAAAAAGATGAAGAAGGAAGCTTGTCGATATCCCATTTCCCTAGATGCTTGTCGAAAATTCTCTCATCTTGCTCTCTTTGGAAGTTGACGTATGGCCTCTTATTTATAGGGCTAGGTCAAAGTCCTTCTTTGAAAAGGAAGTTAAGTTGGAATTAAATTATCTTTAAAGAATATAATTCTTTATTATAATTATATTCCTACTATAACTTCTCATATCTCCTTGGAATTTAATTCTTCTTTAATCTCTTCATGGAAATCAACTTCCTTTGGGATTTAGCTTTGCTCCACGTCATCTTGGGCTTGTCTAGCCATCAATTTCGACTACCATATCACCTTGTGCTTTGTCGACAATTGCCCTGGCAATTGGCTCGGCTTCTCCTTCGTGTATTGCCCTGGCAACTAGCTCGGCATCTTCTTCATGTATTGCCCTGACAACTAGCTCTAGTCTTGCTTTGGCAAGTGATCTTGTACATACACACAAAACACACCAAAGCAGCATCTTTCCCACAAAAACTACCAAGTTATGTAATCAGCTCAACGATGGAAGGAAACATTGATTAATGCATGAATGGCTAATTATGCAACTAATATGAGTAAAAAATGGTAAAAAAAAATAGTACTTTTGAACACTTATCAAATAGCGTGAAAACTGTGCATTCCCGCCAACGCTCATTATTCATTAAAACACCTTCCTTGCTGACGCCTTACTTTATTTTATTTACATTTATTTTATTTTATTTCAATTGTTTCAAAACCACTTCAAAACAAACAACTTTTTCTCAAGACAAGTAACAATTAAAGCAATTGAATTCCAAGTCAATCATGTGGGATCGATACACATCTTAACTCATCAGATATTTGCAGACTTCAGTATACTTGCACGCAAAAGACTCATCTTGGCACTATTTTGTACTTTACCAATACATATCTTTCTGCCCCTTTTGCCAGCATTCACTTAGAGAGTCTACAAGTTTTTGGCACCGCTGTCTGGGATTGCAAACGGAGTTGGTTGTTTTTAAATTTTTACTTGTCTTTCTTTTATTTTTGTTATTTTACTTTTTACTTTTATCGGTGTATGACCAAAAGCCATCCTATGGTGGACGAGTGGCCATACGATCCGAAATTGAGAAAACCTTATGGAGGTTAAAAAGAAGATTTTGGGAGATGAATAATCAATGTAATAGAGGGAATGGTGTGGTGAACAATTAAGGAAATGTACTTAACAATGTGATGCTACCACCACCAGTTAATGAAGAAAGACCCATTAGAGAACATTCGGCACCAACCATTGACAATCTGATGCCAGGATTGGTTGGTGCGGAGGTAAATGCTGTTAATTTTTAACTTAAGCCGGTAATGATTCAAACTCTTTTGAACGTAGGTCAGTTTAATGGAGCACTTACTGGAGATCTGAGGCAACATCTCAAGCAGTTCATGGAGATTTGTCAGATATTTCATCAAAATAGAGTATCCTCAAGATACCGTGAAACTAAAGTTATTCACTTTTTCCTTGATAGATAGAGCTAAGGCTTGGCTCAATTCCTTGCCACCGCTCACCACTTCATGGGCAGACCTATGCCAGAAGTCTTTACAAGATTCCGGCCGCCAACACTCACTGCCAAGCAACGAGGTGAGATTATTACATTCAGGCAGGCCGAGGATGAGACCTTATATGATGCCTGGGAAAGATTTAAATATCTGTTGAGAAGGTGTCCTATGTATGGATTCTCGAATTGAACCTAAATACAAACTTTCTACAATGGATTGAATGGACAAACAAGGAATGTTGTTGATGCTTCTGCAGCCAGTTCATTGTTGGACAAAACGTATACCGAGGCTGTTGACATTCTTGAAAGAATTGCAATTAATGATTTTGATTATCCTATTGCTAGACTTGGGACTGAAACCAAATCCAGTGGAAAATTTTAGGTTGATGAATTAACGTCCATCCATGCCGAGATTTCCAATCTTTCCAGAATGTTGAGAACGTTGCAAAAGAACAATGAGTCCCAATAAGTTAAAGCTTTAAATCCATTTTGTACAATTTGTGGAGAAAGCCATTATGTGGATGAATGACCTGCCAACCCTGAATCGGTAAATTTCGTTGGCAATGTTAATCGTTACTATAATCCTAACTCCAATACTTATAATGTAGAATGGAGAGAGCACCTTAACTTAGCATGGGGAAATCAAGGAGGTAACGAGTAAAATGCCCAGTGACGGAATACTCAAAAGAAGAATAACAATGCCATGCCAGCTTTTAACAACAGTGGCATGCCAATATTCTATTAGAATGTCATGCCACAGAAAGTGTTGCGCGTAATAAGTGCTACGCAATTATGCAAGTATACACGATGCAAGTTATAGTATAAAAGATATCGCTCCATTGTGGATTGGTGCCACTTCAAGAATCTAGTCTCTTGTAATCGTAAAAAGTAAAAAACAAAAAAAAGAATATAGGAGTTTAACTAATAACTAAACCGGAAGGCAATAAAGTAAAAGAATAAATGAGAACAAATGAGAGAGATAGGCCAAAGTTATCGTGGAGTTGAGGTATGATAGTCAATTGATCGTCTTGGTAAAAGAGTGCACGGGCAACTCAGTTGTCGCGGGCAACTTGTACAACGGTGTTGCCTTTGGCAACTAATCGATGGTTGCCTTCTCATCTTGCTCTCTTTGGAAGTTGACGTATGGCCTCTTATTTATAGGGCTAGGTCAAAGTCCTTCTTTGAAAAGGAAGTTAAGTTGGAATTAAATTATCTTTAAAGAATATAATTCTTTATTATAATTATATTCCTACTATAACTTCTCATATCTCCTTGGAATTTAATTCTTCTTTAATCTCTTCATGGAAATCAACTTCCTTTGGGATTTAGCTTTGCTCCACGTCATCTTGGGCTTGTCTAGCCATCAATTTCGACTACCATATCACCTTGTGCTTTGTCGACAATTGCCCTGGCAATTGGCTCGGCTTCTCCTTCGTGTATTGCCCTGGCAACTAGCTCGGCATCTTCTTCATGTATTGCCCTGACAACTAGCTCTAGTCTTGCTTTGGCAAGTGATCTTGTACATACACACAAAACACACCAAAGCAGCATCTTTTCCCACAAAAACTACCAAGTTATGTAATCAGGCTCAACGATGGAAGGAAACATTGATTAATGCATGAATGGCTAATTATGCAACTAATATGAGTAAAAATGGTAAAAAATAGTACTTTTGAACACTTATCAAATAGCGTGAAAACCAGGCATTCCCTGCCAACGCTCATTATTCATTAAAACACCTTCCTTGCTGACGTCTTACTTTATTTTATTTACATTTATTTTATTTTATTTCAATTGTTTCCGAAACCACTTCAAAACAAACAACTTTTTCTCAAGACAAGTAACAATTAAAGCAATTGAATTCCAAGTCAATCTGCGTGGGATCGATACACAGCTTAACTACTGTATTACTTGCAGACCCTGTATACTTGCACGCAAAAGACTCATCTTGGCACTATTTTGTACTTTACCAATACATATCTTCTGCCCCTTTTGCCAGCATTCACTTAGAGAGTCTACAAGTTTTTGGCACCGTTGCCCTGGATTGCAACGGAGTTGGTTGTTTTTAAATTTTTACTTGTCTTTCTTTTATTTTTGTTATTTTACTTTTTACTTTTATCGGTGTATGACCAAAAGCCATCCTATGGTGGACGAGTGGCCATACGATCTGGAAATTGAGAAAACCTTGCGGAGGTTAAAAAGAAGATTTTGGGAGATGAATAATCAATGTAATAGAGGGAATGGTGTGGTGAACAATTAAGGAAATGTACTTAACAATGTGATGCTACCACCACCAGTTAATGAAGAAAGACCCATTAGAGAACATTCGGCACCAACCATTGACAATCTGATGCCAGGATTGGTTGGTGCGGAGGTAAATGCTGTTAATTTTTAACTTAAGCCGGTAATGATTCAAACTCTTTTGAACGTAGGTCAGTTTAATGGAGCACTTACTGGAGATCTGAGGCAACATCTGAAGCAGTTCATGGAGATTTGTCAGATATTTCATCAAAATAGAGTATCTGAAGATACCGTGAAACTAAAGTTATTCACTTTTTCCTTGATAGATAGAGCTAAGGCTTGGCTCAATTCCTTGCCACCTGGCTCAGTCACTTCATGGGCAGACCTATGCCAGAAGTCTTTACAAGATTCCGGCCGCCAACACTCACTGCCAAGCAACGAGGTGAGATTATTACATTCAGGCAGGCCGAGGATGAGACCTTATATGATGCCTGGGAAAGATTTAAATATCTGTTGAGAAGGTGTCCTATGTATGGATTCTCGAATTGAACCTAAATACAAACTTTCTACAATGGATTGAATGGACAAACAAGGAATGTTGTTGATGCTTCTGCAGCCAGTTCATTGTTGGACAAAACGTATACCGAGGCTGTTGACATTCTTGAAAGAATTGCAATTAATGATTTTGATTATCCTATTGCTAGACTTGGGACTGAAACCAAATCCAGTGGAAAATTTTAGGTTGATGAATTAACGTCCATCCATGCCGAGATTTCCAATCTTTCCAGAATGTTGAGAACGTTGCAAAAGAACAATGAGTCCCAATAAGTTAAAGCTTTAAATCCATTTTGTACAATTTGTGGAGAAAGCCATTATGTGGATGAATGACCTGCCAACCCTGAATCGGTAAATTTCGTTGGCAATGTTAATCGTTACTATAATCCTAACTCCAATACTTATAATGTAGAATGGAGACAGCACCTTAACTTAGCATGGGGAAATCAAGGAGGTAACGAGTAAAATGCCCAGTGACGGAATACTCAAAAGAAGAATAACAATGCCATGCCAGCTTTTAACAACAGTGGCATGCCAATATTCTATTAGAATGTCATGCCACAGAAAGTGTTGCGCGTAATAAGTGCTACGCAATTATGCAAGTATACACGATGCAAGTTATAGTATAAAAGATATCGTCTCCACAGGGATTGGTGCCACTTCAAGAATCTAGTCTCTTGCACTGTAAAAAGTAAAAACACAAAAAAAAGAATATAGGAGTTTAACTAATAACTAAACTGGAAGGCAATAAAGTAAAAGAATAAATGAGAACAAATGAGAGAGATAGGCCAGGTTATCGTGAGTTGAGGTATGATAGTCAATTGGATCGTCTTGGTAAAAGAGTGCACGGGCAACTCAGTTGTCGTGGCAACTTGCACAACGGTGTTGCCTTGGCAACTAATCGATGGTTGCCTGGGCAACTAGTTGGGAAACTACTTGGGTGTCTGGGCAGCAACCTTCAAGGTTTGGCAGAGCGTTCTTCAATGGTTTCTTCTTATCCCTAAGTCAAAACTCTAGCTACTTGTGCATGCCTTGATAATACATCCCTTCGTGAATCAAGGGTGAACAACAACCAATCTTGCGCTCCTCTTAGCCGTTGAAATCCTTAACTTATTCCTAAGCTGGATTAATCTTTACCATCAATAGATTGAATAAAGATCATATTCATTCGTTTCTTGAATCTAACTCTCCCGATATTAGATAAATAGATGAAGTTATGAGATCCTCTCCCAATTCACTCGCAAAACAAGAATAAGAACCAAGAATGAATAAACCTTGAATAGAAAAGTGCAAACTCTTATTGCCTAAACAAAATCCAATAGTTTCTCACAACCACAAGACACAATAACCATAGCCAAATAGATTTAGTTCATGGCTAGGTTCCAAAGAAACACAAGATAAATAATCCCTAGCATGAACCTAATTGAACAAGAAAGAGAAAGATGAAGAATGAAGCTTGTCAAAATCTCCTTGGCCTAGATGCTTGTCGAAAATTCTCTCATCTTGCTCTCCCTCAAGTTGACGATATGGCCTCTAATTTATAGGGCTAGGTCAAAGTCCTTCTTTGAGGAGGAAGTTAAGTTGGAATTAAATTATCTTTAAAGAATATAATTCTTTATTATAATTATATTCCTTCTAGAACTTCTCCTATCTTCTTGGAATCTAATTCTTCTTTAATCTCTTCATGGAAATCAAATTCCATTGGGATTTAGCTTTGCTCCATGTCATCTTGGGCTTGTCTAGTCATCAATTTCGACTACCATATCACCTTGTTCTTTGTCGACAATTGCCCTGGCAACTGGCTCGGTGTCTCCTTCATGCATTGCCCTGGCAACTAGCTTGGCATCTCCTTCATGTATTGCCCTCGCAACTAGCTCTAGCCTTGCTTTGGCAAGTGATCTTGTACATACACACAAAACACACCAAAGCAGCATCTTTTCCCACAAAAACTACTAAGTTATGTAATCAAGCTCAACGATGGAAGGAAACATGGATTAATGCATGAATGGCTAATTATGCAACTAATATAAGCCTAAGTCTAACAATAATATGAGTAAAAAGGGTAAGAAAAATAGTACTTTTGAACAGTTATCACACCCCCAAACTCGAACTATTGCTTGTCCTCAAGCAATGCAAACTAATAATTACCTGCCAAGACTTCAATTTTCGCAAACTTAGCTTTGAACTTGATTTCAATTCTCAGAACCGGGGCACAAAGTATGATTGGCTTTTCATTTTTCGAAAAACTTAGGAGTTACTCGGAATCAAACTATAATGCTTGTGAGTGTATACGAGTTGTGTGCAAGTTGATTTTTTGGATTCTATGCAAACAAGAGGTTTTCAAATTACTTCATTGGGTTCTTTTTAACATGTTTTAACTAGAGCCAGTTTTGGGCACCTCTAGTGTTTTGTTTTTAGTTTTATTCAACTAGAGCCGGTTTCGGGCACCTCTAGCGATCAAATTTTTTTAGCACATACTAGAGCCAGTTTCGGGCACCTCCAGTGATCAATTTTTTTAGCACATGCTAGAGCCAATTTCGGGCACCTCTAGCATTCATCCAATTTTTATTCTAATCCCCCAATTTGTTAATTATCAACCTAAGTTCACTAGAATTCCATAAATCAATCAAACCACAACAGTGTTTCATCAAATTTAGCATCATTGTAAAATTGTAAGTTTTTCCATGGTTATCCTAGAATAAAAATTCTATCAATTAAGTGCATTGCCAAAGTCATCATCGGATATTCATCAAATCTAAACAATTCTTGTTCAAACTAAAGGCATGGCAAGCAATTTATGTATCCTAAATGTAATACTTAAGATGAATGTAACTAAACATGGTAACTACTAATAACAATCCCCCCCAAACTCGAGTGAGGCATTGTCCTCAATGCATGCATTAAAGGAAAATAAAAATAACGAAAAATAAAATGCATACGAGGACTTACTCTGAGAGTTCATCATCGTGGATGATTAGTTTCCTTTTGGTCAGTGTCTTGATTCTCTTGCTTGAACGCGATGGTTGTTTCCTTGTTGCCGGTGGTGGAATCGATCCTCGTACGGGGTTGTCCTCATCATCCTCTTCATCAGTGTCATTGGCTTTTCACTTGGAGGATTCAATTCATGCGGTGTTTGTTGGTGCAATGGAGGACTCGTCCGAATCTGAAAAATTAGAAAATGATTCCGTAGGAGTTGATTCGGGCATAGGTGCTTTGCCTTTGGCTTTTGTAGTGGTTGTCGGGATGTCTTTAGCTTTGGTTGTCGTGGTATCTTCATGGTTGGTTGCTGGGGCATCTGCTTGTGCAGGCACGATGTAGGTTGCCATGGCATCATCTGTTGTGGTTGTCGTGGTGACTGCTTCATTGGGTGCGGGGGCAAGGATCTCGGCAGGAAAGATTGGAAACAACATGCGACTGTCCGGGTACTTTTCTAGGATGACTTGGGTGATGGCATTGTTGTGCTCCTTCATGTACCGCATGAACATTATTTGACGGTCTTCAATTTGCCTTAGGTGGCTCACCAATGGTTGCAAGAGTGCTTCAAAGTGTCCTGGGGTTGATGGACGAGTTGCCCGGGCGTTAGGTGCTTGGGCATTAGGGATTGTCGGGGCGGCAGGAGTTGCCGTGGCAATTGGAGGCCTTTAAGATTTTCCCGGTGCCTCTCCCATTAGCTTTCGGATTTATGCTTGATTCCAACCGGACTTTGGTAGGGCCTTTTCATCGGTGGACTCACTTGGGACATGCATCTCCTTGCAAAGATTAGAAATTAAGCAAGGGAAGAAAAGAGAACCCTTATCTTTTGAGCTACATACAAAAATCTCATCACAAATAATTTTTCCAATGTTAATGATGCGATTATGCAAAATAGAATGTATGAGCAAAAGACGTGGTATATCAACGGTAGTATTGTGTGTGGTGGGCATTAAAGAAGTTTTAACAAACTTATTCCATAGTTTTGCCTCGGGTTTATGCCGAAGGCGATTTACCGTGCCCTTGTATTTACCGTCGTTCCAATGAGTTCCCAGTTGAGTGAGTTCTTGAAGAACCTTGTTGAGTTGCTTGGGCGTGATTTGATCAATGAAAGCTTGATGCTCGTCCTTCTCAATGTAAAGCCCGTAAAAGGTGTTGACGTTTTCGGGGCTTATGAGTATGGCCTTGTCACGAACAAAAACATAAGGATTATCCGGGTTAGGTGAGTGAGCATAGAATTCTCTTACCCATGAGATGTTGCCCGGTTCCGATTGATGGCAAAAGATTTGCCACTTTTGATGTGTAATCCTCTCGAAGATGAATGGTTCAAGGCCGAAATCTTGATGAGAGTTGGAGTATTTAAAGTCTTCTTCTTCGTAAATCTTTCGGCTTTCAAACTTGGAGTGAAATCTTTCTTGAACCACCGGTGTAGCAAACTTCTTGTATCTTGGTTCTTTGGAGGAACTTGGATGAACCAAAAATTTAATTTTGGATGCCATGAATGATCTTGGTTGTGAGTTTTGTAAAAATAAATAAAAGAAAATAAAAGAAACTAAAGAGTTACAAGATAAAAAGTAGGAATAGGTTAAGGGTGATGGGTGATGGGTTTTATAGAAAAGATAGGTGGTAAATATGGTGGGTGGGATTAGGGGAAGATGAAAAAAGGTTTTGGTTTAGGGGAAGGGTGACGGCAAGGGGTGTTTAATTAGGGTGAGTTGGAGGCTTTATATAAGCCTTAGATTCGGCCCATTAATTTCCTTGTTGAAGATGTTTTCCTTCTTGGATTAAAATTCTTCTTTATCTTGAACTCTTTTCCTACAATTCAAAGACAAATCAAATAAGGATTAAAATTAAAGATAAACTAATAAAAGAAAATAAATAAAGATGTGTAAAGGGATTCTTAAACTTAAAGATAAAACAAAAGAAAATATATCCTAAAAAAACCAAATAATCAAAAGTAATAAAATAAAAAAAATTAAATAGTTTGAAAAAATTTTAAAAAAAATAAAATAGAATATCGAAAGGAGAGCATGCTCATGCATCTCCTAAGGTGACCACTTCTTTGTTACGTTCCACATGGGCACCATTGTAGTGTTTCAATCTTTGTCCATTAACTTTGAATTCATGTTTGTCAGCGATGGACTTGATTATCACGGCACCATGGGAGAATGGTTCGACAACTCCGAATGGTCCCGACCATCTTGATTTCAGCTTTCCCGGGAAAAGTTTTAGCCGAGAATTGAATAGGGGAACTAGTTTCCCTGGCGTGAATTGCCGTGGCAATAGCTTTTTGTCATGCCAGTGCTTTGTTTTCTCCTTGTAGATTCGTGCATTGTTATAGGCGAGTGCACGAAATTCTTCTATCTCGTTGAGGTCCAACAAACGCTTTTGTCTGGCACTTTCCCAATCCATATTCACGGTCTTGATTGCCCAGTATGCCTTGTGTTCGATTTCCACCGGTAGATGGCATGTTTTGCCATAAACAAGTCGGAAGGGGGACATACCTAAGAGTGTTTTGAATGCAGTGCGATATGCCCAAAGTTCGTCATCTAGTCTTAATGACCAATCCTTCCTAGAGGGATTTACAACTTTCTCGAGTATACCCTTCAATTCCCAGTTAGAAATTTCTGCTTGCCCGTTGGTTTATGGGTGATATGTCGTGGTGATCTTGTGTGATATGCCGAAGCGTTGCAACATCTTGGCAACAAGTTTGTTGTCAAAATGCTTGCCTTCATCACTGGTAATTACTCTCGGCATCCCAAACCATGTAAATATGTTTTTCTGCAAGAATCGTTGCACGATCTTGGAATCGTTGTTGGGAACTGCAGCTGCCTCAACCCATTTAGACACGTAGTCGACGGCAAGTAGAATGTAGAGGTTGCCGAATGAAGATGGGAAAGGTCCCATAAAATTGATCCCCCATACATCGAACAATTCTACTTCGATGATGTTCTGGAGTGGCATCTCATGTCGTCTAGAGATATTGCCCATCCTCTGGCAACGATCACATTGCTTGTAAAAATCTTGGGCATCTTTGTACAATGTTGGCCAATACAAACCGGATTGCAAAACTTTGGCCGCGGTATGAGTTCCTCCAAAATGTCCTACATAGGGTGAAGAATGGCATTGCCAGAGTACATTTTGTTGCTCTTCTTCAAGGACACAGTGGCGTATAACCTGATCTGCACATTATTTAAACAAAAGAGGCTCATCCCAAAAGTAATGCTTAGCATCATGGCAGAACCGCTTCTTCCCTTGGTGAGTAAGGCCATAAGGTAAAATACCACAAACAAGGAAATTAACTAAATCCGCGTACCAGGGTATTGCCGAGGCATGTGCTGCCTTGGAGACTGCTCCCAAATTTGCCGAGGCGTGCGCGTCCATGGTTGTCGAGGCAACTAAAAGTTGTTCATCTGGGAATGCATCACATATCTCTAGATTCGCGTCCTCCTCCCTATTGCATTCTAAACGTGATAAGTGATCGGCCACTTGATTTTTTGTTCCTTTCCTGTCCTTAATTTCAATATCAAATTCCTGTAAAAGTAATATCCAACGAATCAAACGAGGTTTGTCATCCTTTTTAGCAAATAGATATTTGATTGTCGAATGGTCCATATGAACAATTACCTTTGTACCAATCAAATAGGATCGGAACTTGTCAAATGCGAAAACTACAGCTAGTAACTCTTTCTTCGTTGTTGTGTAATTCACTTGAGCACTATTAAGAGTTTTACTAGCATAGTATATCATATGGAAGGTCTTACCTATGCGTTGGCCTAGGACTGCTCCTACCGCGAAATCACTTGCATCACACATGAGCTCAAAAGGTAGCGTCCAATCTGGTGGAACGACAATGGGTGCCGAGGCAAGCTTTTTCTTTAGGGTTTCGAATGCTTGGGTGCAAGAATCATCAAAATCGAAGACTTTATCCTGTTCAAGCAAATTACACAAGGGTTTAGTGATTTTAGAAAAATTATGAATGAACCTCCTGTAAAAACCTGCATGTCCAAGAAAACTTTGAATTCCTTTAACCGAACTTGGTGGGGGTAATCTCTCGATCACGTCCACCTTGGCTTTGTCTACTTCAATTCCCTTGGATGAAATCTTGTGGCCGAGCACTATTTCTTCATCTACCATAAAATGGCATTTCTCCCAATTGAGGACTAAATTAGTTTCTTCACATCTTGCCAACACCCTCTCTAAATTGCTGAGACAGCTATCGAAGTCATTACCAAAAATAGAAAAATCATTCATGAAGATCTCAAGGAAGTCTTCGACCATGTCTGAAAAAAGTGCCATCATGCATCTTTGGAAGGTTATCGGGGCGTTACACAATCCGAACGGCATCCTTCGGAAAGCATAAGTACCGTATGGGCATGTGAAGGTTGTCTTTTCTTGATCTTCTGGTGCTATGGCAATTTGATTGTAACCTGAATAACCATCAAGAAAACAATAAAAGGGTTTACCTGCAAGACGGTCAAGTATTTGATCAATAAAGGGTAATGGGAAATGATCTTTCCTAGTGGCTTTGTTTAGCTTTCGATAATCCATACAAACCCTCCAACCGGTCACAGTCCTGGTTGGAATGAGTTCATTGTTTTCATTACTTACTGGCGTTATACCTCCCTTTTTCGGTACACATTGTACCGAACTTACCTATGTACTATCAGAGATAGAGTATATAATGCCGGCGTCAAGCCACTTGATGATTCCTTTCATTACAACCACTTTCATGGCATGATTCAGTCTCCTATGGGCCTCAATTGAAGGTTTGTGATCATCTTCCAACAAAATCTTGTGCATGCACACTATCAGGCTAATTCCCTTCAAGTCGGTAATTGTCCATCCTATTGCCTTTTTGTGTAGCTTCAACATTTTGATCAGCTTCTTTTCCTGCTCAGGCTGTAACTTAGAAAAAATAATTATAGGCAATGTATTATCGGTTCCTAAGTATGCATATTTTAGTTGCTCTGGCAGTTGTTTCAACTCAAGAATCGGTGGTTGTTCAATAGAGGGTTTTTCGAGCTTACCTTCCTTACCTGAGTAATCCAGTGGTTCAAAGTATGTACCTGGTCGATTGACTAGCCAATTTGCCTCTTCTTGTTGTTCCTCATCGACCGGTTCTTCATGCTCCTCAGGTTCCTCTTGATCGGCAATGTAATTGCCGAGGCAACTAAATTCCTCGTCGAAGTTAAACTCTGCCGTGGCATAAAGAAGTTGGCATTCTTCTGGATCATCGGCATGCCTTAGTGTCTGGAACACATTTAGTTTAACTTGCTGGTCATTCACTCTCATTGTGAGTTCTCCCTTTTCAACATTGATCAAGGTTCTCTCTGTTGCTAGGAATGGTCTCCCGAGAATGATAGGTGCATACTCATATGCTTCACAATCCAAAACAATAGAGTCAGCGGGAAAAATAAATTTATCAACTTTTACCAGTATGTCCTCGATTTTTCCCTCTGGATGCACATATGATCTGTCGGCTAGCTGTAGCATAACTATTGTAGGTCTTGCCTTCCCGATTCCTAGTTTCTGGAAAATCGATTTAGGTATCAAGTTTATGCTAGCCCCAAGGTCGCATAATGCTTTCCCGACATTGTGGTTTCCAATGGAACAGGGTATTGTGAAACTTCTGGGACCCTTCAACTTGGGTGGCATATGAATGTGCAACATTGCCATGCATCCCTCTGTTACGGCAACTGTTTCAAACTCTCCTAGCCTTGTTCTCTTGGACACAATGAATTTAAGAAACTTGGCATAGTTTGGCATTTGTTCAATTGCTTCCACCAATGGCAAGTTGATGTGGACTTGCTTTAGGATATCAAAAAACCTCTTGAATTGATATTCTTGCATTTGTCGCTTCAACCTTTGTGGGAATAGTGGTGGAAGTCGGATATCTTCGATCCTTTCATTGGTTTGGAACCTGATTGATGGCATTGTTGGGACAACTGGAGTTGCCGAGGAATTATCAATTAGGGTTGCCGAGGCATGCTTATCACAAGTTGCCAAAGTATCCTTATCGTCGGTTGCCGAGGCATGCTTATTGGCGGTTGCCGTGGCAATTCCTGGTTCAGTATCTGAGGCTTTGCCGCTAGGTTCGTCTTGATCTTTTTGTGGAGTTTTGTTTGATGAGCAAGTTTGAGCCTCTCCAACTTGTTGGCCACTTCTAGTGGTGATTGCCTTACATTGCTCATGGCCAGTTCCTCTTGCGACTTTATTATCGCTAGGTAAACCTTCTTGCGGTCTAGTATTCAGATTTTGAGCAAAATGTCCGACTTGATTTTCCAATGATTTAATTGTTGCCTCTTGGTTTTTCTATCTCATCTCGGTCCTATTAATAAAAGCATCAGTTCTTTTTATAAAGTTACTATTCTCAGCCATATAAGATTCAATTTTCATCATAAAAGCATTTAGAGAATTTTCCAAAGAACTAGATGTTGTCGGTTGTTGCTGCGGTAACTATTGTCGTGGCATATTCTGCTGGAATCCCGATGCTTGTGCATTCTGATTGTTCTGGTTTAGAGCATTATTGGGATTACTCCATGAAAAAATCGGGTGCTTCTTCCAAGTTGGATTGTATGTATTGGACATCACATTGTTGTTCCGAATGTAATTCCTCACATAGAAGCTGGATTTTGGATTCTACATACATTCAGAAGAATCATGGTTATCACCACATAACTCACAAAAAGAATCCATTACCTTGACCTCATGTGTGTTGTTTGGTGTTTGCATGTTCTGGACCATCTTGGTTAAAGTGGCCAATTGTGCCAAAATTGAATCTGATGATCCTAGTTCATGTATTGTGGCTTGGCGTCTAACTCCTCCTCTTCTAGTAGAGGGGAATTGATAATCATTCTTGGCCAGCCTGTTTAGAATTTGCATTGCTTCATCCGGTGACTTATCTAGGAGTATGTCGTTTGTCGAGGCATCTAGCATCATCCTTGTTGGTGTATTCATGGCGTTGTAAAACACTGTTACTTGAGTCCACACCGGGAATCCGTGTAGGGGCATTTGTGTAGAAGTTCCCTATATCGCTCCCAAGCCTCGTACATGGATTCATCATCTGCCTGCCAAAAAGAAGTAATGTCGTTACGAAGCTTATCAGTCAAATTTTTAGGATTAAACCAAGCAAGGAAATAACGACAAAGATCGGTCCAAGATGCTATTGATCCGGCAGGAATGCTATTCAACCATGCTTTCACCCTATCCCTTAGTGAATAGGGGAATAATTTTAATCGTAAGACATCGGGGGTGACTCCGTATATTTTGAATGAGTTGCAAATCTCGAGGAAAGATTTAAGATGTTGTCGTGCATCTTTAGTTGTTGAGCCGCCAAATTGACCAATTGTGTTGATCATATTAAACATTATCGGTTTTAACTTAAAGTGGTCGGCTTCAATTTCAGGTGCGACAACTCCTGGATTAAGTCCATCAATATCTTCTTCAAGATAGTCTCAAATAGTTCTGTTTCGTGCAAGAATCACTCCTCCTCCAGCTGGAACATCTTGATTCATATTGCCATCTTGATTAGCCATTGCTACTCTTATCTTTCGTCTAAGTCTTTGCAAGGTTCGTTCGATTTCTGGATCAAAAGGATATTCTGGTGTAATCGGTCTCGCCCTGGTCATATACCAATGCAAAACCAAAGTTTGTTAGCCCTTTGAATCTTAAACAAGAAAAGTAAAAAGAAAGTGCAAGAAAATAAAAACAAAGTCGCTATTGCCAATCCCCGGCAACGGCACCAAAAACTTGTTGCGCGTAATAAGTGTTACGCAATTGTGCAAGTATACACGTTGCAAGTTATAGTATAAAAGATATCGTCTCCACAGGGATTGGTGCCACTTCAAGAATCTAGTCTCTTGCACTGTAAAAAGTAAAAATACAAATAAAGAATTATAGGAGTTTAACTAATAACTAAACTAGAAGGCAATAAAGTAAAAGAATAAATGAGAACAAATGAGAGAGATAGGCCAGGTTATCATGATTTGAGGTGTGATAGCCGATTGGATCGTCTTGGTAAAAGAGTGCACGGGCATCTCAGTTGCCGTGGCTACTTGCACAACGGGGTTGCCTTGGCAACTAATCGATGGTTGCCTGGGTGACTAGTTGGGAAACTACTTGGGCATCTGGGCAGCAACCTTCAAGGTTCGGTAGAGCGTTCTTCAATGGTTTCTTCTTATCCCTAAGTCGAAACTCTAGCTACTTGTGCATGCCTTGATAATACATCCCTGCGTGAATCAAGGGTGAACAACAACCAATCTTGCGCTCCTCTTAGCCGTTGAAATCCTTAACTTATTCCTAAGCCGGATTAATCTTTACCATCAGTAGATTGAATAAAGATCATATTCATTCGTTTCTTGAATCTAACTCTCCCGATATTAGATAAATAGATGAAGTTACGAGATCATCTCCCAATTCACTCGCACACAAGAATAAGAACCAAGAATGAATAAACCTTGAATAGAAAAGTGCAAACTCTTTTTACCTAAACAAAATCCAATAGTTTCTCACAACCACAAGACACAATAACCATAGCCAAATAGATTTAATTCATGGCTAGGTTCCAAAGAAACACATGATAAATAATCCCTAGCATGAACCTAATTGAACAAGAAAGAAAAAGATGAAGAATGAAGCTTGTCGAAATCTCCTTGCCCTAGATGCTTGTCGAAAATTCTCTCCTCTTACTCTCCCTCAAGTTGACGATATGGCCTCTAATTTATAGGGCTAGGTCAAAGTCCTTCTTTGAGGAGGAAGTTAAGTTGGAATTAAATTATCTTTAAAGAATATAATTCTTTATTATAATTATATTCCTTCTAGAACTTCTCCTATCTTCTTGGAATTTAATTTTTCTTTAATCTCTTCATGGAAATCAAATTCCTTTGTGGTTTAGGTTTTCTCCACGTCATCTTGGGCTTGTCTAGTCATCAATTTCGACTACCATATCACCTTGTTCTTTGTCGACAATTGCCCTGGCAACTGGCTCGGTGTCTCCTTCATGCATTGCCCTGGCAACTAGCTCGGCATCTCCTTCATGTATTGCCCTGGCAACTAGCTCTAGCCTTGCTTTGGCAAGTGATCCTGTACATACACACAAAACACACCAAAGCAGCATATTTTCCCACAAAAACTACCAAGTTATGTAATCAAGCTCAACGATGGAAGGAAACATGGATTAATGCATGAATGGCTAATTATGCAACTAATATGAGCCTAAGTCTAACAATAATATGAGTAAAAAGGGTAAGAAAAATAGTACTTTTGAACACTTATTAGAAAGCTCAAAACAATTTCCACCAAGGGCAGAGATTCAACCAAGGAGGCACTCTCACATAGTAAATGGAAAGGAATGATGCCCTAGCCCAGAGTTCGGCAGCATCAATGAGGAACTTGGAAGTTCAAATTGGGCAGATTGCCAATGCACTCAGCAATCAAACCCAATGAGCATTTCCAAGTGACACCAAAGATGCTCGGCACAAAGACAATGAGCAATGTAAAGCCATAACTCTTCGAAGCGGTAAGCAGTGTGAGATGGAGACGGCTTCCAAGCTGCCAGTTAACTACCAAATCGAGAAGCCAGTGCCATCAGAAAACCCCAGGGAAGCAATGAAAGAGGAAACAAGAGCAGATGATGCCAGTAGCAATGCCAAAATAGATGTCAGAACTGATGCCAGCACTGCCTTGGCAAAGCCAGTAGCACCGCATATGCTTATCCACCACCACCATTTCCAGCGAGACTTCAAAAGCATAAGCAAGACCAGCAATTTAAGTGCTTCTTAGAAGTTCTCAAACATCTGCAAATTAACATTCCATTGGTATAAGTTCTTGAGCAAATGCCCAACTATGTGAAATTTATGAAAGACATTCTGTCCAAAAAGAGGATGTTGGGAGACTTTGAAACTGTTGCTCTCACCGAGGGATGCAGTGCCATGATCCTAAACCGATTTCCACCAAAGCTGAAAGATCCATAAAGTTTTACTATTCCCTATACCATTCGCAACAAATTCACGGGCAAGGCGATGTGTGACCTAGGAGCTAGCATCAACTTGATACCAATGTCAGTTTTTCAAAAGCTTGGCATAGAGTCCAGACCTACCACGGTGACACTCCAGCTGGCAGACCGGTCCTATGCACATTGATAAGTGTTCAAAAGTACTATTTTATTACCCTTTTTACCCATATTATTGTTAGACTCAAGCTCATATTAGTTGCATAATTAGTCATTCATGCATTAATTCATGTTTCTTTCCACCATTGAGCTTGATTACATAACTTGGTAGTTTTTGTGGGAAAAGATGCTGCTTTGGTGTGTTTTGTGTGTATGTACAGGATCACTTGCCAAAGCAAGACTAGAGCTAGTTGCCAGGGCAATGCATGAAGGAGATGTCGAGCTAGTTGCCAGGGCAATGCATGAAGGAGACGCTGAGCCAGTTGCCAGGGCAATTGTCGACAATGAATAAGGTGATATGGTAGTCAAAATTGATGACTAGACAAGCCGAAGATGACGTGGAGCAAAGCTAAATCCCAAAGGAATTTGATTTCCATGAAGAGATTAAAGAAGAATTAAATTCCAAGAAGATAGGAGAAGTTCTAGTAGGAATATAATTATAATAAAGAATTATATTCTTTAAAGATAATTTAATTCCAACTTAGCTTCCTCCTCAAAGAAGGACTTTGAACTAGCCCTATAAATAAGAGGCCATATCGTAAACTTGAAGGAGAGCAAGAAGAGGGAAAATTTCGACAACTCCAAAGGGAGAGAGGAGAGAAATTTCGACAAGAGAGCAAGGGGGAGAGAGTTCGATTTCTTCTTCTTCTTCTTTGCTTCCAATAGATTCATGGTTTGGGGATTATTCTTTGTATATCTTTTGAACCCAACCATGAACTAACTTGATTGGTTGGGGTTATTGTGTTTTGTTGTTGTGAGAAACAATTGGATTTTGTTTAGGTAATAAGTGTTTGCACTTTCAATTCAAGGTTAACTCATTCTTGGTTCTTATTCTTGTTTGCAAGTGAATTGGGAGAGTATCTTGTAACTTCATCTATTATCTAATATCGGGAGAGTTAGATTCAAGAAACGAATGAGTATGGTCTTTATTCAATCTATTGATGGTGATGATTAATCCAGCTTAGGAATAAGTTAAGGATTTCAACGGCTAAGAGGAGCGCAAGATTGGTTGTTGTTCACCCTTGATTCACGCAGGGATGTATTATCAAGGCATGCACAAGTAGCTAGAGTTTCGACTTAGGGATAAGAAGAAACCATTGAAGAACGCTCTGTCGAACCTTGAAGTTGCTGCCCAGACGCCCAAGTAGTTGCCCAGCTAGTCGCCCAGGCAACCATCGATTAGTTGCCAAGGCAACCCCGCTGTGCAAGTTGCCCTTGCACTCTTTTACCAAGATGATCCAATCGGCTATCACACCTCAACTCACGATAACCTGGCCTATTCACTCTATTTTAATTTCATCTATTCTTTTAGTTTATTGCTTTTACTTTTCTCGTTAATTAAAACCTCTATTATCAATTGTGTTTTTATTTTCACAGTGCAGTAACTTAAGCAAAGTGGCCCAAACCAATCCCTGTGGAGACGATACTCGATACTCATATCACTTTATTACTTGCGACGTGTATACTTGCACATTTGCGTAGCACTTATTACACGCAACACACATCCCAAGGGTAAAATTGAGGATGTGTTGGTAAAGGTAAACAAGTTTATTTTCCCAGTTGATTTCATCATTTTGGATTATGAGCTTGATATTTATGTCTCGATTATTTTGGGTAGACCTTTCCTTTCCACAGGTAGGGATTTGACAGATGTTCATAAAGGGGAACTAACAATGCGCATGAATGATCAGCAGGTTACATTTAATGTGTTTCAAGCTTTGAAATGTGCAGATGAACCTGATGAATGCCAAGAAGAAGAGATGATGGAGTCGATCTACACTTTGGATATGGCGCAGTTATGCCAGGATACAAAATTCAATGCCAGCAATTTAGACGGCATAGCTGAATTATTTGAAGAACCTGAAGAATCAGTCTTGAAGGCTGAGGAGACTAAGTATTTTGAGCCACTACAGTTGGCCGGCAGAGAGATTAAGCCACCTAAACCATCAATTGATGAGCCGCCAGAGTTAGAGCTAAAACCATTGCCAAATCACTTGAAGTATGCTTATTTAGGTAAATACTCAACTCTACTAGTGATCATTGCCACTGATCTCACTAATGATCAGGAGGAGAGATTGCTAGCGATATTAAGCAATTATACGCATGTACTGGGTTGGACCTTGGTAAACATCAGAGGTATTGGCCCAACCATTTGCATGCACAAGATTATCTTGGAGGAGTACCATGGCAAGACCATTTAAGGCCAGTTGGACCTTGGCAGACATCAGAGGTATTACCCCAACCATTTGCATGCACAAGATTATCTTGGACGAGTACCATGGCAAGACCATTGAAGGCCAGAGAAGGTAAACCCAAGCATGAAAGAGGTGGTAAAAAAAGAGATCATAAAATAGCTTGATGCCGGGATTATTTATCCCATTCTCAATAGCTCTTGGGTTAGCTCGGTACAATGTGTGCCAAAGAAGGGTGGCATGACTGTGATACAAAATAGCAAAGCTAAATTGATTCCCTCTAGAACTATCACAGGATGGAGAGTGTGCATGGACTATAAGAGGCTGAACAATGCCACGAGGAAGGATCACTTCCTATTTCCATTCATCGACCAGATGTTAGACAGGTTGGCAGGTAAAGCTTTTTATTATTTTTTGGATGGTTATTCAGGATTAATCAGATTGCCATCGCTCCTGATGATCAAGAGAATACCACAATCACATTTCCATATCGGACGTTTGCGTTTAGAAGGGTGCCATTCAGTCTATGCAATGCTCTGGCAACATTCCAATGTTGCATGATGTCCATTTTTTTGATAAGATAGAACACAACATGGAAGTATTCATGGATGATTTCTCAGTGTTTGGCAAAACATTTGAGGAATGTCTTCAAAGTTTGGAGCAAGTCTTGAAGAGGTGCGTAGAAAAGAACCTAGTGTTGAACTGGGAAAAATGCCACTTCATGGTGAAGGAGGGCATTGTTCTCGGGCACAAGGTAACTGAGAGAGGATTAGAAGTTGATCAAGCAAAAGTTGAGGTAATCAAGCAATTGCCTCTACCAACAAGTGTTAAACGTATAAGGAGTTTTTTAGGACTTGCCAGTTTCTATCGACATTTTATTAAAGACTTTTAAAAAATTGCTAAGCCTGTATGCTTGTTATTAGAACATAATGTCACTTTCGCATTTGACGATTCTTGTTTGAGAGCATTTTAGGAACTTAAAGAGAATTAATCAATGCCCCTATAGTTGTGGCACCGGACTGGAATGAGCCTTTCGAGCTCATGTGCGACGCCAGCAACTATATCGTTGGAGCAGTCTTGGGACAAAAGCATGGCATGGTTTTCCATGCCATCTACTATGCCAGACGAACCTTGAACGAAGCACAATTGAATTAGTCTACAATCGAGAAAGAATTTCTCACGGTTGTATTTGCTTTTGATAAATTTTGATCTTATTTAATTGGTAACAAAGTTGTGGTTTATACAGATCATTTGGCATTGAAGTATCTCTTGGTAAAGAATGATGCCAAGCCCAGACTAATCCGATGAATGCTCCTCCTACTTCAAGAATTTGATCTTAGATCTGAGACAAAAAGGGTAGTGAAAACTTAGTAGTTGACCACCTCTCACATTTAGAGCATCATCTTGAAGATGGTAAGACCAATTTTATAAGAGATGAATTTCCTTATGAGTATTTTCTTACAGTTAATGCCATGCCATGGTACGTTGAAATTGTCAACTACTTGGTAAGCAATATTTTACCACTAAATTTGGCATACAATGCCAAGAAAAGGTTCTTGTGAGAAGTTAGGCAATACTATTGGGACGAGCCAATATTGTTCAAACAGTGTACCGACCAAGTGATCCGCCGGTGTGTGCTTGAGGATGAGCAGCATAACATATTGCGTTTGTGCCATGCCACACCATATGGAGGTCACTTTGCTGGGATGAAGACTGCCACCAAGGTGCTGCAGTCAGGATTTTTTGGCCTACACTATATAAGGATGCCCACGAGTATGCCAAGGCGTGCGACCGATGCCAACGGACAGGAAATATCTCTGGAAGACACCAACTACCGCTTCAAAACATTATACCTGTGGACTTATTTGATGTATGGGGGATAGACTTTATGGGTCTTTTTCCCCCTTCATTTGGTAATGTATATATTCTTGTGGCTGTTGACTATGTGTCTAAATGGGTAGAAGCTGTTACCCTACCAACAAACGATGCCAAATCTGTTGCCAAGTTTTTACACAAACACGGTTTTACTAGATTTGGTGCCCCTAGGGTGATTATTCATGATGAGGGCACCCATTTTAAATGTAATCTAATTTCTAAATCTTTGTGTAGGTATGGTATACAGTAGAGAATTGCCACGGCATATCATCCACAAATGAATGGGCAAGCTGAGATTTCAAACAAGGAGATTAAGAACATTCTAGAGAAAAATGTGAATCCATCATGGAAAGACTGGTCCTTAAGACTAGATGAGTCCTTGTGGGCTTATAGAACGATATTTAAAACTTCTTTGGGTACTTCACCGTTTAGACTTGTTTTTGGAACACCATGCCATCTGCCAGTAGACCTTGAACATAAAGCCTATTGGCCCATCAAAACACTTGACATGGCATGGAAAGCTGCTGGAGAAAAGAGGTTACTAGACCTAAGTGAGTTGGAGGAATTCAGGACGCAAGCCTACGAGAATGCCAGAATATATAAGGAGAAGACAAAACGCTGGCATGACAGTAGGATAATGATGAGACAGTTTTAGGTAGGCCAACGTGTTTTTTTATTCAACTCATGACTTAAGTTGTTTCCAGGAAAACTAAGATCAAGATAGACGGGCCCTTTTGAAGTTGTGAAGCCCTATGCCAATGGAGTTGTGGACATTAAGAACTTGAGGTCGGGGGAAATTTTTAAAGTGAATGGCCAACGTTTAAAGCACTACATGGAAGGTGATCAGAATAATGCCAAGGAGGTGATCCTCTTGGAACAGGTAACATGAAAGCACCATCAGGTTTGAATTCTTGTAAATATTAGGTTAGTTGTTTTTCTTTCTTTTTAGGTTTCTAGGTTTTTAATAGTTTTTCTTTCTGTTGTTTTTTTATTTTTGTTCCTTGTCTATGTTGAAAGGTTTTCTTTCAGTCAATGCAGAATCAGTATGCCATGAACCATGCCAAGAATGATGTCAGGAGCAATGCCAGGAACAATGCCAATGAGAGACTTGGCATGTGTCGATGCCACAATAGGAGAATTTTGCGTGCCAAGCACACTGCCAGAGTAGCTTGGCATGCAGCAAATGGAAAAATGAAAAAAGGAGATAAAACTTAGTTTGATCGACCCATTAGATAAGAGAGAGTAATTTTTTCTTTTAATTTAAATCCCTTAGCCGCCCAAAAATTAGGTTAAAATTTAAATTTAACCTAATCAACTTATCACTTTAAATCCTTAACCTGTCCTATCACCTATCACCTTATCACTTCACCCTTATCATTTTACCCCTTTCAAATCAAATTCTTATCTTCCATCATTATCTCTTTGCTAATTCCATTAAAATACTCAACTGTTCACTTTTTATCTTTTTATCCTAACCGGTTAAATAACCAAAACTCTCTCTCACTTATTACTTTTCTTTTCGACAAGCAAGTGCCAAAATTCCAAATCGTCTCTTTTTCTTTATCCTGTTCAGCACCGTTTCAAATTTCAATGGCTTCCTCCTCTACCCATTCAAGCAATTCTTCAATGAGGAGATTCAGAAAAATTTTGAAACCAACTTTGCCTCGAGAAGCTTTTGCTATGAGAAGCACTTCAACTTCAAAATAGAGACGAACAATGGCTTCCCTCCAGAAGTTATGTCAACGATTAGCTACACAAATAGAGTCTGTTTTGCTAGCAAAAGGGGGAGATTTATGCCACCATCGTTCAAGAATTCTACGTGCATCTTGTGACCAAGGATTCACCCTTCTTGATGATTAGAGGTAAGTGTGTACGTTTCGATGAAGGGTATATTAACACTATGTTTGAGTTGGATGGTGCAGGGGATGAATATTTTGAGTACGCTAATTCGATGAATGCTTCCAAGAGAAAGAGGCTACTGACAGACCTGTGTGAGCCTGGCACGGCATGGACAATGCCATCCAAGGGGCACCGTATGGTGAAGAGGTTGGCAATGAAACCCCAATGGAGAGGATAGAATCACTTTCTCAAGGAAAATTTGATGCCTACATCCCATAACGAGACTGTGTTAGAAGAAAGGCTGATCCTATTGCACTCCATTGTTATAGGGCACAAGATTAATGTGGGCAAGCTTATTATTGATGGTACTTATAAGTGTGCAACGAAAGGTAATGGCAGCTTGTTCTTTCCTTTTTTGATTTCTAACATTTGCATGCTCCATGGTGTGCCCAAGCTTGATACAGATAAGGGACAAACAATCAAGGGAATAACAATTACAGCTGCTATATGGAGAAATCTCGTTGTTGTCGAGCCATAGAATAAGGGCAAGGGGAAGGAAAAAGTACCCACACCAAGACCGAAAGTGTCAAAAGCAGAGCTAGCAACCATGCCAGACAGTTCACTGGCAATGCTATCCCAAATTCACCATCGCCAGGAGATTATTCTTTGAAAGCTAGAGAAAGTTTAGGAGCTCAATGTCAAGATGCGACATTACATACAGGCCAGGAATATTGTAATCATGGAGGTTCTTACAAAATGGTCAACTAATTTTTTGCCAAAATTTCCAGACTTCCCTGCCGAGCCCTCTGCCAGCGACAAATGCCATGCCAGCTAGTCCAGTTCATACCCCATCCGATGCCACAGTCCCATTGTCTCCTGTACAAGTTGATTCTGCCAGTTCTGATTCATCATCTGAATTAAAGGAAAACAAAGCCAAGTCTACCAAAGCCATGTCACCAATGACACCTGCTATACAAACACCATCTGATGCCATCGATGCACCTGCCGCGTCAGAACCTGCCAAGAAAAAGGAGGAAGTTGGAGCCTCCACTGCCGCTTCATAGCAGATCATGAAAGGAAAGAAACGAATGGCCCCTGCTCATGGCCAATTTCTGAAATGAAAGACTCGTGCCACACGAGAAGAAGTCTCCGAAGGGGAGTCTTCTTCTATCTAAACTCATTTACATTTCACTTCATTGCATTTACATGATCATGTATTTTTATTTTTTCTGTTTTTCTTGTATATATGTGTTATTTCATGCATTGAGGACAATGCACATCTTGGGTTTGGAGGTATGTTTCCTCACATTTATGCCATGCCATACATTTCATGTTTAATTTATGTTGCCATGCCACTTAGGTCATTTAGAATAGATGCATACTGAACCACTAAAAAAGAAAAAGAAAATTTAGCCTCAGTTTAATTTTGAAAAAGGAAATTATAATATTTAGTTGTCATGCCATGCCAGCATAGTAGTATGCCAGGTTAGCTGGGCAATTGATCTCTAGTTTAGGGGACTGGAACTTCACTTTACACGTAGTATGTATCTAGTTCCTTAGCAAACTTAGGCTATCTGAAACTATGCTCAGATTTTAAAAAAATCAAATGATGCCAAGGTAAAAGAAACTAATAAGGCAGCAATGTTCTGCCAGGGCAATGAAGAAAATGAAATCCCCTCTGTGTAGGGATAATAAGTTACTTGGGGCCTTGTCCTCAAGTCCAAAACCTTAGAGTATGAGTTGAAGAGAAAGCCTAGTGATGTCTAGATTAAGGTGGGGATTCATGGTATGCTCCCTCTTATCTCTCACGCTAAATAGTGTCATGAAGCAAGCTTAAATTAATGCCAACAAAAACCCTTGGCAAAGGAAAAAGAAGAAAAAAAAACATGATAAAAATAAGAATATGAGTTTAGGTAGTAAAATTGGCTAAGGGAGTGAACGGATAGTCAATGCATATTGCCTACACATCATGCACTCTTCATGAACTTAGACTAGAGTTATATTGCTGCACTTGAATTACTATATGTTTGGCATTATTGCACTGAGATACTGAGGACAGAAATATAGCCAAATTATGCTTGCCAGCATGTGTTGGCATTCAACCAAAATTTTGTCGAGGTAACATTTTCACAGTTTTTTGTTTTTATTTTGATTGCATTACTTGAGGACAAGCAATGAGTTAGGTTTGGGGGTGTTACCTCTCCAAAAGTACTATTTTTAATACCAATCTTACAATGCTTTTGCTTGTTTTTAGGTACATTTAGTTGCATTAGGATGTTAAAACCATGCATTTGCATAAGGAGTTTAGAATTATGTCTATGCTAGTGTGAAGGGTTGTTTTGTTGGCAATTTTGCAGGTTTGGCATAGTATTTGGCCCAATAAAGCAACACAAGAAGGAATGCCAAAGAGAATGTCGAGTGCGGTTGGCACAGATAGACCAGACAATGCCAAGCACTAGTTGGCAGAGAAGTGAACTTGATGCCATGCCAAGAAGCTGTTGGACCCCGAAAAAAATGATAAGATCATGCTCCGAAAAGATAGCAATTGGATCAATCTCCGAAAAAATAGCGGATAAGATGGTGCCAAGATTGGTTGGTAGATTTATGCCAAGCTTGGATACCAAGGCAACGTTAGCAGTATGACATCAGCTTTAACCTGATCAGCTCTTTTTCAAATTTGGATAAGATGATTATCTCTTATCCCTTCAGTATTTAAAATTCAAATGAAGAGCTCATCCTATCCCTTCCTTGTACGCCTATTTAAACACCAACCGATGAGGACTTGGGAGAGCGAATTGATTGATAGACGATCAGAGTGAGGAGTTGGAGTGCAAGGCGATTGACAAAAGGCTGCACCTTGGAAGGGTGGTTTGACCAGCTTGGCCGAGAACCTAGATCTTGAAGTGTTGCATCGAGAGACCCCTGCTCGCATATTTTCTTTTTCAATTTATTTTATCTTGTTTTTAATGATGATGTATTTTGAAAATGCTTATGGTTTTTTGGTTAAATCCCTCACCATGAACTAATTTAATATTTGGTGGCGTATGTTTGCGTTGAACGTTATTTTATGTTTTAGTTTTTATTAATAAATCTGCCTTCGATAGTGTTTTATCTATTCGGCATACTTTAATGTTTTCTAAATACTATGCCAAACGAGAGTTGGCACTGTTGGCCTATTGCTCCTCAATATCTTAACAGACTTGGGATGGCAACGATTAAGTTGTTGAATACTGAGGAGAGAAGCTTCGAGAGAAGTCGTTCAATTAGATGAACTTACTTCAGGAGTGAAATCTACCCCTTAGGAGTATAGATTGGATCTTAATCAAATTGGTTTATTTAAAAGCATGCACTATAGAGATATAGGGGTTTTTACATGATCAATTTAGGGCAATGACCATCGAGAGAGGCTTTGCTAATTTTGAATCTGGTCGATAAACAATGCCAAGACAGGTTGTTATTGAAGGCTGGCATGGCATGAATAGCGTGAAAACCAGGCATTCCCTGCCAACGCTCATCATTCATTAATGCACCTTCCTTTCCAACGTCTTACTTTATTTTATTTTCATTTAATTTATTTTATTTCAATTATTTTCAAAACCACTTCAAAACAAACAACTTTTTCTCAAGACAAGTAATAATCACAGCAATTGAATTCCAAGTCAATCTTTGTGGGATCAATACTCAGCTTTACTGTTGTATTACTTGCAGACCATGTATACTTGCACGCAAAAGACTCATCTTGGCACTGTTTTATACTTTACCAATACATATTTTCGGCCCCTTTTGCCAGCATTCACTTAGAGAGTCTACATCTATACTTGTATATCAAATTGAGCATTTGAAGCAATCCTTTATATTCTCATGTATAAACAAAACAGCCCCTAAATAAAAACTTTATTCAATTCAAACACTAATTCAAAATGATCCATACAACACTCAACCAATTTCAACTACAATGGAACTTATTCCCATACAAGTTTGGCACCTTAATTTTGCAATAATTTCATCAAACATGAGGGTTTATCATGCATGCTTCCGGTTAACCACTAATAATTCATGGTATCTAAATTACTTCTAATAACCTTAACATTCAAAGACCATAAGAACAAATACTTATATATTCATGTTATATCATCCTTCTAAAGATGTGCAAAATAAGTTCTTACCTCAAAAATAAGGATTACAAAAGCTCTTCCTCTTATTCAAACATGTTTCGGCCCTTTTTAGAATAGAGAAGAAGATAATACCATATTATCATACTTAGCGGGTTGTCCTATATCCTTCCCACATGTTTAATTACTCATGTAACATGTGTAAAACCATAGTCTAAAATCTTATTAGCATGCAATCCTTCTTTATACCATGTTTCACGGTTTAGTCATTTTAGAATTAAGGACTCATTCTTTGTAATATCCCAAAATTTGGGTTAGTGACCAAATTAAAATTTTGAAAGTTTGGTGGTCAAAGTATAAACTTTGGAAAAGTTTAGGGACTAAATTGTAATTTCTAAAAGTTATGTATTTTAGTCCTATAAATGAATAATTCACCCCCAAGAATGACGTTTTTGTGTTACTCAGATTTTTCATACGGAGCTTGTATTATTGGCTATTAAGCGATAAAGTTTGGAAAAATATTCGGATAATCGGATCGAATCGGATGTTCAAGATATTTTAAAGGATGATAAGGCAAGGTTAAAAATGTCGTTTCCATTTCTTAAATTAACATGGACCATTGGATTTAAAATAGATTTCCATGTCAAATTTGAGCCATTAGATGAAAAATGGCAAGATGGTAATTTTGGGAAATTCCAAGGGCAAAGTTGGTAATCACTAACTACTTAGATTATTTTTTACCCTTGGATGAGTAGGTAGACATGTGGAAAATTTTGAAGCATTGGATTAAAAGGGCAAAATGGTCATTTTCCTATAAAAGAGATATTTTATTTAGATTTTTAAAATAATTGTCAAATGGCCAAATTGGAAATAAAGGAAATTTTTCATCATCTTTTTCTCCTTTGTTCGAAACCCTACATCCAAGATCATGACCGTGATTAAGATCGTATTACGAGCAAGTCTAAAGACAAGGAAAAAGTTCAAGAGTAAAGCTCAAAGCAATAGTAAGGTTTTCTAGTGAGGCATCAGGTGAGTGCAATGCATACATAACATAATACATGGATGTTTTATACATCATTGGTAAGACTTGTGATAAGTCTACCTGGTTTATATACTGGCATGATATTTATGTCATTGATCATATATTTGACATATTTTAAATATGTCAAAGGTTGAATACAAATTTCATGGATCACTAGTTATAAATGGTAGTATACTATGAATGTATTTCGAGTATGAATTGCTCAATGTTCAATTATATTGATATACATTACCATGGATGGAATAAATATAGAAATTATGCCCAAATAAGTCAATTGAGGGACAGGGTATAGTTGGCATGCCATAGAGTCCAGCAGCACGCTGCATATTCGGGTATCCAGGATAGTACTATAGTGTATATAAAGGACACTTAGTGTATGGTTAGCACGGCCTTATAAACGTGCGGGGTAGCACTTTGGTGCATCTTTGACTCAAGTACCCAGGGTCCTCATAGGGTTATATTTGGGCTACGAAATCGGTAATAATTTGATAAACGGGTTAAAGAGCTTATACACTTTTAAAATTAAGGCAAGTATATTGATAAGAAATTATATTCGGTTATATTATGTTGATACATGATTAAATGATGGTAAGACATATCTAGTGATTTGAAATGCATGAATACGGTTAAATTTCTATTAGTTATGTTATATTGCACTTGACAATATTATTGCCTCACTAAGTATATACTTAGCATGTGATTGTTTTCACGCATAGGTAAAAAGTGGAAATCGGAGTAAAGAGCTGGAATCCTGTTTATCCAGAGTATAAAAACGGTATCAGTAATAACATCCTTTCATGTGTTTTGATATTTCTAGATGGCATGTATATGTTAAAATTTGTCGGTTATATACTAGTTGTTACCTCTCCAAAAGTATTGTTTTTAATGCCAATCTTACAATGCTTTTGCTTGTTTTTAGGTACATTTAGTTACATTATGATGTTAAAACCATGCATTTGCATAAGGAGTTTAGAATTCTGTCTATGCCAGTGTGAAGGGTTATTTTGTTGGCAATTTTGCAGGTTTGGCATAGGATTTGGCCCAGAAAAGCAATACAGGAAAGAATGCCAAAGAGAATGTCGGGTGTTATTGGCACAGATGGACCAGACAATGCCAAGCACCAGTTGGCAGAGAAGTGAACTTGATGCCAAGCCAAGAGGTTGTTGGACCCCGAAAAAATAGGATAAGATCAGGCTCTGAAAATATAGCAATTGGATTAATCTTCAAAAAAATAGCGGATAAGATGGTGCCAAGAGTGGTTGGGAGATCCATGCCAAGCTTGGATACCAAGGCAGTGTCGGTAGTATGACATCAGCACTAACCTGACCAGCTCTCATTCAAATTGGGATAAGATTATCTCTTATCCCTTCAGCATTTGAAATTCAAATGAGGAGCTTATCCTATCCCTTCCTTGCACGCCTATTTAATCACCAACCAAGGAGGATCTAGGGAGCGATTCATAGACGATTGGAGTGGGGAGTTGGTGTGCAATGATTGACAACCGGCTGCACCTTGGAAAACTGGTTCGACCAGCTTGGCCGAGAAGCCTGGATCTTGAAGGGCTGCATCGAGAGGCCCCTTCTAGCCCGTTTTCTCTTTCAAGTTACTTTATTTTGTTTTAAATGATGATGTACTTGGGAAACGTTTGTGGTTTTTTGGTTAAGTCCCTTACCATGAACTAATTTCATAGTTGGTGGGGAATGTTTGCATTGAACACTATTTTATGTTTTAGTTTTTAATAATAAATCTTCCTTGGCAATGTTTTATCTATTCGGCACACTTTAATGCTTTCTAAATACTATGCCAAGCGATAGCTGGCACTGTTAGCCTATTGCTCCTCAATATCTTAATAAACTTGGGGTGGTAACGATTAAGTTGTTGAATACTAAGGAGAGAAGCTTCGAGAGAAGTCGTTCAAGTAGATAAACTTACTTCGGGAGTGAAATCTACCCCTTAGGAGTATAGATTGGATCATAATCAAACTGATTTATTTAAAAGCATGTAGTATAGAGATATAGGGGTTTTTACATGATCAATTTAGGGCAATGACCATGAAGAGAGGCTTTGCTAATTTTGAATCTACTCAGCAATTAATGCCAAGACATGTTGTTATTAAAGGCTGGCACGGCATGAATAGCGTGAAAACCAGGGATGCCCTGCCAATGCTCATCATTCATTAAAGCACCTTCCTTGCCAACGTCTTACTTTATTTTTACTCATTTATTTTATTTTTCAATTATTTCTGAAACCACTTCAAAACAAACAACTTTTCCTCAAGGCAAGTAACAATCAAAGACAATTGGATTCCAAGTCAATCTCTGTGGGATCGATACTCAACTTAATTGTTGTATTACTTGCAGACCGTGTATACTTGCACGCAAAAGACTCATTTTGGCACTGTTTTACATTTTTCCAATACATATCTTCTGCCCCCTTTTGCCAGCATTCACTTAAAGTGTCTACAAGTTTTTGGCGTCGTTGTCAGGGATTGCAACGGAATTGATTGTTTTCAAATTTTTACTTGTCTTTCTTTTAATTTTATTTTTATTTTACCTTTTGTTTTTATCAGTGTATGACCAGAAGCCAACCTCTGGTGGACGAGTGACCATATGATCTGGAAATTGAGAAAACCTTGCAGAGGTTAAAATGAAAATTTCGAGAGATGCAATGGAGGAAACCCACTTAACAATGAGATACCACCACAACCTGCGGTCTTAGTTGTTAATGAGAGACCTATTAGAGAACATTTGGCACCAACCATTCACAATTTAATGCCAAGACTTGTTGGCACGGAGGTAAACGTTGTTACTTTTGAACTTAAGTCAGTAATGATTCAAACTCTTTTGAATGTAGGTCAGTTTGATGGAGCACTTACTGGAGATCCGAAGCAACATCTGAAGTAGTTCATGGAGATTTGCCAGTTATTTCAACAAAATGGAGTGCCTGAAGATACCATGAAATTAAAGTTATTCACCTTTTCCTTAAGAGATAGAGCTAAGGCTTGGCTCAATTCCTTGCCACCTGGCTCAGTCACTTCAAGGGCAGACCTATGCCAGAAGTTCTTGACAAGATTCCAGCTGCCAACACTCACTGCCAAGCTACAAGGTGAGATCATTACATTCAGGCAGGCTGAGGATGAGACCTTATATGATGCCTAGGAAAGATTTAAAGATCTGCTGAGGAGGTGTCCTATGCATGGATTCTCGAATTGGACTCAAATACAAACCTTTTACAATGGATTAAATGCACAAACAATGACTATTGTTGATGCTTTAGCAGCCGGTTCGTTGCTTGACAAGACGTATATCGAGGCTGATGATATTTTAGAGAGGATTGCAATCAACAATTTTGAATATCCTATTGCTAAACTTGGGACCAGAACTAAAACCAATGGGAAATTTTAGGTTGATGAACAAATTTCCAACCTTACTAGCATCGTAAGAACGTTGCAAAAGAACAATGAGGCCCAAGAAGTTAATGCATTATACCCATTTTGTACAATTTGTGGAGAAAGACATCACGTGGATGAATGCCCTGCCAACCCTGAATCGGTAAACTTTTTTGGCAATGTTACTCGTTACTATAATCCTAACTCCAATATTTATAATGTAGGTTGGAGACAACACCCTAGCTTAGCATGAGGAAATCAAGGAGGTAACCAGTACAATGCCCAGCGCCAGAATACCCAGAGGCAAAATAACAATGCCATGCCAACTTTCAACAACATTGGCATACCAGCATTCTATCAAAATGACATGCCATAGAAAGCTCAAAACAATTTCCAGCAATGGCAGAGATTCAACCAACGAGGCACTCTCATAGAGTACATGGAGAGGAATGATGTCATAGTCTAGAGTTTGGCAGAATTAATGAGGAACTTGGAAGTTCAAATTGGGCAGAATGTTAATGCACTCAGCAATCGACCCCAAGGAGCATTACCAAGTGACACCGAAGATGCCTGGCAAATAAAATGAGCAATGTAAAGCCATAACTCTTCAGAGCGTAAGTAGTATGAGGTGGAGAAGACTGCCAAGCAGCCAGTTAACTGCCAAATCAAGAAGCCAGTGCAGTAGAAAACCCCAGGGAAGTAAAGAAAGAGGAACCAAACATAGATGATGCCAAAACAGATGCTAGAATTGATGCCAACCAGACTGATGCCAGGACTGCCTTGGCAAAGCCAGCAGCGCCAACATATGTTTATCTGCCACCACCATTTCAAGCGAGACTTCAAAAGCATAAGCAAGACCAGCAATTCAAGCATTTCTTGGAGGTTCTTAAGCAATTGAAAATCAAAATTCCATTGGTAGAATCCCTTGAGCAGATGCCAAACTATGTTAAATTCATGAAGGACATCCTATCCAAGAAAAGGAAGTTATGAGACTTTGAAACTGTTGCTTTGACCGAGGGATGCAGTGCCATGATCCTAAACCGATTGCCACCAAAGCTGAAAGATTCGGGAAGTTTTACCATTCTCTGTACCATTGGCAACAAATTCACGGGCAAAGCACTGTGTGACTTAGGAGCCCACATGAACTTGATGCCAATGTCAGTTTTCAGGAAGCTTGGCATAGAAGCCAGACCTACCACAGTGACACTCCAGCTGACAGACCGGTCATATGCACATCCCAAGTGTAAGATTGAGGATGTGCTAGTAAAGGTAGACAAATTTATTTTCCCAGCTAATTTCATTTTTTTGGATTATGAGGCGGATATTAATGTCCCAATTATTTTGGGTAGACCTTTCCTTGCCACGAGTAGGGCTTTGATTGATGTTCATAATGGGGAACTAACAATGCGCATGAATGACCAGAGAGTTACATTTAATGTGTTTCAAGCTTTGAAATGTGCAGATGAACCTGATGAATGCCAAGCAAAAGAGATGATGGAGTCCATCTATACTTTGGACATGACACATTTATGCCAGAATACAGAATTTGATGCCAGGCATAGCTGAACTATTTGAGGAACCAGAAGAATCAGTCCTGGAGGATGAGGAGGTGAGTTATTTTGAGCCACTACAGTTGGCCGGCAAAGAGATCAAGGCATCTAGACCATCAATTAAGGAGCCACCATTGTTGGAACTAGAACCACTGCCAGATCACTTGAAGTATGCTTATTTAGGTAACCACTTGACTCTGCCAGTGATCATTGCAACTGATCTCACTAATGATCAGGAAGAAAGATTGCTGGCAACATTACGCAATTATAAGCAAGCATTAGGGTGGACCTTGGTAGATGATAAGTGTTCAAAAGTACTATTTTTCTTACCATTTTTACTCATATTATTGTTAGACTTAGGCTCATATTAGTTGCATAATTAGCCATTCATGCATTAATCCATGTTTCCTTCCATCGTTGAGCTTGATTACATAACTTGGTAGTTTTTGTGGGAAAAGATGTTGTTTTGGTGTGTTTTGTGTGTATGTGCAGGATCACTTGCCAAAGCAAGGCTAGAGCTAGTTGCTAGGGCAATGCATGAAGGAGATGCCGAGCCAGTTAAATGGGCAATACATGAAGGAGACGCCGAGCCAGTTTCCAGGGCAATTGTCGACAAGAGCAAAGGTGATATGGTAGTCGAAATTGATGACTAGACAAGCCCAAGATGACGTGGAGCAAAGCCCAAACCCAAAGGAATTTGATTTCCATGCAGAGATAAAGAAAAATTAAATTCCAAGAAGATAGGAGAAGTTCTAATAGGAATATAATTATAATAAAGAATTATATTCTTTAAAGATAATTTAATTCCAACTTAACTTCCTCCTCAAAGAAGGACTTTGGCCTAGCCCTATAAATAAGATGGAGATTTCGACAATCCATAGAGAGAAAAGAGAGGGGAATTTCGACAACTCCAAGGAAGGCAAGAGGAGAGAATTTTCGACAAGCATCTAGAGCAAGGAGGATTTCGACAAGCCTCCTTCTTCATCCTTTTCTTTCTTGTTCGATTGGGTTCATGCTAGGGATTATTTATCTTGTGTTTCTTTGGAACCTAGCCATGAACTAAATCTATTTGGCTATGGTTATTGTGTTTTGTGGTTGTGAGAAACTATTGGTTTTTGTTTAGGTAATAAGAGTTTGCACTTTTCTATTCAAGGTTTATTCATTCTTGGTTCTTATTCTTGTTTGCGAGTGAATTGGGAGAGGATCTCGTGATTTCATCTATTTATCTAATATCGGGAGAGTTAGATTCAAGAAACGAATGAATATGATCTTTATTCAATCTATTGATGGTGAAGATTAATCCGGCTTAGGAATAAGTTAGGGATTTCAACGGCTAAGAGGAGTGCAAGATTGGTTGTTGTTCACCCTTGATTCACGCAGGGATGTATTATCAAGGCATGCACAAGTAGCTAGAGTTTCGACTTAGGGATAAGAAGAAACCATTGAAGAACACTCTGCCGAACCTTGAAGGTTGCTGCCCAGACGCCCAAGTAGTTGCCCAACTAGTTTCCCAGGCAACCATCGATTAGTTGCCAAGGCAACCCCGTTGTGCAAGTTGCCACAGCAACTGAGTTGCCCGTGCACTCTTTTACCAAGATGATCCAATCGGCTATCACACCTCAACTCACGATAACCTGGCCTATCTCTCTCATTTGATCTCATCTTTTCTTTTACTTTATTGCTTTCTAGATTAGTTACTAGTTAAAACTCCTATAATCATTTATTTGTGTTTTTACTTTTTACAGTGCAAGAGACTAGATTCTTGAAGTGGCACCAATCCCTGTGGAGACGATATCTTTTATACTATAACTTGCAACGTGTATACTTGCACAATTGCGTAGCACTTATTACGCGCAACAAGTTTTTGGCGTTGTTGTCGGGGATTGGCAATAGCGACTTTGTTTTTATTTTCTTGCACTTTCTTTTTACTTTTCTTGTTTAAAACTCAAAGGGCTAACAAAGTTTGGTTTTGCATTGGTATATGACCAGGGCGAGACCGACTTCACCAGAATATCCCTTTGATCCAGAAATCGAACGAACCTTACAAAGACTTAGACGAAGGATAAGAGTAGCAATGGCTAATCAAGACGGCAATATGAATCAAGATGTTCCAGCAGGAGGAGGAGTGATTCTTGCACGAAACAGAACTATTCGAGACTATCTTGAAGAAGATCTTGATGGACTTAATCCAGGAGTTGTCGCACCTAAAATTGAAGCCGACCACTTTGTGTTAAAACTGGTAATGTTTAATATGATCAACACAATTGGTCAATTTGGCGGCTCAGCAACTGAAGATGCACGACAACATCTGAAATCTTTCCTCGAGATTTGCAACTCGTTCAAAATACACGGAGTCACCCCCGATGTCTTACGATTAAGATTATTCCCCTATTCACTGAGGGATAGGGCGAAAGCATGGTTGAATAGCATTCTTGCCGGATCAATAGCATCTTGGACCGATCTTTGTCGTGATTTCCTTGCTCGGTTTAATCCTACAAATTTGACTGATAAGCTTCGTAACGACATTACTTCTTTTCGGCAGGCAGATGATGAATCCATGTACGAGGCTTGGGAGCGATATATAGAACTTCTACACAAATGCCCCCTACACGGATTCCCGGTGTGGACTCAAGTAACAATGTTTTACAACGTCGTGAATACACCAACAAGCATGATGCTCGATGCCTCGGCAAACGGCATACTCCTAGATAAGTCGCCGGAGGAAGCAATGCAAATTCTAAATAGGCTGGCCAAGAATGATTATCAATTCCCATCTACTAGAAGAGGGGGAGTTAGATGCCAAGCCACAATACATGAACTAGGATCATCATATTCAATTTCGACACAATTGGCCACTTTAACCAAGATGGTCCAGAACATGCAAAAACCAAACAACACACATGATGTCAAGGTAATGGATTCTTTTTGTGAGTTATGTGGTGATAACCATAATTCTTCTGAATGTATGCAGAATCCAGAATCTAGCTTCTATGTGGGGAATTACAATCGGAACAACAACGTGATGTCCAATACATACAATCCAGCTTGGAAGAAACACCCAAATTTTTCATGGAGTAATCCCAACAATGCTCTAAACCAGAACAATCAGAATGCACAAGCATCGGGATTCTAGCAGAATATGCCACGGCAACAGTTGCCACAACAACAACCGACAACATCTAGTTCTTTGGAAAATTCTCTAAATGCTTTTATGATGAAAATTGAATCTTATAAGGCTGAGAATAGTAACTTCATAAAAAGAATTGATGATTTTTATTAACAGGACCGAGATGAGATTGCAAAACCAAGATGAGGCAATCAAATCATTGGAAAATCAAGTCGGACAGTTTGCTCAAAATCTGAATACTAGACCACAAGGAGGTTTACCTAGCGATACTAAAGTCGCAAGAGGAACTGGCCATGAGCAATGTAAGGCAATCACCACTAGAAGTGGCCAACAACTTAGAGAGGCTCAAACCCGCTTATCAAACAAAACTCCACAAAAAGATCAAGATGAACCTAGCGGCAAAGCCTCAGATATTGAACCAGGAATTGCCTCAGAAACCAGCAATAAGCATGCCTCGACAACTGACGATAAAGACGCCTCGGCAACTTGCGATAAGCATGCCTCGAAAACCCCAGTTGATAATGCCTCGGCAACTCCAGTTGTCCCTGCAATACCATCATCAGGTTTCAAACCAATGAAAGGATCGAAGATATCCGACTTCCACCACCATTCCCACAAAGGTTGAAGCGACAAAAGCAAGAATACCAATTCAAGAAGTTACTTGATATCCTAAAGCAAGTCCACATCAACTTGCCATTGGTGGAAGCAATTGAACAAATGCCAAACTATGCTAAGTTCCTTAAAGATATTGTGTCCAAGAGAACAAGGCTAGGAGAGTTTGAAACATTTTCCGCAACAAAGGGATGGATGGCAATGTTGCACAATCGTATGCCACCCAAATTGAAGGATCCCAGAAGTTTCACAATACCCTGTTCTATTAGAAATCACTATGTCGGGAAAGCATTATGCGACCTTGGGGCTAGCATAAACTTGATGCCTAAATCAATTTTCCAGAAACTAGGAATCGGGAAGGCAAGACCTACAACAATTATGTGTTATACTACGCTAGTAAAACTCTTAATAGTGCTCAAGTGAATTACACAACAACGAAGAAAGAGTTACTAGCAGTAGTTTTCGCATTTGACAAGTTCCGATCCTATTTGATTGGTACAAAGGTAATTGTTCATACGGACCATTCGGCAATCAAATAACTATTTGCTAAAAAGGATGCCAAACCTCGTTTGATTCGTTGGATATTACTTTTACAAGAATTTGATATTGAAATTAAGGATAGGAAAGGAACAGAAAATCTAGTGGCCGATCACTTATCACGTTTGGAACGCAATAGGGAGGAGGACGCGGATCTAGAGATATGCGATGCATTCCCGGATGAAAAACTTTTAGTTGCCTCGGCACCCAAGGACGCGCATGCCTCGGCAACCCTCGACGCCTCGACAACCATGGATGCACACGCCTCGACAACTCTCGATGCCGCAGCAGCCTTTGATGCGCACGCCTCGGCAATTTTAGGAGCAGTCGCCACGGCAGCACATGCCTCGGTAATACCCTGGTACGCGGATTTAGTTAATTTCCTTGTTTGTGGTATTTTACCTTATGGCATTACTCACCAAGGGAAGAAGCAGTTCCGCCATGATGTTAAGCATTACTTTTGGGACGAGCCTCTTTTGTTTAAACAATATGCAGATCAGGTTATACGCCGATGTGTCCCTGAAGAAGAGCAACAGAATGTACTCCGGCAATGCCATTCTTCACCATATAAAGGACATTTTGGAAGAACTTGTACCATGGCCAAAGTTTTGCAATCTGGTTTGTATTGGCCAACATTGTACAAAGATGCCCAAGACTTTTACAAGCAATGTGATCGTTGCCAGAGAACGGGCAATATCTCTAGACGACATGAGATGCCGCTCCAGAACATCATCAAGTTGGAATTGTTCGATGTATGGGGGATCAATTTTATGGGACCTTTCCCATCTTCATTCGGCAACCTCTACATCTTACTTACCGTCGACTATGTGTCTAAATGGGTTGAGGCAGCTACAGTTCCCAACAACGATTCCAAGATCGTGCAACGATTCTTGCAGAAAAACATATTTACACAGTTTGGGATGCCAAGAGCAATTATCAGTGACGAAGGCAAGCATTTTGACAACAGACTTATTGCCAAGATGTTGCAACACTTCGGCATATCACACAAGATCGCCACGGCATATCACCCACAAACCAACGGGCAAGCAGAAATTTCCAACCGGGAATTGAAGGGTATACTCGAGAAAGCTGTAAACCCCTCTAGGAAGGATTGGTCATTAAGACTAGATGACGCACTTTGGGCATATCGCACTGCATTCAAAACACCCTTAGGTATGTCCTCCTTCCATCTTGTCTATGGCAAAACATGCCATCTACCGGTGGAAATCGAACACAAGGCATACTGGGCAATCAAGACCGTGAATATGGATTGGGAAAGTGCCAGACAAAAGCGTTTGATGGATCTCAATGAGATAGAATAATTATGTGCACTCACCTATAACAATGCATGAATCTACAAGGAGATAACAAAGCGATGGCATGACAAGAAACTATTGCCGCGGCAATTCATGCCAGGGCAACTAGTTCTCTTATTCAATTCTCTGCTAAAACTTTTCTCGGGAAAGCTGAAATCAAGATGGATGGGACCATTCAAAGTCGTCAAACCATTCTCCCATGGTGCCGTGATAATCAAGTCCATCTCTGACAACCATGAATTCAAAGTTAATGGACAAAGATTGAAGCACTACAATGGTGCCCATGTGGAACGTAACAAGGAAGTGGTCAACTTAGGAGATGCATGAGCATGCTCTCCCTTTTGATATTTTTAATTTTCTTTTTATTTATTTATTTATTTCTCTTTTATTATTTTTATTATTTTATTATTTTTTATTTTATTTTTTTCGAATTTTTATTTTATTTTATTTTTTTATTATTTATTATTTTCTATTATTATTAATTTTTTTAGGATAGATTTTAATTTTTTTAAGTCAAGAATCCCTTTATACATCTTTATTTATTTTCTTTTATCTTTAATCCTTATTTGATTTTTTTTGAATTGTAGAAAAAAAGTTCAAGATAAAGAGGAATTTTAATCCAAGTAGGAAAACATCTTCAACAAGGAAACTAATGGGCTGAATCTAAGGCTTATATAAAGCCTCCAATTCACCCTAATCACAACCCCTCGTCGTCAACTTCTCCCTCACCCTAAACCCTTTTTCGTTTTCCCCTAATCCCACCCACCTATCTTTTTTATAAAACCCATTACCCTTAACCTATTCCTACTTTCTATCTTGCAACTTTTTAGTTTCTTTTCTTTTCTTTTCTTTGTTTTTACAAAACCCACAACCAAGATCATCCATGGCATCCAAGATTAAATTTTTAGTTCATCCAAGTTCCTCCAAAGAACCAAGATACAAGAAGTTTGCTACAACGGTGGTTCAAGAAAGATTTCACTCCAAGTTTGAAAGCCGGAAGATTCATGAAGAACAAGGCTTTGAATACTCCAACTCTCATCAAGATTTCGGCCTTGAACCATTCATCTTCGAGAGGATTGCACATCAAAAGTGGCAAATCTTTTGCCATCAACCGGAACCGGGTAACATCTCATGGGTAAGAGAATTCTAAGCTCACTCACCTAACCCGGATAATCCTTATGTTTTTGTTCGTGACAAGGCCATACTCATAAGTCCCGAAAACGTCAACACCTTTTACGGGCTTTACATTGAGAATGACGAGCATCAAGCCTTCATTGATCAAATCACTCCCAAGCAACTCGACAAGGTGCTTCAAGAACTCATTCAACCGGGAACTCATTGGAACGACGGTAAATACAAGGGCACGGTAAATCGCCTTTGGCTTAAACCCGAGGCAAAACTATGGAATAAGTTTGTTAAAACTTCTTTAATGCCCACCACACACAATACTACCGTTGATATACCACGTCTTTTGCTCATACATTCTATTTTGCATAATCGCATCATTAACATTGGAAAAATTATTTGTGATGAGATTTTTGTATGCAGCTCAAAAGATAAGGGTTCTCTTTTCTTCCCTTGCTTAATTTCTATTCTTTGCAAGGAGATGCATGTCCCAAGTGAGTCCACCGATGAGAAGGCCCTACCCATGTCCGGTTGGAATCAAGCACTAATCCGAAAGCTAATGGGAGAGGCACCGAGAAATTCTTCAAGGCCTCCAATTTCCACGGCAACTCCTGCCGCCACAGCAATTCCTAATGCCCAAGCACCCAATGCCCGGGCAACTCGGCCATCAACCCCGGGACACATTGAAGCACTCTTGCAACCATTGGCAAGCCACCTAAGGCAAATTGAAGACTGGAAACTAATGTTCATGCGGTACATGAAGGAGCACAACAATGCCATCACCCAAGTCATCCTAGAAAAGTACCCGGACAATCGCGTGCTGTTCCAATCTTTCCTGCCGAGATCCTTGCCCCGGCACCCAATGAAGTAGTCGCCACGGCAACTGCAACAGATGATGTCGTGGCAACCTACATCGTGCCTACACAAGCTGATGCCACGGCAACCAAAGCTAAAGACATCCCGGCAACCACTACAAAAGGCAAAGGTAAAGCACCTATGCCCGAATCAACTCCTACGGAATCATTTTTTGATTTTTCAGATTCGGACGAGTCCTCCATTGCACCAACAATGACCGCACCAATTGAATCCTCCAAGCGAAAAGCCAATGACATGGATGAAGAGGACGATGAGGACAACCCCGTACGAGGATCGATTCCACCACCGGCAGCAAGAAAACAACCATTGCGTTCAAGCAAGAGACTCAAGACACCGACCAAAAGGAAACTAATCATCTACGATGACGAACTCTCGGAGTAGGTCCTTTTATGCATTTTATTTTTTGTTATTTTTATTTTTATTTTTATTTTTATTTTTATTTTTTTAATGCATGCATTGAGGACAATGCCTCACTCGAGTTTGGGGGGATTGTTATTAGTAGTTACCATGTTTAGTTACATTCATCTTAAGTATTACATTTAGGATACATAAATTGCTTGCCATGCCTTTAGTTGGAACAAAAATTGCTTAGATTTGATGAATATCCGATGATGACTTTGCCAATGCACTTAATTGATAGAATTTTTATTCTAGGATAACCATGGAAAAACTTAGAATTTTACTATGATGCTAATTTTGATGAAACATTGTTGTGGTTTGATTGATTTAAGGAATTCTAGTGAACTTAGGTTGATAATAAACAAATTGGGGGATTAGAATAAAAATTGGATGAATGCTAGAGGTGCCCGAAATTGGCTCTAGCTTGTGGTAAAAAAATTGATCGCTAGAGGTGCCCGAAACTGGCTCTAGTATGTGTTAAAAAAATTGATTGCTAGAGGTGCCCGAAACCGGCTCTAGTCGAATAAATTAACTTAAGAAAAATAAAAACAAAACACTAGAGGTGCCCAAAACTGGCTCTAGTTAAAACATGTTAAAAAGAACCCAATGAAGTAATTTGAAAACCTATTGTTTGCATAGAATCCGAAAAATCAACTTGCACACAACTTCGCACACACTCACAAGCATTATAGTTTGATTCCGACTAATTCCTAAGTTTTCTGAAAAAATAAAAAGCCAATCATACTTTGTGCTCCGGTTCAGAGAATTGAAATCAAGATCAAAGCTAAGTTTGTGAAAATTGAAGTCTTGGCAGGTAATTATGAGTTTGCATTGCTTGAGGACAAGTAATAGTTCGAGTTTGGGGGTGTGATAAGTGTTCAAAAGTACTATTTTTCTTACCCTTTTTACTCATATTATTGTTAGACTTAGGTTCATATTAGTTGCATAATTAGCCATTCATGCATTAATCCATGTTTTCTTCCATCGTTGAGCTTGATTACATAACTTGGTAGTTTTTGTGGGAAAAGATACTGCTTTGGTGTGTTTTGTGTGTATGTGCAGGATCACTTGCCAAAGCAAGGCTAGAGCTAGTTGCCAGGGCAATGCATGAAGGAGATGTTGAGCCAATTGCCAGGGCAATACATGAAGGAGACGCCGAGCCAGTTGCCAGGGCAATTGTCGACAAGAGCAAAGGTGATATGGTAGTCAAAATTGATGACTAGACAAGCCCAAGATGACATGGAGCAAAGCCCAAACCCAAAGGAATTTGATTTCCATGCAGAGATTAAAGAAGAATTAAATTCCAAGAAGATAGGAGAAGTTCTAGTAGGAATATAATTATAATAAAGAATTATATTCTTTAAAGATAATTTAATTCCAGCTTAACTTCCTCCTCAAAGAAGGACTTTGGCCTAGCCCTATAAATAAGATGAAGATTTCGACAATCCATAGAGAGAAAAGAGAGGGGAATTTTGACAACTCCAAGGAAGGCAAGAGGAGAGAATTTTTGACAAGCATCTAGGGCAAGGAGGATTTCGACAAGCCTCCTTCTTCATCCTTTTCTTTCTTGTTCGATTGGGTTCATGCTACGGATTATTTATCTTGTGTTTCTTTGGAACCTAGCCATGAACTAAATCTATTTGGCTATGGTTATTGTGTTTTGTGGTTGTGAGAAACTATTGATTTTTGTTTAGGTAATAAGAGTTTGCACTTTTCTATTCAAGGTTTATTCATTCTTGGTTCTTATTCTTATTTGCGAGTGAATTGGGAGAGGATCTCGTGATTTCATCTATTTATCTAATATCGGGAGAGTTAGATTCAAGAAACGAATGAATATGATCTTTATTCAATCTATTGATGGTGAAGATTAATCCGGCTTAGGAATAAGTTAAGGATTTCAACGGCTAAGAGGAGCGCAAGATTGGTTGTTGTTCACCCTTGATTCACGCAGAGATGTATTATCAAGGCATGCACAAGTAGCTAGAGTTTCGACTTAGGGATAAGAAGAAACCATTGAAGAACGCTCTGCCGAACCTTGAAGGTTGCTGCCCAGACGCCCAAGTAGTTGCCCAACTAGTTGCCCAGGCAACCATCGATTAGTTGCCAAGGCAACCCCGTTGTGCAAGTTGCCACGGCAACTGAGTTGCCCGTGCACTCTTTTACCAAGACGATCCAATCGGCTATCACACCTCAACTCATGATAACCTGGCCTATCTCTCTCATTTGATCTCATCTTTTCTTTTACTTTATTTCTTTCTAGATTAGTTATTAGTTAAAACTCCTATAATCCTTTATTTGTGTTTTTACTTTTTACAGTGCAAGAGACTAGATTCTTGAAGTGGCACCAATCCCTGTGGAGACGATATCTTTTATACTATAACTTGCAACGTGTATACTTGCACAATTGCGTAGCACTTATTACGCACAATAGTAGACATCCGAGGGATTAGCCCAACCATTTGCATGCACAAGATTATCTTGGAGGAGTACCATGGCAGGACCATTGAAGGCCAAAGGAGGCTAAACCCAAGCATGAAAGAGGTAGTGAAAAAAGATATCATAAAATGGCTTGATGCCAGGATTATATATCTCATCTTTGATAGCTCTTGGGTTATCCCGGTGCAGTGTGAGCCAAAGAAGGGTGGCATGATCGTGGTACAAAACAATAAAGCTGAATTGATGCCCTCCAAAACTATCACAGGATGGAGAGTGTGCATGGACTATAGGAGGTTGAACAATGCCACGAGGAAGGACCACTTCCCATTGCCATTCATTGATCAGATGCTAGACAGGTTGGCAGGTAAAGCTTTCTATTATTTTTTGGATGGTTATTCAGGTATAATCAGATTGTCATCGCCCTTTAGGATCAAGAGAAGACCGCGTTCACGTGCCCTTATAGGACATTTGCGTTTAGAAGGATGTCATTCGGCCTATGCAACGCACCGGTAACATTTCAACGTTGCATGATGTCCATTTTTTCGATATGATAGAGCACAATATGGAAGTATTCATGGATGACTTCTCAGTGTTTGGCAAAACATTTAAGGAATGTCTTCAAAGTTTGGACCAAGTCTCGAAGAGATGCATAGAGACAAACCTAGTGTTGAACTCGGAAAAATGCCACTTCATGGTGAATGAGGGCATTGTTCTCGGGCACAAGGTAACTGAGAGAGGATTAGAAGTTGATCAAGCAAAAGTTGAGGTAATTAAGCAATTGCCGCCCCAATGTGTGTCAAAGGTATAAGGAGTTTTTTAGGATATGGCGATTTTTACCGGTGTTTTATTAAAGATTTTTCAAAATTTGCTAAACCTTTATGCTTGTTATTAGAACATAATGCCACTTTTGCTTTTGACTATTCTTGTTTGAGAGCATTTTAGTAGCTTAAAGAGAAGTTGATCAATGCCCCTATAGTTGTCGCACCGGACTGGAATGAGCCCTTTGAGATCATGTGAGATGCAGAGACTATGCCATCGGAGCAGTCTTGGGAAAAAGGTATGGCAAGATTTTCCATGCCATCTAATATGCCAGCCGAACCTTGAACGAAGCACAACTGAATTACTCTACGACCGAGAAAGAATTTCTTGCGGTTGTATTTGCTTTCGAAAAATTTTGATCTTATTTAATTGGTAACAAAGTTGTGGTTTATACAGATCATTCGGCATTGAAGTATCTCTTGGAAAAAAAGGATGCCAAGCCTAGACTAATCTGATGGACGCTCCTACTTCAAGAATTCGATCTTGAGATCTGAGACAAAAAGGGCAGTGAAAACCTAGTAGCTTACCATCTTTCACGTCTAGAGTATCTCTTGAAGATGGTACGACCAATTTTATAAGAGAAGAATTTCCTGACGAGTATTTGCTTGCAGTTAATGTCATGCCATGGTATGCTAATATTGTCAACTACTTGGTAAGTAACATTCTACCACCAGACTTGGCATACAATGCCAAGAAAAGATTCTTGCAAGAAGTTAGGCAATACTATTAGGACGAGCCAATATTGTTCAAACAGTGTGTTAACCAAGTGATCCACCGGTGTGTGCTCGAGGATGAGCAGCATAATATATTGCATTTATGCCATGCCGCACCATATGGAGGTAACTTTACTGGGATGAAGACTGCTGCCAAGGTGTTGCAGTCAGGATTCTTTTGGCCGACACTATATAAGGTGCCCACGAGTATGCCAAGGCGTGTTACCGATGCCAACGGACAGGAAACATCTCTGGCAGACACCAACTACCGCTCCAGAACATTATGCCTGTAAACTTATTTGATGTATGGAGGATAGACTTTATGGGTCCTTTTCCACCCTTGTTTGGTAATGTATATATTCTTGTGGTTGTTGACTATGTATCTAAATGGGTAGAGGCTATTGCCCTGCCAACAAACGATGCCAAGGTCGTTGCCAAGTTCTTGCACAAACATATTTTTACTAGATTTGGCGCCCCTAGAGTGATTATTCATGATGAGGGCACCCATTTTAAATGTAATCTAATCTCTAAAGCTTTGTGTAGGTATGGTATATAGCAGAGAATTGCCATGGCATATCACCCACAAACAAATGGGCAAGTTGAGATTTCAAACAAGGAGATTAAAAACATTCTAGAGAAGACTGTTAATCCATCAAGGAAAGACTGGTCCTTGAGACTAGATGAGTCATTGTGGGCTTACAGAACGGCATTTAAAACTCTTTTGGGTACTTCACCGTTTAGACTTATTTTTAGGAAACCATGCCATATGCCAGTGGAGCTTGAACATAAAGCCTATTGGGCCATCAGAACACTTGGCATGGCATGGAGAGCTACTGGAGAGAAAAGGTTGCTAGACCTAAATGAGTTGGAAGAATTTAGAATGCAAGCCTACGAGAATGCCAGAATCTATAAGGAAAAGGAGAAACACTGGCATAACAGTAGGATAATGCCAAGACAGTTTGAGGCAGGCCAACGTGTTCTGTTATTCAACTCACGACTTAATTTGTTTCCAGGAAAACTAAGATCAAGATGGATGGGCCCTTTTGAAGTTGTGAAGCCTTATGCCCATTGAGCTGTGGACATTAAGAATTTGAAGACAAGAGAAATCTTTAAGGTAAATGGTCAACGTTTAAAGCACTATATGGAAGGTGATCAGAACAATGCCAAGGAGGTGATCTTCTTAGCAGAGGTGACATGAAAACACTATCAGGTTTGAACTTTTGTAAATATTAGGATAGATGTTTCCTTTGTTTTTAAGTCTCGAGGTTTTTAGTAGTTTGTCTTTCTTTTAAATTTCAAGTTTTTATTCTTTTATTGTGTTGAAAGGTTTTCTTTAAGTCAATACAGAATCAGTATGCCATGAACCATGCCATGAATGATGTTAGGAGCAATGCCAGAAATGATGCTAGGATTAGTGGCAGGAGTAGATGTCCCAATAGTGAAATATGTCAGACATAGTGCCGGAATAGCTTGGCATCCATCGGTGTAAAAGACGGAAGGATGAGAGAAACCCTATCTTGATCGGTCCATTTAACAAAGAGAGAGAATTTTTTTTCCTTAATTTAAAACCCTTAGCCGCTTTTAAAAAAATATTAATTAGGTTAAAATTCTACTTTCCAGCACGTGTTGGCATTCAACCAAAATTTTGTAGAGGTAACATTTTCACAGTTTTTATTTTTATTTTGATTGCATTACTTGAGGACAAGCAATGAGTTAGGTTTGGGGGAGTGTTACCTCTCCAAAAGTACTATTTTTAATGCCAATCTTACAATGCTTTTGCTTATTTTTAGGTACATTTAGTTACATTAGGATGTTAAAACCATGAATTTGCATAATGAGTTTAGAATTCTGTCTATGCCAATGTGAAGGGTTGTTTTGTTGGAAGTTTTGCAAGTTTGGCATAGGATTTGGCCCAAAAAAGTAACACAGGAAGGAATGCCAGAGAGAATGCCGGGTGCTGTTGGCACTGATGAACCAGACAATGCCAAGCACCGGTTGGAAGAGAAGTGAACTTGATGCCATGCCAAGAGGTTGTTGGACCCCGAAAAAATAGGATAAGATCAGGCTCTGAAAAGATAGCAATTGGATCAATCTCCGAAAAAATAGCAGATAAGATGGTGCCAAGAGTGGTTGGTAGATCCATGCCAAACTTGAATGTCAAGGCAGCGTCGACAGTATGACATCAGCACTAACCTGGTCAGCTCTCATTCAAATTGGATAAGATGATTATCTCTTATCCCTTCAGTATTTGAAATTCAAATGAGGAGCTTATCCTATCCTTTTCTTGCACGTCTATTTAAACACCAACCAAGAAGGATCTAGGGAGAGATTCATAGACGATCGAAATGAGGAGTTGGTGTGCAATGATTGACAACCACCTGCACCTTGGAAAAGTGTTTCGTCCAGCTTGGCCGAGAAGCCTAGATCTTGAAGGGCTGCATCGAGAGACCCCTTCTAGCATGTTTTCTCTTTCAAGTTATTTTATTTTTTTAAAATGATGATGTACATGGGAAACATTTGTGGTTTTTTGGTTAAGTCCCTCACCATGAACTAATTTCATAGTTGGTGGGGGATGTTTACGTTGAACGCTATTTTATGTTTTAGTTTTTAATAATAAATCTGCCTTGGCAATGTTTTATCTATTCGGCATACTTTAATGCTTTCTAAATACTATGCCAAGTGAGAGCTGGCACTGTTGGCCTATTGCTCCTAAATATCTTAACAGACTTGGGTTGGCAATGATTAAGTTGTTGAATACTAAGGAGAGAAGCTTTGAGAGAAGTCGTTCAAGTAGATGAACTTACTTCGGGAGTGAAATCTACCCCTTAGGAGTATAGATTGGATCGTAATCAAATTGATTTATTTAAAAGCATGCACCATAGAAATATAGGGGTTTTTACATGAACAATTTAGGGCAATGACCATCGAGAGAGGCTTTGCTAATTTTGAATCTACTCAGCAAACAATGCCAAGACAGGTTGTTATTAAAGGCTGGCACGGCATGAATAGCTTGAAAACCAGGCATTCCCTGCCAACGCTCATCATTCATTAAAGCACCTTCCTTGCCAACTTCTTACTTTATTTTACTTTCATTTATTTTATTTTTCAATTATTTCTGAAACCACTTCAAAACAAACAACTTTTCTTCAAGGCAAGTAACAATCAAAGACAATTAGATTCCAAGTCAATCTCTATGGGTTTGATACTCAGCTTAACTGATGTATTACTGGTAGACCGTGTATACTTGCACACAAAAGACTCATATTGGCACTGTTTTATAATTTTCCAATACATATCTTATGCCCCCTTTTGCCAGCATTCACTTAAAGAGTCTCACTAGTTTACATATGGTTTGTAATAATTGTTAAACTAGTTTATGTTTTTAGCTAATGATAAGTAATTATGTTAAGGTTAAAATCGGGTAATGACTAGAAAGGGATAAATAAAGTAATCGGGTAGATTTTTATTTAAGGTAGTTTTTAGGCAGTTATATCCCTTATATATTCTAGATATGAATTATTAAATTGTTGTCTGAAATTGGACCTAATTCGATGGGATAAAAATTCAAAATATGATTCTACGCGATAAAAAAAGAAAAAATTTTATGTGATACTCTAATTAGTATTTAATAGATTATACTGGTTAAGGTGTTACATTTATTGGTATTAGAGCTGTAGGTTTTGCCGGTTTTGGACATAAATCGAGTATATTGATAGTAAGAATTATATACATGCCACTAGGATGTCAATATTACTAATATAAGTATGAATATAATTGGATGCCCAGTAATTAGTATTGTTACTCCTTACTTATAAGCGATGATTGTGACATTAAAAAATGTCAGATCATCGGGAATCTCATCAGGCATTTGAGCAAGATATGCCTGCTCATAGTGGAAGTAATGAGGTGAATCAGAATCCACCTCAGGGGCAGCCGAATGTAGAGCCATTAGCTCAGGAACAAAGAAATATGCTTGTGCAAGATCAATGTTTATTTCTTCAAGCATTGGATGCTATTATAAATCGGAGAGCAACATTATCAGTTCCAAAGGAATTAAGGAAAATGAAAGCAGCAGAATTTAAAGGTGACACTGATGCCGATCATATGGCTGCTAATTATTGGTTGAATGATATTAAGATTGTGTTGATTAGGATTCCTTGCGATGATCAAGGAAAATTGGAAGGAGAAGTATCTCTTCTTATGGAAGAAGTAAGCGTGTGGTGGAATGTAGTCACCGCACGAGTTCCTTCAGAACATATTACATGGAAATTCTTTCTGAAAGAATTCAAAGAAAAGTACATTGGGGACCTGTTCATTAAAGAAATGAGGTAGTAGTTCCTGGATTTGAAGAAATCGGGCAGGACAGGCTATTAATACGAATGTGAATTCAATAGACTGAGCCAATTTGCAGAAGAATTTCTTCCAACCAAAAAATCCAAGATTGATAAATTCATAGCTGGGTTAGATTTTTAGTATAAAAGGGTATTGGTTTCTCGCAACTTCACCACAATCCAAGAGATGGTGAATCGAGCAAAAGCTATGGAGAAAGTGGATCTTGAGGAAAATGTGGGAAAACAGGTACAGTCAGGAAAAAGATCTGGAAGTTCTTTTGTTGCGTCATCATTTAAATGCAGTAAAGGATTTCCACAGCAACATCCAGGGACATCATCTTCTTTTATTAAAAAGGGATATTCTAGAGGGAAGTCAAAGTAGGCTCAAACTGTTACTCTAGGTACTTAGGGTTCTAGATTTAGTCCTCCTCCAGAATGTGAACATTGTGGAAAGAGGCATTCGGGTCAATGCTGGTTCGCTGGTGGAGAATGTTATCATTATGGACAAGCCAGCCATTTCAAAAGGGAGTGTCCAGAGCTTCACTCTGACCGGTCAGTTGCATCATCTCAAAAAAGCAGAGGAACAAAAGTGGCAAACTAGGAGTATCTATGTCTATACCTGGTCGAGAAGATAAGTGTGCTGCTCGAGTATATAATATCAAGACTACTCAGGACCGAGATGATTCAGAGATCGTAGCAGGTATGATCGAACTCTTTGGCAGACCTATTTGTGCATTAATTGATCCAGGCTCTACCCATTCTATGTAAATGAGAAACTAACTTATTTCAACGAATCATAATTGTATGTATGTATCCAAAGTCATAATATCATTCTTACTTTATCAGTAGTAAATACGATAGACTTACTGGCCTATCCATCTGCATAAAAGCATTTTATGAATTATAGCCCAAAGTACAATTTCATGTGAACCTATGGTATACGAGTCATCATAACTTTAACACCTTTAACATATACTCATAGACTGAATATACATTAAAATGTTACGAAATCATTGGAAGAAATCTTGACTTGTAAATATATTTTTTATATCAAATTTTAATTTGTAGTTTAACCCTTTCTCGGTTTTAAATTTAAAACTATGTTGTCTAGGTGCAGCTAGTTTTGACCCTCAATTTGTTTACAAAATTTATAATTGAATTATTAAAATAAAAATAATATAATTTAGGATGAAAACTACGCAAGCTGCCTAGACCCTTTCTTGATTTTAAAAGTTTTACGCGTTTAGTGCTAAACAACATTTTAACCAACCAAAGATTTTGCTATTGTTAACAATTCATATTTTTAAACTTATCCAACCATGAAAGCATATGATTACGTCGTAAACTTATGTTGTAGACAGTTCAACATTAAAATACTTACATGCCCACTAGTCTATAAAATTATGGTAAAGATGTACTTACTGAACTTATTGTAGTAACTTGATTTTTCCAAATTTCTGCTCCTCCTCGATAAACGATTTCCAGGAAACCTATGTGTGACATAAGACACGCGCTAAGTACGAACTTAGTGAGGTAGTTAAACTTATTTATTTTAAAATCCTAAAATAATGTAATACAGTATGTCATATATATAAGTGCATTTCGTTTTCTCTATAACATGGCAAGTATATCACAATGTACATATGTCATGTATTCTATCATGGTCATGTTTTCATTATGCAATAATTGCATATCATGTATTCTATCATGTATCATGTAACATGTAACATGTCTATCATATATCAATAACATTTCTATCATGTATGTCATGTATTTCTCTGCCATGTAACATGTAACTTCTTTTTTATGTATCATGAAATCATGTAACATATTTTTCATGTATCACGTAATCATGTAACATTTGTATCATGTATCATGTCTCATGTAATGTTTGTATCATGTATCATGTAATCATGCAACATCTGTATCATGTATCATGTAATCATGTAACATCTGTATCATATATCATGTAACATTTGTATCATGTAACATCTTGTTATTGTTATCATCATGTCTGGCTAGAGGCCCATGGAAACCCCATAGCCTATATGCACCGTAATGCCATGTAGAGTACGTACTCGAGAGGACGCTTTTTGCTCCTCATATAAGGACGCTCTTTGCTCCTTATATTAAAACACCTCGTTAGTGCATTTTGCACTATGGACTTGGATCCCCATGGTGTATCTTGTTTCATTTTAATCTTGTCATTATCCATATTTCATGTATGCATAATGCATCATCATTTATGCAAACAATAATTCATACCTAGCATTCCATCAAGCTTGCCATGTCGAGCATTGTATCATATCATGTATTATAAAGAAATGCATGCCATTTTCAATGTAATGCAAACATTTAGAAATGCACTCACCTGGGCCATGTAATAGTATGTCTCACTAAATTCTACTCGATCATTTCCTTTTTAATATCTCGAATCCTCTTTGATTCGTATCCAAACTTCATTAATCACATGAATATAAACAACATTTGTTAGATTCAAATCTAATAATTTTTCAAACATGCTATCAAATCTAATCATTCGAATATACAAATTTCCTATTTCCTTCCTTATACTGTCCAAAACTCATTTTGGTCCTTAATAACCATTTAGAACTTCCATTAACCCTTTTCAGACTTACTAATTAACCTTAGATGCAAAATGTATCAATTCTCATTTTTTGGCAGATTGCACTACCTTCAAAGAAATATTTCTATAAAATAATTTACAACTCAGAATTCGATTCTGTTTGTTCTGAAAGAAACTAGTTTCAATAAGATTTCCAACCATATAAATTAATAGCCCAAATTCAACTTGTACGATTTATGGTGGAATTTCAAAGTCAATTTCCAGTGCTGATTTCGGAACAGACTGCCATATTGTTTTCTGACCTTTCACCACTTAAAAATTCATATATTTTTACTCGGAACTCAAAATCAATTTCCGTTTATTGGAGGAGAAACTAGATGAACAAATCTTTACATCGGTATAAAATTCATCTTCTAACCATTTTTGTAGAATTTATGGTGAATTTTTAAACTTACTGCCAAATCCAGTTTTCCTACACAACTTCCATAAATAACTTCAAACTTTATACTAATTTCTCCTTACTTTGCTATTTGTCAATTTGGTCCCAACACTTGATTCAAACCATCAACTTATCACCCTTTTTCATCAAATAATTATTCAACATTGATCCCTCCTAATTTTTCCTTCTTTTCGAATTAGTCACTAAAATTCAAAGATAGGATTCAAACTTCTTAACTTTGCAATTTAGTCTTCAAATCAACATTACCACTTGAATTCTATTATTTCAACTAAAATCAGATTTAGTCCTTCTCTAAAACCTCATTTCCGAATTGGTCACTTAGCTTTGACAATTTGTCAAAAAGGTCACTAACTCGGTTTAACATTCTAACTTCAATTTCACATCTCCAACTTAAATAATAATATAAATACACTTCAAAATCATAAAATTCAGATTAGTCCTCTAATTTTCAGAATTGTCAAAATGGTCCTTATACCTTTAATTTAGGGTTTTGCTTCCAAATAACAAATTCAAGCTTACTAGATCATTTGTCTAACATCACAAACCCTAAATCAAAATTAAATCCATAAACCCTAATCATATTCATAATAATCAAAACTTGTAGAGTTTAAATCCCAACTCAATAACATGATTTTAACATCACAGAAGCTTGATTTCAACTTGAATTTCAACATGGAATCATAAAATCTCAAAAACCACAATTGAGTCCATAAACCCTAATTTCTTTCTCATCAAAATTCTTATCAATCAAGCATGTATTCCATGAATCATTGACATCAAAAGATAGAGCTTGAAGAGTAGAACAACTTTGCAGTTAAAAATATTACCTGAAAATCGAGTTTCGGGGCTTGAATCGAGCTTGAAAAATTTTCTCCCTTTTTTCCCCTTAGTTTGAAATATTTCAAGAAAGATGAAAAATTTGGTTCATCTTTTACTTATTTAAATCCACATGTTAAAATTAAATGAATTTAAAATTCATTTAATTAGTGAAATTCCTAATTTTCCCTTTTAATCCAATGGCCAAGACTTGATCTTATCAAAAATCAATGGCCATGATTTAATCCAAGTGTAATTCACCTTTCAAATTTGCCCTCAATATTTCAAAATTGTCATCCTTGTCAAATGGTCAATTTGCCCTCCAACTAGTCTTTATTTACTAGTTTACCATTCTTGTAAAAATTCAACTAAGTCTAGTTGAAATCCAACCAACTATAATAAAATATTTATAAAATAGTATTTTATGACTTTTCTATGGCTTTTGGATCAGCCTCTAAAATTTCGATTCGATATGATCTCTCGATATCCATAAAATACTTTTACTGTGATTTCACCTTTATCGAGCTATCGGATTTATTCCAAAAATTCCATATTTCCATATTCGGAAAATGAACACTATCATCTTATAAAAATTTCCTTTCCTAAAGTCTTAGACTGAATTTTCTAACTTAGTCTACTATTCCGATAATTATAAAAAAATCTCCATATAATAAAATTTCTCTTAGAAATCCTTTATCGATAATCCATTCGAATATTCTTTACCTTTATTGAGTCCAAAATATCGATTAGAAACATTTTTATGAGACCTTCTCGAAGGTTACCCATCCTAACATTTCTCTGGCCTAAGCACGCTTAACAATTTTATTTGATCCAAATTCAGTACCTTTTACTGCATCTTAATTCTTAAAACCGATATCAAGGTACTTATTTCAATCTGATTCATCTTATACTGAATAAAATTACTTATTGGGGAAATTTACACATTAGTCCCCAAACTTTTCCAAAGTTTATACTTTAACCCCAAAACTTTCAAAAATTACATTTTGGTAACTGGCCAGAATTTGGGATATTACATTAACGACATCGTAGTGTCTGCAACACCGTAGCGTCTGATGATGAGTACGTACTCGAGGATGCCCTTTGCTCCTCATACTCGTACATTTTGTGCTATGTAACATCGTAGTGTTTGAACTGACTCCATAGAGTCTAACTCGACCTCAAAGAGTCTATCTCGCACCGTAGTGCTATGACGCAACTGCTAGCACTCTATGGATATCCAATTATACCAAAGACTTCACAATAGTACTTGATCAAATTTCAACATTATAATTAACATTCCATGTTCAAAGCATCAATATAAATCATATAAGTCGATATTAGGCAGTTCATACCCAAATCTAAAATCTAATTTATCTTACATAAATCATTATGCTATATCAATGTATCACATATGCCATTTAATATTTCATGCCATTTGCATAACTTTAATCAACATACATTTTCATTAATATCAAGGTCGACTTATCGCAAGTCTTCCTCATATCATATATATATATATAATAGGTAAAAATGCACTCACCTTGGCCACTTAACATAGTGCCTTACTAAGTCTTAGTTCGATCCTTTCTTTCATAGTACCTCAAACCTTTTTTGATTCGGACTTGCCTTCATTAATCACATGAATACAACAAAATATTTGTTAGATTCAAATCTATCAATATCTTAAACATGATGTCTAATATAATCATTCGAATATAAAATTTCCAAATATTTTCCTTTCTTCCTTGTACTGTTCAAAAACTCATTATGGTCCTTAGTGACCAATTTGAACTTTCAATAATTCTTCCGAGCTTGCTAACTAACATTTAAATACAAAATGTTTCAAATTCCATTTTCCGATAGCTTGAGCTACCTTCAAAGATTTACTTATACAGGGCAGAATACATACTGGATCTTAATTTCCTTTATACTGGAGAAAATAGATTCGATAACGGTTCTAAAGGTATAAACCATATAAATTAATAAAATCTACAAAAATTATGAAAATTCCTTACATTCACGTCACAGAGTTGTCCAGGCAGAAACTGCTCTGTAATTTTTCTTACCTTTATTCGATTAAAAATTCATATCTTTTAACTCGGAACTCGAAATCAGTTTCCGTTTGTTGGAAACGAAACTAGACTAACAAATCTTTACAATGGTATAAAATTCATCATCTAAAAATTTTTGTAGAATTTATGGAAAATTTTTAAACTTACTGCCATAATTCAAATTCCAACATAACTTTCCATAAATAACTTCTAATTTACAGCAACTTCTTCTTATTTTTCTACTTGTCAATTTAGTCCCATCACTTTAATTCAAATGACTAGAATAAAGCTTGTATTCATATGTTCTCTTTACATCCTTCATCAAAATAAGCTTAAACCTTTACTTCTCTAACTTCTCTTGTTTTGTCGAGGTGGTCACCAGATTTCAAATATAAGGATTCAAGCTTCTTAACTTTGCAAATTAGTCCTCAAATCAACATTACTACATTAATTCCATCAAATTAACTAAAAATCAGATTTACTCCTTCCACATATCCTATTTGCCGAATAGACCATTCAAGTTTGACAATTTGTCAAAATGGTCACTAATGTGATTAATCATCGGTTTAGCATTCTAACTTCATTTTCATGTCTCTAACATCATTAATAATATAAATACACATCAAATTTACAAAAATCAGATCTGGTCCCTTAATTTTTGAAGCTTGCCCAAATGGTCCCTATGTATTTAACTTAGGGTTTTGCTTCCAAACAACAAATCAAGCTTACTAGATCATTAATCCAACGTCACAAACCCTAAGTTAGACTTGAATCCATAAACCATAATCTTCTCTATACAAACAGAAATATGTAGGTTTTAAATCCCAACTCAATAACATGATTCTAATATCATACAAGCATGATTCTAACTTAAAATCAACCATGGATTCATAAAATCATAAAAGCCCCAATTTGTTCATAAACCCTAATTTCTTCCTCATATCAAATCTCATCAACCAAGCAAGTATTATATGAATTATTTACATCAAAAGATAGAGCTCGAAGAGTATAACAACTTTGTAGTTCGAAAGATTACTTGAAAACTGAGATTCGGGGCTTAAATCGAGCTTGTAAAATTTTTCTCTTCTTTTTCTCTTCACCAACATTTTAGAGAGTATTTTTCTGATAATTCCATCATATTTCGTATATTTAATACACTTGTATCATTAAAAATGAATTTTTAATTCAATAAATTCCACTTTCCAAAAATACCCTCCAACTAGATTTATATATCTAATTTGCCATTTTGTAACATTCCAACTAGACTTAGTTGGATTCTAATGAGCCACTATTCATACATAAAAGAAATCTCAAAATTCCCTCCATATCCCTTTTGGACAAATGACCAAAATGCCCTTTACTGATCAACTTACTCACAAAATTGCCATTCCATGTCATTTCTATCGATTTAAATTTTTCTTGATCTTTTTAACATCCAAATATCCATAAAAATGATATTTTATGACTCTTCTAAGGTCCATAGAACTATCTCTAAAATTTTAGCTTGATCCAATTATCCAAATATTTTTTTGAACTTTATCGTTTTATAGCCATTAATACAAACTTCGTACGAAAATTCGAGTAACACAGAAATGTCATTCTTGGGGGAAAACTATTCATTACAGGGTTAAAATACATAATATTTGAAAATTATACTTTAATCCCTAAACTTTTTCCAAAGTTTATACTTTAGCCACAAAACTTTCAAAATTTACATTTTGGTCACGAGCCAAAAATTGGGATATTACATGTTGGTTGGTCGAGCTTGCCGATCGCCTCAATAGGATGTTAATCCCTCTCGATTGAGCCTCACTCTGATACCAATTGTTGAGCTCGAATTCTTTCAACCGTTTGTGTTGCCAAGTGGTGGAGAAGTGATTTCTTGGGTGATGGTGGTGGAAGCAAAAAGATAGAAAATTGAAACAAGAATTTTAGAGTGGTTCGGCTTTCCAACCAAAGCCTACATCCACTAACTTAGCTTCCCCACTAAGGATTTCCAAATTCACTCTTGAATTTCTTCCCCTTTTCTAGGCTTAGGAGGAAACCTTTACAACACTCAAAGCTTCTACCCCAAAGCTTGAGTAAACCCTCTTTACAAAGAGAAAAAAAAAGGCAAACTGAAAATCCCTCTCACTAGGTTGATGTTTGCACAATTAAAGCACTCACCCAATCCTAAAACACTTGAGCATATATAAACATTTAAGCTCACAAATGTTGTCTATACAAGAATGGAAAAAAAATAAGCTCTAAGACAATTTTGAATCATAATGTTGTTGACTTAAAGATCATTTGTTGTTGTTGAAGCTTGAAGGTCCCTTTTATACTCCCAAATAAGTTCCTAGCCGTTGGGATTGAATTGGAGCCATTGGAGACTCTATTTCCCGTAATAAATGCAGTTTTGTAGCCTTTTGTATAGGTACGCGGGTAGGCGTATCGGTACTGGTACTAGCCAGTATGCTCATTTCTGGCTACGCGTATCGGTACGCCTTGGTCCGTTTCGGTATGCCATATCGGAATGCCAGGGATCGTATCGGTACGATCTGCAATTCAAAAGACCATTGGGAAATAGCCATTGGGGATGGTTGAAAATAGGATCAGTACGCGTATAAGCGTATCGGTACGCCTAGGGGCGTATCGGTACGATTTTTCGGTTCTAGAATTTTCCTGTAGCAAAAACCCTTATCTGTATCGATACGAGGTGTAACTGTATGGTACGGACGTGTTGAAATTTGAAGTTTGGCTGCTTAAAAACATTTAAAACACTTCTGAAACCTTTCAAAAACTTCTCAAACTTATTTTCAAGTTGTTTGGACTTAAAAACATTTTTGAAATCTTTTCAATTTAGTCCAAAACTATTTTTCAATTATTATATCAAAACAAATATCCTAACAATTTATTTGGGCATTAAACCACTTTTTTTTACACTCAACATGATCCTAAATTAATTAAAACAAATAGGGAAAGGTCTTAGTTTGAATTTAATTTTAAATAATCAATAAAATAATTGAAAAATCGTAATAAAATCAAATTCTTGCATTGGACCTGTATCCATTTTTCAACACGTGTTGTCTTCAGTAAAACAAACATATCTTGAGCTCCCGACATCCGATTGAGACATTTCAAGATGTGTTGGAAAGGTAACTGAAAGATGGTCAGTTCATAAAAAGATGTCCTGACCCAAAAAATGCCCGGATCCTATCGAAAATTCTCCATAAGTCCATAGTGAGATTTCCTTGCACGTAACTTGACTTTCTATACTTATTGGACAAGATCTCTTGCAATCTTTCTATATCTGACGTGAATAGGATCTTCTGTAATCTGTAAAAATAAATAAAATAAATTGATAATAATAAAACTAAAAATAGGATTAAAAAATGAAAATAAAATAAAGTAAAATATGAAATAGACCAGATAAAAACACGTGAATACAAAGGTTCTGAATAACTCTATGAGACTAACTATAATCTATGAGTGGAAATTGTAATTAAGTTCAACCCCTTCCCTAAAGCATTATGAAGCTTCTTCAAGAACCTCAAAGTACGTAGCAATGGACCATGACGGCTACAATAGGAGGAAAAGTGACCGACAATGCAAAAAGGTGTTGAGAGGATTTAAGGGTTTTGAGGATGATGACAAGTCTATAGAAGAAAAAAAAAAGTTTTTTAAAATGTACACTAAGACCCGTAAACTTTTACACATAATTTAATTTAGTCCATAAAGTTCTAAAATTTACCAAATTGACCTTGAAGTTTTAGAAAATTACAAATAAATCCCTAAAGTTTCCAAAATTATCATTTGCCTCCAAATTTAGATTTTTCACAATTTAGTCTTGAGTTCGTAACTTTCAAAATAAAGGCTCAAATATTTCAAAGAAAATTACATATTTGTACTTGAAACTTCTAATCTTTGTAATTTAGTCTTGAATTTCAAATTTTCAGTTTTAAACAGATCGATTCAAAATGATTTAAAATTTTAGCTCGATTTTGATCAAAACATAACTTGTTGATAAACACATACAGATTTATTTTAAAAATTTTATTGATAAATTTTGGGTTCACTAACTGTCGAAGGTCGACACGACAACCAACGATGATGACGACGTCCAACAAAGCATGCTTGCCGGTTTATGAGTTTAGTTGACGAAAGAGATGAGAGGAAAGAGAGGGAAAGGGAGAGAGAATAAGAAAAATAAATACTATTATTTTTAATATCATGCCACGTGTCAATCAAATGTTAGTCTAAATATTTTTTTAAAATTTTAAAATTAATAATCATTTACTTTTATTTTAAAAGATTAAGGTTATAATTGAAAAATCAATAAAACATGGACGACTAATCTTGTTATTGTACCTTAAGTAAATGTAGATTTTTTTTTAAATAAATGCCACATGTAATTTTCTCACTGGTCCAAAAAAGATCTAGGTTAGATTTGGTCACGAAAATGGATAAACCTATTAAAAACGAAAATGTTCATGTATAAATTGAGAATGAAAAAAAACTAGATATATAACATTGAAGAATTGAATATACTTCATGTAGTAGAATGACATTTAACTCGTTCTTAAAATTAGACCAACTTAATTTATAATATAAAAATTAATGATTAAATTTGTTATTATGCTAATATTTTATTAAAATATAAAGTTAAATTAAATTTTTATTAACAATAATGGAACAACTTATATTTTTTTAATTCGGATGATTATTTTTTTAAATTTTTCATAGAAACTAGATGAAAAAACACTCTATAATTAGGACACTATTTGGGCTCCGTTGGATAAATAGGGTGTTTATGGATGAATTTTTAGAATATTGGGTATATTAAGGGACCTTTGGGAATCTATGACATTTTTTACAGTGTAGGTTGAGAACGCCTCCTGTAAGAGGCGTTTTCTATTTTTTAATATTTTTTAGACAAAAAACACTTGCAGAACGGACACTATAAAAAATACCATAAAATTTTAAAATTTTCCCAACATACCTTATTTTTTTTAAACAACAATATTTATCAAATTTCTCGCACTATTTGAGTATTTTACACAAATTTTTTTAAAAAAAAAGTTTGAACAAACAGAGAAGAATTATTGGCACGTTTTCATAGTTTACAGAGGCAAGAAAGATACCTTGCACTCCTCGTGGTGCTTTAGCTCCTTTTACAAATAAAGACGCGTCATTTGGCGTTGAAAACGCGCCTTTCCCTACTTCTTCTGGTTTTGGTCTTTGTCTTTCCCACTTCTTTGAAATTTCAAGAAAAACCCTTGGGAAAAATAATTTTTTCAAATTCTTAGAGACAGAGGGAAGTGGGAAATTTGTTCGTGATTGTTGGGGATGATGGATCTAAGGAGATTAGCTTTGTTGGCTGTGACTGTGGCGGCGATGGTGGTGGCTGAATTGGGTTCTGGTTGTTTAGGGAACGTGTTGACTTTAAATGTAAAACGTAAATTTGCAGGCCGAGGACAGGATTTAAGTGCAATGAGAGCTCATGATATGCGTCGTCATGGTAGGCTTCTCTCGACTATCGATGTGGATCTCCCTTTAGGTGGCAATGGTCAACCTTCTGAAACTGGGTTAGCTTTTCATTTCTTTCTCTTTTTTCTACATATCTTTTGTTTGCATTTCTATGTTCCTTTGCTGGATTTTTTCTCCTGGATTATTTTTAGTTCCATGTATAAATATTTGGCTTCTTTTATATATGTTGTACTTTAAGGAATTCTTTTTGGAGTAAAATCGAACCAGGTGAAGGGAATCAGGGACAGAGCAGGATTTGGGGTTAGGGGGCAAAATGTAAATGTTTGAAAGTAATGGGGTAAATTCAGAAATAAATTAATTTTTAAAACAATTTATATAGAATCATCAAAGTGAAAAAATAAAATTTTTCGGGGTAGGGGGCAATTGCCCCTCCCCACCCCTTAATAGCTCCGTCCATGAAGGGAATTGTTATTTTTCCTTTCCAAATGAAATTTAGTTTGGCTGAATTTTGATGTTTCTGTATGATGATGGTTAATAATAGTAGTGTTTACTACTTATTGCATGAGATCCGATTGCGGCAAAAAAAGATTTTTTAAAAAAAGTTTTCTTCTTTAGAGGGGCAAGTATGATTGAATTTATTATCATTTTCAATTTTTCTTTCAGTTTCTTCTTTATGTAGTTGAAAATTTTCAGCTGTTAAGTTAATAATTTTTTTTAAAGCTAAGATACTTGAAACGCATCTTACTTGAGATAATCGTAGCTTTATATTTAGCTGACTTGCTCTATTGGGTATATAAAAAGATGTTCAATTTTCTTTGCATCTAATTTATTTCTCGTTTTCTTTTCAGGCTTTATTTTGCTAAAATTGGATTAGGAAATCCATCAGAGGACTATTATGTTCAAGTTGATACAGGAAGTGACATTCTATGGGTGAATTGTGCTGGATGTGACAAGTGTCCCACAAAAAGTGACCTTGGTGTATGTTCCTTTTATAACTTGACATTAATCTCTGTAGATTTATCACATATGTAACTGACACAAGTACTATGTCTACTATAAAGTTACAATTGTTTTGTTCTTTTTGAATTATGATAAACTTTTGTTGAGAAAACATTTATTGTTTGGTTATTCTATGGCAGATAGGATTAACATTATATGATCCAAAGAGGTCCTCTACTTCTAGCCTGGTTTATTGTGATCAAGATTTTTGTACTTCGACATATGATGGTCCACTCCCTGGTTGCAAGCCCAGTCTTCAGTGCCAATATAACGTTGTTTATGGTGATGGAAGCTCAACTGCTGGATACTTTGTAAAGGATAACATACAATTGGAGCAGGTGACTGGTAACCTTCAGAGTAAATCTGCAAATGGGACTGTTGTTTTCGGGTGAGTTGGAATTCTGATTTTCCAGGACAAAATTCAGTTTGCTGCCATTGTTTATGCTCCTTGTTCAAGAAAATGGCCCTTATAATAATGATTGGTATATTAGGAAGCTAAATGTTAGTAATTCACTTGAGTATAGCATTGGTTTGAGGCTGGCTTTCATTTAGTTTTGACCTAGGAGCATTTGTTTGTGACTATCATTTGTCCTACATTTGTCTGTTGTTCGTAAATAGATGGGTGGTTTCCTTTTGGCGCTTAAAGTCTTAATCAAATATTCATAGATTTGTTGATCATACTTATCACTGGTTATAGCTTACAAAGATGGTTTTATAGTCCTATGTTTTTGGCTTTAATGTAAGATACCATTTTGCCTGCTGTTGTGAAATATTAATTCTACTCATAGGTTAAGATCTTACCAGACATGGTAGAAAATGCGGGATTAATGCATATAGCCTTTGTGAATGGTTTTTTCCCTTGTTTATGTAACCCCTTTAAACACGGCCTTTTCTTCTTCTTCTTTTTTGCTCTTGCCATTTAATTACCGATTAACTAATGTATGGTGTGTATAATTTTGTGATACCTGGATTACAAGACATACTAATTGAGATCTTCTTCCTACCTCTTTCTTTTGTTTCTCACTGGCTATTGGAATTAGTTATGACTGATACATTCTCATTTATTATCTTAAGTTTCTGCTTAAGTTTTCTTGTGATTTTGGTGTCCATCCTTTTCTTTCTCTACTAGTTGTTCAACATGTTGTTGTGAACCATCCCCAAACACCAAAAGTAAAAATAGAAGTTTTTGTCAAAAAAGAAGAAATAAAAGTTGGTGGTGCTCTTTAGAGGTATTGACTCTAGATCAGTGTAAAAAATGGCGCAAGACGCAATAAGGCGATAGAGGTTCTATAGCCGAGGCGTAAGTCGCAAGGCGTAAGGCGTGCGCCTCATCGAAGTGAGACGCACTTTTTAAAAATTAAAAATGTTAAGAATCACTCATTGTTTCTTCCATTTTTTATGTTAATTGTGATTGTGTAAGTATATAATTTTAGATTGATAAATATCTAATTATATTAGATTCTTATTTATTATTTAATAAGAATATTTTGAAACTAAATTTATAAAAATTATAAAATAATTATTAAATTGTACAAATAATAAATTATAGTTAAAGATCTATTCATTTTAAGTGATTTTTTTCTTATTCAATCTGAATGGGTCGGTGGAAGAGAGCACGTGTGGGACAAACTTGTCAAAAAATCCAAGCAGTAGGACCCACACCTCACCCTCCATTTACCCAAACCTCCTCTTCTTTTATTTTCCATTTACCCATCGGTTTCTCTCTCCTCCAGTCCTCTTCTTCTATTTTCCATTTGCCCATCGATTTCTCTCTCCTCCTCTTCTTCTATTTTCTTCAACAGACCACACAACTCATTCTTCTCTTTTTGAGTTCTCTGGTTTCTTTCTCCACCACTTCTTCTTCTTCAACATATCCTTTTGGGTTCTTTTTTATTTTCCTTTTCAATTTCCCAAAGTTATTTTCAGTTTTCCCCAAGTTTAGATTAAGCGTAGAAAAGCAACGCCTCACCCGCCTCTAGTGCCTTTTGTGCGCTTCGTCACAATCAACTCGCCTAAACTCAAATGGGCGTTCAGGACCCGGCGCCCAACACTTTAGCGCCTAGGCGCGCCTTAAGTACGCTTTTTTATACACTGCTCTAGATGGGCGCAGTCTGTTGATATTTGTTGGTTCTAGGGGTAGAGGGTGAAGAATACAGTCGTTATAAAAGATAAACTTCAAATATTGTAAATATTATTTGTTATTATCTGCTAACATTTTAGGATTAAGTATAAAGGGATAAAACTCTATCTCCTAGCATTATCTAGGATTCTTATCTCTTGTATCTTATCTTCTAGTTAGATTTAAATTTTAAATTAAGTAATTTGAATGTAACATAACTCTTTTGTATTCAGCCTATATAAAGGCTTTGTACCGATGCATTATTCAAGTCAATACATTTGAGAATTCATTCTCTCTACAAAATAGTCTTTCAATTATTAACAGAGGGTTATCTATGTAATTTATAATTTCTATTTTTTGGTTAGGTGTGGTGCTAGACAATCCGGGGAACTAGGATCATCAAGTGAAGCACTAGATGGAATTATAGGATTCGGACAAGCAAATTCTTCTATAATTTCACAACTAAGATAGCTATAGGAAAGTAAAAAGAATTTTTCTACAATTGTTTGGATAATATTGATGGTGGTGGAATCTTTAAAAAATTAAAAGATGGTATCACCAAAAGTCAAAACAAAACCTATTGTTCCAAACCTTATATTTAGCCTATCTTTAATTTCTTAGCTTTTTTCTTTAACCAATGGAATTCTCCAAACCATTAAAAATCTTTGAATTTTTTTGGTTCTTTATCCATAAATAATTATTTCTATTTTAGTAATATTATTAGACAAGATTGTTTGGAATGATCTTGGATACAAAACTTAAATATTGCCTTCTTTATTTAGAATATGGAATGAGTTTTAGTTTATTTTTCCTATAGGTTAACATCAAATTATAGTCTATTGTCTAAAAAAAGTTGGCATTTTTAAATGACAAGAAGTTACCTGTGAAGTTGTAAAGGTTGTAGTAATTCTTTGCATTGACTATAAATTGGATGATGACATTTGTGATTACACTCAAATCCAGGATTTGATAGATCTCTATTATGTTGCAAATTTGAAACACCTATCTTAAATGTTAATAAAGAAATGTTCCCTCATGGATAAACAGAGTTAATCGGTATCCTTTTGTATTGTCTGCGTTCATTCTCATCTTATGCATGTCAATGTGAATGCGAATTAATCTTATCAAGTTCTTTTGTCCCAAATGAAGCATATGGAAATTAGGAAGAGAGCAATGTATATTTAGTTCATAGCTAAAATGTTTTCAAGTTTTTTTTTTTTTTTTGAAAAGGTAAATATTTTCAAGTTAAAGGTGCATCTCATCCTTAAGAAACATTATAAAGGCTGTTGCAAATTTTAATTTGCCATTATTAAAATATTTCTAGTAAAGAGAAATGATCGACAAATTAAAAAATTTTGCTATTTACTTGAGTTTGGTCATTGGATTGCCTTGCGCTTTTTAGTTTTTTTTTAGGTTTTACTTTTTCATCAACGGTTTCGGGTTTTTGGTTTATAAGTTCATAATTATACTTTTATTGACAATCTTAGGGACATTACAATGTTGTAATGAAGGATTTGAAGTTTGGTTTGATATTAGGGTTACAATTTCCAAGTGATAGATTTTTGATAGCGGAGATCAAAAGGAACAATAGTTGATAGTGGTACAGTTTTAGCATATCTTCCATAATGAACAAAAAATAATTTATTTAACCACTAGTGAGAGCAATGTTAAAAACATTGATAATTACATTGATTTTCACGTTAAAATGACTAATTAAATTTATCTAACACAATTAGATTCTTTCCCCACAACCGTAATTACTTTAAAATTGAAAAATTCTTATGAATAATCAATTTACTTGTTTTTAAACTAATTTGGAAAAGTAAAAGAACTTTGCAATTTTACTTGCGTGTATATATGTGTTGAATGCACATCACTTATATCATGATATGGATAATAGATCTATTTTAAACGTGATATGGATAATAGATCTATTGATGCAATATCTCTTTGCAATTTCTAATATTCCAAATGTTACATTTCCGCTCAGATTTACTTTATTTTGAATATTTCATGCTTTAGTATTGTTGCTACCAAATATAAACGTTTTTATTCAATAATACTTGAGTTTTATAACTATTTATGTTGTTTTTATCCCAGTCTTATATCTCATTTTATATAATGAGCTCTCGTCCATCTAATTTTGTTCCTTATGTACCTTAATACTAACAATAAAGAATGTGCATTTGACCAAGGATACATCTTTAAGAAAAAAATTAAGTAGTCAATATGTCTTGTGTAAGACTAAATTTTCTATGTTAGTTGTAGTACAATCTCTTGATTCATCTTGAGTTGGATGAAAACACATTTGCTCGTTGCATATTTTTCTTTATTTTGAACCATAATGATTAGAAAGTTTTAAAGTTAACATGGATCTCTCTACAGACTTGGAGAAGTGGTTCAAAATTGTAATCATTGATGATTAGTGTTTTTTCATCTTTCTTTTTTCAAAAAGATTTACGACATGTTTGTGACTTGTCATGAACATGTTTTTTAAAGATGAGAATTGTTGTTTGTTTTCTTTCTAAACTGTTGCTTCTTTGCTGCACGAGAAATCTTATGAGTGGGGATTTGTAATATATTGCTCCTTCTTGTGCTTAAACATCAAATTCTTTATTGATAATCTAGTAAAAAACAAAAAGGAGAAGTCTCAATTTATTTTTTGTTTGACATTTTTTTTTTTCATTTCTTTACCTCAAGGTCCAATGATGTTGTTGCTATGATCAATGTTTTTCTTTCATTAATTCCGATGAATTACTTTGTTTGAGAATTATTTCCTAAGTTTTTTTGCTATTTCTTCCTTGTGCTCATTCATTTGATGATGGATTTCAAATTGTAAAGTTCCATTTTGAAGGTTCATATGTTTTAACAATTTACTCCTCTACTTCTATTTGTTCCAAAATACATAGTAACATAAACTTATTTCTTTGAATTAAATTTTATGATCCATGCACATTGGTTTTCTTTTTTATATAGATTTTGGTATTTTGAAGTCTTGTAAGAAAAATCAAGTTAGACATTTAACAACCTTTTTTAATGTAGAATATTAACTATTAGTCCATAATAAAATATTATGCTCAAGTATCGAATGTTGAACTTTTTTGCTCACCATAGTCATAATCTTACTGTGCAATTTATGTTAAGTTATTGTTCTCATCTATTATCATTATAGATGCAAATGAGTTAACTTCCAGAATTTGGCTAGGCCTATTGTTTCAGGCAATTTTTGCCACTTCCATATTAATATACCATTCACTAATTAATAGGGTAAAAAACGTGATTGTTCAAAAATCATTCTATCCACCTTTAAGATTCTTATTTTAAACTGTAGAAATCAGAGTTTTATTATAATTACCCTGTTAATTTCGATGTACAACAGAAAGTTCTTTTAAAGGCTTTTTACAAGGAGTTTTATCCTTAGTAATTAACTACAAGGATAGGACTTTTATCTCTTTACAAAGTTTAAATAAAACTAAACTACTTGTTAGGATAAGATTACATCTCCTAATAGAATTATAACTTTACTAGGATAAGATTACAACTCCTAATAGAATTATAACTCTATTTTACTCGTGCTAACCAACACTCTCCCTCAAATGGCGTGTATATATTGTATGCACCGGTTTGGATGAAAGCACATCAAAGGTTGCTCTTGGTAGTGCCTTGGTGAAGATATCCGCAAGCTGGTCTTTGGTAGGAATGTAGTTCACCTTACAATCCCATTGTTGACCTTCTCATAGATAAAATGTCTATCTATTTCAATATGTTTGGTCTGTCATGTTGTTGCAGGATTCCTTGCAATGCTCATTGCCGATTGGTTGTCACTATAAATTTCAAACTCGTGAACTTCCATCCAACTCTAGTTGGTTAGAAGCTTCTTAATCCACATTCCTTCACATATCCCAAGGGCCATTGCCCTAAACTCTGCCTCAGCACTGCTCCTAGAGACAACCGATTGTTTTTTACTTCTCCAAGTAACCAATACAAAGGTGCAATAACCACTTACGGATCTCCTATCTGTTAATTCACCTGCCCAACTTGAGTCTGTATACACTTTCACTGTTTTGTCCTGGTGTTTCTTGAAAATAAGCCCAGATCCTGGTGTGAACTTCAAGTATCTTAGGATCCTATTAACAGCCTCTAAGTGCTCTTCTCGGGGGTCACTCATGTGCTGGCTAACTATGCCCACTGAGTATGCAATATCTGGTCTAGTGAATGAAAGATAAATCAACTTTCCAACCAGCCTTTGGTAGGATTCCTTGTTCACAGGATTCCCCATATCTTCTTTACCAAATTTCAAACCTGGGTCCATTGGAGTGTCAACTGGTCTACTCCCAAGCTTTCCCGTTTCTGTGAGTAGATCAAGGATATACTTCCTTTGATTGATAACCAAACCTTCCTTTGATCTTGCAACTTCCATTCCCAATAAGTACCTAAGACTTCCCAAGTCCTTGGTTTCGAACTCCTTTGCTAAAACAGATTTGAGCTTCTCTATTCCTTCTATGTCATCCCCTGTGGTAATCATATCATCAACATAGATAATTAAGAGAGTCATCTTACCATTGAATGCCACCTTTCTAAACAAAGTATGGTCTGCTTGGCTTTGCTTGAAACCATTTTGAACCATAGCCTTCGCAAATCTCTCAAACCATGCTCTAGGACTGCTTCAACCCATAGAGTGATTTATTTAGCTTGCATACTGTCTCTTTTGTCACCTTTCCTCCCAAGCCTGGTGGAATTTCCATGTACACTTCTTCAAGTCTTCCATTTAGGAATGCATTTTTGATATCCAATTGATGCAACTTTCAATCTTTATTAACTGCCACAGAAAACAACACTCTGATGGTGTTTAGCTTGGCTACTGGTGCAAAAGTTTCTTGATAGTCCACTCCATATGATTGAGTGAACCCTTTAGCAACTAGTCTTGCCTTGTGTCTTTCAATGCTCCCATCGGATTTGTAATTTACAGTAAAAACCCATTTGCACCCAACAGCCCTTTTCCCTTTCGGCATATTAGTCAAACTCCAGGTGTTATTCTTCTGCAATGCTTTAACCTCCTCTTCAACAGCTTTTCTCCATTCAGGACTTTCAAAAGCTTCTTCTACTATCTTGGGAATCTTCACACTATCAATACTAGCAGTAAAGGTTTTAAAACCAGACAATAATTTTCCATAAGGAACGAATCTGTTAATAGGATGAACAGTGCATTTCCTTACCCCTTTTCTAATAGCAATAGGAAAGTCATCTAAATCAACAGTGGAAGAGTCTTGTGGGGATAATGTTACCTCTTATTTCCTTGGCAGCAGGACCCAAAACAGGCTCTTGGCAAATGTTAGGTTGTTCTTCAGTTACAGGTCCTTTCCTTCTTGTATACACCTTGAGTGGAGTTTTTGAGGTGGTTTTAAGTGTTGGAGGAGGTGTTGTATAAGGACTGGTAATTTTTTACTGAGGAGAAGGAATTCAATAGGATTACTAGGTGTAGCAGTCACAGGTTCATCATAGGTAGGCAAAGAAGGCAAGGAGGACACAAACTGTTGAGTATAGAGATTTTCATCAAGGATAGGCAACGAGATGACAGGCTGTAGGTTAAAGGCTGAAATTCCCTGTATTTCTCCCCTGAATTTCAGTGCCTGCAAAATAAGGCTGATTTTCAAAGGTGACATCAAAGGATATGTAGGTTTTTCCTAGGGATGGGGAGTAACATTTGTAGCCCTTCTAACTCGAGGAGTATCCTATAAACACACATCTTAGTGACCTAGGATCAAGTTTACCCCGATTACTGTTATGCACATGAACAAAGGCTGTGCATCCGAAGACTCGAAGTGGAAGAACTGAGGATAATGGTTTGAAATGTGGAAAGTGAGACAAAAGTGTTTCAGTAGGTACCCTGAATCCTAGTGTCTTGCTAGGCATCCGATTAATAAGGTATGTGGCAGTAAGAAGAGCTTCCCCCAAAGATATTTAGGAGCTTTAGCCGAAAATAAGAGGGACCTAGTGACCTCTAGAAGATGTCTATTTTTTCGCTCAGCCACTCCATTTTGTTGAAGGGTCTTAACACAGGAAGTTAAATGCAAAATTCCTTTTTCTTTAAAAAAAGACCCAAGAGACCTGCTAAGATACTCACTACCATTATCGCTCCTCACCGTTTTAATTTGTTTTTCAAATTGGGTTTCAATCATCTGATAGAAATTTCTAAAGATTGTGTCTACATCAGATTTATCTCTCATCAAGAATGTCCAAGTGACTCTAGAATAGTCATCAATAAAAGACACAAACCATCTAAACCCAGAAATGCCTTTTACTTTAGAAGGGCCCCAAATGTCACTATGAATAATAGAAAATGGGGAAGTAGGTTTAAATTTGGAGGAAACATATGGTTTTCGTGTATGTTTGGCCATTTGACACACTTCACAGTTAAAAGAAGATGGACTTTTATTTATAAATAAATTGGGAAACAACTTTGCAAGATAGAAAAAATTGGGATGTAATGCCATAGCTTTATTTCACTAGAAATCGAATTGGTGGAGGAAATTGAAGTCTGAAGGCATCCGATTAATAAGGTATGTGGCGGACAAACTGGAAAATTCTCTTCTTTTGCCTTTAGTGGCCAAGATCCTGCTTTTGGCCCCATCATATTCCCCATGAAGGCCAGACAAAAACTAGAAAATTCTCTTCTGGTTTTTTAGACTATTGTAAAAATAACATCTTCAGAACACTTCCAATCACTAGCTTCATATAGATCAATTTGCTGCCAGCATTTAGTCAAGACCCCAAAATATTGAGCTACAATCATCTCTCCTTGGCGAAGATCTTTGATTTGATTTTCCACCCCAAAGAGTTCTGAGGTGTTATCAATACTTGAATATGTATCTCGAGCAGCATTCCAGATTTCGGCAGCAGTTTTATAGAGCATAAAGTTTTCTCCTACTTCAGGAATCATGGAGTTGATCAACCATGACATGATCATGGAATTTTCACTTAACCAATTGCTGTAAGTAGGATCAGTTTTTTCTGGAATTTTCAGAGAATCAGAAAGATAGGATTCTTTTCTTCTACCGGTGATATAAAGCCTCACAGATTGAGACCATGGAAGGTAGTTGTTCCCATTAAGTTTGTAGGAGGTAATGGGAGAAAGAGAGGCATCGGGTAATGAAAAATCAGCCTGTCGAGTGGTCACAGGAGTGCTAACATCAGAGGAAGAATCTGATCCAGCCATGGAGAAAGGAGATGTCGACAGAGAAGAAGAATAATTTTAATGGAAAAGAGGATCGGTCTAGACTGATACCATGTAGAAATCAGAGTTTTATTATAATTACTCTGTTAATTTCGATGAACAACAGAAAGTCCTTTTAAAGACTTTTTACAAGGAGTTTTATCCTTAGTAATTAACTACAAGGATAAGACTTTTATCTCTTTACAAAGTTTAAATAAAACTAAACTACTTGTTAGGATAAGATTACATCTCCTAATAGAATTATAACTTTACTAGGATAAGATTACAACTCCTAATAGAATTATAACTCTATTTTACTCGTGCTAACCAACATAAACCTCTTTTGATTTAGCACCTTTTTTGTTATGGTTTGCTAAAAATCTTCATTTGACCTTTTAATACTACTTCTGAAACTGAATTTTGGTTAAGCAGTGGTTTCAGAATTGTTTTTAATAGTTATATTCACTTTCCTTTTGGTAGTTATTACTTTTCCTGCATATCTATAAATCATCCAGTGCACTTGCCTTTGTTTAAAACATACATTTTGGATAAATAAATTCCAATTACTTCGTCAAAGTACTCTTTTGAGAGTTATTGAATTAAACTAAAGAAAGTAATTCCAGTTACTTCATCCAGTTTCTATTTTGAGAAGCATCGAGTAAACTATATCAGCCAAGTCCATTAGCGATAATGCTTCCAACTTAGCAGTTGCATAACTGCCATTATATGCCTTCTAACTTACCACCAATACAAGTTCTGTCACTTTTGAGAGCGCAGCTTTTAACTTAGAATGCCTATGCTGTAGGTCTGTTCTTTATTGACCACAAGTTCAAACAGAACCCACTAAACTACAAATTTACCTAGGAAAGAGATAGGACTGGGTAGACGGGAGGGTGGGGGTAGCAGCTTGAGGGAGTGAGACACTATTAAAGGGATATAAAACTGGTTTGTTCAGGGATGCTGCTGCTTCTGGTTTTTTGGCAGATATAGCTGCTTGAAAGTTTAATTTTCTCTCCCTCGTATCTCTCTTAACTAAAAATAGTGTGGAAAGTACAATGGGCAATGATAAGTTTCTGCTTCTTTTCTCTGCCCAAAGTAATTTCCCTTGTGTATCCCTAACAACTTGTTCTTTCAACAAGCTGAGCTGCCTGATGTGCTGTATCCTGGATAAGGCTTTTCAAGCCCAGCCTCAGCCAGAGACATTATTAATTTTAATTCTATAAAATATTTAAAACTATTAAGATGTTAATATAAAAGTAGTTCTTTAATATTTTATTTTAATATTTCCGGGCCTTTTGGGCCACGGGGCCAGGCCTGAAGCAAGGGTTTTGAGGTGTTATTCGGGTTGGTCTTTGTCCTTGGACACCTCTACTAACAAGTAGGTATGGCAAGAATGCTCAAGTATCAGGAAAAGTAACTTATATAAGAATGCTCTTATAGTCAGCTGTTATGCTTTGATGCATAGAGTTTTATTTTTGATAAATACTGTAGTTCCATCATTTTCATTTATTCTAGATTCAAACAAATTAGCAAGGCTAAAATGTGTGTTCCTTTTGTAATTGTGATTACTTCATCATTTAATTACTACCTGAGCAGTCCAATGTCATTTTGGTGTAAATTTATTTCAATATCTGTATAGTGTCAATTAAAAAAAATCTATTTTATCATTGTGGGCTTTGCATTAAGATATCAATTGATGACTTCTGCAGGAAGATACTTGGTGTTTTGGTTGGCAGAACAGTGGAGTGCAATCTAAAGATGGGAAAGATATGATTCTTTTGGGAGGTATACCCTTAAATTCCTTGTTTGAACTCATTTGTCATTTTCTTTGCAAAATATAAGAGTGGAAAACCTCTGTGCTTTTGTGGATCTTATGCTAATACTTTTCTCTAATGGTCTACATTGTGCACATTAAAAGAAGTTTTAACATGTACTCTGTAACAGTCTAACATAGGCTCACCTTGGGATTGACAATTGTTAGAGTGGAAAAATAATCTGAACATAAAAAGCCTGCCTGAAAAAAAGCCCAAATTTGACACAAACCAATTCAAGCTGAACACAAAAGCAAAACTCTGAGCACTAAGAAACTTGAATCTGAAACATTATGAATATAACCAGATTCCAAATGGCTCTAAACCGAAAATCACTCTTAAAGTGTCTCAAGTTACAAAAAATCCCGCGCGGGATACCTAGAAGCAACCCAAAACTGGAATTACCCTAGATCAAAGAAATTTGAACAGGGAATGACCTTAACCTGACCCATATTTGGGATGAATTGCACCTGTAGACAATCCAATCCAAACCCTCACAATTTCCACTTCCAGCAATCTTCTATTATCCTTTATTCCCAATTGGTCACATTTCTGCTATAGAAACATCTTCATAACCCTGTTTCCTTCTGAGAGATCATAACCTTTGAACTTCTACTTCCAAAGACTGCAAGAGAATGTGTTTTACATACCGTAATTCTCTTTTTTTCTAAAGTGGTTTATAAGAACCTTCTCTAAATCATCTAAAACACTTTCCACGATAGAAATAGAACTTTGGTTTTCTGCATATTTGACACTTCCATCTCAACCTGTAATATTATTAATGTTTCTGCGTCAACCAAAAACCTAAGATGTGAATTTTAGTTGTCCTTATACTGTTTCCATGTCACTGGTGATCAGTGGCATTGATCTTTCTGAAAAAACTGACAAAAATTACAAGTTCAGTTCAACAATCATTGCAATTTATTCTAGCTAATCTATTTTTCTACTACATTGTGAACAAGAGAACGATCTAATAATCTAACATGAAAGGTTTTGATACGATTTTCATTTATTTAATTTCTTGACAATGCAGATTTGGTGCTTTCAAATAAGTTGGTTGTATATGATATAGAAAATCAGACCATTGGATGGACTGAATACAACTGTAAGTACCCTCTCAAAAAACTTTACCTGGTTTTAGGTTAAAACTATTATTATTGTTGTTGTTTGCTTATTATTGCTTCATTTTCTATGTTCAGACGTGTTGACTTCCTAAATCTACACATTATTTTTTGTAGGGTTGTATCTCCTCTAGGTCTACTTTTGATTTTTTTTGTTTAATAATTGTTAGTAAGTTCAAAACTTAATGTCCGCCTTTCTATTTTCAGAACTTTCGAAGCCTTATCCTATTTCATTTTCCTAAATACAGAAGTTTTTATATTTCCTAACATTATAATGCGACTTACAAAATAAAGGTTTTGGATCGTAAATTAAATTGTTAAAAAGCACCTGTAAATATAAGTTATGATTTTGTTTTATCAATATTTAGCTATTGGTGCATTTAAAATTAATTTTCCTATATTCTTTCAAATATATTGGTAGATTGAAACTTAACTAATTTGTATATAATGTGTGTAATTTTACATTCTCATTATTTCTGGTAAAATGTGTCAAATTGAAAATAGACATTCAGTTGTTGGTCCTCATAAGCATGTATAGACTTCCTTATGATTTCTTTCCAGCACTAATGCGAGCATGCAAATTAGTCCTGTGTTACTTGCATCGTTTTTTATTTCGGAGAAAGAACTAAAACAGGAAGTTATGTACTCTTTTAGCTAATTAATTAGGATACTCAACTTAGAATTATTGTTCCTTCACCCTACCCATAATGTGGTAGCTGGAAATTAGCTTCTCTGAAATGTCATTATGGTTAACTTTTAGGCTCTTCGAGCATCAAGCTGAGGGATGGAAGTTCGGGGGAGGAGTATTCTGTTGGTGCCCATGATATTGCTTCAGGTTCCAGTTTGAGAATTGGAGGGATTCTAACATTATTGTCTATAATAATTGCTTTACTGCACAGCTCTATAGCTTAGATTGTTGGAACTTGGAACCAGCAGTGAAACATTCATTGATTCTGTTGTACCATAATTCATGTTATTTTTTTCAGTGAAAATGTGGTGTTTTTTTCCTTCTTTTTCCAACTCAGATACAATAGCATCATTAATTTATACGTGTTTGGAGCTGTTTGCAGCATTGCAATGTACAATTTCCCAATATAAATTTCATATAGCTTGCTAGAATATGAATGCCCTTTGGAATTGGCATACTTTTTGGTTAAGTTTGTATTTACAAATAAATACTAGAACTAGGATAATACTATTATTTACAAATAAACACTAGGACTAGGATTATATAGATCAACATTTTCTTTTATATAATGGATATCACACTAGGACTAGGATAATATAGTTTGTATTTGCAAGTAATCAAGGGTTAATTGGTCATAAAACAAGAATTTAGGGCCTATATCAAAGAATTTGAAATTTAAAGATTAAGTTGGAGAAATGCCCTGGTTGGTAATTTATCTAATTCTTTAGGGTGACTGATCCTTTCTTATTTAGGCTTATTAATTTAGGAGAGTCAAAGGGAAATTAAATTAATATTATGGGGATCTAATTTATGGTATATTCTAATATTAAGGGTAAATTACATTAGAGGTCACTCTATTATTTGAAGTTACAAACATATCATTCAATTATTAAAACTTGCAATTGGGTCACTCAATTAAAGTTCGGTTATAGTTGGGTCGTTCTTTCGTTAAAATTCAAATGTATATCTAACACGGCTTGATATAATGACAATTTTAGTCCTAAAAGCTTATATATTTTGTCTTTCGATAAAATTCAAATGTATATCTAACAATACTTGATATAATGACAGTTTTAGTCCTTAAAACTTATATATTTATCTATTTAGTCCTAATTTGAAATAATTTGATAAATTTAACCCTTCATGCTTAAAAATATATCAATTTAGTCATTTACCCAAAAATCGTTTATTTTTTTTCAGTCATCATCAATAAATTGCATGAAATATAAGAATTTCACGAGAATAAGCTTGGAAACTAGGGATGGCAATGGATCTTGGACCCGACCTGAATCCGTAGATCCAGATCCGTTTGATACGGCATGGATCCTAAAATTTTGGACCCAACGGATTCGGGCCGGATCTGAATCCTCTGATTAAAGTACGGATCCGGGTCCGGATCTGACACTAAGATCTGGACCAAGACCCGTTTACCCATTTATAGAAAAACACACCTTTGGTTTTAAAATATTATTTCCCTTCCTTTGCTTTAATTTTATATTTCACATTATTCTCTAATGTAATTTTTATTTATTTATGACACTTTTGAAGGAACACATGCTTGTTCCACTATTAATGAAGATTGTGATGATAATGCGGAAGTGGTGGATATCATTGACATGATAAAGAAGAAAGTTATTATATCACATAATCTTAATATTAATATTTAAATTTCACAAATATTATTTTCATTAAACAAAATTTTCTCTTTGGTTGGTTGTTTCTTGTTTGTTTTAAGATGTTGATGATTTAAGTAGTGATGAAGACTAGCACTCTAAGGAGGTAGAATTGCAGTATCCGGCTTGCGACAATGGAATATTTCATGATCTACATTTTTTAATGTTTGTGTTATTCAAAAGACATTTGTGTAATTGTGTTGGAGTTTTTGTTTGAGACTTTAGTTTATCGTTTTTTATTCTGTTACTAGTTGTATTGAAATTAATCTTTCTTTCATTGGAGATGTGATGTAAAATTAGTCAATGACAGTTTTATTACGTTAAAAAATAGGTTGAATGGTCATTTTTTAACAGACCCGTTTTGGACCCGAATCCGTGAGATCCGTTGGATTTGGATCCGAGTCTCAATTTTCTAGACCCGCAGATCCGGGGTGGGTATGGATCTAGGATGGGAAAAAAGGCCTAGATCTGGGTCCAGCTGGATTCGGTCCAGATCCGGCCCGTTGCCATCCCTATTGGAAACTACTACTCCAAAGACAATTGTATATGTTAAAAGGCTGCAAAATTAAAGATTTTAACTGTAAATTTTTATCTTAAATATATTCAAAATCAAGAACGAGTTCTAAAATATCTTGGAACTTTAGAGATTTTTTTGTAGAAAAATATAATGAGAATATTAATTTTTAATCTTGTAAAGTAAATATACAAATATTTTTATAATCATTAGTTATTACATAAAATAACTTTTTATCTTAATCATCTAATTTTTTTCACATCATTAACATAAAACTATCATATCAACCCTTACCAGTCAAAATGAATGAAATTTTAACATAGTTAAAAATGATCACTAAACTTTTAAAAAAATTCATTTTGGCCTTATATTAACAAACATTTAAAAAAATCTACAAAATTATTTTAATATTTTTATAATTTTAAAACTAATTTGTGAATTTTCATATACATTTAAAATAATTTCCGATTCTTTTAAATTATTGTTTAAAATATTAAGAAATGTCAAAAATAAAATTTTAGTTACAATTCATGAGCTAAATGAGAAATTTCTTATTAATTTTAGCATGCCACATCACCCCTTAATGACAGCCAACGACATGCATATTTTGCAACAAAACCTAAATTTTAATGATTATTTTATAATATTTAAAAATTTTGTGATCAAAATAAATATTTTAAAATAATTTAGTGACCATTATTTAACTTTACCTTTTTTATACAAGTGCAAAATAAAAGATGATAAACAATCTAATAACCATATTCCGAAAATCATTAAATGAAGCTTTCCTCGGGGTGTGCAAAACTCAATGAATTATTCAGTTTGACTCGATATGAAAATGTTCGTCTCGTAAATTCATATACTCAATTAAAAAAATTCAAATAAAGTTTAAGTAATAAAATAAAAAATTAAATAACTCGGATTTTTTTGAACAATTTCTACCTAGAGAGAGGAGGGGAAAAGAGAATTTTTGCTCCTATTGGGTCTTGAACCCATAACCTATGGGGAATGAGACAATGTCAACTGAGAGCGTTAACCATATGCTCTAGAAATTGTTGACATAACTCGAAATTTTTAATAATTAATGGATTTGTTTTCAAGTTCGAATTGAGTATGTAAATTTTGCCTACATGAAAAACTATATATGTATTGCATATAATTATAGAAAACCGTTTAAATTGAACGAATTAGTATCATAACATTATAAATGTTTACAAAAAAATTTGAACAAAAACTCAAACTCGACTCGATTGGGCTCGGCTCAAATTTCATAAACTCGACTGGACTAAAAAAAAGTTCAAATAAAGTTTGAGTTATAAAATCTTACTCGACAAACTCGAAATTTTTTTACTCGACTCGATGTAATACCCAACCCTAATCGGTACGACTACTTCACAGTTCAACTTTGAAATCCAAGGTTAATGAGGCTTTCATTTCAGTCACAAAACTAAACATTAAGAACATAATACGAGTTACCAACAACTATAAAGTTGCAATTCTACCCAACACACGAGATAGAAAGGACCATTTCCCAGACACATTAATACAGCCGGGTCCAACCTCTCTGCTCCGTTCTTTAACACCAAATCCATTCCCCTCCGTACAACAATGAATATAAAACTAAAATCAAAGCAAATCTTCATAGTAGTAGTAACCAACAAAGCAAACCTTTCTCATGCAGGAGCCTGCCTTTGTACCTCCTACAGCAGATTATTACTTTCCGGGATCGAACCTTGGGAGATTGATACGAGACTCCTTCAAGGGCCGACCAATCTGTTCCTATTTCTCAACTCATTTCCGCCTCCTTTACTCACTCTCATTCTCAACTGGCTGCACTTTGGCATGAGCATTGCAAGTATTAGATAGGTTGTTTGAGATTGAATCAAAGAATAGCCAAACAACAGCACAATCATCAACTTTAGAGGTCCAAGCTCTAACAGCCGTCTCAACCAAAGCTCGTGCAGCAGATGAGCGAGTTCGGCTAGATGCTACGATATCTACCACTTCCTTGTTTGAAAGCACATCCCAAATCTGCAAAAACATTGGAGCAAGCCTTATTAGAACTAGAGATAAGGGCTCAAATGTCATTTCATGTTTTGATTTTGAAAAGATACCTGAGGCACAGAGATGAGACCAAAAGCCCTTGTCATGGCAAGGCCACGTGAATCACTGTTTGGTAACCAAACTCGGGAAACCTCAGGTTCATCTTTATATTTCCGAATTCTCTATTCCTCCGTTGTAAAGAAGTAAAAAGGATGATTTAGAATAAGCTTGATGTTGAAATTATAATAACAGAAAATGAGAATCAAGCAACCAAATAGAACATGGATCTTTATTCCTTGTGCATTCTGTTTTTAATGCCAGGCCATGTAATCAAGCAATTTGAATCAATAATTTTGTTTTAACTATGATGCTTTTTAGTTTGAAACGCAGCAGAAAACAATTAAATACAATGCAAGAACAAAATTGCACGTATGGATGAAATTGGGTTGATTAAAACAGACAAGCGGACCTGGAAGACTTGGTTTAAGATCAGCAGTCAACTGAACTGCAATTACTTAATCGACTTTTTCCCTTGTACCTAAGACAGCTCTGGATGGACCCTATAAAAAGAGCCAAAATTATGTTTAACTAAGGATGGTCGACCCCAACCCCAAACAATATTAGCATGCATTCTAAGATCCCTATCCATTACTTTGAAAGCCTTCAGAAAGGACTCTTTAAGTGTCTGAAACATCTCCAAATGCTTTTCATCAGCTGTTGAAAATGCAGTATCCGCAGAGTTCATGCTTCCACGCTCCAGCAGTGTTCAAATTGAACAAAAATTCTGGGAACAACGGCCATAGATAGTGACAAAGGGAACATGATGATTCAGCACAACAATGTTTACTAGAAACATTTAAATCAAAGTGTAGCGACCTTTTCGTCCGGGCTTACATGGAAACTCGTTTTCGGAGTGGGGCTTCGTGTTTTAAATAATAAAAAATAGAGTCGCCACCGGTCACTTGGATAAGGTAGACCGGACACCAAAAAGGTAAACCAGAGATGGGTTCGGGAGTTGGTTACGAGTGGGGAAAGATTAGCACCCCACTACGCCCAAAATTGGTACCTAAAAGTTCTCATTATATTTATTAAGGGAAACAAAAAAATTGATTTTATTTAATAATTAATTTCCAAAATGCATGTTCAATAGTTTAAATTTGCCTTGGTATCCACAACGTTCAAAGGAGATGACACTCGGAGACCGGGATGACCTCCCAACAGAAATATCAGAATAATAAGGCCTAATACTATATGCAACAATTATTATGTAAAAGAAAGAAAAATAATAATAATAATAATCAAACAAAATATATATACATAAAATAATAATAAAATAAAAAATAAAAGGATAAAAAATAATAATATAAATATTAGATAATTAAATATATCAGAAAACTTCAAAACTTGCCTCGATATCCACGATACTCAGAGGAGATGGCACCTGGAGGCCGGGATGACACTCCTAATAGAAATATCGGAATAATAGGCTAGATACTATATACAATAAAAATATATAAAGGTATGGTGATAAAATAATATAAAATGCACTATATATTAATATATGGGTAAAACTTTGATACACTATAAAAACTCAAATCTTAAATTCCTAACCCTAACCCTAAAAAACTAAACCCCACACTCTAAACCCTAAATTCTAAACACTAACCTTAAATTCTAAACCCTACAACCTAAACCCCTAAACCTTAAGCCCTAAACTAAAACCCTAACCCCTAAAACTAAAAGGCACGTGTAAACTAAAATTTACACGGCCTGTGTATCAAAGTTTTTTCCTTAATATATACATATATATTAAACACCGTATAGATATCTTATATATATAACATTATATAATATGTACATATTATAAATATATTATAAATAGTAATATACTATACATATTGTATATAAGTAATATATTATATACATACTAATATATACGTGAATAAAAAAGGTACAAAATGAATTAAAATAAAATTCAGGGCCGAAAATAAAGTATTTGCAAAAATTAGGGGCTAAATGCACAATTATCCCATTAAATATTGATTAAACTCAATTTCGGGACGAGATTCGAATACATTAAAAACTTCCAGGGACTTATAAAATAATTTTACCATGCAAAAGACCCTTTTCTGCAATTATTTTTAGGGCGGAAGGACTAATATTGCAATTTACCCTTTAAAAATTAGATGAAATTAAATCAGGGGACCAAATTGCAAAATTATTTAAACCTTTAGGGACCCGAAATAAGATTAACCCATGCAAAATGACTAAAATGCCAATTATCCTTTTTATTATTTATGCACGGATCCTTGAACCGGGTCGGGTTTTGCCCTGGATAAGGACCAAAACGACGTCGTTTTGGACCGAACTCGGACGCCCAAAAACGACGTCATTTTAATTATCTTATATATTCGTTTTTTAACCCTAAAAAAATATTTTAACCAGATTTTATTAAAACACCCCCCAAAACGCTCTCAACTTCCCCTCAACCGGCCAAGGTGTCGGGTGATCGCCGGCCACGAACCGCGGCAGTCCGGTGGCAGAGCGCTGCCGCCACCGGTGGCCAGAGATGCAAAAAAAAAAACCTCCGAGGTGAGTTTTTTTTTTACCCTAAGCCTTTATTTCCTATTAGTTTTTTTTAAAACCTTCTTTATATGTGTAGATCTAGGTTTATTTGAAACCTTTTATGTTTTTTTTAAATAAAATAGAAAAGTGTTTTACCTTTCTCGCCCTTGATCAGAATGTTTTTGGACTGATATAGCTTGGATGATTTTTTTCGAACTATTTTTTTATTTCGAAAATTCGTCCTCCGAAACTTTACATACATATGGGTTTTATACCCATTTTTTCTTACAACTTGCATATTAAAAAAATAAAAACTTACCCACTTTATTGGCTATTTCAGATCTAATAAATTTTCTATTCTCTCTTTTTTGTAGGTCTGACAATGGCGGCTCGGGCGGTGACAACGGCCGGTGTCAGATGGGCAGTAGGATGGCCTGGTGGCGCGCGTACATCGCACGGTCGATAATGGCCGGCGCCTGCGATGCACGCGTCGAAGTTGAAAAGACACCGTGGCGGCGGTAGTGGCTGATGGGGATAAGGGTTATGGTTTTTTTAGGTTATTATATTAGGTTATTTTTAATATCTGGGTATTAATATTGGTTTGGGCATGGTATTTGGGTTGTAATTGGGCTCGGGTAATGGGTATTAGGTTTGGGCCGGTTTAATTTGTATTTTGGGTTATGGGTCTGATGGGTTTTGGGGTTTAGTTTGATTGGGTTTAATAAATTGGTTGGGTCTGGATGGATCTGGGTATTTTAATGGGTCAAGCCCGGACCAAAATAGGCTATTACAGCTGCCCCTCTTTGCTCATTATTGTGTAATAGGGATAGAGCAAAGACAAAAGAGTGACCATTTTTAGTCCGGGAGTCTGAGGGTTCTTCTTTGGCCACCGCCCGCTCTCTTGATCTTTAGTTGATCTGCATCGACCGCTTTTGGAGGCAAAATCTTCAAACTGGAGGGCTCTGCACGATCTTTGAGTTGGGAGTTTGAGGTCATAAGCTCTTCATATATAGAACTGTTTACTCTTCCTCTGTCCGAAGTCTTGGAGACATTTTCAGGCTGCAAGTCCTTCTTATATAGAACTTTTTTTTTCACCTTGACTCTTGAAGTTGCATGTTCTTTCTATAGAGTCTTCTGCGGGTGGAATCTTCGAGTTGGGAGCCATCCAGAAGTTTTTTTCTATTTTTTAGGAGGTTGAAGATCGAAAAAGTTTAAAGATCATACCCTAATTTTTGATCGTCATAGGTATGATATCTTGCTGTCGAAAGATTTTCACCGTTTCCCATAATGATAAAGATTAAAAAATTTTAGGATCATGCCCCGATTTCTGATCGTCATAGGCATGAAAGGCCATCTCTCTACAAGACTACCGGAAGATTTTTGTTGCTTCCATGAAAGCTGAAGACTGGAAAATTAAAAGATCATACCCCAGTTTCTGATCGTCATAGGCATGAAATGGTATCTTGTTACAAGGCGACTAGAAGATTTCTGCTACTTCCCTGAAAGCTGAAGTTTAAAAAATCTCTAGATGGTGTGCCCCAGTTTCTGACCGTCATAGGCACAAAATAGTTACTTGCTTTGAGATTGCCATATGATTTTCGCTGCTTCCTTGAATGTTGAAGACTGGAAAGTTTTAGATCATACCCCGATTTCTGATCATCATAGGCATGAAAATGACATCTCGCTTGTGAGACTATTAAAAAAAATTTACTGCTCCCTTGAAAGCTGAAGATTGGAAAATTGAAAGGATGCCCCAGGTTTTGACCGTCTTGACATCAAAGTGTATCTCCCTACAAGACTACCGAAAGGTTTTCACTGCTTTCGTGAAAGCTGAAGACTGGAAAACCTTGAAGGATACCCCGATTTCTGACCGTCATAGGCATGAAATGGTAGCCTGCTACGAAACTACCGAATAATTTTCACTGCTTCCTTGAAAGCTGAAGACTGGAAATTGAAAGGACGCCCTGATTTCTGACCGTCTTGACATCAAAGTGTAACTTGCTTTGAGACTACCACATGATTTTCACTGTTTTCTTGAAAACTGAATACTGGAAAATTTTTGGATCATACCCCGATTTCTGATCATCATAGGCATGAAATGACATCTCACTACGAGATCATTAGAAGATTTTTGATGCTTCCTTGAAAGTTGAAGACTGGAAAATTAAAGGTGGTGCCCCAAATTCTGATCGTCCTAGGCACCAAATGGTATCTTGCTTCATGACGGGTTTTTTCTATATATAACCTTTTGTTGTCACTTGATAGAATCCTCGAGCTGGGAGTTCTTCCTATATAGAACTTTTCAACTTGATGTTCCAAAGCGTGGGTCTCTCCTATATAGAACCTTTTGTTGGTGAAATCTTTGAGCTTGTGAGTCCTTCCTAGGACTCTTCATCTTGAAGTTTCGAAGAAAGTTGACACTTCAATCTGTTCTCGGGTAGTGCAAGTACCAGTAATCTCCTATGCTTTTTAGGAGGCTGCGGGTGAAAATTTTCAAGATGGTGCCCCGATTTCTGATTATCTTGGGCATGAAACAGTACCTTCTAAAGCAAAACGATCTGGTTTGGGGTAAGGATTTTTGTTCTGACCACCATTTCTTCTTAGTACTTCACTTGATCTTCTTTGTTGTTCTTGTAAGCAAAATTTAGAGAAAGATTGACTTAGCTGCAACATTGACGCGAAGGAAAAGTCTATTGAAGGTTTGAACACTTGATTCTTCGGTTTGATTTCTTTTGCATTTTTACTAAATACACAGGGATCAACGGTTTTGAGTTGCCTTTACCGGTAGCCATTTGCTCTGGGCTAGTTGTACCATTCTCCTGGGTACAATCAGTTTATACCAATCATGACATTAGATTTTCTCAAAGAATTTATTTTTCTTCGACCATTCGTAAAAATAAATTTTCGATAGACATTTGAATTTTCCATTGTCTTAAACTTTACCGTGTTTAAGCACGTTGCGCCAATATTTCTGTTGGACTTGTCAAAATGGCTCTGATCCAGCCGCCATACTAACAAAGAGACAGGATTGAAAGATGAAGGTCTTGATATTTGATCCAGCTACAACACTAACGAAGAGGGATTGAATGAAAGTTTTAAACATTTGATTCTACCATTAGATTTCTTTTGCATTTTTCGCAAATGCACATGGATCAATGGTTTTGAGTTGCCTTTACCGGTAGCCGTTTGCTCCGGGCTAGTTGTACCATTCCCCTAGGTATAATTAGTTTGTAACAATCATGACATTGGGTTTTCTCAAAAGATTTATTTTCCTTCGACCATTCGTGAAAATGGATTTTCGATGGACATTTGAATTATCCATTTCTTAGACTGGCAGTGCTTAAGCGCGTTGCGCCAACTTTTCTGTTGGTCTTGCCCAAATGGATTTGATCTAGCCACCATTAGCAAAGAGAGGGGATCAAAAGGTGAAGATTCTTATGTCTGATCCAACTTTAATTCTGACGAAGAGACAGAATCAAAAAGAGTAGATTTGACCCAGCACTGATGGCGGCAAAATTGGAAAAAATCAACTTCGCCACTTTATTGCTGGAAGTCATGACCTAAACACGAAAGAAAACATCAATTAGTAATGGTTCAAAATTTTGTCATTGTTATCTGGATGTTTTGAGAGATTTTTTGTATTGGCCTTCTTTGGGGCTAGAGGTTGATCATCATGTCGCAACCCCCGTGATTGAGGTTCTCTGATCTTCTTTCTGGACTTGTTATATGTTCCAACAAATGCCATGGGTGCATATGACTTTATGCCTAAATGCTTGTGTATAGCCTAAATGTATGAAAACTTGCATGGATCTATGACACATGCACTTGATGTTAAATGATCTTATGAGTGTGTGAATGGTTTTTCCTTTTGCCCCTCAAAAGGATGCCCCTGACTCTATGTTGGTATGATCGAGTTCTTGGTCTTGCTTTACAAAGGTGCCTCCCACATTTTTTTGGCTTCGATCATTTTTCTTGGATTTACTTCCTCGGGGGAATACCCTAAAGTGTTTTTACAGCTATTTTGAACTTTATGGCTTAAAATTCTCATCATGATGCCTCCGTATCAAAATGGTGCGGTTACATTAAATCCAAATGCAAGTCATATATTCGTTGTTTCCACATATGGGTGCAATCAACATCACTAGAAAGATGAACAAAATGTATTCTTCATTAAGACTTGCAGTTTTTGACACTTACAAAAGATTCCCACTGCCATTGGACTTCAGTGAGATACACAAAAGAACATCACTTTGAAGAGATAGAAACTACAAGATGACCTATTATAGTCAAAATAGTTCTACAATCTGCCTAGCCAAAATAGTTAAAAGAGGTATGCCTAAACTCGAATATCGAGTATTTTCAATTGTGACCTTCATGCTTCAGTAGGGAGTTATCGATTGTATCTAGCTCTTCTTTGTTGACAATGACTGATCTATAGTGTAAGTTCCCATGCAACTTTCTTCCAAGTCCCTTCCCAACTTTAGATCCTCGGCCTGAGGTCTCTCGTACGGTCATCTTCGTGCAATTAGACAACCTAGATATGTGATCTCACTTTCTTCTGCAACAAACGTGGTATTTATAAATTTTAAAGCCTGAAAAGAACACTCTACCGTATTTTCATCATTTTGGATATAAGGGGCATCGGTCGTGACTGAAGCGCAAACATCTATTTTTTTCATCTCTTCATATTTCTTGAAGAACTTAATTTCTTTATTGTCCATCATCTTCTGAACCAACTGTTTGAACTGCCCACGATATTGGATCTCATGTCCTAACTCCTGGTGATACTCATAGTAGGGTCCACACCCTTCATGAACTATTTCTATCTCTTTCTCTATCATGCGTGCCATGCATAGTTGTTGAAAGACTCACCTTAGAGGGGATTTAACCTCATATATCTCTTTCTTAGCCTTTCTATTACTTTCATCTTTAATAGCGTTTATGACGTTCCCCCATGCTTGGTAGCGGATTGGCAGCTATACTTAGATCGTCAAAATTTAAGATTTCTGTATTTATCAGGTTTGAACATTTTTCTTAAGAGCAAAACAATTTTTCGTAGAATGGCCTGAAACACCACCGTGATAGTCACAACAAGCGTTTTCGTCGTACCACGAAGGAAAAAGGGGTTTGATTAGTGTAACATAATATTGTCGAATCATGTTAGCCTTATGTAGCTGAGAATACATCTCTGTATATTATACTGGCAAGGGTGTAAAAGACATATTTTCCTTCTCTTTTCTAGGGGGCCTATCTTCCTTCTTACTTGAGTTCTGTGTGTTTTTGGTAAAAGCCTGAGGTTGAAAAATGGTGATGTTTGCTGGCACATTATAGGAACTGACGACATTTACTTTAGTATCTTTCTTCTTATAATGCTTTTGGGAGCTTTCTCTACCATTGATCATCTCGATTTTTATTGCTACTTCAATTGACTCCGCAGTCCTTACCAAGTCGGCAAAGGTCTGAGTGGTATTGTTGATCAAGCGATCAAACAGTGTCCCCCTCAAGGTATTCACAAACATTGGGGGTAATTTCTTACTCAGGGATAGGTGGATGGATTTGGGCTGCAACATCACGCCACCTCTGAGCGTATTGACACAGGTTCTCATTCGATCGCTGCTCTATCCCTTCTAACATGGCTCGGTTGGGGGTCATATCTGAAACATTCTTGTAATGCTTAATGAAAACTTAGGAAAGATCTTTCCATGTCTTGATGTCATTTCACCTAAGTTGCGTATACCAATAGATCGCAGACCCATTCAGATTATCTTGGAAGCAATGAATCAATAGCTTCTCAATTTTTATGAATGGCGCCATTTTTCGACAATACATGGTTATGTGTGCGGAGGGGCAAGTGGTTCCATCATACTTGTCAAATTTTGGGGTCTTGAATTTTGGTGGGAGAACCAGATCAGAAACAAGACTCATATCGCTAGCCTCATTCCCTTGCTCTTTCGCCCCTTGTATGGCTCTGAATTGTTCTTCGAAAAGACAAAATTTCTCTTCACTTGCTTTCTATTTCCACTTTAATCTTTTCCATTAAATCGAGGTCTGACACTTCTTCCTCATAGCTTGTTTCCAAGTTAATTGGTCGTTTGGTGGCTGCCCTTTCCTGATGGTTGATAGATACCCCAATGGTGCTGATGTGCGCCTTTTTTCGGGGATTGGTGTGTCTGATTAAACCCTGATGTGAGATGCAGTACCCTCTGGTTCTTCTATGGTATCATTTTTATCCTTCTTGAGCAAAGCAAATATCTGGGCTAGAATTGCATCTTGTGACTGGGTGATCTGTTCGCTGATGTTTTGTTCAGCCCTATCCAAATGGTTTTCCAAGTTTTTTTGGCCTTGTTCTAGTTCAGTCACTCGGTTTTCCATTTTTTCGCTTGCAAGCGGGTACCGTATCGATGTGGAATGATTGTGATTTGAGATTAAACTTTCTGCCATGATATTTACACAATTAACTCAATTATCTTTAATGATGCATGCAAATTATAATGTACAACTAAATATTTAAATGTCATGTTAAAATGAATGTAAATGAAGTGTTGATTCGCAAGTAGTCCTTAGAAAGGCTTCCGTTAGGAGAAGATGTCTGACAAGAAGCTGAAATGAATTACAGATAATGGGTAGCTTCTTGTCTTGATATCTTGATTTTGTAAAGTATGACTCGCACTCTACGTCTTAGCATCGTCCTCGGTTTGAAGGACGGTCTCGTCATTTTCTTTTTCCAATGTTTAAAAGTCTTATGGCAGCGTAATATACACACTTCAGTTTTTTGGACAGATGGCTAGCCTATGCATGGAGAATGTAGGCAAAGGTCTATTCGTTGGTAGACCTGGATGCAGATAAGTTGGGTCTCGAATAGCGTGCCTAAGCTGCATTGTCACTTTGTTCGCTTTGTATCTCGCAGTCGAGTCATTTTTTCATTGGTATTCATTCACCCTAACCCGATACTGTTTGCATTATCGCTCTTGTATCATAAACTTCTCCCCTATCTGGGTACACCCTTTAAATTCGATTATTCTCAAATCAACACTTATGGTATGATATGATATGCAGTGTGCATGTAAAAAAAAGAAGAGAAAAAACAACATAGAAAATGAGTTAGTCTAATAGAATAATCGGATAATAAAATGAATTAAATTATGAAAAATGAAGAAAATAAGCAGTTAAAATATACAAAGAATATAAATAAATAAAAAACAAAACCTAAAAAGAGGTTATTCTTAAATGGGCAGAGTACCGGCGTGATCAAAGGGTAGACACTACGGCTTTATATGTGGTTTGGATCTAAAGTAAGGGTACGCAAACTGTCGTTGGGATATCGATTCGGGGGAATACGACCTTTATACCATACGGAGGTGAAAACCCCATAGAATATAAGGACTGAATTCTAGGAGTACATTACAACACTATACGGAGGTGAAAACCCCACAAAGCGAAGTAATCTCTCCCACTTGGTTCTAAAGCTAACATATGATGACAATTTATATCAAACAAAATTCAGAAATTAAAAATTAAATTAAATTGAATTTAAATTTTCCTTAACAATTACAATGTGAGCCCAACTAAGGCCTAACTCCTTCTTGTATTTGAAAACAAAAAAATTGTCCCAAGCGGAGTCGCCAAGCTGTAGCGACCTTCTTGTCCGGGCTTACATAGAAACTCGTTTTCGGAGTGGGGCTTCGTGTTTTAAATAATAAAAAATGGTAAAAATGGATTCGCCATCGGTCACTTGGATAAGGTAGACCTGACAACGAAAAAGTAAACCATAGATGGGTTCGGGAGTTGGTTACAAGTGGGGAAGGATTAGCACCCCCACTATGCCCAAAATTGGTACCTAAATGTTCGTATTATATTTATTAAGGAAAACAAAAAAATGATTTTATTTAATAATTAATTTCCAAAATACATGTACAATAGTTTAAATTTTTCTTGGTATCCACAACGTTCAAAGGAGATGACACTCGGAGACCGGGATGACACTCTCAGCAGAAATATTGGAATAATAAGGCCTAATACTATATGCAACCATTATTATGTAAAAGAAAGAAAAGATAATAATAAAAAAACAAAATATATATGCATAAAATAATAATAATAAAAAAATACAAACAATATAAATATTAGATAATTAAATATACTCAGAGGAGATAATTAAATATATATGGTAAAAATATATAAAGGTATGGTGATAAAATAATATAAAATACACTATATATTAATATATACATATATATTAAACACCGTATAGATATCTTATATATAGCATTATATAATATGTACATATTATAAATAGAAATACACTATACATATTGTATATAAGTAATACTCACCCCGTCCCTAAAAAATGTCTCTTGTTGACTTTTCACGTAGTTTTAGGAAGAAAAATTTTGTGTAAGATATATGTTGTAAAATAATTAAAATGACAATTTTATCCTTAAAAAGTTCAAATTTATTTTGTTGGAAAACTAAAAAGAGGGTAGAAAAGGAAATGTGCTTGGTAAAAATTGTTGAGTTTTTCAATAGGACAATTTAAGTGAGACAATTTTAAAACATAAAAGGACAATTTTTTTAGGACAGAGGAAGTATATTATATACATACTAATACATACGTAAATATGTGTTATAGATAATAAGTAATATATACATATGAATATATGACTTATAAATATATTAAACACTCATTATGTATAAATATATTATATATTATATAAATATACTTATAAATATATTATATACATATCACATAAATATATATATATATATACTTTATACATATTACAAAAATATATATACATATATGTTACACGCATTACATATATAATAAGATACTATGTAAACATTATATATAATAAATATACAAAAATAAAATGAGAATAAAGTACAACAAATATATAAGAAACATGAATGAGGGACTGAATATTAAATAAAAAATAAAAAGGTACAAAAATGAATTAAAATAAAATTTAGGGCCGAAAATAATGTATTTGCAAAAATCAGGGGCTAAATGCGCAATTATCCCATTAAATATTGATTAAACTCAATTTCGGGACGAGAATGGAATACATTGGAAACTTCCAGTGACTTATGAAATAATTTTACCATGCGGAAGACCCTTTCTGCAATTATTTTTAGGGCGGAAGGTCTAATATTGCAATTTACCCTTTAAAAATCGGATGAAATTAAATAAGGGGACCAAATTGCAAAATTATTTAAACCTTTAGAGACCCGAAATGAGATTAACCCATGCAGAATGACTAAAACGGCAATTATCCCTTTTATTATTTATGCGCGGATCCTTGAACCGGGTCGGGTTTTGCCTCGGATAGTGACAAAAACGACGCCGTTTTTGACCGAACTTGGACGCCCAAAAACGACGTCGTTTTAATTATCTTATATATTTTTTTTAACCCTAAAAAACATTTTAACCAGATTTTATTAAAACACCCCCCAAAATGCTCTCAACTTCCCCTCAACCGACCAAGGTGTCGGGTGATCGCTGACCGCGAGCACTGCCGCCACCGGTGTTCGAAGATGGCAAAAAACCTACTAGGTGAGTTTTTTTTACCCTAAGCCTTTATTTCCTATTAGTTTTTTTAAAACCTCCTCTATATGTGTAGATCTAGGTTTATTCGAAATCTTTTGTTTTTTTTAAAATAAAATAGAAAAGTGTTTTACCTTTCTTGGTCTTGATCGGATTTTTTTTGGACTGATATAGCTTGGATGATTTTTTTTGAAATGTTTTTTTTTTTATTTCGAAAATCCGTCCCTCGAAACATTACATACATATGGTTTTATACCCATTTTTTCCTACAACTTGCATATTAAAAAATAAAAACTTGCCCACTTGATTGATTATTTCAGATCTAATAAATTTTATGTTCTCTCTATTTTGCAGGTCTGACAATCACGGCTCGGGCGGTGACAGGCGGCCGATGTCAGATGGGCGGTGGGATGGCCTGGTGGCGCGCGTACATCACACGGTCGATAAGGATATTTTGGGTATATTAGGTTATTTTTAATATTAGGGTATTAATATTGGTTTGGGCATGGTATTTGGGTTGTAATTGGGCTCAGGTAATGGGTATTAGGTTTGGGCCGGTTTAATTTGTATTTTGGGTAATGGGTCTGATGGGTTTTGGGCTTAATAACTTGGTTGGGTCTGGTTGGATCTGGGTATTTTAATGGATCAAGCCCGGACCAAAATGTGTTATTGCACAAAGGGAAATTGGTAATGATACAGAATAACAATATTGGCATAATAGGTCCTAATACATTCCAGGGATAATAATAATTGAAAAAAAAAGTTAACATCTTGGCCTTGCTAATGAACAAATGACCAACCGTAGAAAAGAGTTAGAAACATTTTTATTTGTTAATATTACCCTAAACCCTTCTCACCACATCTAAAGGTGACAAACGTGTCGTTCGGTTCGGTTTCAGTTCGGATCTGTCTCCTTCTCACCACATCTAAAGGTGGCAAACATGTCTTTTTATTTGTTAATATTACCATTTAGGTTTAGTTCCAATCATTCAAGTTTCAAAATCAACCATCATTGGTATGAATCATTTAACCTGAACCTAACGAATCCGATCCAATCCTATAATTATATTTTTTTAATTCAAATTCGATGCTGATTTTTAGTACGATATATTTTTTTATATTTTCAAAATACACGTAAAAGAAAGAGAGAATTTTATGGGCATGAAATTAAACCTTAGACCATGATTGCACATATGATGAGCATTTTGAAATATTACCTAAAAATTTGACTCGAGTATATGTGTATATATTATCAAATTTGACTAGAATACGTATATTAGAATTTTACTTTTCTCTCATACTTCCCCCCTTTTCTTTGCAATTGACTAGAATGTGTATATTAGGATTTTACTTTTCCCTCCTACTTTTTTTATCAAATGTAGTGATTAATTAGTACTATTATAATACAAAAAAATAATAAAACATATATTATTTCGGGTTAAAATCGGGTTGATGTTTGGTTTTGAGCAAATTAATTTAGGGTTACTTTCGGTTCAGGTGAAAATCGTTACTGGTCAAATCGGTTGTGGGTCAAATCAGTTAAGGGTCAATATCGGTTCTTCTAGAATTTGGATCGGTTTCGGTTCAGCTCGTTTATGGTCACATTTGAGTCATCTTGTTCGGATCCATATCAAGTCTCGGTCAGGTAAATCGGTTCAGTTTTCAGTTCTCGAGTCAAGTTTGCCAAGTCTAACCACATCAACCCTTTCATTTATATTAATTTTAACCCATCTTCTTTGGTTAAAAAGAGGAATAATAAAAAATACTTTGAATAAATAGTTTTACAAAGATAACTTTATTATTCAGACATTTAATAATTATTTTATAATTTCAATTTCAAAGCATTTTCATTCATAATGGACAAATATAATATAATCATACATTTATTAATCCAAAATCACATAATTACACTATCACAGTCAACATTGAAAGAATGAAAGAAACAATAAGATCCATTAATTAATTGAGTAGTCAAAGATGATCATGTTATTTTATCTTATATGGGTTCAAATCTTTACATTAGCGTTGAGAATATAATTATCTCTCTGCTTAATAAAAAAAGAATATAACAAACAAGGGATGTTATTTAGCCAACTTTATCTGAACTTGGTCAATAAATCTTTAATTTTCAAAAAATGCGCCACCTCACTTCAGCTCGCGCCATTTTAACTATGCCCTTAATTGAACCCATAAAGCATGCCTACCAAAATCTAAATTCTAAAAATCACACCCAAATCAATGACAAGTGAACTTGATTGAACCACAACCGCATGCATATATATAAATGGTACAAAACAACATTTTTGTTTATTGAACCATCATATTAAATGTTAATCCATCAATATTATAGCATCACATAATTTAGTACCCACACCATGTGTCTTTGGTGATAGCTAATAAAAAACAAGTACAAGGTTTATAACAGTATCTCTAGATTGTTGATCGTACAACTTATTCCTCTTCTTCTGCTTCCTCCAGCCAATTCACAAATGGCTCCAGAGCCTTCACAAAGGTTTGCCTGTCATCATTTATGGTACATTTCAAAAGGTCATATAAGGAAAAAGAGTAACATGGACAAAGAAAGGGAGATTCAATTGGAGAAAGTATAATAAAACATGAGCTTGAGAATGGGAGCGAGAAAAATGCAGTAACAAAATTGGTTATTTAGCATACTCTTAAGCAATTTGTAGCATTAAAATTAAACAAGGGTGGGTTCAATGATATTAAAATTGCCCTACCTTGATTTTGCTTTCTACTGTTCACATAGAATCTTGAAAATCAACTTGTACACAACTACGCACACACATTGTCACGAGCATTATAGTTTGGTTCCGGGTAAGTTTTGTGCTATCCGAAAAATTAAAAGGTGATCATACTTTGTACCACGGTTCCGAGGTTTGAATTCAAGTTTGAAGCATGTCTTTGATGATTAAAGTCTTGCCAGGTAATTGTTAGTTTGCATTGCTTGAGGACAAGCAATAGTTCGAGTTTGGGGGTGTGATAAGTATTCAAAAGTACTATTTTTATTACCCTTTTTACTCATATTATTGTTAGACTTAAGCTCATATTAGTTGCATAATTAGTCATTCATGCATTAATTCATGTTTCTTTCCACCGTTGAGATTGATTACATAACTTGGTGATTTTTGTGGAAAAAGATGCTTTTGGTGTGTGTGCAGAATCACTTGCCTAAACAAGGCTAGAACCAGTTGCCAGGGCAGTGCATGAAAGAGATGCCGAGCTAGTTGCCAGGGCAATGCTTGAAGGAGATGCCGAGCTAGTTGCCAAGGCAATTTTTCACAAAGAATAAGATGATATGGTAGTCGAAATTGATGACTAGATAAGCCCAAGATGACGTGGAGCAAAGTTAAATTCCAAAGGTGTTTGATTTCCATGAAGAGGTTAAAGAGAAATTAAATCGCAAGAAGATAGGAGAAGTTCTAGAAGGAATTTAAATATAATAAAGAATTATATTCTTTAAAGATAATTTAATTCCAACTTAACTTTCTCCTCAGGAAGGATTTTGACCTAGCCATCTCCTATTTAAAGGACCAAGTCGTCAAAGAGAGGGGAGCAAGAAGAGAGGATTTTCGACAACTCCAAAGGGCAAGAAGTAAGAGATTTCGACAAGAGAGCAAGGGGGAGAGAGTTCAATTTCTTCTTCTTCTTCTTTGCTTCCATTAGATTCATGGTTTGGGGATTATTCTTTGTATATCTTTTGAACCCAACCATGAACTAACTTGATTGGTTGGGGTTATTGTGTTTTTGTGGTTGAGAAACAATTGGATTTTGTTTAGGTAATAAGAGTTTGCACTTTCAATTCAAGTTTTACTCATTTTTGGTTCTTATTCTTGTTTGCGAGTGAATTGGGAGAGGATCTCGTAACTTCATCTATTTATCTAATATCGGGAGAGTTAGATTCAAGAAACGAATGAGTATGGTCTTTATTCAATCTATTGATGGTGAAGATTAATCCGGCTTAGAAATAAGCTAAGGATTTCAACGGCTAAGAGGAGCGTAAGATTGGTTGTTGTCCACCCTTGATTCACGCAGGGATGTATTATCAAGGCATGCACAAGTAGCTAGAGTTTCTGTTGCGCGTAATAAGTGCTACGCAATTGTGCAAGTATACACGTCGCAAGTTATAGTATAAAAGATATCATCTCCACAGGGATTGGTGCTACTTCAAGGATCTAGTCTCTTGCACTGTAAAAAGTAAGAACACAAGTAAAAGATTATAGAAGTTTTAACTAATCTAGAAAGCAAATAAGTAAAAGAAAAGATGAATTCAATTGAGAGAGAATAGGCCAGGTTATCGTGAGTTGAGGTGTGATAGCCGATTGGATTGTCTTGGTAAAGAATGCACAGGCAACTCAGTTGCCGTGGCAACTTGCACGACGGGGTTGCCTTGGCAACTAATTGATGGTTGCCTGGGCGACTAGTTGGGCAACTACTTGGGCGACTGGGCAGCAACTTCAAGGTTCGGCGGAGCGTTCTTCAATGGTTTCTTCTTATCCCTAAGTCGAAACTCTAGTTACTTGTGCATGCCTTGATAATACATCCCTGCGTGAATCAAGGGTGAACAACAACCAATATTGCGCTCCTCTTAGTCGTTGAAATCCTTAACTTATTCCTAAGCTGGATTAATCTTCACCATCATTGGATTGAATAAAGATCATATTCATTCGTTTCTTGAATCTAACTCTCCCGATATTAGATAAATGGATGAAATCACGAGATCCTCTCCCAATTCACTCGCAAACAATAATAAGAACCAAGAATGAATAAACCTTGAAATAGAAAAGTGCAAACTCTTATTACCTAAACAAAAACCAATAGTTTCTCACAACCACAAAACACAATAACCATAGCCAAGTAAATTTAGTTCATGGCTAGGTTCCAAAGAAACACAAGATAAACAATCCCTAGCATGAACCCAATCGAACAAGGAAGAAAAGATGAAGCTTGTCGAAAATCCCTTGCCCTAGATGCTTGCCGAAAATTCCCTTGCTTCCTCTCTCTTGGAGTTGTTCTAAATTAACTCTTGCTCTCTCCCTATGGAATTGTCGAAATCTCCTTGATATTTATAGGCTAGGCCAAAGTCCTTCTTTGAGGAGGAGTTTGAGTTGGAATTAAATTATCTTTAAAGAATATAATTCTTTATTATAATTTTATTCCTATTAGAACTTCTCCTATCCTCTTGGAATTTAATTCTTCTTTAATCTCTGCATGGCAATCAAATTCCTTTGGGCTTGGGCCTTGCTCCATGTCATCTTGGGCTTGTAAAATCATGAATTTCGACATCCCTATTGTATTTTGTCTTTGTCGACAAATGCCATGGCAACTGGCTCGGCGTCTCCTTCATGCATTGTCCTGGCAACTAGCTCGGCATATCCTTCATGTATTGCCCTGGCAACTAGCTCGACATTGCTTTGGCAAGTGATCCTGAACATACACACACAAAAACACACCAAAGCAGTATCTTTTCCACAAAAACTACCAAGTTATGTAATCAAGCTCAACGATGGAAGGAAACATGGATTAATGCATGAATGGCTAACTATGCAACTAATATGAGCCTAAGTCTAACAATAATATGAGTAAAAAGGGTAAGAAAAATAGTACTTTTGAACACTTATCACACCCCCAAACTCGAACTATTGCTTGTCCTCAAGCAATGCAAACTCATAATTACCTGCCAAGACTTCAAATTTTCACAAACTTAGCTTTGAACTTGATTTCAATTCTCTGAACCGGGCACAAAGTATGATTGGCTTTTTATTTTTCGAAAAACTGAGGAGTTACTCGGAATCAAACTATAATGCTTGTGAGTGTGTGCGGAGTTGTGTGCAAGTTGATTTTTCGGATTCTATGCAAACAATAGGTTTTCAAATTATTTCATTGGGTTCTTTTTAACATGTTTTAACTAGAGCCAATTTCGGGCACCTCTAGTTTTTTATTTTTAGTTTTCTTAAGTTAATTTAATCGACTAGAGCCGGTTTCGGGCCCTCTAGTTAAATTTTTTTTAACGCCTCCTAGAGCCAGTTTCGGGCACCTATAGTGATCACTTTTTTTTAGCATATGCTAGAGCCAATTTCGGGCACCTCTAGCATTCATCCAATTTTTATTCTAATCCCCCAATTAGTTAATTATCCACCTAAGTTTACTAGAACTCCTTAAATCAATCAAACCACAACAGTGTTTCATCAAATTTAGCATCATAGTAAAATTCTAAGTTTTTCCATGGTTATCCTAGAATAAAATTTCTATCAATTAAGTGCATTGGTAAAGTCATCATTGAATATTCATCAAATCTAAGCAATTCTTGTTCCAATTAAAGGCATGGCAAGCAATTTATGTATCCTAAATGTAATGCTTAAGATTAATGTAACTAAACATGGTAATTACTAATAACAACCCCCCAAACTCGAGTGAGGCATTGTCCTCAATGCATGCATAAAAATAATGAAAAATAAAAATGCATACGAGGACTTACTCCGAGAGTTCGTCATCGTAGATAATTAGTTTCCTTCTAGTTGGCGTCTTGATTTTCTTGCTTGAACGCGATGGTTGTTTTTTCTTGTTGCGGTGGTGGAATCGATCCTAAATGCGGGGTTGTCCTCATCATCCTCTTCATCAATGTCAATGGCTTTTCGTTTGGAGGATTCAATTGGTGTGGTCTTTATTGGTTCAATGGAGGACTCGTTCGAATCTGAAAAATCAGAAAATGATTCTGTAGGAGTTGATTCGGGCATAGGTGCTTTACCTTTGGCTTTTGCAGTGGTTGTCGGGGCATCGTCAGGGTTGGTTGCCGTGGCGTCAGCTTCCTTGGTTGCCGTGGCATCAAGGGTTACCGAGGCAAGAATCTCGGCGGGAAAGATTGGGAACGGCACACGATTGTCCAGGTACTTTTCTAGGATGACTTGGGTGATGGCATTGTTGTGCTCCTTCATGTACCGCATGAACATTAGTTGCCGATCTTCAATTTGCCTTAGGCGGCTTTCCAATGGGTGCAAAAGTGCTTCAAAGTGTCCCGGGATTAATGGCCGAGTTGCCCTGGCGTTAGGTGCTTGGGCATTAGGGATTTCGCGGGCAGGAGTTGTCGTGACAATTGGAGGCCTTGAAGAATCTCCGGTGCCTCTCCCATTAGCTTCGGATTAGTGCTTGATTCCAACCAGACTTGGGTAGGGCCTTTTCATCGGTGGACTCACTCGGGACATGCATCTCCTTGCAAAGATTAGAAATTAAGCAAGGGAAGAAAAGATAACCCTTATCTTTTAATTTTGCATACAAAAATCTCATCACAAATAATTTTTCCAATGTTAATGATGCGATTATGCAAAATAGAATGTATGAGCAAAAGACGTGGTATATCAACGGTAGTATTGTGTGTGGAGGGCATTAAAGAAGTTTTAACAAACTTATTCCATAGTTTTGCCTCAGGTTTAAGCGAAGGCGATTTACGATGCCCTTGTATTTACCCGTCGTTCCAATGAGTTCCCGGTTGAGTGAGTTCTTGAAGCACCTTGTCGAGTTGCTTGGGATTGATTTGGTCAACGAAGGCTTGATGCTCGTCCTTCTCAATGTAAAGTCCGTAAAAGGTGTTGATGCTTTCGGGACTTATAAGTATGGCCTTGTCACGAACAAAAACATAAGGATTATCCGTGTTAGGTGAGTGAGCATAGAATTCTCTTACCCATGAGATGTTACCCGGTTCCAGTTGATGGCAAAAGATTTGCCACTTTTGATGTGCAATCCTTTTGAAGATGAATGGTTCAAGGCCGAAATCTTGAGAGCTGGAGTATTCAAAGCCTTGTTCTTCATGAGTCTTCCGGCATTCAAACTTGGATTGAAATCTTTCTTGAACCGCCGGTGTAGCAAACTTCTCGTATCTTGGTTCTTTGGAGGAACTTGGATGAACTAAAAGTTTAATCTTGGATGCCATGTATGATCTTGGTTGTGAGTGAAAACAAAGAAAAGAAAAGAAAAGAACTAAAAAGTTGCAAGATAGAAAGTAGGAATAGGTTAAGGGTGATGGGTTTTATAGAAAAGATAGGTGGTTGGATTGGGGAAATCGAAAAAAGGGTTTAGGGTTTGGTAGGAATTTTCGACAAAGGGGTTTTGGTTAGGATGAATTGGAGGCTTTATATAAGCCTTAGATTCAGCCCATTAGTTTCCTTGTTGAAGATGTTTTCCTACTTGGTTTAGAATTCCTTCTTTATCTTGAACTTCCTTTCCTACAATTCAAAAACAAATCAAAGAAGGATTAAAATTAAAGATAAACTAATAAAGAAAATAAATAAAGATGTGTAATAGGATTCTTAGACTTGAAAAAAAAATCTATCCTAAAACTACTAATAATCGGTAAAATAATAAAATAATAATAAAAAAAATCAGAAAAAAATGAAAAATAAATAATTAAATAATCGAAAAAAACAAAAATAAAAATAAATAAAAATAAAAAAAATATATCAAAAGGGAGAGCATGCTCATGCATCTCCTAAATTGACCACTTCCTTGTTACGTTCCACATGGGCACCATTGTAGTGCTTCAATCTTTGTCCATTAACTTTGAATTCATGGTTGTCAGAGATGGACTTGAAATGGTTTGACGACTTCAAATGGTCCCGACCATCTTGATTTCAGCTTTCCCGGGAAAAGTTTTAGCCGAGAATTGAATAGGAGAACTAGTTGCCCTGGCGTGAATTACTGTGGCAATAGTTTCTTGGCATGCCATCGCTTTGTTTTCTCCTTGTAGATTCGTGCATTGTTATAGGCGAGTGCACGAAATTCTTCTATCTCATTGAGATCCATCAAGCGCTTTTGTCCGGCACTTCCCCAATCCATATTCACGGTCTTGATTGCCCAGTACGCCTTGTGCTCGATTTCCACCGGTAGATGACATGTTTTACCATAGACAAGCCGGAAGGGGGACATACCTAATGGTGTTTTGAATGCAGTGCGATATGCCCAAAGTGCGTCATCTAGTCTTAATGACCAATCCTTCCTTGAGGGATTTACAACTTTCTCGAGTATTCCCTTCAACTCCCGGTTGGAAATTTCGCTTGCCCGTTGGTTTGTGGGTGATATGCCGTGGCGATCTTGTGTGATATGCCAAGCGTTGCAACATCTTGGCAATTAGTCTGTTGTCAAAATGCTTGCCCCCGTCGCTGATAATTGCTCTCGGCATCCCAAACTGTGTAAATATGTTTTTCTCGCAAGAATCGTTGCACGGTCTTGGAGTCGTCGTTGGGAACCGCAGCTGCCTCTACCCATTTAGACACATAGTCGACGGCAGTAAGATGTAGAGGTTGCGAATGAAGATGGGAAAGGTCCCATAAAATCGATCCCCATACATCGAAGCAGTTCCACCTCGATGATGTTTCGAGTGGCATCTCATGTCGTCTAGAGATATTGCCCGTCCTCCGCAACGATCACATTGCTTGTAAAAGTCTTGGGCATCTTTGTACAATGTTGGCCAATACAAACTGGATTGCAAGACTTTGGCGTGACGAGTTCCTCCAAAATGTCCTCCATAGGGTGAAGAATGGCATTGCCGAGTACATTCTGTTGCTCTTCTTGAGGACACATCGGCGTATAACCTGATCTCGCACATTGTTTAAACAAAAGAGGCTCGTCCCAAAAGTAATGCTTAGCATCATGGCGGAACCGCTTCTTCCCTTGGTGAGTAATGCCATACGGAAAAATACCACAAACAAGGAAGTTAACTAAATCTGCGTACCAGGGTATTGCCGAGGCATGTGCTGCCGTAGTGTCTGCTCCCAAAATTGCCGAGGCGTGCGCGTCAAAGACTGCTGCGGCGTCGAGAGTTGCCGAGGTGTGTGCATCCATGGTTGCCAAGACGTTATAGGTTGCCGAGGCGTCGAGGGTAGCTGAGGTAACTAAAATTTGTTCATCCGGGAATGCATCACATATCTCAAGATTCGCGTCCTTCTCCTTATTGCGTTCCAAACGTGATAAGTGATCGGCCACTTGATTTTCTGTTCCTTTCCTGTCCTTAATTTCAATATCAAATTCTTGTAAAAGTAATATCCAACGAATCAAACGAGGTTTAGCATCCTTTTTAGAAAATAAGTATTTGATTGCCGAATGGTCCGTATGAACAATTACCTTTGTACCAATTAAATAGGATCGGAACTTGTCAAATGCGAAAACTATAGCTAGTAACTCTTTCTCCGTTGTTGTGTAATTCACTTGAGCACCATTAAGAGTTTTACTAGCGTAGTATATCACATGGAAGGTCTTACCTGTGCGTTGGCCTAGGACTGCTCCTACCGCGAAATCACTTGCATCACACATGAGCTCAAAAGGTAGTGTCCAATCTGGTGGAACGACAATGGGTGCCGAGGCAAGCTTTTTCTTTAGGGTTTCGAATGCTTGAGTGCAAGAATCATCAAAATCGAAGACTTTATCCTGTTCAAGCAGATTACACAAAGGTTTAGTGATTTTAGAAAAATTATGAATGAACCTCCTGTAAAAACCTGCATGTCCGAGAAAACTTCGAATTCCTTTAACCGAATTTGGTGGGGGTAATCTCTCGATCACATCCACCTTGGCTTTGTCTACTTCAATTCCCTTGGATGAAATCTTGTGGCCGAGCACTATTCCTTCATCTACCATAAAGTGGCATTTCTCCCAATTGAGAACTAAATCCGTTTCTTCGCATCTTGCCAACACCCTCTCTAAATTGCCGATGTAGCCGTCGAAGTCATTACCAAAAACCGAAAAATCATCCATGAAGATCTCAAGGAAGTCTTCGGCCATGTCTGAAAAGAGCGCCATCATGCATCTTTGGAAGGTTGCCGGGGCGTTACACAATCCGAACGGCATCCTTCGGAAGGCATAAGTACCGTATGGGCATGTGAAGGTTGTCTTTTCTTGATCTTCTGGTGCTATGGCAATCTGATTGTAACCTGAATAACCATCAAGAAAATAATAAAAGGGTTTACCTGCAAGACGGTCAAGCATTTGATCAATAAAGGGTAATGGGAAGTGATCTTTCCTAGTGGCTTTGTTTAGCTTTCGATAGTCCATACAAACCCTCCAACCGGTCGCGATCTGGTTGGGATAAGTTCATTATTTTCATTGCTTACCATTTTGTTATACCTCCCTTTTTCGGTACACATTGTACCGGACTTACCCACGTACTATCGGAGATAGGGTATATAATGCCGACGTCAAGCCACTTGATGATTTCTTTCATTACAACCCCTTTCATGGCATGATTCAGTCTCCTCCGGGCCTCAATTGAAGGTTTGTGATCATCTTCCAACAAGATCTTGTGCATGCACACCACGGGCTAATTCCCTTCAAGTCGGCAATTGTCCACCCTATTGCCTTTTTATGTAGCTTCAACATGTTGATCAGCTTCTTTTTCTGCTTTCAGCTGTAACTTAGAGGAAATAATTACGGGTAGTGTATTATCGATCCCTAAGTATACATATTTCAGCTGCTCGGCAATTGTTTCAACTCAAGAATTGGTGGATTTTCGATAGAGGGTTTTTCGATCTTACCTTCCTTACGAGTAGTCGGTGGTTCACAGTATGTACCGGTCGATTGACTAGCCAATTTGCCTCTTCTGGTTGTTCCTCATCGACCGGTTCTTCATACTCCTCATGTTCCTCTTGATCGGCAATGTAGTTGCCGAGGCAACTAAATTCCTCATCGGTTAAACTCTGCCGTGGCATGAAGTAGTTGGCATTCTTCGGATCATCGGCATGCCTTAGTGTTTGGAACACATTTAGTTTTACCTGCTGGTCATTCACCCTCATTGTGAGTTCTCCCTTTTCAACATCAATCAAAGTTCTCCCTGTCGCTAGGAATGGTCTCCCGAGAATGATAGGTGCATGCTCATCTGCTTCACAATCCAAAACAATAAAGTCAGCGGGAAAAATGAATTTATCAACTTTTACCAGTATGTCCTCGATTTTTCCCTCTGGATGCACATAGGATCTGTCAGCTAGCTGCAGCATAACTGTTGTAGGTCTTGCCTTCCCGATTCCTAGTTTCTAGAAAACCGATTTAGGCATCAAGTTTATGCTAGCCCCTAGGTCGCATAGTGCTTTCCCGACATAGTGATTTCCAATAGAACAGGGTATTGTGAAACTTCCGGGATCCTTCAACTTGGGCAGCATACGATTGTGCAACATTGCCATGCATCCCTCTGTCGCGGCAACTGTTTCAAACTCTCCTAGCCTTGTTCTTTTGGACACAATGTCTTTAAGGAACTTGACATAGTTTGGCATTTGTTCAATTGCTTCCACCAATGGCAAGTTGATGTGGACTTGCTTTAGGATATCAAGAAACTTTTTGAATTGGTATTCTTGCTTTTGTCGCTTCAACCTTTGTGGGAATGGTGGTGGAAGTCGGATATCTTCGATCCTTTCATTGGTTTGAAATCTGATTGACGGCATTGCCGAGACATCTGGAGTTGCCGAGGCATTATCAACTAGGGTTGCCGAGGCATGTTTATCGCAGTTGCCGAGGCGTCGTCGGTTGCCGAGACATGTTTATTGCCGATTGCCCAGGCAATTCCTGGTTCAGCATCTGAGGCCTTGCTGCTAGGTTCATCTTGATCTTTTTGTGGAGTTTTGTTTGACGGGCGGGTTTGAACCTCTCTAAGTTGTTGGCCACTTCTGGTGGTGATTGCCTTACATTGCTCATGGCCAGTTCCTCTTGCGACTTCAGTATCGCTAGGTAAACCTCCTTGTGGTCTGGTGTTCAGATTTTGAGCAAACTGTCCGACTTGATTTTCTAATGATTTGATTGCCGCCTCTTGGTTTTGCAATCTCATCTCGGTCCTGTTAATAAAAGCATCAGTTCTTTTTATGAAATTACTATTCTCAGCCATATAAGATTCAGTTTTCATCATAAAAGCATTTAGAGAATTTTCCAAAGAACTAGATGTTGTCGGTTGTTGCTGCGACATCTGTTGCCGTGGCATATTCTGCTGGAATCCCGATGCTTGTGCATTCTGATTGTTCTGGTTTAGAGCATTGTTGGGATTACTCCATGAAAAATTCGGGTGCTTCTTCCAAGCTGGATTGTATGTATTTGACATCATGTTGTTGCTCCGATTGTAATTCCCCACATAGAAGCTAGATTCCGGATTCTGCATACATTCAGAAAAATTATGGTTATCGCCACATAACTCACAAAAAGAATCCATTACCTTGACTTAATGTGTGTTGTTTGGTTTTTGCATGTTCTGGACCATCTTGGTTAAATCGGCCAATTGTGCCGAAATTGAATCTGATGATCCTAGTTCATGTATTGTGGCTTGGCGTCTAACTCCTCATCTTCTAGTAGATGGGAATTGATAATCATTCTTGGCCAGCCTGTTTAAAATTTGTATTGCTTCTTCCGGCGACTTATCTAGGAGTATGCCGTTTACCGAGGCATCTAGCATCATCCTTGTTGGTGTATTCACGGCGTTGTAAAACATTGTTACTTGAGTCCACACCGTGAATCCGTGTAAAGGGCATTTGTGTAGAAGTTCTCTATATCGCTCCCAAGCCTCGTACATGGATTCATCATCTGCTTGCCGAAAAGAAATAATGTCGTTATGAAGCTTATCAGTCAAATTTGTAGGATTAAATCTAGCAAGGAAATCACGACAAAGATCAGTCCAAGATGCTATGGATCCGGCAGGAATGCTATTCAACCATGCTTTCGCCCTATCCCTCAGTGAATAGGGGAATAATCTTAATCGTAAGACATCGGGGGTGACTCCGTGTATCTTGAACGAGTTGCAAATCTCGATGAAAGATTTCAGATGTTGTCGTGCATCATCAGTTGCTGAGCCGCCAAATTAACCTATTGTGTTGATCATATTAAACATTACCGGTTTCAACTCAAAGTGGTCGACTTCAATTTCGGGTGCGACAACTCCTGGGTTAAGTCCATCAAGATCTTCTTCAAGATAGTCTCGAATAGTTCTGTTTCATGCAAGAATCACTCCTCCTCCTGCTCGAACATCTTGATTAATACTGCCGTCTTGATTTGCCATTGCTTCTCTTATCCTTCGTCTAAGTCTTTGTAAGGTTCGTTCGATTTACGGATCAAAGGGATATTACGGTGAAGTCGGTCTCGCCCTGGTCATATACCAATGCAAAACCAAAGTTTGTTAGCCCTTTGAATTTTAAACAAGAAAAATAAAAAGAAAGTGCAAGAAAGTAAAAACAAAGTCGCTATTGCCAATCCCCGGCAACGGCACCAAAAACTTGTTGCGCGTAATAAGTGCTACGCAATTGTGCAAGTATACACGTCGCAAGTTATAGTATAAAAGATATCGTCTCCACAGGGATTGGTGATACTTCAAGGATCTAGTCTCTTGCACTGTAAAAAGTAAGAACACAAGTAAAAGATTATAGAAGTTTTAACTAATCTAGAAAGCAAATAAGTAAAAGAAAAGATGAATTCAATTGAGAGAGAATAGGCCAGGTTATCGTGAGTTGAGGTGTGATAGCCGATTGGATTGTCTTGGTAAAAGAATGCACGGGCAACTCAGTTGCCGTGGCAACTTGCACGACGGGGTTGCCTTGGCAACTAATTGATGGTTGCCTGGGCGACTAGTTGGGCAACTACTTGAGCGACTGGGCAGCAACTTCAAGGTTCGGCGGAGCGTTCTTCAATGGTTTCTTCTTATCCCTAAGTCGAAACTCTAGTTACTTGTGCATGCCTTGATAATACATCTCTGCGTGAATCAAGGGTGAACAACAACCAATATTGCGCTCCTCTTAGTCGTTGAAATCCTTAACTTATTCCTAAGCCGGATTAATCCTCACCATCATTGGATTGAATAAAGATCATATTCATTCGTTTCTTGAATCTAACTCTCCCGATATTAGATAAATGGATGAAATCACGAGATCCTCTCCCAATTCACTCGCAAACAATAATAAGAACCAAGAATGAATAAACCTTGAAATAGAAAAGTGCAAACTCTTATTACCTAAACAAAAACCAATAGTTTCTCACAACCACAAAACACAATAACCATAGCCAAGTAAATTTAGTTCATGGCTAGGTTCCAAAGAAACACAAGATAAACAATCCCTAGCATGAACCCAATCGAACAAGGAAGAAAAGATGAAGCTTGTCGAAAATCCCTTGCCGTAGATGCTTGCCGAAAATTCCCCTTGCTTCCTCTCTTGGAGTTGTCGAAATTAACTCTTGCTCTCTCCCTATGGAATTGTCGAAATCTCCTTGATATTTATAGGGCTAGGCCAAAGTCCTTCTTTGAGGAGGAGTTTGAGTTGGAATTAAATTATCTTTAAAGAATATAATTCTTTATTATAATTTTATTCCTATTAGAACTTCTCCTATCCTCTTGGAATTTAATTCTTCTTTAATCTCTGCATGGCAATCAAATTCCTTTGGGCTTGGGCCTTGCTCCATGTCATCTTGGGCTTGTAAAATCATGAATTTCGACATCCCCATTGTATTTTGTCTTTGTCGACAAATGCCATGGCAACTGGCTCGGCGTCTCCTTCATGCATTGTCCTGGCAACTAGCTCGGCATATCCTTCATGTATTGCCCTGGCAACTAGCTCGGCATTGCTTTGGCAAGTGATCCTGCACATACACACACAAAAACACACCAAAGCAGTATCTTTTCCACAAAAACTACCAAGTTATGTAATCAAGCTCAACGATGGAAGGAAACATGGATTAATGCATGAATGGCTAACTATGCAACTAATATGAGCCTAAGTCTAACAATAATATGAGTAAAAAGGGTAAGAAAAATAGTACTTTTGAACACTTATCATTTTCGACTTAGGGATAAGAATAAACCATTGAAGAACGCTCTGTCGAACCTTGAACTTGCTGCCCAGACACCCAAGCAGTTGCCCAGCTAGTCGCCCAGGCAACCATCGATTAGTTACCAAGGCAACCCCACTGTTCAAGTTGCCACAGCAACTGAGTTACCCTTGCACTCTTTTACCAAGACGATCCAATCGGATATCACTCCACAACTCACGATAACCTGGCCTATTCCATCTCTTTTGATTTCATCTATTCTTTTAGTTTATTGCTCTTAGTTTACTCATTAGTTATAATTCCAACAATCACCTACTTGTGTTTTCTTTTCCAACACAGTAACTTAAGCAAAGTGGCCCAAACCAATCCATGTGGAGACGATACTCGATACTCATATCACTTTATTACTTGCGACGTGTATACTTGCTCAATTATGTAGCACTTATTACACGCAAAAAGGGGATACTTATTCTTAATGGTTACTTTATTCCATTGCCGATAATCTATACATAATCATAAGGAACCATCTTTCTTCTCTACACTTTAATACCGGAGTACCCCATAGTAATTCACTTGGTCAAATATAACTCCGGTCTAACAATTCTTGTAATTGAGCCTTTAGTTCCCTTTACTCAATTGGTGTAATCCTATATAGTACCATTGATATATGCTCAATTCTAGGATAAACATTAATCTCAAACTGTATTTCCTTATCCAGGGGTAATCCTAATAACTCATCCAGAAATATATCAAGAAATTTCCTTTCACTCGGGATGTCTTCAAACTTTTTAGGTAACTTTTACGTATCTTCTATACAACCCAAACATGTTTCACATCTATTGAATAACAACCTTTGAGCTATCATTACAGAATTTACTGACTCTAAATAGATAGTTATTTCCCTTAAAGATTATTTCAAACCATCGAATCCTTGAAATACCGACCTTTTCTTCTTACACTTCATATCTACATCATATGTAAATAGTCAATCTATTCCAAGAATGGCTTCAAATTCATGGAATGGAAGTTCCATTAAATCTGCAAAACTTAATTCCTTGAATTCCTAATGAACCTTTCTTGCATATTCTAGTTACTTATACATTGTCCAAAAGAATTATTGACAATCACTTTACTAAATTTTTTTCCAAATAACACTTTCTTTGGGCCTTGGACGTAGCTTCTTTGTAAACCATTCTCATTGAGTCATTTCAATCGGCATCAATTTAACTGCGTACCAACTCAGTCTATTAAAATCTAACTCATACTCATAAATAGTACGAGTACCTTGTTTCAAACTTTGGACTGCTGTTCATTTCTCTTTTAACTAATTGCCAACATACTCGGCTTTAAACATTCTTCTTCCTCCAATTTCCACAATCAAGCATTTATCGCAATCCATCAATACTTAACTTCATTTATTTTACTGAAACTTATTCATATTATTGAGGAGCATGATCAAGTTACACAGTAGTACATCGGTAACATGACATCCTAGGGGCATGTACTTAACTTTAAATCACATTAAACTTGATTTAGCCTCTAGAATCGACTAAACTTGTAGCTCTGATACCAATAAATATAACACCCTTAACGTATATTCGTAGACCGAATATACACTAAAGATGCTACTGAGTTATTAAGAAAACTTGACTCGAAGATTTTTTTACCAAACTTTGTCTTGTTGTTTAACCCTTTCTCGGTTTTAAATTGAAAACTACTTCAGTCTATAGCAGCTAGTTTCGACCCTGAATTGTTTTAGAAAATTTATAAATACGTTATTGAAATAAAAATATAATTATGGGAGAAAACTATGTACCCTGCCTAGACCCTTTCTTCATTTTAAAATTTCTACGTGATTAGGGTTAAACTAGATTTAACTATGTCATAAATCTTAATCATTTGTATTAAAACCATATTCTGAGTCCCTACACTCATAATTAATACGTAAACACATTATATCTTAACTTTACAAAACATTTGCATCTTTTAAACCTACATACATACAAGTACAGGCCCACTAGATTTCATCCATAATTTAAGATGTACATACCGTATTTACTGATGTAACTTGACTTTCCAAATAATAGCTCCTTCATGCCCTTTACGTGGGAGAACCTACGTGTGAAAACACACACTCTAAGTACGAACTTAGTGAGCCAATAGTCTTATTTAACTAATATAGAGTAAAGTACTTAATTTATGATATCATATGTTCTCTACCTAAAATAGGATAGTACTATCAAGGTTTCCATAGTTTCTAAATTTTCATGTACATTTCATAATTTCCTAACTTGTTCATGATTCCAAAGCTCTATCATTATAAAATCAGTCATATACATGGTATATTTCGTATGCATAACATAATTCACATACCTGGTATAATTCACATAGGCAACATGATACACATACATGGCATGATTCATATACGTAACATGATTCAATTTCATGGCATGATCCATTTATATAACATGATTCTTTATACGGCATATTTCATTTGCATAACATGATTTTCATATGTGGCATAATTTATATACGTGTTTTCTTTCATATGCATGACTTAATTCATGTACATAACATAATACGGGCACATGACAAAATTCATATGCATGTCATAATTCATATACGTAATATAATTTGTATACGTGGCATGATACATATGCATAGCATATTTCTTATATGTGTGACATACTTCGTATACTTGGCATAATTCATGTACTTGCATGATTCATATACTTGGCATAAATCATATATATGTCATGATTCGTATATGTGGCATGATTCGTATACTTGATATATTTCATAAGCATAACATGGTTCATATTCATGGCATGATTCATATACGTAGCATGATTCGTTTACATGACATGGTTCATTTACGTGACATGATTCCTTTGTCATTGCCCAAAGTATGCTATATGAGATCGAGGTATGCGAGTCATCTTGAAATGAAATTGTAGTACCAAACGTGAACGTGAAGATGAGTACGTACTCGAGGACGCTCTTTGCTCCCATAAACATGAAACACCTCGACAGTGCACTCAGGCACAGTGGGCGTAGATCCCCAAGTTGCGGCACCTCGACAGTGCACTAGGGCATAGTGGGTGTAGATCCCCAGGGTGTATGTGACACAATCATTTTGTCACAATAACTGTTTGATAACATAAACGTAGGGGTGCAGCTGCTAAAGACTCTATGGCATGCAAACTATATTATGGACTCTCATACTCAATACTTGGGCATTTCTTTCTTCATCAATGCAATATCATAATTAATCATATAAATAGACATTTCATATTTATGTTTCATCATAAATAGTCATGGCAACATAAATCATCATTATTTCTCAGAAAAATAATTCATACTTCATATTCCATGTAATCTAGCTTTATTACAACATACAATAGTTCAACATACATATATATATATATATATATAAGGCAATACTATTTTAAATGTTTCTTGTTCCATTTTAACTTGTTTCATTTAAATCTTATAATTTTCCATATCTCATGCTGTAACATCCCTTTCCTGTATTTATCACCAAATACGAGTCAATGATGTTACTAATCAATTTTAAACCCTATCATCTCTTTACACTTAAAAAGTTGGTAACCTGCACCACCTTACTTAAAAATTTATAATTTTTTTTATAGACATCAAGAATTCATTCCGAAATTTTCTAATTAAACTATATTCATTAAGCTTTCTAACCATATAAATTATTAGTCTAAATTCATTATACAAAAATTCAAATAAATTCCTAAATTCACGTCACAGCCCCAAAATACTGAAATTCTGCTGCACTGTTTTCTGACCTTCCATCGAATAAAAAATCATAACTTTTTACATACAACTCAAACTTAGTCACCGTTAATTTTGTGAGAAACAAGACAAAATTTATAGATCAATCATATAAGATTCACTGTCTAATTACAATTGTGGAATTTATACTGATTTTTCAAACACACTGCATGTACATACATTTCTGGACATACTTTTAATCTTTTTATCTTAGGACCCATATTTGCTACAACTTAGTCCGTTTTCATTTATAAACATAATAGGACTTACTAGTTCATCTTCTATATTATAATAACTATTAAAAACACATTTTGTGTTTATTACAACCCTATTATTTATACATGTCATCTAGTAATTTCCAAAAGAAAGGATGGATGTCATTACATTACTATGAGTATGGAGATATACCTCCCAAAATATGAAAGTGATGCTAGGCTACTCTTCCCTCAAAGCTCCTTTAAAACCTATTCATGAAATCCATAATACGCTAAGCATATACTTAGTGAGGCAACAACATTTAATTCAAATGCAGCTTAACATAGATATCAATATAACATAATAACAAAGCTTATGATCACCTACCATTTTATGCATATTAGCTTATATGACATGATATATGTATAATAACATATTACATGGTAATAACCTTGATTCTTACCAATACCGTTGCCATATTCATCATCGAGCTTTCAAGCCTTTTATCCTGTTTCTCAATTCATTTAGCCCAAGTATTGACTTAAGGAAATTTTTGTACGCGAGTCATCCCCCCTATACTTACTTGAGTATAGTATATTATGTGCACTTTACTAGAAGTGCTTAGCACCGAAGTGCTTCTGTATACTTACCGGAGTATACAATTAGTAATTAATTTGTACTTTACTTGAAGTGCTTATAATAAGTTGCACTCTACCGGGAGTGCTAAAATGTTTATACAGTTGTTTATGACTCTATGGATATCCAACTATACTTTTAATTTCCTATCTCATACTTTGGGCTTTATGTCAATCAAAATTTTATACATGGAAACATATATACATATTAAACAAGTCATACGTAAAATAACATTCCATGAATAAGTAGTGATCTATGCATGTATTTCCAATTCTTGACATATTTTTAGCATGTCAATTATATGATGAATGACATAAAGGTCATGCTATACATGCATTGCACTCACCTTGACACGTTCAAAAGTATAATTTATACTAGCCTCACTAAGCTTGATCGCACTTTCTATCTTCTTTCTTCACTCGTTTGATCTAGAACTTGCTTATTATCAGTATGTACATTAAATACATAATACAAACAACTTTAAGTACATGTCCAACCTTTACTAATACATGTACATACCAAGTTGGGAAATTTAATATTTTCAACCAAGTAATTCTTTGCAACAATGCTTCCTAAACTTTAACCTCATCTCAAAATACACATGGCAACCAAGAGTTTATAATTTCACTTTAAACCCTAAATTCTCTCTCCTAGAGTTTATAATCTAAAACTTGGAAACTTTTACATTTCATATCATAATCCAAAAATTTTAATAGTAAAATGATCCTTGTATCATAGCAACCAATATAAACCATGCTTCTTGAATATTTCCAAATTTCTCACTTATTTCACCCAATTTACAAAATTCAAAAAATTGTCCTAAAATGATGTTTTCTTCATTCCAACAACATAATTCAACTTAGAAAACATCATTCTAATCATTTCCATCATCAAACAATTTTTTGCAAAATTTCTCCTAATTTTCCCTTTATAGCCGAAATGGTCCCTATAAGATTTCCATGAAGTTTTCATTATTTCAAGCATAGAAACAACACTACAACACCATTTCCAACTTGATTGAACCTTAAATCATGAAAACCAAACATGTTCTTCAACCACCCAAAACTTAAATCTCAACTTAGAGACATGGAAACTAGGCAAAACTTATACCAAAAGATAGAGAATTCAGTGGAGATCATTTTCTTGTTTCATGTCTCTAGCTAAAAATCAAACAAATCAAGCCAAAAATTGAATTGAAATTTCTTACCTAGTTCCTTTGAGGTTTTGGCAGTTTGAGAGAAAGATGAACAACTTTCTAGTTTTTTTCTATCCTTTAATTTAACGCCAAATGGCTTTAAATTGGATATATAAAAAATATTTCTAAAATTACCCTTTATTTATAACCAATCACAATTCAACACCTACACTTTATCCTCTTCCATAATTAATTTTCATTAAAAAGTATAGGTGAAATGACTAAAATGCCATTAATGAAATAGTTCATTTTGAAAAATGCCATTCCATCACCTATACAAAATACTGAATAGAATCGAATCTAAACCAATTCAAAACTTCAATGCTATGTTCCTCGGGTCTTCCTAAGACCTCCTTCAAGTTTTCATAAAATTCTGTGTTCATACGATTACCCGAATTACACTTAAACTTTAACCGTAATTTTCCAATAATAGAAACATCAGATCAAACCATAGTTTTACATTCGATCCACACCCTTAGATGATCTATCTATTTATGGAATAAAAATAATTATTGGGAAAAATACCATGTTGGTCCTTGAACTTTCCTCAACTTTTCACTTTTGTCACCAAACTTTAAAACTTTATGTTTTAGTCACTAATCCAATAATAGGACATTACAATTCTCTCCCCCTAAAATAATTCGTCCTCGAATTTTTAGAACATACCTGTATTAAACAAATGTGGGTATTGTTCTTTAATCCGCTCTTCAGTTTCCCAGGTGGCTTCTTCCACTTTGTGATTTTTCCAGAGCACCTTAACCAATGGAATCGATTTGTTCCTCAATTTCTTCACCCCATGAGCTAAAATTTTTACTGGTTCTTCTTCAAATGTCAAATCAGGTTGCATTTTAACCTCTGCAGGTGAGATGACATGTGAAGGATCTGACCTATATTTGTGGAGCATCAAAACATGAAAATCATGAATCTTGCTCAATTCTGGTGGTAAAGCCAATTGATACTCCACTAGTCCAATTCGTTTCAAGATTTCATACGGACCAATGAATCTGGGACTAAGCTTCCCTTTTCTTCCAAATCTCATTATTTTCTTCCATGGTGAAACTTTCAAAAATACCTTGTCTCCTACCTGGTATTCAATATCTTTTCTTTTTAAATCTAAATAAGCCTTTTGTCTATCGAAAGCTGCCCTTAGATTATCTCAAATTATCTTTATTTTTTCTTCAACTTCTTGAATTAAGTCAGGCACAATAATCTTGCAATCTTCCAACTCAAACCAATTTAACAATGTCCGTAATTTTCTTCCATATAAATATTCATACGGTGCCATTTTGATGCTTGACTGATAACTATTGTTATATGCAAATTCGGCCAATGGTAAGTACTTTTCCCACGAACCTGCAAACTGAATGACACACGCTCTAAGCATATCTTCCAAAATCTGGATTGTCCTCTCTAATTGTCCCTCAATTTGCGGGTGGAAGGCAGTACTAAAATGCAATCGAGTACCCAATGCTTCCTGTAGTGCTTTCCAAAATCTAGAAGTAAACCTGGGATCTTTGTCAGACACAATGGAAATAGGAACTCTATGTATTCTAACAATCTCCCGAATATACAACTCTACATATCTACTCAAAGAGAAATCAATTCTGACTGGCAAGAAATGTGCTGATTTGATTAATCGATCCACGATCACCCAAATTGAGTCTTTCCTACTCGGCATCAATGGTAATCCAGTCACAAAATCCATAGTCACTTTTTCCCATTTCCATTATGGAATAGCAATTGGTTGAAGTAACCCTGATGGCACTTGATGTTCTGCTTTAACTTGCTGACAAGTTAAGCATTTAGACACGAATTCCGTTATAGCTCCTTTTATCCCTGGCCACCAAAAATGGCTCTTCAAATCCTGATACATTTTATTTCCTCCCGGGTGTATTGTTAAAGGACTATAATGTGATTCTGTAAGGATTTCCTTTTTCAATTCCTCATCTTAAGGAATATAAGCACGCCCTTTATAATATAAACATCCATTGGACTTCACCTCAAAATATGAAGATTCTCCCCTTTCAATTTCCTTCTTCTTTTCTAAACAATTTTCATCTTTTTCTTGTGATTTTTTGATTTTGTCTATCAAAGTAGACCTGATGTTCAGCTCAGCAAGTAAAGCAACATCATCCAATATTGATAATTGAGCATTCGATATCCGTAGAGCTGAAAACATCTTTCGGCTAAGTGCGTCTGCCACCACATGAGCCTTTCCAAGGTGATAATCAATAATTGCATCGTAATCTTTATTTAGCTCGATCCATCGCCTTTGTCTTAGATTCAGCTCCTTCTGCGTTAAAAGATATTTTAGACTTTTATGGTCTGTGTATATATAACAGTTTTCACTATATAAGTAGTGGCGCCAAAATTTTAAAGCAAAGACAACCGCAACTAATTCCAAATTGTGAGTAGGATAATTCCTCTCATGAGTTTTAAGCTGCCTAGAAGCATAAGCCACCACTTTCCCGTCTTGCATAAGTACACAACCCAAACTATTATGCGATGAATCACTATATACCTCAAAATTCTTACCCGATTCAGGTTGAACTAACACTGGAGCTTCTGTCCAGATTTTCTTCAATCGTTAAAGCTTCCTTGACATTCTTTAGTCCATATAAAAGATACATTCTGTAATACCCCAAAATTTACTAAGTTGATTAAGGGTCATTTAGTACTAAGATAATAGCTTAAAAGCTAACTTAGTGACTAAAATGACAAAAATGCGAAAGTTGGGATTTCTTTAATTATGGGTTTTGGAAAGGAAATTTCTAAGGTTTAAAGGTATCATGTGATAGATAGTGAATTGAATAAGGTATTATTAAAGTTTGGTTGAATACCAAGGAAAATTGGAATGGAAATTGAAGTTTAAAAGTTTAGTGACCAAAATGTAAATTTTGAAAATTTTATGGCTAAAGTATAAACTTTGGAAAAGTTTGGGGACTAAAGTTGTAATTTCCCAAAATTTAAGGGTTTTTATTTCATAAATAAATAGATCACCTAAGGGTGTGAATTGAATGCGGAATTTTTGGTTCGATCTGATACTTCGATTATTGGGAAAATCGCAGTTAAAGTTTAAGTGGAATTCTTATACCCGGATTGAACTAGAAAATTTTGAAATTTTACCATATGATAGAGAAAGGTTATAAAAATTCATTTCCAAGTGTTGGAAATATTTTTAGTTCGATTCACGATGAATCCTACAGTTTATTTCTGAGTAAAGAATTATTTATCAGTATATTGGATCGAATGGAAATTTTGGAGATTGATCCAAAAGATATGAAAAATTCATAAAATATTACTTTATAAATATTTTATTATAGTTGGTTGGATTCCAACTAGATTTAGTTGAATTTTTACAAGAATGGAAAACTAGTAAATAAAAACTAGTTGGAGGGCAAATTGGTCATTTGGCCCCAATGGTAATTTTGAAATATTTAAAAAAGTCATAAAGGCAATTTTGGAAAGAGAAAATGGAATATTAAATCTTAGCCCTTGATTGATGATAAAATCAATCTCAACCATTGGATAAAAAGGGCAAAATTGTAATTTCACTATTAAATGAATTTAATATTCATTTAATAGATATATGTGTAAAATACTAGAAAAAAATGTGAGGTCTAGGGAAAGAAAGAGAAAAAAATTTCCTAGCTCGATTGAAGCTCCGAAACTCGATTTTCATGTAATCTCTTCAACTACAAAGTAGTTATACTCTTCAAGCTGTATCTTTTGATATCAATAATTCATGGAATCCGTGATTGATTGATAAGAATTTACATGAGAAAGAAATTAGGGTTTATGGATCAAATTTGGGGCTTTTGAGATTTTATGATTACATGATTGAAATCAAGCTAGTATGATGTTAAAAATCATGATATTGAGTCGAGATTTAAGTTTTACATGTTTTGATTATTGTGAAGATGATTAGGGTTTATGGATTCAAGTTTAATTTAGGGTTTGTGATGTTGAAATAATGATCTAGTAAGCTTGAATTGTTGTTTGGAAGCAAAACCCTAAGTTATATTATGTAGGGACCATTTTGGCAAATTGAAAATTTGAAGGACCAAATCTGAATTTTTAGAATTTGGAGTGTATTTATGTTATTAATGATGTTAGAGATAAGAAAATGAAGTTAGGATGCCAAATTGATGTTGAATTGAATTAGTGACCATTTTGACAATTTTTCAAAGTTAAGTGACCAAACGAAATGGAAGTTTTGTATGGGGGCTAAATCTGATTTTTAGTTGTAATGATGGAATTAAGGTAGTAATGTTGAATTGAGGACTAAATTGCAAAGTTAAGAAGCATGAATCCTTATCTTTGCATTTTAGTGCCTATTTCGGTAAATAAGGAAAATTAGGGAGAATTATTGTGAATAATTATTTGGTGAAGAATGTGATGAGTTGGTGGTTTAAAGCTAGTGATTGGACTAAATTGAAAAGTAGAAAAGTAAGGCGAAGCTAGTATAAAAGTTGAAGTTGTTAATGGAAGTTGTGTAGAAAAACTGGTTTATGGCAGTAACTTTGAAAATTCACCATAACTTCTACAAAAATGGTTAGAAGGTGAATTTTATACAATGTAAAGAATTGTTCGTCTAGTTTTGTGTCCAATAAACGGAAACTGATTTCGAGTTCCGAGTAAAAAGATATGAATTTTTAAGTGGTGAAAGGTCAGAAAACAGTATAGCAGGCTGTTCCTAAATTCAATACTTGAAATTGACTTTGAAAATTCTCCATAAATCGTACAAGTTGAATTTGGGCTATTAATTTATATGGTTGAAAAGCTTATTGAATCTAGTTTCTATCAGAACAAATGGAATCAAATTCCAAGTTGTAGATTATTTTATAGAAATATTTCTTTGTAGGTACTGCAAACTGCCAGAAAATGAGAATTGATACACTTTGTATCTAAGGTTGATTAGTAAGCTTGAAAAGGGTTAATGGAAGTTCAAATTGGTCACTAAGGACCATAATGAGTTTTTGAACAATACAGGGAAGAAAAAAAATGTTTGGAGATTTTGTATTCGAATGATTATATTGGACAATATGTAACATATTGTTAGATTGGGATCTAACAAATATTTTACTTATTTGAATTATGAAGTTAAGTTCGAATCAATGGAGGTTCAAGGTACAATGAAGGAAAGGATCGAAGAGGACTTAGTGAGGCATACTAATACATGGCCCTGGTGAGTGCAATGTATACATAACATTATACATGGATGTTTCATACATCACCGGTAGGACTTGCGATGAGTCTACCTGGTTTATATATTGTCATGATATTTATGTCATTGATCATATATTTGACATATTTTAAATATGTCAAAGGTTGAAAATAAATGCATTGATCACTAGTTATTGATGATGGTATAATATGAATGTTATTTTGGCTATGAACTGTTAAATGTTGATATATATTGATATATGTTGCCATTGATGACTTAAATGGTGAAATAAAGCCCAATGTATGATATAGAGGTTCGATGGTATAGTTGGATATCCATAGGGTCATAAACAGTTGTATAAATATTCTAAGCACTTTAGGTAAAGTGAAAATATTATAAATACTCATTGAGGAGTATACTCATACATGGTTTGAGTATACGGACTTACTACGAGTGCTAAACACTTTGGTGTAATTCCATAAAAACTCAATGAGGGATATATTGTATACTCTAGTAAGTATACAAAAGCACTTCGGTGCTAAGCATTCCCGGTAGAGTGCAAATACTACACATACTCAAGAAAGGTTGGGTATGGGGGATGACTCGTGTACATAGAATCTCTTATTTCGATACCTTGGGCTAAGTAAACAGAATTGAAATAAAAAAATAGAATGATAAGCTTGAAAGCTTGCAGACATAGTTGGAAAAAGGTATTGGTAAGAATTGAAATCTTACGGATGGAAATGACACCAATATTGGTAAGATCTAATCTTATCACTTTGATATACATATATGCTATTACATATTTAATTATGTTAATGAGCATGTAATGGTAAGGTGATCATATGCATTATTAATCATTAATAATTAATCATTAATATTGATATTATGAAAATTGCACTTGAATTCGAATTATTGCCTCACTAAGTAAATACTTAGCGTGTAACTGTTTTACACGTAGGAAAGAAGAAATGGTTGGAGTAAGGAGCATATACGAACATTATCAATCAATAACAGGTACATCAGTATCAATAAGATATCTTTTGATGTTGTTTTATATTTACTAGTTGGCATGTATATTAAAAGGATATGCCTGCTCTGATAGAATTTGTATTTTATTTGGTATCTAGATGAATTTTAAATAAGACAGTTTTTACAAAGTTTTATTAATTATATCAAGACAAATTAAATTGACAAGTTGCTTCCTGAAAATAAATTCTATTTGAAGATGAAAATATTATTTTTAAACTTTATGCGAATAACTAGATTTGTAAAAAAAACTAAATACATTGTAACATTTTTAAAGAAATAAAATTTTACCGAGTTACAAATATAGAGGGTTTTACAAATGTTTTGTGATATCTCAGACTCGTATTCAGCTATGAATACGGGAAAGGGGTATTACACATTCTTCCTGAGCAGTTTAGTAATAGATGCGGCAATCATCGAGAAATCTTTCACGAACCGGCGGTAATATCCTGCCAATTCGAGAAAACTTCTAACCTCTGTAACATTTTTAGGGGGTTTCCACTCCATGATAGCTTGAATTTTTTGGGGATCCACCCGAATTCCTTCAGCCGATACTATATGTCCAAGAAATGTCACCTCAAAAAGCCAAAACTCACATTTAGATAGTTTGGCATATAACTTCTTATCCCTCAAGATCTGAAGAACTATTATGGGATGAAAATCATGACCCTCCTTGGTTTTAGAATAAACCAATATATCGTCTATGAATACCACTATGAAATGATCCAGGTATGGCTAAAAAATCGGTTCATCAAATCCACAAATGCTGCAGGGGCATTAGTTAATCCAAACGGCATCACCACGAACTCGTAATGACCATATCTAGTACTGAAAGCCATCTTTGGAATATCCTGCTCTTTAATTTTCTATTGATGATAGCCCGATCGAAGATCAATCTTAGAGAACACTGTTTCCCCCTTTAATTGATAAAAAAAAGTCATCAATTTTTGGCAATGGATATTTATTTTTATCGTCACTTTATTAAGTTGACGATAATCAATACACAATCTCATTGTTCCATCTTTCTTCTTTGCAAATAATACAGGTGCTCCCCATGGTGATATAGTTGGTCGTATAAAGCCTCGACTCTGTAATTCTTGTAGCTATAATTTGAGTTCCCTAAGTTCAGCAGGTGCCATACGATACGGTGCAATTGATATAAGTGTTGTTCCGGGTAAAACATCAATTCCAAATTCTACCTCTCTATCTGGAGATAATCCTGGTAATTCTTCTGGGAATACATCTGGAAATTCCCGCACCATAGGTATATCTTCTATTTTCACTCCCTGCTTCAATGTATCAATTTTGGGAGTTGGATCTATTTCACAACCATTCATCAACATTTCGTTTGCATTAACAGCCAAAATAACATCACTACAATGATTTGGCTTCTCACCCTTGAATATTATTCATGATTCATCTGATGCCTTTAAAATTAATCTTTTAAATCGGCACTCAACCACGACATCATATGCAACTAACCAATCCATCCCCAAAATCATTTCAAACTCACAAAACGATAATTCCATAAGGTCAGCAGGGAACTCCATGTTCTGAATTTTAATAGGACACTGACGACAAATCCATTTGACCTTAGCACTCTGACCTATTGGATTGGTTGCTACCACCTCACTCGTAATTAGTTCTACTGGAATGTTTCTTTCTAGTATGATTCTAGAACTAATATATGGATGAGTGGAACCAAGATTAATTAATGCAAAAATAGGCTTATTAAAGAGTTCAACCGTACCTGATATCACATCAGGACCATCTTTACTCTTTGTGGTCTTGATATTATATACACGAGCAAGAGCTGTGCCTTTCAGGTTCGATGCACCATGGTGGAAATTCCAGCCTCGATTTCCTTTATTTCTCTGAGAAGCAACCACCGATTGGTTCTCTTGTAATTTTGGACATGCTCGTTTGAAGTGACCGGCTTCCCACATTGATAACACACCATCTTCGGTGCATACCAACATCGTCTAGAATGTCTTCTTCCACAAGTCTTGCATTCTGGACTATTCTAAAATCCATCACCTTTAATTCCACTAGTTTTATTGTGGACTTGTTTGGATTTACCCGCAGAAGAATTCTTCTTTACGGACGACATCGACCCAACTGATCATTGCTGCTGAAATCCTTTACCCCATTTAGACCAGGGTAAGATACTAGGACCTCTAGGTCGCTTAGCTAACAATGTTTTCTTCTTTGGAGCTTCTTCTTGTTCCACCATTTCCATTCATTTAGCTCGGTTAACCCTAACTTGAAATTCAGACAAATTGAGAGCAACCAAAACTTTCTTATACTCCGGATCTAGGCCTCCCACAAATTTGTTAACCCTATGCTTTTCAGTCAAAATAAGCTCTGTGGCCAATCGGCTAAGCTTATTTAACTCACACTCGTACTCATATAACGACCTGCCTGCTTGCTTTAGATTCATAAACTAGGTCCTCATATCCTCGATGAAAACATCACCAATGTACTTGTCCTGGAACTCTTTTAAAAAGAATTCCCAAGTAACTCATTCCCGAGGAATCTGAGCAGTAATGGTGGTCCACCAAATTCGAGCAGGTCCTATCAAAAGTGATGTTACACATTCAAGTCTTCCTTGATCATCACACAGGATAGACTCCAACATAATTTTAATATCATTTAGCCAAAAGTCCGCAGACATTGGATCAACATCAGAATCGCCTTGAAATTCTGATGCATGCAACTTCCTCAACTCCCTTGGCACATATTCTAGTTTTGATCTATTTAAGATATCATCTAATGCCTGTAGAAATAATCCACGATCCTGAATTGGCATGTCTTGTTGTCCTTCTACAGGTGCCTGGGCTTGGTATTGCTCCTGAGGTACATTCTGATTTACCTCGTTACTCTCACGCTGCACAAGGACCTCCTGTTCAAACAAATGTCAGAACCCTGATGGTCTGACATCTGAACAGAACACATTTTCAACAAATTTCTTAATATAGAGTAGCATTACCAATTATAGAGCATCAGAATATATACACATAATCATCAGTAATTATGACATCCTAGTGGCATATATACAATTCCCACTCATTTTAAACTCAAATTCTGTCCAGAATCGACTAAACCTGTAGCTCTAATACCAATTAATATAACATCTCTTTCCCGTATTTATCGCCAAATACGAGTAAGTGATGTTACTAACCAATTTTAAACCCTATTATCTCTTTACACTTAAAAAGTTGGTAACTTGCACCACCTTAATTAAAAATTTTAAAAAAATTATAGACATCAAAAATTTATTCCGAAATTTTCTAATTAAACTATATTCATTAAGATTTCTAACCATATAAATTAGACACCATTAATTTTTCTGAACTTCCATCGAATAAAAGTTCATAACTTTTTACATACAACTCGAAATTAGACACCATTAATTTTTGAGAACTAGACAAAATTTCTACATCATGCATATAAGATTCACTATCTAATTCCAATTGTGGAATTTATGTTGATTTTTCAAACACACTGCCTGTACATACATTTATGGACAGATTTTTAATGTTTTTATCTTAGGACCCATACTTGCTAGAACTTAGTCCATTTTCATTTATAAACATAGTAGGACTTACTAGTTCATCATATATATTATAATAACTATTAAACAACCACATTTGGTGTTAAGTTATTACAACCTATTAATTATACATGCCATCTAGTACATTTCCAAAAGAAAGGATGAATGTCATTACATTACTATGAGTATGGAGATATACCTCCCCAAATATGAAAGTGATGCTAGGCTACTCTTACCTCGAAGCTCCTTTAAAACCTACGCATGAAATCCATAATACGCTAAGCATATACTTAGTGAGGCAACAACATTTAATTCAAATGCAGCTTAACATAGATATCAATATAATATAATAACAATGCATATGATCACCTACCATTTTATGCATATTAGCTTATATGACATGATATATGTATAATAACATATTACATGGTAATAACCTTGATTCTTACCAATACCGTTGTCATATTCATCATCGAGCTTTCAAGACTTTTTATCATGTTTCTTAATTCATTTAGCCCAAGTATTGAATTAAGGAAATTTTTGTACGCGAGTCATCCCCCCTATACTTACTTGAGTATAGTATATTATGTGCACTTTACTAGAAGTGCTTAGCACCAAAGTGCTTTTGTATACTTACTAGAGTATACAATTAGTAATTAATTTGCACTTTACCTGAAGTGCTTATAATAAGTTGCACTCTACCGGGAGTGCTAAAATGTTTATATAGTTGTTTATGACTCTATGGATATCCAACTATACTTTTAATTTCCTATCTCATACTTTGGGCTTTATGTCAATCAAAATTTCATACATGGCAACATATATACATATTAAACAATTCATACGTAAAACAATATTCCATGAATAAGTAGTGGTCTATGCATGCATTTTCAATTATTGACATATTTTTAGCATGTCAATTATATGATGAATGAAATAAAGGTCATGCTATACATGCATTGCACTCACCTTGACACGTTCAAAAGTATAATTTATACTAGCCTCACTAAGCTTGATTGCACTTTCTATTTTCTTTCTTCACTCGTTTGATCACGAACTTGCTTGTTATTTGTATGTACATTAAATACATAACACAAGCAACTTTAAGTACATGTCCAACCTTTACTAATACATGTACATACCAAGTTGGAAAATTTAAAATTTTCAACCAAGTAATTCTTTGCAACAATGCTTCCTAAACTTTAATCTCATCTCAAAATACGCATTGCAATCAAGAGTTTATAATTTCACTTTAAACCCTAAATTCTCTCTCTTAGAGTTTATAATCTAAAACTTGGAAACTTTCACATTTCATCTCATAATCCAAAAATTTTAATATTAAAATGATCATTGTATCATAGCAACCAATATAACCATGCTTCTTGAATATTTCCAAATTTCTCACTTATTTCACCCAATTTACAAAATTCACAAAATAGTCCTAAAATGATGTTTTATTCATTCCAACAACATAATTCAACTTAGAAAACATCATTCTAATCATTTCCATCATCAAATAATTTTTTGCAAAATTCCCCTAATTTTCCCCTAATAGCCGAAATGGTCCCTATAAGATTTCCAAGAAGTTTTCACCATTTCAAGCATAGAAACAGCACTACAACACCATTTCCAGCTTGATTGAACCTTAAATCATGAAAACCAAACATGTTATTCAACCACCCAAAACTTAAATCTCAACTTAGAGACATGGAAACTAGGCAAAACTTATACCAAAAGATAGAGGATTTAGTGGAGATCATTTTCTTGTTTCACGTCTCTAGCTAAAAATCAAACAAATCAAGCCAAAAATTGAATTGAAAATTTCTTACCTAGTTCCTTTGAGGTTTTGGCAGTTCGAAAGAAAGATGAACAACTTTCTAGTTTTTTTCTATACTTTAATTTAATGACAAATGGCTTTAAATTGGCTATATAAAAAATATTTCTAAAATAGTCAAATGACTATTTTACCCTTTATTTATAACCAACCAAAAATCAACACCTACACTTTATCCTCTTCCATAATTAATTTTCATTAAAAAGTATAAATGAAATGACTAAAATGCCATTAATGAAATAGTTTATTTTCAAAAATGCCATTCCATCACCTATACAAAATACTGAATAGAATCAAATCTAAACCGATTAAAAACGATTAAAAATGATTCAAAACTTCAATGCTATTTTCCTCGGGTCTTCTAAAGACTTCAAATTTTCATAAAATTCTGAGCTCATACGATTACCCGAATTACACTTAAACTTTAACAATAATTTCCCAATAATAGAAACATCAGATCAAAACATAGTTTTATATTCGACCCACACCCTTAGATGATCTATCTATTTATGGAATAAAAATAATTTTTGGGAAAATTACCATGTTGGTCCTTGAACTTTCCTCAACTTTTCACTTTTGTCACCAAACTTTAAAACTTTACGTTTTAGTCACTAATCCAATAATAGGACATTACACATGCATGCATAATGCATCATCATTGGTGCAAACAATCATTCGTACCCGGTATGTATTATAAAGAAATGTATTGCCATATTCAACATAATGATATAAAATGGAATTGCAATATCATTTTAATTTAAGGTTGACTACTCACAAGTCTTCCTAATTACATTTTAAAACATGTAAATGTACTCACCTGGGCCATGAATAGTATGCCTCACTAAGCTTACTCGAGGTTCTCATCTTTCTTTTTATCCTTGGTTCTCCTTCGTTTTCTTTTGAAACTGTATAAAACCAATTGACATATACATTACCATTCTCGCATTCGATTTAAATCTAACATTGCTAACTTGATTCTTAAACATAACTATTCGAATATAAAATTTTCTAAAAATTTCCCCAATATTTTACATTATTATCGAAATGGTCTTTAGGTCTTTAGTGACCATTTTGAACATTTAACAATTGTTCAAACCCATTTTTGAACAATTCCATAATTAATTAATTATTTTGGACTATTTCCTTTTTAGTCCTTCAACTTTATAAAAGTGACATTTTAGTCACTAACTTGCTTTTGTACATTAAATTCATGTAAAAATAAACCATTTATTTATTTCCAACATCAATAGAAATTTTCCTTCAACTTTTAAACTTTATTCAATTTGGTCTTTCACTAGCTTTTTATTTTCAAAAAGGTCCCAAAATTTCCTTTTCTTGACGTATCAATTCTTTAACTTCCATAACAGCCTTGAATATTCAATTCTATCAATTTTCCATAAATTCAAGACCAATCCCTAAATTTTATTAAATTGCCAAATTGATCCTCCAACTTCCAAAATTTTTCATTTTGGTCCCTAATCACAAATTCAAGCCATTTTCATCATAACTCATCCATTCCAATATAAAATAAAAATTTCAACAATTTCCCCTAACTTTCTCAATCTTTTCGAAATGGTCCCTATAATCTCATCTTGGGAAATTATTCAATCTAACGTCAAAATTAAGCTTCTTGAATCACAATTACATCAATTTCATCACCAATTCCATAACCCTAATTAAAACCCTAAATTTCAAGATTAGGGTTTATATCTTCCAACATGAAATTAACTTGATTTCAAGCTTGTTTCCATCAAAACTAAGCTTAATTCATCATCTACTACATCAATTCTAATAAAATTTCATGAAACCCTAATTTCTCTCTATTCAAACCCTAACTTAAAATTCATAGTTACATGAAATTTTACTATCAAAATATAGAGAAAGAAGAGTAGATCAATTTACCTTAAACAACCTTGCTTGAATTCTTGATCAAAAGCCTTGAAAATAGACTAGGAAATTTTTTGGTATTTTCCCTCTTTTATCTTGGCCATTCGAACAGCAAGCTGAAGGTGGAGATGATTTTTTTATCATCTTTTACCTATTTAATCCAAGGGTAAAGGTTAAATGAATTTTAAATTCATTTAACTAGCGAAATTACCATCTTGCCATTTTATTATAATGGCCATGATTTAATCTCAACAAAAATCAATGGCCATGATTAAATCGATGTGTTTTTCACCTTTCATAATTTCCCTTAAAGTTCCAAAATATTTTAAAATGGCCATCCACGACAAATGACCAATTTACCCTCCAACTAGACTTTATTTACATCAAGTCTTGAAAATTGCCATTCCATAAAAATTGAACTAAATTAGTTCCATTCTAACCAGCCTCCGTCTCAAAATATCATAAATTTTAATTTATGATCTTTATTCGATCCAAATATTCTAATTTCATTCAGTACGATTTCCAAATTTTCTTTCTTTCAGCTTTATAACCATTACATCATATTCTAACTAAATCTAGTTAGAACTATCTTTAAAATTTCAATTCGATCCGATATATTGATAATTACTGGGAATTTTTATCGGATACATCTCATCTTAGAAATCTTATCTTAACAATCCATTACAAATATATTAACTCAAACTGAATCCTTTTTATCAGTCAAAATATTAGATATGGGACCTTCCAATTAGGTCACCCGTCCTTGGGCTACTCTGGCCTGAGCACGCTTAACAATTTTATTCAATCCAGGTTCGATAACATAGGCCTCGTATGAAAAATCCAATGACACATAAATACCACTCTTGGGGTGAACTATTCATTTAAGGGGTTTACTTACATAACTTTTGAAAATCACACTTTGGTCCCTAAACTTTTCCAAAGTTTACACTTTAACCCCTAAACTTTAAAAAATTACATTTTAGTCACTAAGCAAGAATTGGGATATTACACAACCGAGAGAGGAAAACCACATTTACTTACTTCCGAGTTTAAACCAACGTATCAAGTGAAGTTTAAACTCCCATAAACCACCTTTAAAATAGTCTATAGCTGGAATCCACGTTCTCACTCACCGATACGCGAAGCCTCGATTCGCCGACGCGAAATCAAGCGTCTGAAGCCTCCAAAGCTTCACCAATCACTTCTGGATCAACCTCCCCTATTTTAATCACATTACAACAGAGGATTAATGCATCTCAATGCATTTAAAACACTACAACAACAATTCCTCACGGACTTCCACAATCCTCTCAAAATTACCCAACCACAACAACTGAAATCATCACCTAAACCATTCCGAACACAATCCATCCACAATCTAACAATCTAACACTTCCATAATCATCAATTAACACTTAAAAACATGATTAATTCATTCATATTCTTCCAGCAATAAAACAGCCACCACAACTTCACAAAAACACAAATCTAAGAACCTAAACAACTAGGGATTCAAGAGTGTCGGGATTCTATTGTTAAAACAACTTATCAACATAATAATACATCCAAAATATGATTAAAATCAATCTTCATCACTAGAAAACAGATCCAATACGGATCTTTCCCCTATTGTGTGATTTCTCCCTCAATTGGCTTGTTGAAAGCTAAGAAAACACAAGATTTCAATGAGGTTTTGTAAATCAAAGTTAAAGAATCAATAACAAATCAATAAACTGAGTAAAATGACCTATAACCTCTGTTTTTTAATGAAAACTTGAGTGTTCGGTAGAAGAGAAGTGGAGAGAAAAGTTGAGAGAAAAGTTACGTCAATTTTCTTGAAAATGATAATTAACTTTTTAATAACCAAATCCTCTTTTAATTAACTTTTAAAACACATGTTTAAAAGGTTTAATTGATAGGAGAAATCACCAGCAAATACTTGGTAAAATAGCTCCTTAAGGATTCTAAGAGTTTGATCCCTTCATTTTAGTCACCTTTTAAAATTCGTTTTCAAAAATTGCATTTTGGTCACTAACCAAAATGTCACACTTCCAAAACCCATTTTCCAAAATTGTTTTCACCAATATTAACCATATATTAAAATATGATTTTAACCATTTTCGCACATTTTTTATCTTACCGAAAAATATTTGCTCCCGAATCCAACTCGAATCCCTAACCCTGTCCATTAGACCGTCTAACAAGCCACGGAATCGCTAGGCCCAAAATCAGGGCGTTACAAGTAGCTTTGAGTTGGCAAAATTCTTTTGATGATTTAAAGTGAAAAGTGGTTGAATATGAAGTGGGTGATAAAGTGTTTTTAAAGGTTTCGCCTTGGAAGAAGGTGATGAGGTTTGGGTGCAAGGGCAAGCTTAGCCCTAGGTTCATTGGGCCTTATGAGTTGATTGAGTGTGTTGGTCCAGTAGTGTATAGATTATGGTTATCGGTTGAGCTTGAAAAGATACATGATATTTTCCATGTGTCGATGTTTAAGAGGTGTAACACCTTCGACCCAGATGTCACATTTGGGCCTCAAGCCCAAACCAAAATAATAAATTTTTCAACTTGGTTTAGCCCAAATAAAATACTTTCCAAAAACATTTAAAGCCCATGATTCAAAATAAATATATAAACGATTAAAATGTTACAAAAGAGCTCCAATTAAATAAAAACATGTAAACATTTGACTTGATTAATACAAATTCAAAATAAGGATTATAGACTCTTACACGTAAGGTTCTATGAATACACAACCCATTAAATACAAGTATCATACTCTGACAACGCCACTTGTTAGAATCCCATACAGACAGTGCTCCTCGATTCCACGATCAACCTACACAAGGAAACAATAATTCCGAGCGTTGAGCTTACAAAGCTCAGTGGTACACATCTACTTTACTATACTTCATGCTAATCATAAATGTAACATGCAAGCTAGTACGAACAACAAGAAGAGATAAATAAACATATGGCACTACCGTCAGCCGCCTAAACACATGTTAACATCATAGCAATCATCAATCATGGCACACAAGGCCCTAATCGCTTACAAGTACTCAGTTAATCTCATTTATCAAGGCATATTTTAATGATTAATATTATATGTTTACCCTTATCTTAGGCAGTATTTCTTACTATTCATCTCAGAAGTATCGATACTCAAATATGAGTATCGATATGGTACTTTTGGCTAACAATATTCACACGCGTACCGCTAACCAATTAGTTTACTAGAAATTCCCAATTTCTATAAGTACCAGTATGGTCCCACCCGTACCGATATGACCCTAGTTGCTTACTAGTATAGCCAAAGCTCGTACCGGTACCCAACTCACGGGTTCATTCAATTTCTTTAAATTACAGTGTTATAACACTCATTAGGTCCCTAAAGCTTATGAAAGGCATTAAAGTACATAGCTAGCATATTTAATTAATCATTACCATTTATAGGCCTTTTACCCATTTAATCAAATATTTATTAGTATTGTCTCTAGCTAATATTAAATTAAACATATTAATATATTCAGCTAATACACGAGGCATCATCATATATCAATCAGTCAACCAATCATACGGATATTCAGACAATCCTATACGGTCTCTAAAGCTCATAACAGACTCAAACATTCTCAAGCTTATCAAGCATCTCAAAAGTTACCAAGCCTTAGACCATCGGTATCAACACATGCTTATTACTTATCTCCTAATTTGCAGCCACTAACATGCAAAGCAATTGCACTTATGATGCTCACAAAGCATTTTGGAGTTTGAGATGTACTAAACTCAAGCTGATATCGCTAAAATCCTCATCTGAGCTTCTCGGACAATCCACATGATCTTATGTCCAAACCCGAACAACCCTTGTATATTAACAAATACGAAAATACATTAATTCCATATATCTCCTATACCATCCTCAAGGCAAATGCTTAAAAATAGATTACCGAGTTTGAATTTGGCAAAACACACATGCTTGTGGATTGTGTGATCATTTGAGGCAAGATTGCCCATATTTGGCTAGGGAGGCTCAAGCAACTGCGCCTGTGGTGGCCACTGCGCCTGTGAGTTTTTAAAGAATTCAAAAGGTTCAACCATCACATGCTCATATTCCATTGGCAAAGTATTTTCATCTCGTTGATCTTGCATGCAGCCGTGTAATTGCCGTGGCAAAGGTGGATGCTAGCAGTCTACTGTTGCATCACTATTCTCAACCTCTTGGTATGTTGTCGTGGCGTTGCTTTGTTCAGGCTCCTCAATCATTGCTGAGGTAATTTGTTGCTCAGGCTCATAATGTGTTGGGTAGTCTCTCTCATTGGCATCCTCTTGACTTAAAGGTTCTAGTTGTTCCCTACACATCAAGGGCCTCTCTTCGCATTGCTCCTTATCCTCTTGCCTTGGGACATCTGTATCCCCAGAAATGGATTATTGGTGCATGTTATCCAAGGCATATGTGGATCTCCTCAATTGATCTTCTGAATCCCCCAAGGTTGCATCCCACTAAGCTATCCTTGCATCCATTTTCTTTGATAGCTCTCGAATCTCTTCAATTGATCCATCAAGTTTAGCCAAGGAAGCTAGCAACGTTTCCTCCAAGGAATTGGAATGTTTTTGAAAAGGACTACATTACCATGGCATATCTGTTGCCATGACACTAGGCCGCTGATAAGGACTACATTGCCGAGGCATGTCTATTGCTGCAGCAAAATTGTTATGGTAAAAAAAATTGAGCTTTTTGATCATACCATGAAGGATTTTGCTGCTGGTTCCATCTATGGTTCTCCATGTAGTTATATGCACCAAAAATGTGAGTGCAATTTTCAAACACATGATGTTCTCCACAACAAGTGCACGAGTTTTCCACGGTATATGCTTTTCTCAGTTGGTATAGGTAATCATCGAAGGGTGCAAGAAACTCTTGATTGGATTGATTCCTATCTTCCCACATCAACTCTCAAATAGATCGACTTTTATTTCCTGACATGTTGATGTCCCTTAACTTGTAGCGCACCTGATTTTTTTGATAAAACAAACAAAAAGAAAAGTTAGTAGAACTAATAAGAAAAATGCAATAACAAAAACAACTAACATCGATTGCCAATCCCCAGCAACGATGCCAAAAACTTGTTATGCGTATTGAGCGCTACACAAGCGATGCAAGTATAAACGTCACAAGTAGTAAAGTAATATGATAAGTATCGAGTATCGTCTCCACAGGGATTGGTTTGGGCCACTTTGCTTTAGTTATCGCACTGTAAAAGTAAAAACATAATTGATAATTGTAGGAGTTCTATCTAACGAATAAAATAAAAGAGCAAGTAAATAAAATAAAGATGTATTCAAAAGAGAGAGAATATGCCAGGTTATCGTGAGTTGAGGAGTGATAGCCAATTGGATCGTCTTGGTAAAAGAGTGCAAGGGCAACTCAGTTGTCGTGGCAACTTGCACAGCTGGGTTGCCTTGGCAACTAATCGACGGTTGCCTGGGCAATTGCTTGGGCAGCTGGGCAGCAACTTCAAGGTTCGGTAGAGTGTTCTTCAATGGTTTCTTCTTATCCCTAAGTAGAAACTCTAGCTAGTTGTGCATGCCTTGACAATACATCCCTGCATGAATCAAGGGTGAATGTTGCACGTAATAAGTGCTACGTAAATGTGCAAGTATACACGTCGCAAGTTATAGTATAAGAGATATCGTCTCCACAGAGATTGGTGCTATTTCAAGAATCTAGTCTCTTGCACTGTAAAAATAAAAACACAAATAAAAGATTATAGAAGTTTAACTAATCTAGAAAGCAAATAAGTAAAAGAAAAGATGAATTCAATTGAGAGAGATAGGCCAGGTTATCGTGAGTTGAGGTGTGATAGCTGATTGGATCGTCTTGGTAAAAGAGTGCACGGGCAACTCAGTTGCCGTGGCAACTTGCACAACGGGGTTGCCTTGGCAACTAATCGATGGTTGCCTGGGCAACTAGTTGGGCAACTACTTGGGCGTCTGGGAAGCAACTTCAAGGTTCGGCGGAGCGTTCTTCAATGGTTTCTTCTTATCCGTAAGTCGAAACTCTAGCTACTTGTGCATGCCTTGATAATACATCCCTGCGTGAATCAAGGGTGAACAACAACCAATCTTGCGCTCCTCTTAGCCATTGAAATCCTTAACTTATTCCTAAGCCGGATTAATCTTCACCATCATTGGATTGAATAAAGATCATATTCATTCGTTTCTTGAATCTAACTCTCCCGATATTAGATAAATGGATGAAATCACGAGATCCTCTCCCAATTCACTCGCAAACAATAATAAGAACCAAGAATGAATAAACCTTGAAATAGAAAAGTGCAAACTCTTATTACCTAAACAAAAACCAATAGTTTCTCACAACCACAAAACACAATAACCATAGCCAAGTAGATTTAGTTCATGGCTAGGTTCCAAAGAAACACAAGATAAACAATCCCTAGCATGAACCCAACCGAGCAAGAAAGAAAAGGATGAAGCTTGTCGAAAATTCCCCTTGCTTCCTCTCTTGGTCTTGTCAAAATTTGCCCTAATGCTCTCTCTTCGACTTGTCAAATTTTGCTTGCTATTTATAGGGCTAGGCCAAAGTCCTTCTTTGAGGAGGAGTTTGAGTTGGAATTAAATTATCTTTAAAGAATATAATTCTTTATTATAATTTTATTCCTATTAGAACTTATCCTATCTTCTTGGAATTTAATTCTTCTTTAATCTCTGCATGACAATCAAATTCCTTTGGCCTTGGGCCTTGCTCCATGTCATCTTGGGCTTGTAAAGTCATTAATTTCGACATCCCTATTGCATTTTCTCTTTGTCGACAATTGCCATGGCAACTGGCTCGGCGTCTCCTTCATGCATTGCCCTGGCAACTAGCTCGGCATATCCTTCATGCATTGCCCTGGCAACTAGCTCGGCATTGCTTTGGCAAGTGATCCTGCACATACACACACAAAGCACACCAAAGCAGCATCTTTTCCACAAAAACTACCAAGCTATGTAATCAAGCTCAACGATGGAAGGAAACATGGATTAATGCATGAATGGCTAACTATGCAACTAATATGAGCCTAAGTCTAACAATAATATGAGTAAAAAGGGTAAGAAAATTAGTACTTTTGAACACTTATCACACCCCCAAACTCGAACTATTGCTTGTCCTCAAGCAATGCAAACTCATAATTACCTGCCAAGACTTCAATTTTCACAAACTCAGCTTTGAACTTGATTTCAATTCTCTGAACCGGGGCAAAAAGTATGATTGGCTTTTTATTTTTCAGAAAACTGAGGAATTACTCGGAATCAAACTATAATGCTTGTGAGTGTGTGCGGAGTTGTGTGCAAGTTGACTTTTCAGATTCTATGCAAGCAAGAGGTTTTCAAATTACTTCATTGGGTTCTTTTTAACATGTTTTAACTAGAGCCAGTGTTGGGCACCTCTAGTGTTTTGTTTTTAGTTTTCTTAAGTTAATTTAATCGACTAGAGCCGGTTTCGGGCACCTCTAGTTAATTTTTTTTAACACCTCCTAGAGCCAGTTTCGGGCACCTCTAGTGATCAATTTTTTAGCATATGCTAGAGCCAATTTCGGGTACCTCTAGCATTCATCCAATTTTTATTCTAATCCCCCAATTTGTTAAGTATCAACCTAAGTTTACTAGAACTCCTTAAATCAATCAAACCAAAACAGTGTTTCATCAAATTTAGCATCATAGTAAAATTCTAAGTTTTTCCATGGTTATCCTAGAATAAAAATTCTATCAATTAAGTGCATTGACAAAGTAATCATCGAATATTCATCAAATCTAAGCAATTTTTCTTCCAATTAAAGGCATGGCAAGCAATTTATGTATCCTAAATGTAATACTTAAGTGAATGTAACTAAACATGGTAACTACTAATAACAATCCCCCCCAAACTCGAGTGAGGCATTGTCCTCAATGCATGCATAAAAATACCGAAAAAAATAAAAATAAAAATAAAAATGCATACGAGGACTTACTCCGAGAGTTCATCATCGTAGATGATTAGTTTCCTTCTAGTCGGTGTCTTGATTATCTTGCTTGAACGCGATGGTTGTTTTCTTGTTGCCGGTGGTGGAATCGATCCTCGTACGGGGTTGTCCTCATCGTCCTCTTCATCAATGTCAATGGCTTTTCACTTGGAGGATTCAATTGGTACGGTCTTTATTGGTTCAATGGAGGACTCATCCGAATCTGAAAAATCAGAAAATGATTCCGTAGGAGTTGATTCGGGCATAGGTGCTTTACCTTTGGCTTTTGCAGTGGTTGCCGGGATGTCTTTAGCTTTGGTTGCCGTGGCATCTTCAGGGTTGGTTACCGTGGCGTCAGCTTCCTTGGTTGCCGTGGCGACTGCTTCATTGGTTGCCGGGGCAAGGATCTCGGCGGGAAAGATTGGGAACGGCACGCGATTTTCCGGGTACTTTCCTAGGATGACTTGGGTGATGGCATTGTTGTGCTCCTTCATGTACCGCATGAACATTAGTTGCCGATCTTCAATTTGCCTTAGGCGGCTTGCCAATGGGTGCAAAAGTGCTTCAAAGTGTCCCGGGATTAATGGCCGAGTTGCCCTGGCGTTAGGTGCTTGGGCATTAGGGATTGCCGCGGCGGCAGGAGTTGACGTGGCCATTGGAGGCCTTGAAGAATCTCCCAATGCCTCTCCCATTAGCTTTCGGATTAGTGCTTGATCCCAACCAGACTTGGGTAGGGCCATTTCATCGGTGGACTCACTCGGGACATGCATATGCTTGCAAAGATTAGAAATTAAGCAAGGGAAGAAAAGATAACCCTTATCTTTTGAGCTGCATACAAAAATCTCATCACAAATAATTTTTCCAAAGTTAATGATGCGATTATGCAAAATAGAATGTATGAGCAAAAGACGTGGTATATCAACGGTAGTATTGTGTGTGGAGGGCATTAAAGAAGTTTTAACAAACTTATTCCATAGTTTTGCCTCGGGTTTAAGCCGAAGGCGATTTACCGTGCCCTTGTATTTACCGTCGTTCCAATGAGTTCCCGGTTGAGTGAGTTCTTGAAGCACCTTGTCGAGTTGCTTGGGATTGATTTGGTTAACGAAGGCTTGATGCTCGTCCTTCTCAATGTAAAGTCCGTAAAAGGTGTTGATGCTTTAGGGACTTATAAGTATGGCCTTGTCACGAACAAAAACATAAGGATTATCCAGGTTAGGTGAGTGAGCATAGAATTCTCTTACCCATGAGATATTACCCGGTTCTGGTTGATGGCAAAAGATTTGCCACTTTTTATGTGCAATCCTCTTGAAGATGAATGGTTCAAGGCCGAAATCTTGATGAGAGTTGGAGTATTCAAAACCTTGTTCTTCATGAATCTTCCGGCTTTCAAACTTGGATTGAAATCTTTCTTGAACCACCGGTGTAGCAAACTTCTTGTATCTTGGTTCTTTGGAGGAACTTGGATGAACTAAAAGTTTAATCTTGGATGCCATGGATGATCTTGGTTGTGAGTAAAAACAAAGAAAAGAAAAGAAAAGAAAAGAAACTAAAAAGTTGCAAGATAGAAAGTAGGAATAGGTTAAGGGTGATGGGTTTTATAGAAAAGATAGGTGGGTGGGATTGAAAAAAAATGAAAAAGGGGTTAGGGTTTTGTAGGAGTTGTCGACTAGAGGGTTTTGGTTAGGATGAATTGGAGGCTTTATATAAGCCTTAGATTCAGCCCATTAGTTTCCTTGTTGAAGATGTTTTCCTACTTGGTTTAGAATTCCTTCTTTATCTTGAACTTCTTTTCCTACAATTCAAATACAAATCAAATAAGGATTAAAATTAAAGATAAACTAATAAAGAAAATAAATAAAGATGTGTAATGGAATTCTTAAACTTGAATAAAAAAAATCTATCCTAAAACTACTAATAATCAGAAATATAAAAAAAAATAAAATAAAATCGAAAAAAATATTAATCAAAAAAATAAAAATAAGCATAAAAATAAAATATCAAAGGGAGAGCATGTTCATGCATCTCCTAAATTGACCACTTCCTTATTACGTTCCACATGGGCACCATTGTAGTGCTTCAATCTTTGTCTGTTAACTTTAAATTCATGGTTGTCAGAGATGTCCGTGTAAATATGTTTTTCTGCAAGAATCGTTGCATGGTCTTTGAATCGTTGTTGGGAATTGCAGCTGCCTCCACCCATTTAGACACATAGTCGACGAAAAGGAATATGTAGAGGTTGCTGAATGAAGATGGGAAAGGTCCCATAAAATCGATCCCCCATACATCGAACAGTTCCACCTCGATGATGTTCTGGAGCGGCATCTCATGTCGTCTAGAGATATTGCCCGTCCTCTGGCAACGATCACATTACTTGTAAAAGTCTTGGGCATCTTTGTACAATGTTGGCCAATACAAACTCGATTGCAAAACTTTGGCCGTGGTACGAGTTCCTCCAAAATGTCCTCCATAGGGTGAAGAATGGCATTGCCGGAGTACATTTTGTTGCTCTTCTTCAGGGACACATCGGCGTATAACATGATCTGCACATTGTTTAAACAAAAGAGGCTCGTCCCAAAAGTAATGCTTAGCATCATGGCGGAACCACTTCTTCCCTTGGTGAGTAATGCCATAAGGTAAAATACCACAAACAAGGAAATTGACTAAATCCGCGTACCAGGGTATTGCCGAGGCATGTGTTGCCATGGCGACTGCTCCCAAGATTGCCGAGGCGTGCGCGTCAAAGACTGCTGCGGCGTCAAGAGTTGCCGAGGCGTGTGCATCCATGGTTGCCGAGGCGTCGAGGGTTGCTGAGGCGTCAAGGGTTGCCGAGGCATCAAGGGTTGCCGAGGTAACTAAAATTTGTTCATCCGAGAATGCGTCCTCCTCCCTATTGCGTTCCAAACGTGATAAGTGATCGGCCACTTGATTTTCTGTTCCTTTCTTGTCCTTAATTTCAATATGAAATTCTTGTAAAAGTAATATCCAACGAATCAAACGAGGTTTAGCATCCTTTTTAGCAAATAAGTATTTGATTGCCGAATGGTCCGTATGAACAATTACCTTTGTACCAATTAAATAGGATCGGAACTTGTCAAATGCGAAAACTACAGCTAGTAACTCTTTCTCCGTTGTTGTGTGATTCACTTGAGCACCATTAAGAGTTTTACTAGCGTAGTATATCACATGGAAGGTCTTACCTGTGCGTTGGCCTAGGACTGCTCCTACCGCGAAATCACTTGCATCACACATGAGCTCAAAAGGTAGCGTCCAATCTGGTGGAACGACAATGGGTGTCGAGGCAAGCTTTTTCTTTAGGGTTTCGAATGCTTGAGTGCAAGAATCATCGAAATCGAAGACTTTATCCTGTTCAAACAGATTACACAAGGGTTTAGTGATTTTAGAAAAATTATGAATGAACCTCCTGTAAAAACCTGCATGTCTGAGAAAACTTCGAATTCCTTTAACCGAATTTGGTGGGGGTAATCTCTCGATCACGTCCACCTTGGTTTTGTCTACTTCAATTCCCTTGGATGAAATCTTGTGGCCGAGCACTATTCCTTCATCTACCATAAAGTGGCATTTCTCCCAATTGAGGACTAAATCCGTTTCTTCGCATCTTGCTAACACCCTCTCTAAATTTCCGAGACAGCCGTCGAAGTCATTACCAAAAACTGAAAAATCATCCATGAATATCTCAAGGAAGTCTTCGACCATGTCTGAAAAGAGTGCCATCATGCATCTTTGGAAGGTTGCCGGGGCGTTACACAATTCGAACGGCATCCTTCGGAAGGCATAAGTACCGTATGGGCATGTGAAGGTTGTCTTTTCTTGATCTTCTGGTGCTATGGCAATCTGATTGTAACCTAAATAACCATCAAGAAAACAATAAAAGGGTTTACCTGCAAGACGGTCAAGCATTTGATCAATAAAGGGTAATGGGAAGTGATCTTTCCTAGTGGCTTTGTTTAGCTTTCGATAGTCCATACAAACCCTCCAACCGGTCTGATCTGGTTGGGATAAGTTCATTATTTTCATTGCTTACCACTTTGTTATACCTCCCTTTTTCGGTACACATTGTACCGGACTTACCACATACTACTATCGGGGATAGGGTATATAATGCCGGCGTCAAGCCACTTGATGATTTCTTTCATTACAACCCCTTTCATGGCATGATTCAGTCTCCTCTGGGCCTCAATTGAAGGTTTGTGATCATCTTCCAACAAAATCTTATGCATGCACACCGCCGGGCTAATTCCCTTCAAGTCGGCAATTGTCCACCCTATTGTCTTTTTGTGTAGCTTCAACATCTTGATCAGCTTCTTTTCCTGCTCAGGCTGTAACTTAGAAGAAATAATTACAGGCAATGTATTATCGGTCCCTAAGTATACATATTTTAGTTGCTCTGGCAATTGTTTCAACTCAAGAATTGGTGGTTGTTGGATAGAGGGTTTTTCGAGTTTACCTTCCTTACCTGAGTAATCCAGTGGTTCAAAGTATGTACCTGGTCGATTGACTAGCCAATTTGCCTCTTCTTGTTGTTCCTCATCGATCGGTTCTTCATACTCCTCAGGTTCCTCTTGATCGGCAATGTAGTTGCCGAGGCAACTAAATTCCTCATCGAAGTTAAACTCTGCCGTGGCATGAAGTAGTTGGCATTCTTCTGGATCATCGGCATGCCTTAGTGTTTGGAACACATTTAGTTTAACTTGCTGGCCATTCACCCTCATTGTGAGCTCTCCCTTTTCAACGTCGATCAAGGTTCTCCCTGTCGCTAGGAATGGTCTCCCGAGAATGATAGGTGCATGCTCATCTGCTTCACAATCCAAAAGAATAAAGTCAGCGGGAAAAATAAATTTATCAACTTTTACCAGTATGTCCTCGATTTTCCCCTCTAGATGCACATAGGATTTGTCGGCTAGCTGCAGCATAACTGTTGTAGGTCTTGCCTTCCCGATTCCTAGTTTCTGGAAAACTGATTTAGGCATCAAGTTTATGCTAGCCCCTAGGTCGCATAGTGCTTTCCCGACATAGTGATTTCCAATAGAACAGGGTATTGTGAAACTTCCGGGATCCTTCAACTTGGGTGGCATACGATTGTGCAACATTGCCATGCATCCCTCTGTCGCGGCAACTGTTTCAAACTCTCCTAGCCTTGTTCTTTTGGACACAATGTCTTTAAGAAACTTGGCATAGTTTGGCATTTGTTCAATTGCTTCCACCAATGGCAAGTTGATGTGGACTTGCTTTAGGATATCAAGAAACTTCTTGAATTGGTATTCTTGCTATTGTCGCTTCAACCTTTGTGGGAATGGTGGTGGAAGTCGGATATCTTCGATCCTTTCATTGGTTTGAAACCTGATTGACGGCATTGCCGGGACATCTGGAGTTGCCGAGGCATTATCAACTGGGGTTGCCGAGGCATGCTTATCGCAAGTTGTCGAGGAGTCTTTATCGTCGGTTGCCGAGGCATGCTTATTGCCGGTTGCCATGGCAATTCCTGGTTCAGTATATGAGGCTTTGCTGCTAGGTTCGTCCTGATCTTTTTGTGGAGTTTTGTTTGACGAGCGGGTTTGAACCTCTCTAAGTTGTTGGCCACTTCTAGTGGTGATCGCCTTACATTGCTCATGGCCAGTTCCTCTTGCGACTTCAGTATCGCTAGGTAAACCTCCTTGTGGTCTAGTATTCAGATTTTGAGCAAACTGTCCGACTTGATTTTCCAATGATTTGATTGCAGCCTCTTGGTTTTGCAATCTCATCTCGGTCCTGTTAATAAAAGCATTAGTTCTTTTTATGAAATTACTATTCTCAGTCATATAAGATTCAGTTTTCATCATAAAAGCATTTAGAGAATTTTCCAAAGAACTAGATGTTGTCGGTTGTTGCTGCGGCATCTGTTGCCGTGGCATATTCTGCTGGAATCCCGATGCTTGTGCATTCTGATTGTTTTGGTTTAAAGTATTGTTGGGATTACTCCATGAAAAATTTGGGTGCTTCTTCCAAGCTGGATTGTATGTATTGGACATCACATTATTGCTCCGATTGTAATTCCCCACATAGAAGCTGGATTCCGGATTCTGCATACATTCAGAAGAATTATGGTTATCACCACATAACTCACAAAAAGAATCCATTACCTTGACTTCATGTGTGTTGTTTGGTTTTTGCATGTTCTGGACCATCTTGGTTAAAGCGGCCAATTGTGTCGAAATTGAATCTGATGATCCTAGTTCATGTATTGTGGCTTGGCGTCTAACTCCTCCTCTTCTAGTAGATGGGAATTGATAATCATTCTTGGCCAGCCTGTTTAAAATTTGCATTGCTTCTTCTGGCGACTTATCTAGGAGTATGCCGTTTGCCGAGGCATCTAGCATCATCCTTGTTGGTGTATTCACGGTGTTGTAAAACATTGTTACTTGAGTCCACACCGGGAATCCGTGTAGAGGGAATTTGTGTAGAAGTTCTCTATATCGCTCCCAAGCCTCGTACATGGATTCATCATCTGCCTGCCGAAAAGAAGTAATGTCGTTACGAAGCTTATCAGTCAAATTTGTAGGATTAAATCTAGCAAGGAAATCATGACAAAGATTAGTCCAAGATGCTATGGATCCGGAAGGAATGCTATTCAATCATGCTTTCGCCCTATCCCTCAGTGAATAGGGGAATAATCTTAATCGTAAGACATCGGGGGTGACTCCGTGTATTTTGAACGAGTTGCAAATCTCGAGGAAAGATTTTAGATGTTGCCGTGCATCTTCAGTTGCTGAGCCGCCAAATTGACCTATTGTGTTGATCATATTAAACATTACCGGTTTCACCTCAAAGTGGTCGGCTTCAATTTCAGGTGCGACAACTTCTGGGTTAAGTCCATCAAGATCTTCTTTAAGATAGTCTCGAATAGTTATGTTTCGTGCAAGAATCACTCCTCCTCATGCTCGAACATCTTGATTCATATTGCCGCCTTGATTTGCCATTACTTCTCTTATCCTTCGTCTAAGTCTTTGTAAGGTTCATTCGATTTCTGGATCAAAGGGATATTCTGGTGAAGTTGGTCTCGCCCTGGTCATATACCAATGCAAAACCAAAGTTTGTTAGCCCTTTGAATTTTAAACAAGAAAAATAAAAAGAAAGTGTAAGAAAGTAAAAACAAAGTCGCTATTGCCAATCCCCGGCAACGGCGCCAAAAACTTGTTGCGCTTAATAAGTGCTACGCAAATGTGCAAGTATACACGTCGCAAGTTATAGTATAAAAGATATCGTCTCCACATGGATTGGTGCTACTTCAAGAATCTAGTCTCTTGCACTGTATAAATAAAAACACAAATAACAAATTATAGAAGTTTAACTAATCTAGAAAGCAAATAAGAAAAGAAAAGATGTATTCAATTGAGAGAGATAGGCCAGGTTATCGTGAGTTGAGGTGTGATAGCCAATTGGATCGTCTTGGTAAAAGAGTGCACGGGCAACTCAGTTGTCGTGGCAACTTGCACAACGGGGTTGCCTTGGCAACTAATCGATGGTTGCCTGGGCAACTAGTTGGCCAACTACTTGGGCGTCTGGGCAGCAACTTCAAGGTTCGGCGGAGCGTTCTTCAATGGTTTCTTCTTATCCCTAAGTCGAAACTCTAGCTACTTGTGCATGCCTTGATAATACATCTCTGCGTGAATCAAGGGTGAACAACAACCAATCTTGCGCTCCTCTTAGCCGTTGAAATCCTCAACTTATTCCTAAGCCGGATTAATCTTCACCATCATTGGATTGAATAAAGATCATATTCATTCGTTTCTTGAATATAACTCTCCCGATATTAGATAAATGGATGAAATCACGAGATCCTCTCCCAATTCACTCGCAAACAATAATAAGAACCAAGAATGAATAAACCTTGAAATAGAAAAGTGCAAACTCTTATTACCTAAACAAAAACCAGTAGTTTCTCACAACCACAAAACACAATAACCATAGCCAAGTAGATTTAGTTCATGGCTAGGTTCCAAAGAAACACAAGATAAACAATCCCTAGCATGAACCCAACCGAACAAGAAAGAAAAGGATGAAGCTTGTCGAAAATTCCCCTTGCTTCCTCTCTTGGTCTTGTCGAAATTTGCCCTAATGCTCTCTCTTCGACTTGTCGGATTTTGCTTGCTATTTATAGGGCTAGGCCAAAGTCCTTCTTTGAGGAGGAGTTTGAGTTGGAATTAAATTATCTTTAAAGAATATAATTCTTTATTATAATTTTATTCCTATTAGAACTTCTCCTATCTTCTTGGAATTTAATTCTTCTTTAATCTCTGCATGGCAATCAAATTCCTTTGGGCTTGGGCCTTGCTCCATGTCATCTTGGGCTTGTAAAGTCATTAATTTCGACATCCCTATTGCATTTTCTCTTTGTCGACAATTGCCATGGCAACTGGCTCGACGTCTCCTTCATGCATTGCCCTGGCAACTAGCTCAGCATATTCTTCATGCATTGCCCTGGAAACTAGCTCGGCATTGCTTTGGCAAGTGATCCTGCACATACACACACAAAGCACACCAAACTAGCATCTTTTCCACAAAAACTACCAAGTTATGTAATCAAGCTCAACGATGGAAGGAAACATGGATTAATGCATGAATGGCTAACTATGCAACTAATATGAGCCTAAGTCTAACAATAATATGAGTAAAAAGGGTAAGAAAATTAATACTTTTGAACACTTATCAGTGAACAACAACCATTCTTGCGCTCATCTTAGCCGTTGAAATCCTTAACTTATTCCTAAGCTGGATTAATCTTCACCATCGATAGATTGAATAAAGACCATACTCATTCGTTTCTTGAATCTAACTTTCCCGATATTAGATAAATAGATAGAATTACGAGATCCTCTCCCAATTCACCCGCAAACAAGAATAAAAAACAAGAATGAGTAAACCTTAAATTGAAAGTGCAAACTCTTATTCCCTAAACAAAATCCAATTGTTTCTCACAACCACAAAACACAATAACCCAATCCAATTCACATCAATTCATGGTCGGGTTTCGAGAGATATACAAAGAATAATCCCCAAACATGAATCGAATAGAATAAAGAAGAAAAAGATGAAAAAATCGATCAGCCCCCTTGAATTCTCTCCCAATCGAACTCTCTCCCCCCAAACTTCTTGAAATAGGCGACTAGGGGTTCTTTATATATGAGATGGTTAGGTCAAAGTATTTCTTGAATAGGATGTTAAGTTAGAATTAAATACTTTAAAAGAACATAATTCTTTATTATATTTAAATTCCTTCTAGATCTTCTCCTATCTTCTTTGGGATTTAATCTCTCTTTGAATCTCCAATTCCTCTAGGATTTATCTTCTTCCACGTCATATTGGGCTTTATCTAGTCATCAATTCGAGTGCCACATCATCTTTTTCCATTGTCTACAATTGTCCTAACAACTAGCTCGGCACAACCTTCATGCACTGCCCTGGCAACTGTGTCGGCATCTTCTTCATGCACTGCCCTAGCAACTGCGTCGGCGTCTCCTTCTTGTATTGCCCTGGCTACTGGTTCCAACCTTGCTTTGGCAATTGATTCTACATACACAAAAACACACCAAAGCAATATCTTTTTCCACAAAAATCACCAAGTTATGTAATCAAGCTCAACGGTGGAAGGAAACATGAATTAATGCATGAATGACTAATTATGCAACTAATATGAGCCTAAGTCTAACAATAATATGAGTAAAAAGGGTAATAAAATTAGTACTTTTGAACACTTAAAACCAGTCTAAACATGTGATTCAGGTTTTGGAAGATATGTTGAGATGTTGAATCATTGAGTTCCAAGGAGCCTTGGAAAGACAGTTGCCTTTGGTTGAGTTTGCATATAATACTAGCTATCAAGCTAGTATAAAGATGGCACCGTATGAAGCCTTGTATGGTAGGAAGTGCCGTACACCTTTATGTTGGGCTGAGGCTGGAGAAAAGCATATTTCTATTCCCGATGTGTTAAAGGACACAGATGAAAAAGTAAAGCTTAATTGTGAACGCTTGAAGGAGGCCTATGATAGGCAGAAATCCTACACGGATTTGAGGCATAGAGAGGTTGAGTACGCGGTTGGTGAGAAAGTGTTCTTGAAAGTTTCACATTGGAAGAAGGTGATGCGCTTTGGTAGTAAAGGGAAGTTGAGTTTGAGGTTTGTAGGACCGTATGAGGTGTTGGAACGTATTGGCCCTGTAGCCTATCGGTTGAGGTTACCTCCTGAGTTGGCGAAAATTCATGATGCGTTTTATGTGTCCATGTTACGGAGGCATTGTTCGGATCTGTCACATATAATGACAGTCGAGGACATTGAGTTGTGACCGAATTTGTCTTATGATGACAAACTAGTAGAGATCCTTGTCTCCAGTAGTAAAGTTCTTCGTGGCAAGACGATTGAGCTTGTTAAGGTGTTGTAGCAACATTGCGAAGTTGAGGAGGCTACGTGGGAGAGTAAGTCGGACATGGTTAATCAGTTTCCGCATCTGTTTCCATCAGGTAAATTTCAAGGATGAAACTTCTTAAGGGGAGAGTTGTAACGCCCCGGTTTTGGCCTAGAGGTTTTCTAGGTGGTTTAGACGGTCTACTGGATCGAATTAGGGGATTCGAGATAGTTTTGTGATTTAATTTGGATTAAATATTTTAGAAATGGATAAAAATATGGAAAATCATCTAAAATAATTTTTTAATATGGAAATGATTTTGGTAAAATCAATTTTACAAAATGGGGTCTTGAAATTGGACATTTTGGTTGGTGACCAAAATGTAAAGTTTTTAAAACTATTTTTAGTGGCTATTTTGTAAAAGGGTCAACTTTTCCAGCAGCCAAACTAAGATTTTCAGTCCAAAATTCTCAGGAATCAATTCTTATTGATTTCCTTTTTGTTTCCGAATTGATTTCTTGTTTTCCTATTGCAAAATCTACTTGGATTTCAACCAATCATTGGCAATCAAGGGATAAATCAACAATTAGAGGTGATTTTTGTTTCTCTCCTCTAATTAAAGGTTCTTTAATGAAATTCCCAAGTTCTTGATAATTTTTTATGATTTGTAACTTGTTTTGATAGCTTAATTGAAGGAAGATGGTTAAATCAAGATTTAATTGGTGGAATTAATTTGAACTCGTAATAGTTCTGTTTTCTCATGCTTTGATTTGATTTAGATCATGATTTTGATATTGAAAGGTGTTAATAAGATGGTTAAATCATAGGAATCCCGACACTAATTGAATTCCTAATTTTCTAAGTTGTTAGTTATGAGTTTTTGATGAGTTGTGGAGGTTTTATGAATGATGGAGGTATAAGGATTTTGAGTTGTGTTTTTAGATGCTAATTGATGTTGATTAATGGGTTGAGATGTTAGATTGAGGATGGGTAATGTTTGGAAGAAGATTGATGTATGTTTCGGATGTTGAGGGGTGGTTTTTGGTAAAGGATGTTGAGTATATGTGTTGCTGTGTTGTTGATTGCATGTTGATGCAATGTATTCTCTAGTTTTTGTGTAAATAAAATAGGGGAAGTAGGTCCTCATGCTTGAGCTTTGGTTTCAGAAGCTTTGAAGGCGAGATTACCGTATCGGCAAGCGAGGCTTTGTGTGTCGGTGAGTAAGAATGTGTTTACAACTTTGCAAAGGTTTGAAAATTGTGTTTGGGTGTTTAGATCAAGCTTGAAACGCTGGTCTAGGCTTGGAAGTAAGTAAAAGATTATTTCTCTCTCGAACTCGATTTGGCAAATGGTTATTTATGCACTTGTTTTAAATGGTTTGGATTACTCACTATTATTGCATGAAATGAGCATGATTTAATGCTGGAATTTGACTATGAAATGTTGTTGACGCATTGTGAAAGGATGCATTGTTAATTAATGTTTTTGAACATTGTTAAATGCACAGTTTGTTGCATTGGTAAGTTGGTTTAATTGATGCATATGAAAATAGAGAGTTGTTGTTGATAAATTGAATTATATTGGCATGTGATGGAATAGAAATGTTTTGAAAATGCTGTCGGATATAGTTGGTCGGCCATAGGATTGATAGTGCACTATAAAAAGTCACCTTGGATGTTTAGGGGTTTTGATCCGTGTATCGAAAACCCTATCCAAGTACCCTAACGGTTGAGGGGTTTAGATTTTTGTACCAAAGTCTCCTATTAGTGGGCTATGCGTCCAACCGATGTGGGGGGTTCAGAATGCACCTTTGATTCTGGTTGTGTAACCCTCACGACCCGACCTAGACGGCCGACTAAACCGAGAGAACTACATTAGGTTTGCCGAAGCAAACTCGAGAAAGATTACAAAAAGACAGTCCATTTTTTGTTTTTTATCTTGTCTAGGTGCACATTATTAAACCTAAGTGTACATACTTGCAGCGGGTAAATTTACAGAGGAATCGGTCCACGGAAAGGCCACCAATTGCATAACATACATTTTAGGGACTAAAATGCAAATTGGATAAATTTAAGGACCAAAACTAAATGTAAAGTTACCAATCTGCAATTAGTCCAGTTACATGCTTACATGTCAAATTTCAGGACAAAACGATCATATAATCTAATACAATTGCATCCAGAAAACTCATGGCCAAAATGAAAGAAACAAAAACTTCCAAATATTCTGAAATAACAGAATTAATTGCAGCCGAACCAGTACGCTTGGAGGTGTTTCGCTACGCCTTACCAATTTCTAAAACCCAAATTCTAGTAGCGAAAATCCATTCTGATACGCTTACACGTATAAAAACGCCCTTCACAAAATCCCTATGCTGTGTCGAAACACCCTTTCAAGTATCGAAAACGCAGGTCTGGGCTCGTACCGAAATGCTTGCCTGCGTACCGGTACGCTAAGCCTGGAAGGGCTTACTCGTACCAAAACATACTTTGATGATAACCAAACCACTCTAACATGCCTCAAGCACATATATAACATTACAAAGGTTCAATACCAACTTAGGTTTAATAATGTGCATCTAAACATACTTTGATGATAACCAAACCACTCTAACATACTTTGATGATAACCAAACCACTCTTACACCCCATATATTCTGTAGGCATGCTTCCTAATATCATTCTGCCAAACAACCAAAACTCACTTTAGGCACTTTTAAGGCATACTCAACATGCTTACACATCTAGAGCATCAAAACAAACTTGCTTGAATCATCAAAACATGGAAACCATTCCAAATTAACTAGATGCATTCCTAAGCACTCATCTAGCACATTATAAGCCAGGATCCACACAAGTTTAACAACATCAAACAAATCATAAAATCCAACACTTATCATGCTTAAAAACCATGGGGAAATATAACTACAATCCCCAAAATATGGCGAACGCGTTGCCTTATTATCCGTATTTAAATCGAGTTCATACTCAAAAGTAGTCTTGCCCTTGGATCCCTTCAAACTTTGTCTTTGCTGCCCCGAACCTTAATGCTCTGCATCATTAGGAAAATTAGAGCATAAGCATACATGCTTAGTGAGGATGCTCTTAAAGCAATGATGTAGTATAACCCTTTGAAAACTAAACAATTGTTTTCAAACCATGCTTACTACCTAAGCAATAACATTTCAAAACATGCATATCAACCATATGCAAAACATTCAAACAACATGCTTAAATCCCAAAGCATTAAATACAAAACCATGCTTAAAATCCAAAGCATTAAATTCAAAACCATGCTTAAAATCCAAAGCATTAAATTCAAAACAATGCTTAAAATCCAAAGCATTAAATTCAAGACCATGCGTAAAATCCAAAGCATTAAATTCAAAGCCATGTTTAAATCCCAAACATTAAAGTAGGTTCAACACATGAACTTTCACATATATTGGCATTTATAGTGACCCCGGATAGACAACCTCTATCCTTGGATAGTCGATCAATATCCTTGGATAGTCGACCGCTAATCCTTAGTTAACCGACCGTTAACCTTACAATTCGGATACACGGATCTCTCATGGTAGTCGACCACTATCATGACCCACACCATGCCAACCGCATGATATAACACCCTTGCCAACCGCAATATAAAACACCCTTGCCAAACACAAGATATAACACCCTTGCCGACCGCAAGCTTAACATCAACAAGGGGAACCGATGGCTCAACCCAAGTGACAACATTGTAATCCGAGTAGCCGACTGCTTACCTCAAGGACTCTTAACCATGATCAATTTTTAGCATATTATAGTGCACTTCATACTATGGTATGCAAACTGTATCCGAATGTTTTCTCATCATGTCACATATCCAATATATCATTTTCAAAACCATTTACTGTTTACAATGCATTAAACAAAATCACCACATATGAATATTACATTGCCAAAGCAATAACACCATTCCCGCCTGAAATGAAAACCAATGCTCCCTATCATTTCTTATACTTTTAAACCCCTGTATATGTACTTAAAATCATGCATTTCCAGCAAGTAAATCCAACCATGTTTACGACCAAAACATGAATTACACATGCTCATATCTGAACCGATATTAAAGAGCAAAAGAGGGAAAACTTACTTCCGAGCTCAAGTAAGTGTTTCAAGCTTAACCTAAACTCCCAACAACCTTTATTAAACCTTTTAAAGGTGTTTAAACCAGTTTCCACTCACCGATACACCTCACCTTGCTTGCCAACGTGAAACAAGCTCCCAACAAGCAACAATCATCATCAAGCTTTGTCGCGTTATTTATCCCCTATTTTAACCACATAAACCAGAGGATAAATGCATCATTATGCATTCAAAACATTGCCTACAAGCAATTACCCGCAACTCTCAAGTTTCCCACTCACAAACCGTCTGAAACTTATTGAAAACATTAACAACCACTTCCAAAACTTAACCCAGCCATAATATAACGATTCAATCCATCAAGCTTCATCAATTAACATTTAAAAACTCTTTAACGACATACTTTTACTTCCAGCAATGGCTAAACTCAACTATCACCCCAAAACACTTGATTAACAACCTTAAACATTAGAGATTCAACTTGTTTCAGGATTACAACATTAAAACCAAGTTATTAACTCAATTAAGCATCAAAATTATGATATAATCTAATCATAAACCCAGCATAACAGAACAAGTACGAAGATCTACCAATTTCATCAATCAAAACACAATTAAACAAATTTTCCTTAAGTAAACTACCAAAACTCATTAGAAAACAATTGTAAAGAGTCAAAACTTGGAATTTTAGTAAAGAACCTTTCATTAGAGGAGGAGAACGAACCTTACCTCTAATGGATGCTTTCTCCCTTAATTGGATGATTTACATGAGAAAACAAAGTTAAAACAATAAGGTTTTGGAAAACTAACAAGAAGAAATCACTTGCGAACAAAAGATTTGAGAAAAGAAAGATTTACCTGAAGATTTAGAAGAAGAAATTGTTGTTTGGCTGGAGAGATTTTGGAGAGAAAATATTTGACAAAGTTAGTTACGTGATTTTTGTTTTAAAGCTTTTAATTACAACTTAATTCTCCCCAACCTATTTATGTTTTCTAAAACACTTTAAAAATAGCCAATTAAGGGATAAAGTCTGATATTAGACTTTTAGGGCAATTAGATCCTTAAAGATTCAAAGTTTTGACTCTTTGCAAAACAACCACCAAAAATAGTTTCCAAAGTTTTCATTTTGGTAACTAGTCCAAAATGTCTGATTTCTAAAACTCGTTTTCCAAAATTGATTTCACCACAATCATTAATATATTTAATAAGGATTTGGAATATTTTTCCACAATTTTATCACCTTCAAAAATATTTTATCTAATTTAATCCCGAAACTAACTTGAATCTCTAATACCGGTCCACCGACCTTCGAACCAACCTTAAAACATATAAGCCCAAAACCGGGGTGATACAACTCTCCCCCACTTAAGAAATTTCGTCCTCAAAATTTAACTGGAGAAAACAAATGCGGAAATTGCTCTATCATGTCTGCCTTGCTTTCCTAAGGGGTTTCCTTGACACCACGATGTCGCCACAAAACCTTAACAAGCTCAATCGTCTTGCCACGTAGAGCTTTGCTATTGGATTCAAGGATGTCCACCGGTTCCTCGTCATAGGATAAATCCGGCCTCAACTAAATATGCTCCACCGGCATAACATGCGAGGGATCCGATAAATACCTCCGGAACATAGATACATGGAACACATCATGTACTTTCTCCAACTCGGGAGGCAACCTCAACTGATAAGCCACATGACCAACAAGCTCAACAACCTCGTATGGTCCAATAAACCTCGGACTAAGCTAACCCATACGTCTGAACCGTATCACATTTTTCCATGGTGACATTTTCAAGAATACACGATCGCCCACTGCATATTCAAAATCCCTACGCTTCAAATCCGCATAAGATTTCTGCCGATCCACAGCCACTTTCAAGCGATCACACACAAGCTTTACTTTTTCATTCGTGTCTTTCAACACATCCGGTAAGGAAATATGCTTTTCCCTTACGTCAGCCCAAAACAAGGGCGTACGACACCTTCGGCCATACAATGCCTCATACGGTGCTACCTTTATACTCACTTGGTAATTGTTGTTGTACAAAAACTCAACCAAAGGTAAATGCTTCTCCCAGATTCCTTGGAACTCAATAATGCAACATCTGAACATATTCTCCAAACCTAGATAACTCACTCAGACTGACTATTCGACTGAGGATGATACGCAGTGCTAAAGTTCAATCTCATACCCAAAGGCCGGTGCAAACTTACCCAAAGCCTTGCTGTAAACCTCGATTCTCTATCCGAAACAATAGACTTCGGTACCCCATGCAAACGCACGATCTTAGCAATGTACAAATCCGCCAACTTGTTCAACGTATACATCGTATGGACTGGAAGAAAATGTGCTCCCTTCGTAAATCGATCCACAATCACCCAAATGGAATCCTTTTTAGCTGGTGTCAAAGGTAACCGTGACACAAAATCCATGGTGATTCTCTCCTATTTCCATTCTAGAATCCTCAATGGTTGTAACAAATCGGATAGAAACTGATCTCAGCCTTGACCCGCTGACACACCATGCACTTAGAAACAAACTCAACCACATCATTCTTCAAACCAACCCAATAGTATACCTCTTTCAGTCCACGATACATCTTAACACTACCTAGATGCATAGTAAAAGGACTAGAATGTGCCTCCGTCAAAATAGTGTGCCTCAACTCTGGATCATCCAGCACCACTATTCGACCCTTGAAACACAAAACTCCATCATCATCAAAAGAAAATCTGTCAGATTACCCTCGGATATGTCCTAAACATGCTCAACACAACCTTAGGACTCAACGCATCCGCAACCACGTTAGCTTTTCTAGAATGATACTCGATCGTCAAATCATAATCCTTAAGCAATTCTAACCATCTACGTTGCCTAAGATTCAAATCCTTCTAAGACATCAAATACTTCAAACTCTTATGGTCCGTGAAAATAACTCACTTCTCCCCATAAAGGTAATGTTTCAAGATTTTTAACGCAAACACCACATCCGCGAGCTCCAAATCATGAGTTGGATAGTTACGCTCATGAACCTACAGTTGTCTCGATGCATAGGCCACAACCTTACCATCTCGCATCAGCCCACAACCCAAACCAACGTAAGATGCATCCCTATAAACCACAAACTCCTTCCCAAATTCAAGTTGAATTAACACATGAGCATGTGACAAAACATTCTTCAACTTCTCAAAACTAAGCTGTTGCTTCTCTGTCCACACATAAGAAACATTCTTTTACAACAACTTCACCAATGGTGCTGCAATACATGAAAACCCATCTACAAAGCGACAGTAATAATTGGCCAGCCCAAGAAAACTGCAAACTTTTGAAACAAATTTAGGTTGCTTCCAACTAAGAATAGCCTCAATTTTCTGTGGATCCACACGAATAACCTCCATGTATTTCACATGACCAAGGAACATTAATTCCTTAAGCCAAAACTCACACTTGCTAAACTTGGTGTACAAATGATTATCTTTCAACACTTGCAACACAATCCGCAAACATCGATCATGTTCTTCCTCGGTATGAGAGTACAGAAGAATATCATCTATAAACACTACCACAAAATGATTAAGATATTCATGTAATACCCTATTTATCTTATCCATAAATGTAGCGGGGGCATTTGTCAAAGCAAAAGGCATGACCAAAAACTTATAATGCTCGTACCTCATACGAAAAGTAGTTTTATGAACATCCTCATCCTTAACCTTAAACTGATAATACCCTGATCTTAAATCAATCTTAGAGAACATTGCTACCTTACGAAACTGATCAAACATATTATCAATCATCGACAAAGGATACTTGTTCTTCACCGTTAGGTTATTCCACTGCCAGTAATCAATGTACATATGCATCGTACCATCCTTTTTTTTCACAAAGAGAACCAGAGCACCCCAAGGAGAAACACTCGGTCAAACGAACCCACGATCTAACAACTTTTGAAACTGTGACTTCTACTCGTTCGATTCCTTCGGTGCCATCCTAAAAGGAGCAATAGACACTGGTGTCGTACCCGTATACGTCTCAAAACCAAACTCCACCTCCATATTCAGCAGTAAACCCGGTAACTCTTTAAGAAAAACCTCTAAAAAAACACTAACAACTCGAATGTCCTGCACTCGAACACCTTTAACCTTAGGATTCATCGCAATGGCCAAATAAGCTTGGCAACCTCCTTGCATCATCCTTTCTGCCCGGGTAGCCAAAACAACATTAGATAAGAACTTCACATTCTCGCCAACCACCACAACTTCAAAATCATCGGCTAACCTCAAAGAAATCCTTTTTGACTCATATTCCACAACTGCCTTGCGCTCGCTCTACTAATCCATACCCAAAATAATGTCAAAACTATAGAATGACAACTCTATCAGATATACGGCAAACTCATGACCTTGCACAACCAAAGGGCACCGCCTAAACAACTCCTTAGTTGAACCATCTCACCAAAAAAATTAATTTCTAACACTACACCGGCCTCTGAGAAATTATCCATAAGTGTGGACATATGTATGCGTGATTGCTTATATGTTATCCTAGATGTCTATGCATATGGATGCAAAACCTCTAATGTCATGCCCAAAGATGTATGCATGTACTGACATATTTAAATATATACATCTAAGTCTTTTTGCACTATGCATGATCAACATCCACACCTACTTATAATATTCCTAGTACCAAAATTCTTTCCAACACGATGAAACGCTCTAGCAACCCTTAATTTTTGAGCAAAACACTTTATCGGTACCATAGTACACGAGAATAGTACCACTCTGACCACTATCCAAAAGTAGGTATTTAAAGAATACCCGACATGTCTACATCTCGAGTGCCACAAGTACATTCGACGCTTCCACAAACAGCCATATTGGGCAACGGCCTAAAACCCAACTAGCGCTAACCATGTAGAGCTTCAGGAAAAAATCTCAAGCGAACAAACTTCACCTCCTACTCGGTAACTAACATGCCAACTTCTACGATCACAACAGTACAATTCATCAAATGCGTATGCTCACTTGAGATAGATGAAAGCATAGACCCCGAATCAACCAAAGATAACAATGACAAGGATTGCAAAGTGAAGGTACCTGCGATCACATTCGTCTCATTACAACCCTCACGATGAGCTTAGATACGCGCTGGTCCACCATTCTTCGATCGCACAGCAACAACATGTATTAATGTCTTTCTCATAGCGCGAGGATAAGCACGCTTCTGGTGATCAGAAGATCCACATCTCCAGCAACTCCTAGTATTTCCCCAACACGCACCCGTGTGGCATCTACCACAATGTTCACACGCAGCCATAATACGAACTCCCTTGTTACCCTGGCCAACACCGTCACCACATTTGTAACCTGACTTGTGCCTCTTATCACGAGACTTCCTATTCTGCTTTCTAGAATAGCCAAAATCAGCCGCTCTCTTACCTAAACCCACATTTGCCGCCTGCATAGATGCACCCAAAGACAAACCTTGTTTGACCACCACAGCAGGTGCTGGTGCTTGCACTTGCACTCTAGCCATCGCTGCCCAAAAAGCTGCCATTGATGCTAGGATTAACGGGTTTAGATCACCAAAAACTGACACTAGGGAAACATGGGGCACACTACCTGCCCCATCATCAACAGAAGGAACCAATAGAGGAAGAAGAGGTAAAACATTAGGGGGTTCCCTTCCTCTTCGTTATTTTGTCCAACTCCGAAATTACCAGCTATTAAATGAGTTTCACGTCAAACCACACTAATAAAAGCATTAAAACACATTAAAGTTAGGCTAGCATTAGGCAAAGGATCCAAGACAACCTTATAAAGCATTTAAAACCTCGATAATAAGCAATGTGTTCCCAATTCATACCCCAACATGATATTAAACAATCACCGAACATATACACAATCACTATGCAATTCAAACATCGCTAACTAATCAAACAACAACATCCCAACTTTTCATAACCTGTCTCTGATACCAACAAATGTAACCTCCTCGACCAGGCCTAGACGCTTGACCGAGCTGAGAGAACTACATTAGATTTGCCGAAGTAAACCAAAGAAAGATTACAAAAAACAGGTCCATTTTTTTCTTTTTGTCTTGTCTAGATGCACATTATTAAACCTAAGTGTACATACTTACAGCGGGTGAATTTACAGAGGAATCGGTCCAAGAAAAGGTGACCAATTTCATAACATACATTTTAGGGACTAAAATGTAAATCTGATAAACTTAAGGACCAAAACTGAAAGTAAAGTTACCAATCTTCAATTAATCCAATTACATACTTGTATGTTAAATTTTAGGACAAAACGATCATCCAATCTCATACAATTGCATCCACAAAAGTCAGAGACCAAAATGAAAAAAGAAACTTCCAAATATTCCAAAATAAAAGAATTAACAGCAGCCGTACCGGTACGCTTGGAGGTGTTTCGGTATGCCTTACCAATTTCCAAAACCTAGATTCTAGTAGCTAAAATATATTCCAATACGCTTACGCATATCAAAATGCCCTTCACAAAATCCCCATGCCGTATCAAAACACCCTATCGAGTACCAAAACACATGCCAAATTTGCCTGGGCTCGTACCAAAACGCTTGCCGCGTATCAGTACGCTAAGCCTAGAAGGGCTTACTCGTACCGAAACAATGACACCTGTATCGGTACGCCTGGACCTGTAATATCCCAAATTGATGTCTAAACATACTTTGATGATAACCAAAACACTCCAACATGCCTAAAGCACTTATATAACATTACCAAGGTTCAATACCAACCAAAACATCAATGAATCAACATCTTTACATGGCATTCTTACACCCTAAGATAATCTATAGGCATGCTTCCTAATAGCATTGTACCAAACTACCAAAACTCACATTAGGCACTTTTAAGGCATACTCAACATGCTTACACATCTAGAGTATCAAAACAAACTTGCTTGAATCATCAAAACATGGCAACCATTCCAAATTAACTAGATGTATTCCTAAGCATTCATCTAGCATTATTATAAGCAAGGATCCACACAAGTTTAACAGTATCAAACCAATAATAAAATCCAGCACTTCACATGTTTAAAAACCATGGGGAAACAGAATTACAATCCTAAAATATAGCGAACAAGTTGCCTTAATATCCATACTTAAACCGAGTTCATAGTCAAAAGTAGTCTTACCCTTGGATCCCTTCAAACATTGCCTTTGCTGCCACGAACCTTAATGATCTGCATCATTAGGCAAAAGAGAGCGTAATGCTTAGTGAGGATGCTCTTAAAGCAATGATGCAATATAACCCTTTGAAAACTAAACACTTGTTTTCAAACCATGCTTACGACCTAAGCAATTCCATTTCAAAACATGCATATAGACCATATGCGAAACATTCAACCCACATGCTTAAATCCCAAATCATTAAATACAAAACCATGCTTAAAATCCAAAGCATTAAATTCAAGACCATGCTTAAAATCCAAAGCATTAAATTCAAAACCATGCTTAAATCCCAAACATTAAATTAGGTTCAACACATGAACTTTCACATATATTGGCATTTATAGTGACCCCGGATAGACGACCTCTATCCTTGAATAGTCAACCACTATCTTCGTTTAGCCGACCGCTAATCCCTAGTTAACCGATCGTTAACCTTACAATTCAGATACACTAATCTCTCATGGTAGTTGACCACAACCATGATCCACACCATGCCAACTGCATGATACAACTCCCTTGCCAACCGCATGATATAACACCCTTGCCAACCGCAAGATATAACATCCTTGCCGACCACAAACCTAACATCATCAAGGGGAACCGATCGCTCAACCCAAGTGACAATATTGTAATCTGAGTAGCTGACTGCTTACCTCAAGGACTCTTAACCACGATCGATTTTTAGCATATTATAGTTCAGTTCATCCTATGGCATGACAACTATGTCTGAATGTTTTCTCATCATGTCATATAGCCGATATATCATTTTCAAAACCATTTACTCATAGTTTACAATGCATTAAACAAAATCACCACATATAAATATTACATTGCCAAAGCAATAACACTATTCCTGACCGGAATGAAAGCCAACGCTCACTAGCATTTCTTATACTTTTAAACCCCTACATATGTACTTAAGATCATGCATTTCCAGCAAGTAAATCCAACCATGTTTACGACTAAAACATGAATTACACATGCTCATATCTGAACCGATATTAAAGAGAAAAAGAGGGAAAACTTACTTCTGAGCTTAGGTATGTGTTTCAAGCTTAACCTAAACTCTCAACAACCTTTATTAAATCTTTTAAAGGTGTTTAAACTAGTTTCCACTCACCTATACACCTCGCCTTGCTCGCCAATGCGAAACGAGCTCCTGACAAGCAATAATCAACGTCAAGCTTCGTTGCATTGAGTATCCCCTGTTTTAACCACATAAAGTAGAGGATAAATGCATCATTATGCATTAAAACCATTGCCTACAAGCAATTACCCGCAACTCTCAAGTTGCCCACTCACAAACCATCCGGAACTTATCGAAAACGTCAACAACCACTTCCAAAACTTAACTTAGCCATAATATAATGATTCAATCCATGAAAATTCATCAATTAACATCTAAAAACTCTTTAGCAACATCCTTTTACTTCCAGCAATGACTAAACTCAATTATCACCCCAAAACCCCTTGATTAATAGCCTTAAACATTAGAGATTCAACTTATTTCGGGATTACAACATTAAAACAAAGTTATTAGCTCAATTAAACATCAAAATCATGATCTAATCTGATCATAAACCTAGCAAAATAGAACAAGTCTGAAGATCCACCAATTTCATCAATCAAAACACAATTAAACTAATTTCCCTTAATTAAACAATCAAAACTCATTAGAAAACAATTGTAAAGAGTCAACAAGTTGGGAATTTCAGTAAATAACCTTTCATTTGAGGAGAAGAATGAGCCTTACCTCTAATGGATGCTTTCTCCCTTAATTGGATGATTTACATGAGAAAACAAGGTTAAAACAATAAGGTTTTGGAAAACCAAAAAGAAGAAACCATTTGCAAACAAAAGTTTTAAGAAAAGAAAGACTTACCTGAAGATTTAGTAGAAGAAATTGATGTTTGACTAGAGAGATTTTGGAGAGAAAATATTTGAGAAAGTTAGTTACGTGATTTTTGTTTTAAAGCTTTTAATTACAAATTAATTCTCCTCAACATATTTATGTTTTCTAAAACACTTTTAAAAATAGCTAATTAAGGGATAAAGTCTGATGTTAGAATTTTAGGGCAATTAGCTCCTTAAAGATTCAAAGTTTTGACTCTTTACAAAATAGCCACCAAAAATAGTTTTCAAAGTTTTCATTTTGGTAACTAGTCCAAAATGTATGAATTCCAGAACTCGTTTTCCAAAATTGATTTCACCGCAATCATGAATATATTTAATAAGGATTTTAGAATATATTACCACAATTTATCACCTTCAAATTATTTTATCCAATTTAATCCCAAAACTGACTTGAATCTCTAATACCGGTCCACCAGACCTTCAAACCAACCTTAAAACATCTAAGCCCAAAACCAGGGTGATACAGGTTGAGATGGCATGAAGTGTTGGGAACACTTGTTGAATTCGTGTATCCAATGTTATTTTTTGTAAAGTGGAACTTGGTTAATGATCACTTGTAAGCTGATATAATTGTTAATGTATCATGAGATGGATGATGTTGTTTAAAATGAGTTCAACATGTTTTAGTCTTTAAGCCTTGCATTGGTAGTATGCATGGGAAAGCTTAAATCGAGGGTTGCAAATCAAAATTTACTATTGAATCTATGATACATGTTGCATATCGTTTAATATGCTATTTTGGAAATGTTAAGTGCATGGTTTAAGTAAGGCATGATGTTACAATGTTGTTTTAAAAGTGTTTTGGAAAGGGGTTTCTAAAAGAAGTGTAATGGTTTAAAATGCATTGATGGTTGCTAGTTTTTGAGCATTCCTCACTAAGCCTTGTGTGCTTACGCTCTCTTTTTCCATCAATGCTAAACATTAAAGGTCAAGGATAGCGAAAAAGCAAGAAAAGGACCCCAAAGACTTGTTTTCAAAGTATGGTTTGAATGTTACCTAGTAGTAATAAGGGCAATGTGTCAAATGTTATTTTGGGAGGGTTTTTGAAATAAAATCCTTGTTTGAGCATGTTGTAATGGTTGTTTTGTTTTTCTTGAGGTTTAAAGTGCTTCAGATGTGGATGGATTTAAGTTTTGGATGTTGATTAGGGAGCATGCCTATAGACTTGGTGAATATTTGTGCTATAATTGCTAGGGTTGTTTAATATGCTAGATTGATGTTGTTCAGCATGCATCTAAGGTAATATGTTGATTAAAGACACATTAAGTATGTATTAATAGAGCCAAAGTGTCATATGTTAGACCTAGAGGTTATCACAGGCCTCTGCGTATCGGTAGGTGTACCTCAGGATCGGTATGTGGGGTTTTGTTGGGGCTCAAATTGTTGAATTATAGCTACAGGTACCGGTACGCTCAACCACCGTATTGGTACACCTTAAGGAAATTGTACGCGTGTGTTGGTACGCGAGTTTGAGTATCAGTAAGATCCCTTTAATTTTAACATACCGTATCGGTACGTGGGGTACCGTATCGATACACAATTTAGCTCCTGGAGTCCTAAGCTTTGAGAAAATGTGAAGGGTATCGGTACTGGTCAAAGCCGTACCGATACATGATGGTCAACATACCATATCGGTATAGTCATAAGTGTGTCGATATGCTGAGCCGTTATGTCTGTTAATTCGTATCAGTGCGGGCTTGCCTATATCTGTACGCTACGCTATTCTTATGCAATCTTATTTTGCTGAAGTTTAGAAATCTTGCAAATTAGTCCCTGATTGTTATGGATGCAATTTAATGAATGTGGAAGATTGGTTTGGACTATAATTTAACATGCGAGCATGTAATGGGACTAATCAAGGTTTAGTAATTTAGGTTGTATCAAAGGCCCTATAATTTGTAAAAAATTACGTTTTGGTCCTTAATGTGAATATTTGTGTAATTGGGCTCTATTTTGCATTTGTTTTTAAATGTAACGTTTCTGATGTTGCATGAATAATTAGGAAGTTAATATTTTGCATCTAGACAAGATAAAAGAAAAAAATTGAACCATTTTAGGTTATTTAGCTTGGGTTTGCTTTGGCAAACCTAATGTGATCCTTTTAGTTCAGTTCCGGCTAGGCCAGGCTAAGGGGGTTACATTTGGTGGCATCAGAGCTAGGTTTACAAAAAATTGGGATGTTGTCAGTGTTTGTTTAATGTTGTTTGCTATGCATGGTGTTTGTTTATATGTACGATATTTAATTTATGCTAAGTGGGGATACTTTGGGACATATTGCCTTATTACTACTGATATGAAATGATTTTGATTTGAAATGGAAGTCTTGGATCCTTGCTTAAAGCTATCCTGATTGATTTTGTTTTGGGTGTAATTATCATGCCTTAGATACGTACCTATACGATGCCATCGAGGAGAGAATTGTGATATAGCAAAAATACTACTGCTAAAGGATAGGGATTTGACGCCTCCTCTGCCTAATCTACATGAGAGAGTGAAGCAAGTACCACTAGCACCACCTGGTCTAGTGTTTGGTGACCTGACGCCTCTGGTTCAGGCGATGACAGGAGCTTTCTAGGCCGCGATGGCAGGAGTTCATGTACCCATACCAGCACCTACTGCTGCTAAGCCGGGATTACCGTTAGAGTGTCTTCACAGTCTCGAAGGAGTTAAGTTTAGAGGGTTGGCACCCGAGACATCTGAGGAGTAGTATGCAGTACATAGTGGATTTTGGTTCAGATGCGGTGCAGTGATGACCATATGTTAGGATGTGTTGTATCCCTATTGTAGTGTGATGCCTATAGTTGGCGGACCACTGTAATCACGGGCATGGAAGCTGGTAAGGTAACATGGGAATTCTTTCAAGCTGCCTTCAGGAAGAAGTATTTGGGAGTTAGATACTTGGATAAAAAGAAACGTGAGTTTATGGCCATGGTTCAGGGCAGTATGACAGTATCCGAGTATGAGGTATAGTTCGTGAGGTTGGGCCAGCATGCGTCTGAGTTGGTGCTAGATGAGAGGCATTGCTATGAACAATTTCGATATCTTTTGGTGCAGGATGTTAAGACATACATGTTGGACACTGATTACACTAATTTCAACGTATTGGTTATACGGGAAAAGGATATAGAGCAGAGTTTGGGTTTATCTCACCGTTTTGAAGGTTCAAGCTCGAGGAAGAGAGCTATTTTTTTTTTATTTTGGGAATGGCCAGTCTAAGAGGCACCGTGATACGAGTTTTTGTTCAGACACGAGACATGGTAGAGATGGTGCAAGATGAGGATCATATGGACATGGTGCTCAGGTCCGGTCTATGCATAATATATGTTGGGTCAGTGGATCAAGGGATCATCTTAGGTGAGACTGCCCATGCTTGGCTAGAGAGGGGTAGGCTCCTACAGTTGTGGCTGCCAATTCTTGTTAGAGTTGTGGGTCGGTAGAATATTTGAGACGTGATTCTCCTTTGCTTGCTAGAGGTAGGCAGGCACAAACACCTGTTGTTGCATCACCTAAAGGTTGTGGTCGTAGCCATGGTACCTTTCAGCGGATGGAGGTGGGACAGAGGACTGTAGCACATACAATGGCAATTTAACCTGAAGATGGTGGACCGACAAGGATCTATGCTCATCGCGAAGGGATGAATGATACAAATGTCATAGCAGGTACTTTTACCTTACAGTCTATGTCATTATTATCTTTGATAGATTTTGGATCTACGCATTTATTTGTTTTACATGAGTATACGCATTTGCTTGGTATGCCGGTAGCAATGCTTGATGTGTGTATACAAGTGATGAGTTTTTAGAGAGACGGTGGTTACAAGGAAGTTATATCAGAGATGTCCTCTAATGGTTCAAGGACATGTGTTTGTGGCCTATCTGATAGATTTGTCGTTTCATGGTTTTAACATGATCTTGTGTATAGATTAGTTGTCCGAGGATCGAGCACTGGTCGATTTTGAGACCAAGTGTGTTTTATTGAAGCTTGCTGATGATTATAAGGTTGTGGTGGTGGGTGAGAATGTTAAGTTCTTATCCAATGTGGTTTCAGCTTTGGAAGAACAAAAGTTGCCAGAATATGGGTGTTATGCGTACCTAGCCTACATTATGAATCTAAATGTGGAGAAAGTGCAAACTAGAGATATTTGTATTGTGTGTGACTTTTTGGGTGTATTTTTAGACTAGTTACCTAGTTTGCAACCGAACAGGGAAGTGGAGTTTTGCATTGAGACATATGTTGATTTGGCTCCGGTGTCGATTGCACCATATCGCATGGCACCGAAAGAATTGAAAGAGTTGAAGACGTAACTCTAGGAGTTGTTGGACCGTGGTTTTATCATGCCTAGTGTTTCACCATGGAGAGCATCGGTGTTGTTTGTGAAGAAGAAAGATGGTACTTTAATGATGTGCATTGATTATCGCAACTGAATAAGTTGATGATTAAGAACAAGTACCCTTTACCGTAAATTGATGACTCGTTCGATCAGTTCCAGGGTGCTACGGTGTTTTCCAAGATTGATTTGAGATCTAGATACTATCAGTTGAAGGTTGTAGATAAAGATTTGCCAAATACTACTTTTCGTACGAGGTACGGGCATTATGAGTTCTTGGCGATGTCGTTCGGGTTAACAGTGTCTGCAACGTTTATGGACATGATGATCTGGGTGTTTAATGAATTCTTAGATCAATTTGTAGTAGTGTTCATTGATGATATTCTTGTCTACTCTCGTACAGAGGAGGATCATGATCGACACTTGCGGATTACGTTGCAAACCTTGTTGGATAACCATCTTTATGCCAAGTTGAGCAAGTGTGAGTTTTTAATTAGTGAAGTGGTTTTTCTTGGTCATGTGGTATCGACTGAAGGTATCCAGGTGGATCCTAAAAAGGTAGAGGCAGTTGTGGGTTAGAAGCAACCAAAGTCAGGGACAGAAGTCTATAGCTTCTTTGGTCTGGCTGGTTATTATCGACGTTTTGTGGATAATTTTTCGAGGGTTGCTACTTCATTGACCAAGTTGTTGTAATAGATGTATGGTTTGAGTAGATAGAAGCTAGGCAACAAGCTTTTGAGAAGTTGAAGGAATCCTTGACGTAAGCTCTAATCTTGAATCAACCTAAGTCAGGGAAAGAGTTTGTGGTCTATAGTGATGTATCCTATTTTGGTTTGGGGTGTGTATTGAAACAAGAGGGGAAAGTTGTGGCTTATGCATCGAGGCAGTTGAAGGTGCACGAGCGCAACTATCCTACGCATGATCTTGAGCTCACTGCGGTAGTGTTTGCATTGAAAATTTGGAGGCATTAGCTTTATGGTGAGAAGTGTATTGTATACACAGATCACAAGAGTATGAAGTATTTGATGTCATGAAAAGAGTTGAATCTTAGACAGCGGAGGTGGTTAGAGTTTTTGAAGGATTATGATTTAACAATTGAGAAACATCAGGGGAATGCTAATGCCGTAGCCAATGCTTTGAGTAGAAAAGCAGTTGTAGAGTTGAGGGCTATGTTCGTGACGTTGAGTATAACACGTGATGGTGGGTTGTTGGTTGAGTTGCAAGTGAAGCCATCTATGTCGCGGTTGATTAAGGAAAAGCAACCTTATGATGAAGCGTTGGTACCGCATGTCAAGGACATCATGGATGGGAATCTTACTAAATTTCACTTTAATAGTGATGGAGTGTTGTGTTTTAAAGAGCAGATAGTAGTGCCTAGTGATGAGGAGTTGAGACGGGTGATCTTGACCGAGGCACATGCTAGTCCTTTTGCTATGCATCCCAGTAGTACTAAAATGTATCGAGATTTGAAGAAAGATTACTATAGGGTGGGTTTGAGAAAGGATGTGGCTTATTTGTGAACGCTTGAAGGAGGCCTTAGATAGGTAGAAATCCTACACAGATTTGAGGCGTAGAGAGGTTGAGTACGTGGTTGGTGAGAAAGTGTTCTTGAAAGTTTCACATTGGACATTTTAGTTGGTGAGCAAAATGTAAAGTTTTCAAAACTATTTTTAGTGGTTGTTTTGTAAAAGGGTCAAAACTTAGAATCTTTGAGGAGCTATTTGACCAATATTTTTATCATATTTTCCCTTAATTGGTCTATTTTTAAAGGGCTTTTAATTGGTTTTATTATTAAAATTAAATAAGATTTAGTAAAAGATTTTTAGTTATACAAAATCACTTTCTTACGTAACTACTTGTCTTCCAACTTTTTCTCTCAACTTTCCCATGAACCAAACTAAGATTTTCACTCCAAAATTCTCATGAATCAATTCTTATTAATCTCCTTTTGTTTCCTAACTGATTTCTTGTATTCCTATTGAAAAATCTACTTGGATTTCAACCAATCATTGCCAATTAAGGGAGAAATCAGCATCTAGATGTGATTTTCGTTTCTCTCCTCTAATTAAAGGTTATTTAATGAAATTCCCAAATTCTTGATCCTTTACTTATGATTTGTAATTTGTTTTGATGGTTTAATTAAAGGAAGATGGTTAAATCAGGGTTTAATTAGTGGAATTAATTTGAACTCATAATGGTTCTATTTTCTCATGTTTTGATTTGATTTAGATCATGATTTTGATGTTGAAAGGTGTTAATAAGATGGTTAAATCATAGGAATCCCGAAACTAATTGAATTCCTACTTTTCTAAGTTGTTAGTTATGAGTTTTTGATGAGTTGTGAAGGTTTTATGAATGCTAGAGGTATAAGGATGTTAGAGTTGTGTTTTTAGATGCTAATTGATGTTAATTGATGGGTTGAGAAGTTAGATTGAGGTTGGGTAATGTTTGGAAGAAGTTTGATGTTTGTTTCGGATGTTGAGGGATGGTTTTTGGTAAAGGATGTTGAGGATATGTGTTGCTGTGTTGTTTATTGCATGTTGATGAAATGTATTCTCTGTTTTTGTATGGATAAAACAGGGGACGTAGGTCCTCAAGCTTGAGCATTGGTTTCGAAAGCTTTGGAGGCGAGATTATTATATCGGCAAGCGAGGTTTTGCTTGTCGGTGAGTGAGAACGTTTTTACAACTTTGCAAAGGTTTGAAAGTTGTGTTTGAGAGTTTAGATTAAGCTTGAAATGCTGGTCTAGGCTCGAAAGTAAGTAAAGGATGAATTCTCTCTAGAACTTGGTTTGGTGAATGGTTATTTATGAACTTTTTTTTAAATGGTTTGGATTATCCACTGTTATTGCATGAAATGAGCATGGTTTAATGCTGGAATTTGACTATGAAATGTTGTTGATGCATTGTGAAAGGATGCATGGTTAATTAATGTTTTTGAACATTGTTAAATGCAATGTTTGTTGCATTGGTAAGTTGGTTTAATTGATGCATATGAAAATAGTGAGTTGTTTTTGATAAATTTAATTATATTGGCAAGTGAAGGAATGAAAATGGTTTGAAAACATTATCAGATATAGTTGGTCGGCCATAGGATTGATAGTGCGCAATAAAAAGTCACCTTGGGTGTATAGGGGTTTTGATCCGTGTACCAAAAACTCCATCCAAGTACCCTAACGGTTGAGGGGTTTAGATCTTTGTACCGAAGACTCCCGTTAGTGGGCTATGTGTCCAATTGATGTGTGGGGTTGAGAATGTACCTTTAAATCCTCTTGAGATGTCATGAAGTGTTGGGAACACTTGTTGAATCCATGTATCTGATGTTATGTTTTGTAAAGTGGAACTTGGTTAATGATCACTTGTAAGCCAGTATAATTTTTAATGTGTGATGAGATGGATGGTGTTGTTTAAAATGAGTTTAAACATGATCTACTCTTTAAGCCTTGCATTGGTAGTATGCATGGGAATCAAGGGTAGCAAATGGGACTTTGCTGTTGAATCCATGATACATGTGGCATATGGTTTAAAATGCTATTTTTGAAATGTTAAGTTCATGGTTTAAGTAAGCCATGACATTACAATGTTGTTTTAAAAGTGTTTTTGGAAAGAGGTTTTCCAAAGAAGTGTAATGGTTTAAAATGCATTGATGGTTGTTGGTTTTTGAGCATTCCTCACTAAGCCTTATGTTCTTACACTCTCTTTTTCCATCAATGTAGAACATTAAAGGTCAAGGACAACGAGGAAGCAATGACTTGTCTTCAAAGTATGGTTTGAATGTCACCTAGTAGTAATAAGGGCAATGTATCAAATGTTATTTTGGGAGGGTTTTTGGATGAACTCTCTGTTTGAGCAAGTTGTAATGGTTGTTTTTTTTGCTTGAGGTTTAAAGTGCTTCAGATGTGGATGGATTTAAGTTTTGGATGTTGATTAGGGAGCATGCCTATTGACTTGATGAATATTTGTGTTATGATTGCTAGGGTTGTTTGATATGCTAGATTGATGTTGTTAAGCATGTCTATAAGATAATATGTTGATTAAAGATGCATTAAGGATGTTTTGATGGAGCCAAAGTCTCATATGTTAAACGTAGAGGTCATCACAGGCCTCTACGTACTGGTACGAGTACCTCAGGATCGATATGCGAGGTCTTGTTAGGGCTTAAATTGTTGAATTATAGCTACGAGTAATGGTACGCTTAACCACCGTATCAGTACGCCTTAAGGAAATTGTACGCGTATGTCGATACATGGGTTTTAGTATCGGTACAATCCCTTCAATTTTAACATATCATACCGGTACACTGGGTACCGTATCGATACACATTTTAGTTACTAAAATCCTGAGTTTTGAGAAAATGTGAAAGGGATCGATACGGTTCAAAGCCTTACCGGTACGGGATGGTCAACACACCGTATCAGTAAGGTCATGACTGTATCAGTACACTGAGCCATTATGTCTATTAATTTGTATCGGTATGGGCTTGCCTGTATCGGTACGCTACGCTGTTCTTATGCAATCTTGTTTTGCTTAAGTTTGGAAATCTTGCAAATTAGTCCATGATTTTATGGATGCAATTGAATGAATGTGGAAGATTGTTTTGGACTAGAATTTAACCTGCAAGCATGTATTGGGACTAATCAAGGTTTGGTAATTCAGGTTGTATCAAAGGCCCTGTAATTTTGTAAAATTTACATTTTGGTCTTTAATGTGAATTGTTGTATAATTGGGTTCCATTTCGCATTTGGTTTTAAATGTAATATTTTTGATGTTGCATGAATAATTAGGAAGTTAATATTTTGCATCTAGACAAGATAAAAGGAAAAAATTGAACCAGTTTAGGTCATTTAGCTCGAGTTTGCTTTGGCAAACCTAATGTGATCCTTTTAGTTCAGTTTCGGCTAGGTCGGGCTAAGGGGATTACAAGAACCGCAACGGTCGAGGGGGTCAAGAGTGTGCCAATATTCCTGCTGATGGATTTATACATCATAACCGTTGAGGGTTGCTTTGGTTCGAGGATGCATGTGAAGTGGTTGAAGGAACCACTTGGGAAATTCGTGTATCCAATGTAATGCCCCAATATTTGCTTAGTGACTAAAATGTAAAGAATCAAAGGCTGGTGGTTTTAGTTTAGTGACTAAAACGTAAAATTTTAAAGTTTGGTGGACAAAGTGAAAAGTTAGGAAAAGTTCAGGGACCAAAATGGTAATTTTCCCAAATATTATTTTTGGCCAAAAAGTGAATAGTTTATTCTGGTATAAGAATTTTGGTGCGAATCGGATTTTTGGTACGGAATTTGTGTGAAAAGCTATAAAAAGGATAAGTTTCAGTAAATAATTCGAATTCAAAAAATTATGAAAATTTTATGGAAGTCTTAGAAAGACTTGAAGAATATGATATTGTGGTTTTTGAATCGTTTTTATTCATTTTAAATTCAATTTTGTGCAGTATTTGGTGTAGTAGATGAAAATGGCATTTTTGAAGATAAGTTGATGCTTTAAGGGCAAAATGTTCTTTTCATCCCTACTTTATGAATATTTTTTATTATTAAGAATAAGAATATGCAAATTTTGGTAGGGGATTGGCTACAATTCATGGGTAAAATAGTATTTTGACTATTAAAGAAATTATTATATTAAAAGGTGATTAAAATGCCATTTGGCATAAAATAAAGATTTAGAAAAGTTTTGAAATCTCTCCATCTTTATTCTCTCTTGTTCGAATACTCCTCTTCATGGTAAGAAAATTTTCAATTTTGATTTTCAAGCTTATTTGGTTGGATTTTGGATTAAAGCATGAAATAAGAAGTTGATCTCCATTGAATTCTCTATAATTTGATATAAGTCTTGCTTGGTTTCCATGTTCTTCAGTTGAGTTTGGTGATTAGGGTGGATGAAGGACATGTTGAAATCTTGTGTTTTAATGGTTGTTATGTTAGAAATAAGGTTGTGATGTTGTTTCTATGGTTCAAATGATGAAACTTCCATGGAAAACTAATTAGTGACCAATCGGCTACTATGAATAAATTAGGGGAAATTATGGCAAAATTTATTTTGATGATGGAAATGATGAGAATGATGTTCTATAAGCTTGATTTTGTTATTTGGTTGAAGAAATGATCATGTTCTTGAAAACTAAGAATTAGGGTTTATGTTAAAGTTTGGAATTTTGGAACATGATTGAAGGAAGATTGGTTGTATATGTTGAATTAAGGTGTTTGGAATGAAAATCCCTAATTAGATTGCATTAAGGAACAAAATGTAAACTTTGAAAAGTTTAGGAATTTGATTGTTGAGCTTTTAATTAAGGAATATTTTATTGGAGAATTGATTCAAGTAATTCGAATATTGATTATGAAGCTCAAATCAATATTTGGGATCAATAGGACCATTCGGCTATTTTAGGGACCAAAGTGAAATTTTTTAAAGTCTGGGGTCCTACAGTGCAAAGGATGAAAATGTGAGGACTAGACTTGAAATTTATGGTTCGAAGCATAAAAGATTCCTTAGGGACTAAAATAAGTATTTTGGTAAAAGTTGAAGATTTGAGGAGAAACATGAAAATATGTGATTCGAATATAGAAAGTCTTATCGAATCAATTATTGTGTATAATAGATAGTTATTTATTTACTTTCCATTATTGAATATGGTATGATTATGTGCTAACATATACTTGAAATGTTATATGTTATTTTTAATGTAGATTTCGATATAAATAGAGGTCGTACCAGCAAACAAGGAAAAGAAAAAGTTTGAGAGTGATAATTGAATAGTGAAGGCAACCACATTTCAAGGCTAAGGTAAGTTCATACATTTTTATAAGGAAACTTGTAATAAGTCAACTAAAGAGGTAAATATTTTTTTATATTATAACATGTTTTTGCATGATAAATTATTTTATTGATCTAAAGACTATGGCATATTTTTATGTTCATAAATAGATTATAGCATGATACAAATGACAAGTTCTTTTATACGTTTTTAAATGGCATGCATTATGCGAATTGTATAGATCATAGTGGACTATGAACTACTCTAATATGATATGTTTTACATGATATAAATTGGATATGAGTTGCTTGCCATTTTGCAGGAATTGATTTTTAAAGCTGCCCTTGGTAGTATAATAATGAGTTGGACAATATAGTGATATCCATAAGAGTCACATTGTATCTAACACTTCATTGTGTCGACAGTATACGACGTCGAAAGTTTGCAACACTTCATTGTGTTGATATGGAAATGCTTTATTGTATTGATATGATCGCAATACTTCATTGTGTTGATATGTTCCCGATACTTCATTGTGTCGATAGAAAGGATAGTACTAAACTGTACATGACTCTTATATTAGTCACTTAATATTTACCTTGGGCTATATGATTTCACATAATGATTATATATTTTTGTATAGTACCAAATGATCACAGTATACTTTCTGGCATAGATATTCCTGCATTACAGATTATATGGTTTAAAGACTATAATGCTTTTGAAAAGTATCATGCATTAGAAAATATTTTATATGTTACTCATCTTCTGCCTCATTGAGTTGTTCTCCGCATGTATTTTCATTATACACGTAGGTAAACAGAATTAGGAGCTGACGGCTTTTGCATCTCTTTCTCTTTTGGGAGTACAGAATCGACAGGTTAATTTCAGTATTTATGACATCCATGATTTTGTGTATTTAGCCGTGGCATTGTACTAGATAAACCTATCTTTTTGGTTAAAAATACTTCAACCGGATATGGAATAGTGTTATAAACCTTTCATAGATGTTAAACTTATTTACTACTTATTATTATTATTATATGTTTTGAGGAAATTATAATATTTATGTAAAAAGTTTTACTATCGGGTATTAAATTATTATTTTATTTCTAAATTAGATTAAGTTAATCATTCTTGGATTAGAGAAATTTTAAGATGGGTGACCATATGGAAATTATCTTAAATTTTTTTAAATTTCCTTGGTTTTTAGAGTAAAAGATATTTTTAATAGCCTGTAACATCTTTGACTCGTGTTCGGTGTACGGATACGGGAAGGGGGTGTTACATTTATTAGTATCAGAGCTACAGGTTAGTCAGTTCTGGAGTTAACTCGAACTCGATAAAAGTGTCAAAGTGTGTACATGCCACTAGGATTTTGTATTTACTTGAAAATGATACTTGTTTAATTGATGCAATTGCTTATTAGTTTAAGTATATGTTATGAGTACAGATGTCGGAGAGAATCGGATCCCGACATGCTACTCAACAAGTGGGGCCCGAGAATGCTCCAGAAGTTGGGGAGGAAGTACAGTAGCCTGTACAACAAGAGGCTGATGCACCTACACAAGAAATACCGGTTCAAGACCGAGGTACAATCTACAAGCCCTGGATGCAATAATTAATAGACCTCTTTGAGTTTCTGTTCCGAAAGAGTTGAAGAAGCTGAATGCTCATGATTTTCAAGGCAACATTGATGGAGATCCTATGTCGGCGAATTTTTGGTTAAATGACATACAGACAATGTTGGCTCAGATTGGGTGTGATTATCAAGGAAAGCTGGAAGGAGTTGTCTCCTTATTGAGAGAGCAATAATTATTATGGTGGAACAATGTCACTGCTCGTGTGCGAGAAGAAGTGAATTGGCAGTTTTTCCTCTCTGAGTTTAGTAGGAAATATATTAGAGATGCGTTTATTAGGGAGATGAGACAGCGAATCCTAAACCTTAAATAGGGAGATCGCTCAGCATATGAATACGAGTGTGAGTTCAATAGATTATGTAGATTTGCTTCTGAATTGCTACCGGATGAGAGAGCCATCACTGACAGATTTATAAGTGGATTAGATGCCAGATACGAAGAGGTGCTAGTGGCAATTATTCCCAGGGACTTTCAAGAAGCAGTTAATAGAGCTAAAGCAATGGAGATTGTCCGAGATAAGGCTGAAAAAGAATCACAGAGTCAGAAAAGGAGTACGGAAACATCTGTTGCTTTGCGATCATCAAAGCGGGGCAAAGGATATTCACAGCAGGGGAAATCAGGATTTTCAGCACCTTGGGGACAATCAAGTCAGGTTGGAAAGTCCAAAAACACTTCGATATCAGTGAAAGGTTCTAGAATAAAAAAAGACTTCCTTGATGTAAATATTGTAATCGGATTCATCATGGAGAGTGTTGGATGATCATAGGAGCCTATTTTCGTTGTGGTGAAACTGAACATTTTATGCGTGACTGTCCAAGTTGAGATAACAAATCGGTTCAGACTTAAAGATCTGTTTGAATGCAAAGAGGTAAAGGTCGAGGATCTGCAGGATCATCTAGAGTGGATTCTCAAAAGGAGACTGAAGCTTTGGTAGGTCGAGATGATAGAGCTTCAGCCAGGGTATATCACATCCATACGAAGGATGACAGAGAAGAACCTGACATTATTACAGGTACTTTTCAACTCTATGGTCAACCTGGAATTGTTTTGATAGATACTAGATCTACACATTCATATGTTGGTTCAAAGTTAGTTAGCGAATGAGGAATTCCTTTAGAACTAACTCAGAGTGATGTGATAGTTCTAAACCCTCTAGGACAAAGTGCTAGGGTAACTAAAGTAAGTAGGAAATGTTTGCTTAAAGTTCAGGGAATTGAATTCCAGCTGACTTGTTAGAGCTGCCATTTAGTGATCTTGAGATCATTTTGGGCATGGATTGGCTTCATGCCTATAATGTTATAGTAAGGTGTCACCAACAACAATTGATTTTAAAGACTGCAGATGGTTCAAAGATTATATTATTGGGCTAAGGGTCTCAATGTATAAAGAATGTGATTTCGACTTTTAAAGCCAAGAAACTATCGGAGCGAGGTTGTGAGGCTTTTCTAGCCCATGTAGTGGATACTAAGAAGATTAATAATGACCTTAGTACGATTTCGACAGTTTAGGATTTTCCTGAGGTATTTTCGGAAGAGTTATCATGATTACCTCCAGAAAGAGAAGTATAGTTTGGAATTGAGGTTATTCCTGGTACTGAACCATTATCTATGACTCCATATAGAATGGCACCTGCATAATTAAGGGAGTTAAAATCACAGTTGCAATAGTTATTAGATTGAAGATTTATACGTCCTAGTACATTACCCTAGGGAGCTCCGGTGTTATTTGTCATAAAGAAAGATGGCTTACTGCGACTGTGCATTGATTATCGACAGCTGAACAAGGTGACCATAAAGAATAGGTATCCATTGTCGAGAATAGAAGATTTATTTGATCAACTGAAAGGAGCAGCAGTATTCTCTAAGATCGATCTTCGGTCTGGATATTATCAATTGAAAGTCAAGGAGGAAGATATTCCAAAAACAACATTCCGAATGAGGTATGGGCATTATGAATTTGTTGTGATGCCATTTGGCCTTACAAAATGCTCCAACAACATTTATGGATTTAATGAACAAAGTATTTCAACCGTATCTCAATCGGTTTGTCGTAGTCTTTATTGATGATATATCGGTATACTCGAAGACTAAAGAAGATCATGATGCTCATTTGATGATATTATTATAGATTTTGAGAGAGAAGAACTTGTATGCTAAGCTCTCAAAATGTGAGTTATGGTTATCTAAAGTGGCTTTCATGGGTCTCGTTGCTTCAGCTGAAGGAATCAGAGTGGATCCTAAAAAGATACAATCTATTGTGGAGTGGAAAGTACCGAAGAACATTACAAAATTACGTAGTTTCGTGGGACTTGCTGGATATTATCGGAGGTTTGTGAAAAACTTTTCGATGATAGCTGCTCCACTTACAAAGTTATTGAGAAAAGATGTTCCATTTGTTTGGACTAAAAAGTGTCAAGAAAGTTTTGATCAATTAAAGAAAATTTTGACAGAAGCTCTAGTTTTAGTATAGCCAGATTTGGGAAAGGAGTTTACCTTGTACAGTGATGCATCTCATAATAGATTGGGGTGCGTATTAATGCAAGATGGAAAGGTGATTGCTTATGCTTCCCGACAGTTAAAACCACATGAAAGGAATTATCCAACTCATGATTTAGAGTTGGCAGCTGTAGTTTTTGCTCTAAAAGTGTGGCGAACTTACCTTTATGGTGAACGTTGTCACATTTATATTGATCATAAAAGTTTAAAATATTTGATGACGCAGAAAGAGTTGAATCTACGGCAACGAAGGTGATTGTAATTAATAAAAGATTATGATCTGATCATTGATTACCACCCAGGCCGAGCAAATGTTGTAGCAGATGCCTTGAGTCGGAAAATATTTGTTACATTATGAGCTTTAACTGCACAGTTAAAAAGGAGACCTGGCGGTTCATTGATAGTGGAGCTGCAATTAAGATCATTATTGCTAGACCGAATTAAAGAAAGTAAGCAACAAGATAAAGAATGTGTTGTCAAGATGAAATAAGCGGAATCCGGTGAAATTAAAGATTTCGAGATTAAACCTGATGGGTGCCTCTATTACAAAGATAGAGTGCATATTCCTAAAGATGCTGAGTTAAGGCAAGATTTGCTATCTGAAGCACACTACAGTCCTTTGATTATGCACCCTGAAGGAAATAAAATGTATCAAGATTTGAAAAGCCGATACTGGTGGCCTGGTATGAAAAGAATGATAACAGAGTTTGTTTCCAAGTGTTTGACTTGCCAACAGGTGAAAGTTGAACATCAAGTGCCATCAGTAAAGTTACAACCTATTCTATTTCACAGTGGAAGTGGGATAGAATTACTATGGATTTTGTGACAGGACTACCATTAACCACTAGCAAGAAGGATTCTATCTGGGTAATAATGGACAGATTAACCAAATCTACTCACTTTATACCAGTTAGAATGGATTATCAAATAAGTATACTGAGCTATATATCAAGGAAATAGTTCGATTGCACGGGGTGCCGATATCTATAGTTTCAGATCGAGATCCAAAATTTACATCAAGATTTTGGAAAGCATTACACAAACCTTTGGGGACGCGATTGAACTTTAGTACTACATTCCATCATCAAACAGATGGTTAGTCTGAAAGGACATTTTAGATATTGGAAGATATGTTAAGAGATTGCATAATCAAACTCGTAAGATCATGGTAAAAGTATTTACCGCTAGCAGAATTTGCTTACAATAACAGTTATCCGACAAGTATTCAAATGGCACCTTATGAAGCCCTCTATGGTTGAAAGTGCAGATCGCCATTAAATTGGTTTGAATTACATGATTGCAAGCCGATTAAGCCATATATGTTACAAGAAATGGAAGAAAAAGTTAAGATTGTGTAAGACAATCTTAAAAAGGCTGCTGATTGACAAAAGTCTTATGCAGACTTAAAAAGAAAAGACATTCATTTTGAAGTTGGAGAAAAAGTATTTTTTAAAGTCTCTCCTTGGAAGAAAATAATGTGTTTCGGGCGTAAAGGAAAACTAAGTCCCAGGTATATTGGACCATACGAAAATCTAAAGAAAGTTGGGCATGTAGCATATCAATTATCTCTTCCACTAAAGATGAATAAAATTCATGATGTTTTCCATGTTCCGATGCTTCTGAGATATAGATCAGATCCATCACATATGATTGTACCGGAGGAAATTGAGCTACAATCAGATTTGACATAAGAGGAGGAACCAGTAAAGATACTAGCTTATGGTGTCAAAGAATTAAGGAACAAGCAAATATTGTCCAGTCCATTATTACAATTAAAACCCAAAAACTACATAAGGCCCAACCAGTCAGCCCAAAACCTAAAAAAACCTTAATTTACATCTGACATAAAAACCCTAATATGATATTTTATCTTGAAGCCACCCTTACCTTGACCGTTGGATGAAATCTCGATCCAACGGTCTAGATTAATCTGAGATGACCTTCCATCTTCCGCGAGTGATGCCACTAGCCGTCCAGCTATCTTCCACGCACGTGTACGGTGCACGCACTGACCATCCAAATCCCCAAGCGCCATGTGTCTTGATCTGGGGCCACCACATCATCGCCCAGATCAAGTCCTAGCCGTCCATCTTCAATCAATCCAAATCGTTGGATCGAATCTGATCCAACAGTCAAGAATAGATCTGGCCAAAGATCCACTAGCTCCGCCTGGTGTCGCAGTATGCTACCTCACCGACCCTCACCAAATCAGACATGCAAAGATCAGAAAATATGCAGAATGTCAGATACAAGCCAACATCTATAGCAAATCCATTTAATGTTGCTTATCTATGTAAACAAAGAAAAAATCAGAAATCAAGGATATATATGTAATTGGCCATTAATGTAGAGAAGATGCCAGATTCAAATATAAAAAAAATAGAACTTCAGTGGTATTTTCCCTCTTCATCTTTTCTTATCTTTGCATGCATTCGATACAAAAAAGAATAATAAAAAAATAAAAGGCTGGTGGTTCTTACCCTCGCCGTTCAAACTTCTCTCCGCCGGTAACAAGCCGTAAGGCTCCTGAGATGAACATGGTGAGCCAGTGAGGGGATGATTTTAAGGTTTCGTTTCATTTTTTAAGAAATAAAAGGATTTTGTTTTAAATCTAAAGAAAAGAGGGTTAGGTTTTGCGGGGTTTTGAAAGAAAAATTTTGTTGGGACTTTTATTTTACCCAAATTTCGGCACCGAGGGTGGCCGATATTTTTTTTGGTTTCAGTTTGAACGGATAATAAGGGAGATGAAGGTTTTTTTAAACACAAAATTTAAAATGGCCAAAGGCCTTAATCTCGCCCAAAATGGTCTTTATATAGACTGTTGGTTTTTTGAAATTGGTTTAATTGCCTCATAGAGACCTCCGTCCTTTTGATATTTTTAGTTTGGGCTGGCCCCCTTGGTCTAATCACAACCCCAGTCCACCTTTCTTTTTAAAACCTTTCAATTTAGCCCCTAAATTAAATGGATTCAGATATCAAATGGCCAAATTATTCGTTTAGTCCTTTTGCATTTTCGAAGTTTTCATTTTGAGTCTGTCCCTTGGTTTTATTACATGCTTAGTCCTCATATGTTTCGCTCGGTTCTCAATTAAGTCCTCCAATGTCTGTTTTTATTTAATTTCTAAGAATTCTGTTTCTATTTTATTTCATTTCAGTCCCTTTTTTATGTTTTAAATATTTATGTCATTTGCTTTTTTTATGTTATGTTTTTAGCATGTTTGCATTGCCCTTTTGCGTTTATATGTTTTTATATTTCATGTTTATTTGCATTTTTTATATAATATATGTAATAGTTTGGGGTATCATGCTTTTATTCGTTCTTTCATGTCGTATACAGGTTTTGTTTTAGGTGTTATGTTTTAGATTAATTTGTGTGTCATGCTTATGTGTGACGTTACATGTATATTATCATGCCATGATGCTTCATTTTGTTGTTCATGTTGTATACTTGTGTTTTATTAAGTGATCATGTTTAGCTTAGCTATTTATCATGTATGCATGTGTTCTAGTATGTTTTATTTTTGTTTTGCATTTTAGGTTTATTATTTAAAAATGCGTGATATTTGTTACATGTTAATATCATGATATGTTTTTAATGTATGCATGTAATTTGTGCCATATGATAAACTTTTAGTGTAATATTGTGATAATGTTGTTTTGTTATTTTAGTATCATGTTATATATCATGTCATGCATAATTTTAATATGTTCAAGCATGTTATATATGTGTTAGTTTAATTTTAAAGTATGTTGTTTCCTCTTTTTACTTTCATGATTTGATTTGTTTTAGCTTTATGATATTTAGGTTTGTGTTTACGCTTGTTCATTTTTATACGTCGTTGATTGTATTATTATGATATGTTATGTTATTCTTGTTCGTGCATTTAATTATTTTCGTTTAATATTGTGATATTCATGATTTTATGTTTTTTAATATCATGTTAATTTAGATATATTTGTTTTTTATATATATATAATATGTTTTGTTAGTATCGCATGCGGATATATTAATTGTCAATGAGGTGCCCTTTTATTCGAGCGTAAACGTGGTCATTATCAAACGCAGTGATGGTGGTCTATCGGTTTACTCTCGAGTAACAGAGCCCTTAAAATTTACTTGCACTTATAACCAAAATCTTAATTTAATTGTCACTTTATTTCAGAAAGTTTAATATTAATAAAACGGTAATTATGAAAGTACCAATCATAGGCGGTGTGGGGGTGCTAATCCTTCCCTATCCGTAACCGACTCCCGAACCCAACATTTTTAAAATCTCTGGTTTTATGGTGTTCGGCCTACCTCAGTGGCCGGTGGCGACTCCATTTTAAAAATAAAAAACAATTTTTCTAAATCCCCCCAGAATACCTATTTTTAATACCCGAGAGGCCCCAAACACCTTGAAAACCCGCTTTTTTAGCGAAAACACCCGTAGGAGAAGGATATCGCTACAGATGGCGACTCCGTTGGGGATCATTTTATGTTTCTCAAAAACAAAAGAGAGTCGAGCTTTTTAAATAATTACAGCTTTATTAATATCGGAAGTTCTGGATTAAATTGACTATTAAATTAACATTAGGTTATAATTGCGCATTTATTTTAACGCATTTAAAATTTGGCATATAAACCTGTCCATTTAAGTGGGGAAAACGCTAGTCCTTTCGTGAGGATATCGTTCCTTCGTATGGGCATAAGCGAATGGGGACCTTGAATTGAACTAGGTTGAAAGGACAATTCAGGTACCTCCTAGCACCAACACTACATGCAGAGAACATTAAAAACCCACCCTTTTTAGAGCTATGCGGATAACCTAGGTGTTTTAGGCAGGATGAAAATAGGGTTGTTTTGTTCGTTTATCTTATTTAGCTTGCCTTTTATTTATGTATTTATTATTTTTATCTGGTACTAACTCATTTCCTTTTTGTTTTGTTTTTTCATATATCATCGCGTTCGCATTATATAAGGTATTGATTCCCGAGTGGTTTCTCCCATAATAGAGATCGTTCATGATAGACCAAGGGTTCTTTGACCTGACGATAGGGGGTTCGGTTCCAGAGTTCCATCCCAAAGCTAGATCGGGGACAGTAAGGACAATTTGGGTACCTCCTAGTACCAATACTGCACGCAGAGAACATAAAAAACCCACCCTTTTTAGAGCTATGCAGATAACCTAGGTGTTTTAGATAGGATGAAAATAGGGTTCTTTTGTTCGTTTATCTTATTTAACTTGCCTTTTATTTATGTATTTATTATTTTTATCTGGTACTAACTCATTTCATTTTTGTTTTGTTTTTGCATATATCATCGCATTCGCATTATATAGGTTATTGATTCCCGAGTGGTTTCTCCCATAATAAAGATCTTTCATGATGGACCAAGGGTTCTTTGACCTGACGATAGGGGGTTCGGTTCTAGAGTTCCATCCCAAAGCTAGATCGGGACGAGAAAAAGGATCGTTTGGAAACATCAGGTCAGATTTGGCAAGCAGTGTCAGTCCTGGCAGCAAGCGAGGTGGATTACAAGAGTTAAAGAAGCAAATGGCCGAGATGATGAACTAGATACATGCTATGATGAAAGGTAAGCAACCTGTCGAACTTAGAGAAGAATCGATCAAGGTTCAGAATGTAGAACAGAATGGTCAGAATGTTAGGATAGACAACTCCGTTAAATACGACAAGTTGAATCCTTTTGTGATCAATCTCAAGAAACAGACATGTGGTATATATGGAGCAGATACCCAGGAAATGAAGGCAAGACTAGGAGAAGCCCGATAATCAAATGACGTAAAGAGGCATTATCCTATACCTATGAGATACACCGAGCTGCTTCCGCTACTCATTGAAAGGAATCTTATCATACCGGTGAAGTATGAACCAGAAATACCTTCTTATCTGAAGGGTTACAACAGTCGTATCTGGTTCAGCTACCCCATAGGGGGTTCGGGTCATCACATTGAGAACTGTAGAGCCCTGAAGAACACAGTTCAAGATCTTATCAGGATGGGAGTTTTGGGTTTCGAAGACGGACAACCCTGATTCTACAATGAGCCAACCATTGCCCGAGGGGCAAAGTCGAAAAAGGGTCAATGCCAGTCCAACAAAAGTGGGTCACTCAAGTGAGACAAATTCAAGAGTCGAGAGTAAAAGCATCTTAGAAGATGAACTTGCATTCGAGAACGGCCAGCTCAAGCAGGAGAGGTATGATCTGAGCAAAAAACTGAAGAGTATGCAAGACGAGTATCAGAAGTTGCACTTTAAATTCAAGAATGCCGGTCTGGGTGACACCTTTGAAGAATAGGTTAATGGCATGATTTAGCTGAAGAACGATTTAGAATGTTAGAAGCAGAAATGCAAGACTAGTAAAAATAAAGCCAGATCATTGTCACAAAAGCTGAAAGAAGATGAGAGCCAAAGCGACATCCTCCAAAGTGAATTGGAAAGCAGTCTGGTTATGGACGAGATCCTAAAATCAAGTCTGCAGCAGAAAGGGGAGGAATCTCAAGCCTTTCAAATGGAAAACGCAGTACTCAAAGAACAGATAGAAAGGCTCAAGACTTCTTTATGTACCAGCGAGATTCGTGCTGAAGCATACAAGCAGGCCGGGTATGAAAGTTTCAAAGAAGTAACTGTCAATCTACAAAAGGTTGAGTAGAAAATACAGGAGAAAGACCAAGACATGAAGGTTATTATGACTCAAGCGCGATAAGTGGCCCAACAGGTAGCAGATTTAGCTGATACAACAACGCCGATAAGTCATAATATGGATCCAGCATTGGACCGCGAAGGAATGCTGACGAGACTATTGAATGATGTCAAGAAATTAGGTGCTAGAGCTCACCGCTATCTGTAAAATCCTAATACCTGATGTAATGAAAGCTTTTGGTCTGAATGAAAGATGTTCTATAGGGACAAATCACTTGCGGAATCAATACCTTATTGCATTCATGCATTGCATTTGCATCACATCCTTTGCATTGTTTAATGATTTTATCATTGCAAGGCACTTCATCGTTTAATTTCGGGGGTTCGATGGCAAAACTAGTTAAGAAAATAGAACAAACTAAGGAGTCAAAGCTTGATCTGCTCAAAGAAAGAATCGAGAAGGAGCTAAAGAAGAAAGAAAAAATAGATGTTTTCAATACGAGGGAACTTTACCTAGTCCCTGATTTGGTCATTCCTCCAGATTTCAAGATTCCCAGATTTACGCAGTATGACAGAACTAGATGCCTGAAGGTTCACTTGACCATGTTTTGTAGAAAAATGAGGGATACATGAAGAATGAAGAGCTGTTGATCCACTACTTCCACGATAGCCTGACGGGACCTACATCAGTGTGGTATAATCGTTTGAGCAGAAACCAAGTTTGGTCATGGGGTGACCTTGCTAATGCCTTCTTGAGTCAGTATAGATATGCTTTAGACTTAGCACCCTGTCGTTAGTTTTTTCAGAACGAGAAAATGAGACCAAATGAAAGCTTCAGGGAATATGAACTAAGGTGGCGATGTTCGACAACCCAAGTCTAGCCTTCTATAACAGAAGAAGAGTTAACTCCCCTGTTCCATGCAACGCTTCCTTCTCCTTTCTTCGATATGATGTTGGGGAGATCAAGAAGCAGATTTGAGGATTTTATGACGATTGGAGAGAGGATAGAATATGCAATCCAAGAAGGAAAATTAGGGTCTAAGTCTAAGGACCGAATTGAAGAGAAGGCAGATGAAGACAAAGAAGTAAATAAGTGTCACCTTCTAGGTTCTCGTGGCTATAAAAGAAGATGACACACTGACACTTTGGTGTCATCAAGGAAAATTCCTCGGATGAGTGCAAATTTGGAAGTGTTCGGAGTAACCATTCAGACATATGGCCTTATTTGGTAGAGGGTCACTATCTTGCTCCCAGACCGATGAAGATTACACCTGATCGATCGGCCCATAGCTTCAATTCTGTAGCACATGTGAATTCCACATGGGGGCACCAGGGCATCCTACCAGAAAGTGTAGACCTTTACTGGATGAGATCAAGAAGCGAATCAATAAAGGGACCTTGATACAAGAACTAATCCAGCAGTGGAGAACCAAGGATGGGGGCAAGTTTACATAGTGCTAAGAAAGCCAGAGATGTCTCTGCATTAGAAGACTTTCTTGAAGTAATACAAGGAGTCAACTTTACTACCTTGCGGCCCACATGTGGTAAAGATCTTTTGTAAGGGGGCATGCGTCATGTTTGTTGATTTTCATTCCAATGAAGAACCTATTTCGCTTAACATACAATGTTCTTGAAAGCACATAGATGTGTATCTTTTCTCGACATCGTAGGTCACTGGATATCAATTGCAAGGTGTGGCATTAGTTGGATGTTGTGATAATGGTGAGGTGTGATCTCCCAACAGACTGGTTAGCAAACCAAGACTACTACTCTTTCGATGACGTTCAAGGACAAAAAAGCTCCAAATGTTAACCATGTAGAGTTGCTTGAAATTGAAACTCTAAGCATAATCTTCTATGCACTAAAGAGTTAATAATCAAAACAGGACACATGTGTGTGGAGTAAAAGAAAATAACAATATTAGGTGGATTAAATAATAAGAACTCCTATGTTCAAGCCTAGTAATAGGCTTGTTCGGATAAGAGTGTGGAAATTTGGGGCACTACGTTTTGAAGCAATAAGGTTGCAATACACCATCCAGTCAAGAAACCTTAACTTCATGAGTGATGGTAATATTTTCAAATCGTGACTATGCAAAGTAACTTGGGGTAATGTTGTTTGCTCCATCGTTGTCTGCAATACAAAGGATTGTGACGAATTGATTTCCTCAAAAATAATGATAAACGTATGAAAAAGGGGGAAAAAGAAAAAATAAGAAAGAAAAAGGAGAGAAAAATGAACAATAGCATAAATATAATTAAAACATACCCGCCCAAAACTGTATTCTTAGAATGATATTTCTTCGCTCGAGTGGTCAAACAAGTCCACCATTTTTTAGGCAGAGAAAAAAATGAGAATTGAGAAAGAGTAGTATTCTGCAGCAACGCGGTAATCATGAGGATGAACCGAGTCATATGGGAAGACTTCACAACCTTGAATCACTGCAACATTCAAAATCCTTATGGATCTAAGCTATGTTTGAAATGATCGCTGAACGGTTGAATCTAAGACGCTCTTGCACTTGATATCCAGGGTTCATATTCTGTTGTCTGTTATACTAAGATTTTGATTTCAAGATCCTGTATGTTAATCTAAATGACACTCTTCAGTGGAATGCCATCAACAAATTGACAAATTAAAGCAACAAAGATTTCCATGTATTACTTTAGAGATAAGACCCAGAACACATGGTTGTGGATATTATTGGGCACCTAACTAGAGAAACGACCCCTTAATGTCTAAGATAGAGATAATGACAAGAATATGTGTCAGACAGCTCAAGAGCAGAGAGCGGGTTTCAGATATGATGCCTTGGTTGGCTCAAGGAAATGAAGAACGAACTGGAATGAGAATGAGGTCGCAAAATATGGGGAAAGGTAAGAGACAAAATTGATTCCCCAAAGAGTTAGAGCATAGGGATCAAGAGATGGTTCCCGTCAAGAAGTAGCAAGAAGATTGAATTTAGAAATTACATTCAGAGCATAGAAGCATTTTGCTCTCCCCGATGATGAAACTGACAAATACTCCAGATGTTGGGTCAAAGAATTGGAAGATAGCTGAGCTCATGATTAAGTGGGGCAATGCAGAACGTGAAGAATGGTAAGAATCCCTATACATGAATTATATAGAGATTAGAATGAGCTTATTTGTGAAGTGGGTAGAGACCCCAAAAAAGAAAGACAGCCGCATGTGCAAGAGAGCTAGAGCGGATATTCAATTGATGAAGGAAAGATTGATGAAAATGAAGATCAAAACTGAGCATATTGCAAAAAGAAAGAAAATGGAGAAATCTAAAAAATGACTTTTCGAGGCATGGGATTTTAAAACATATTTAAAAGAGAGAGGGGGAAAAGAGGAAAAAGAGAAGAAAAAGAGTAAAAAAGAAGGAAATAAGAGAGAAAAAGAAAGAAAAAGAAAGAAAGAAGAAAAAAGAGAGAAGAAAGAAGAGAAAAGGAAAAAGAAAAAGAAGGAAAAAAGAAAAAAAATAAAGCTTTACATTGCATGCATCATATAAATAGAGGCATGTCAGTTTTTGTTTGTTTTAGACAGGTATTTGAAGAATTATCAAAGAGTTTTAAGAAGTAGATTTTAAAGAAAGAAAGAACGACAGCCATAGTAGCGTGAGGCTAGATAACGGTAGCCATAATAGCGTAAAGCTAGATATTAAGTCCTTTGGGCCATCAATAAATCTTTCAGGCATGATGATAAGACCTTCGAGCCACCAGTAAGTCTTTCGAGCATGGTGATAAGTCCTTCGGGCCATCAATAAGTCCTTCGGGCATGATGTGGCAGCCATAGTAGCGTGAGGCCAGATGACGGTAGCCATAGTAGCGTAAAGCTAGATATTAAATCCTTTGGGCCATCGTAAGTCCCGGGCATGATGATAAGACCTTGAGCCACCAAGAAGTCTTTCGAGCATGGTGATAAGTCCTTCGGGCCATCAATAAGTCTTTCGAGGCATGGTAGCCTTAGTAGAGTGAGTCCAGAAAAATCGTAGCTTGATTTGGCGTGAATCCCTAATTCTAAGATAAAGTTTCTATATATGAAGAGCCTATATTTTCAAGTCCTCACGGTGAAAGGTTCCATATAGGAAGAACCCGTAACTCTGAGATTTTAGAAGCTAAAAAGTTCTATATAGGAAGGACTTGCAGCTCCAAGGTTTGAAGACTACGAGTTCTATATGGGAAGAACTCCCGATTGATAGAATCCATCCGTGACGTAGAAGGTATTAGAGTGAAAAGTCCAAGCTTTACTTTCGTAGAGTGAAAAGTCCTATATAGGAAGAGTTCTATATAGGAGGACTATATAGGAAGAGTTCTATATAGGAGAGACTCCAAGCTTTCTTGTCTTAGAGTGAAAAGTCCTATATAGAAGGGACTCGTAACTCAATACTTCAAAAGGAAAGGTTATATATAGGAAGAACTTACGAACCTGAAGATTCAACTAAGGAAAACAGAGAGAGCTTGAGAAGGACACGTGATTTTGAAGCTACAAACAGGGAAGTCGAATAAAAATGAGTGCTTATGATCTTTGCTTTGTTCACATTCCACGGGAACAAGCAAAGAAGGGCCACTGTAATCACTCATTTTTATCTGGTTTGTAAATATTGTGTTAATATATTAGTATAATAATTAATAGATATTATTATTGCATGTATACATGTATAGTATTATTATATGTGTTTATTATGCACATATAACTAATATGTATGTGGTATATGTGTGTTTGCATGTTACGTATGCTTTAATTGTTTGTATGTATAATATGTGTATATTTATATTAATTAGGTATGTGAAAAAATATATGTATATGTATGTTATGTGATATATATGTTAATTATGTGTATGATTATATATGCATGTATGTTTGCATAATATATTAATTAAGGATGTGTTACATATATTAATATTTGCATGTGTGTCCGTATGTTATACGTATATGTGTGCGCATATGTATAAATATATATATTATTATTATTATATTATTGAATTGGCCTGATTTGAAGTGAACATTAAATATTAATATTAAAACCCAAATATATTATAATGTCCATCCATTATTACAATTAAAACCAAAAACTACATAAGACCCAACCAGCCAGCCCAAAACCTAAAAAACCCTAATTTACATCTAACATAAAACCCTAATATCATCTTTTATCTTCCAAGCCACCTCATCTTGGTCGTTATATCAAATCTCGATCCAATGGTCCTAGATTGATCTAAGATGACATTCCATCTTCGCGCGTGTGATCCCACTCACTTTGTCTAGCTATCTTCTATGGGCGCGTGAGGTGCACGACCGACCATCCAAATCCCCAAACGCCACACGTCTCGATCCGGGGCCCACCACATCATCGCCCGGATCAAGTCCTAGCCGTTCATCTTTAATCAATCCAAACTATTGGATCAAATCTGATCTAATTGTCAAGAACGGATCGGCCAAAGATCCACTAGCTCCGCTTGTTGTTGTCACCGTGACGCTACCTCACCGCCCTCACCAAATCGGACATGCAAAGATCATAAAATATGCAGAATGTCGATACAAGCCAACATCTACAACAAATCCATTTAATGTTTCTTATCTATGCAAACAAAGAAAAAATCGTAAATCAAGGATATATATGTAATTGGCCATTAATGTGGAGAAGAAACCAGATTCAAATATAAAAAAATAGAACTTCAGTGGTATTTTCCCTCTTCATGTTTTCTTATCTTTGCATGCATTCGATACAAAAAACAATAATAAAAAAAATAAAAGGCTGGTGGTTCTTACCCTCATTGTTCAAACTTCTCTCTAGCGGTAACAAGTCGTAAGGCTCCCGAGATGAACATGGTGAGCGGTGAGGGGATGATTTTAAGGTTTTGTTTTCATTTTTAAAAAATAAAAAGGATTTTATTTTAAATCTAAAGAAAAGTGGTTAGGTTTTTATGGGTTTTGAAAGAAAAATTTTGTTGGGACTTTTATTTTTACCCAAATTTGGGAAACGAGGGTGGCCGATATTTTTTTGTTTCAGTTTGAACGGATAATAAGGAGATGAAGGTTTTTTAAAACACAAAATTTAAAATGGCCAAAGGCCTTAATCTCGCCCAAAATGGTCTTTATATAGACTTTTAGTTTTTTAAAATTGGTTTAATTGCCTCATAGAGACCTCCCGTCCTTTTGATATTTTTAGTTTGGGCTGGCCCCTTGGTCTAATCACAACCCCAGTCCCCTTTCTTTTTAAAACCTTTCAATTTACCCCCTAAATTAAATGGATTCAGATATCAAATGGCCAAATTATTCGTTTAGTCCTTTTGCATTTTGAAGTTTTCATTTTGAGTCTACCCCTTGGTTTTATTACATGCTTAGTCCTCATATGTTTCGCTCGGTTCTCAATTAAGTCCTCCAATGTCTGTTTTTATTTAATTTCTAAGAATTCTGTTTCTATTTTATTTCATTTCAGTCCCTTTTTTATGTTTTAAATATTTATGTCATTTGCTTTTTTTATGTTATGTTTTTAGCATGTTTGCATTGCCCTTTTGCGTTTATATGTTTTTATATTTCATGTTTATTTGCATTTTTTATATAATATATGTAATAGTTTGGGGTATCATGCTTTTATTCGTTCTTTCATGTCGTATACAGGTTTTGTTTTAGGTGTTATGTTTTAGATTAATTTGTGTGTCATGCTTATGTGTGACGTTACATGTATATTATCATGCCATGATGCTTCATTTTGTTGTTCATGTTGTATACTTGTGTTTTATTAAGTGATCATGTTTAGCTTAGCTATTTATCATGTATGCATGTGTTCTAGTATGTTTTATTTTTGTTTTGCATTTTAGGTTTATTATTTAAAAATGCGTGATATTTGTTACATGTTAATATCATGATATGTTTTTAATGTATGCATGTAATTTGTGCCATATGATAAACTTTTAGTGTAATATTGTGATAATGTTGTTTTGTTATTTTAGTATCATGTTATATATCATGTCATGCATATATTGTTTTTTAATATGTTCAAGCATGTTATATATGTGTTAGTTTAATTTTAAAGTATGTTGTTTCCTCTTTTTACTTTCATGATTTGATTTGTTTTAGCTTTATGATATTTAGGTTTGTGTTTACGCTTGTTCATTTTATACGTCGTTGATTGTATTATTATGATATGTTATGTTATTCTTGTTCGTGCATTTAATTATTTTCGTTTAATATTGTGATATTCATGATTTTATGTTTTTTAATATCATGTTAATTTAGATATATTTGTTTTTATATATATATAATATGTTTTGTTAGTATATCATGCGGATATATTAATTGTCAATGAGGTGCCCTTTTATTCGAGCGTAAACGTGGTCATTATCAAACGCGATGATGATGGTGGTCTATCGGTTTACTCTCGAATAATGAGCCTTTAAAATTTACTTGCACTTATAACCAAAATCTTAATTTAATTGTCACTTTATTTCAGAAAGTTTAATATTAATAAAACGGTAATTATGAAAGTACCAATCATAGGCGGTGTGGGGGTGCTAATCCTTCCCTATCCGTAACCGACTCCCGAACCCAACATTTTTAAAATCTCTGGTTTTATGGTGTTCGGCCTACCCTCGGTGGCGGTGGCGACTCCATTTTAAAAATAAAAAACAATTTTTCTAAATCCCCAGAATACCTATTTTTAATACCCGAGAGGCCCCAAACACCTTGAAAACCCGCTTTTTTAGCGAAAACACCCGTAGGAGAAGGATATCGCTACAGATGGCGACTCCGTTGGGGATCATTTTATGTTTCTCAAAAACAAAAGAGAGTCGAGCTTTTTAAATAATTACTGACTTTATTAATATCGGAAGTTCGGATTAAATTGACTATTAAATTAACATTAGGTTATAATTGCGCATTTATTTTAACGCATTTAAAATTTGGCATATAAACTGTCCATTTAAGTGGGGAAAACGCTAGTCCTTTCGTGAGGATATCGTTTCCTTCGTATGGGCATAGCGAATGGGGACCTTGAATTGAACTAGGTTGAAAGGACAATTGGTACCTCCTAGCACCAACACTACATGCATGAGAGAACATTAAAAACCCACCCTTTTTAGAGCTATGCGGATAACCTAGGTGTTTTAGGCGGGATGAAAATAGGGTTGTTTTGTTCGTTTATCTTATTTAGCTTGCCTTTTATTTATGTATTTATTATTTTTATCTGGTACTAACTCATTTCCTTTTTTTGTTTTGTTTTTTCATATATCATCGCGTTCGCATTATATAAGGTATTGATTCCCGAGTGGTTTCTCCCATAATAGAGATCGTTCATGATAGACCAAGGGTTCTTTGACTTGACGATAGGGGGTTCGGTTCCAGAGTTCCATCCCAAAGCTAGATCGGGGACAGTAAGGACAATTTGGGTACCTCCTAGTACCAATATCGCACGAGAGAACATAAAAACCCACCTTTTTAGAGCTATGCAGATAACCTAGGTGTTTTAGATAGGATGAAAATAGGGTTCTTTTGTTCGTTTATCTTATTTAACTTGCCTTTTATTTATGTATTTATTATTTTTATCTGGTACTAACTCATTTCATTTTTGTTTTGTTTTTGCATATATCATCGCATTCGCATTATATAGGTTATTGATTCCCGAGTGGTTTCTCCCATAATAAAGATCTTTCATGATGGACCAAGGGTTCTTTGACCTGACGATAGGGGGTTCGGTTCTAGAGTTCCATCCCAAAGCTAGATCGGGGACAGTAGAAAAAGGATCGTTTGGAAACATCAGGTCAGATTTGGCAAGCAGTGTCAGTCCTGGCAGCAAGCGAGGTGGATTACAAGAGTTAAAGAAGCAAATGGCCGAGATGATGAACTAGATACATGCTATGATGAAAGGTAAGCAACCTGTCGAACTTAGAGAAGAATCGATCAAGGTTCAGAATGTAGAACAGAATGGTCAGAATGTTAGGATAGACAACTCCGTTAAATACGACAAGTTGAATCCTTTTGTGATCAATCTCAAGAAACAGACATGTGGTATATATGGAGCAGATACCCAGGAAATGAAGGCAAGACTAGGAGAAGCCCGATAATCAAATGACGTAAAGAGGCATTATCCTATACCTATGAGATACACCGAGCTGCTTCCATTACTCATTGAAAGGAATCTTATCATACCGGTGAAGTATGAACCAGAAATACCTTCTTATCGAAGGGTTACAACAATCGTATCTGGTTCAGCTACCCCATAGGGGTTCGGGTCATCACATTGAGAATGTGAGAGCCACGAAGAACACGGTTCAAGATCTTATCAGGATGGGAGTTTTGGGTTTGAAGACGGACAACCCCTGATTCTACAATGAGCCAACCATTGCCCGAGGGGCAAAGTCGAAAAAGGGTCAATGCCAGTCCAACAAAAGTGGGTCACTCAAGTGAGACAAATTCAAGAGTCGAGAGTAAAAGCATCTTAGAAGATGAACTTGCATTCGAGAACGGCCAGCTCAAGCAGGAGAGGTATGATCGAGCAAAAAAAATCAAGAGTATGCAAGGCAGTATCGAAGTTGCACTTTAAATTCAAGAATGCCGGTCTGGGTGACACCTTTGAAGAATAGGTTAATGGCATGATTTAGCTGAAGAACGATTTAGAATGTTAGAAGCAGAAATGCAAGACTAGTAAAAATAAAGCCAGATCATTGTCACAAAAGCTGAAAGAAGATGAGAGCCAAAGCGACATCCTCCAAAGTGAATTGGAAAGCAGTCTGGTTATGGACGAGATCCTAAAATCAAGTCTGCAGCAGAAAGGGGAGGAATCTCAAGCCTTTCAAATGGAAAACGCAGTACTCAAAGAACAGATAGAAAGGCTCAAGACTTCTTTATGTACCAGCGAGATTCGTGCTGAAGCATACAAGCAGGCCGGGTATGAAAGTTTCAAAGAAGTAACTGTCAATCTACAAAAGGTTGAGTAGAAAATACAGGAGAAAGACCAAGACATGAAGGTTATTATGACTCAAGCGCGATAAGTGGCCCAACAGTAGTAGCAGATTTATTTGATACAACAACGCCGATAAGTCATAATATGGATCCAGCATTGGACCCGCGAAGGAATCTTGTGAGACTATTGAATGATGTCAAGAAATTAGGTGCTAGAGCTCACCGCTATCTGTAAAATCCTAATACCTGATGTAATGAAAGCTTTTGGTCTGAATGAAAGATGTTCTATAGGGACAAATCACTTGCGGAATCAATACCTTATTGCATTCATGCATTGCATTTGCATCACATCCTTTGCATTGTTTAATGATTTTATCATTGCAAGGCACTTCATCGTTTAATTTCGGGGGTTCGATGGCAAAACTAGTTAAGAAAATAGAACAAACTAAGGAGTCAAAGCTTGATCTGCTCAAAGAAAGAATCGAGAAGGAGCTAAAGAAGAAAGAAAAAATAGATGTTTTCAATACGAGGGAACTTTACCTAGTCCCTGATTTGGTCATTCCTCCAGATTTCAAGATTCCCAGATTTACGCAGTATGACAGAACTAGATGCCTGAAGGTTCACTTGACCATGTTTTGTAGAAAAATGAGGGATACATGAAGAATGAAGAGCTGTTGATCCACTACTTCCACGATAGCCTGACGGGACCTACATCAGTGTGGTATAATCGTTTGAGCAGAAACCAAGTTTGGTCATGGGGTGACCTTGCTAATGCCTTCTTGAGTCAGTATAGATATGCTTTAGACTTAGCACCCTGTCGTTAGTTTTTTTGAAGCGAGAAAATGAGACCAAATGAAAGCTTCAGGGAATATGAACTAAGGTGGCGATGTTCGACAACCCAAGTCTAGCCTTCTATAATGAAGAAAGAGTTAACTCTCCTGTTCCATGCAACGCTTCCTTCTCCTTTCTTCGATATGATGTTGGGAGATCAAGAAGCGATTTGAGGATTTTATGACGATTGGAGAGAGGATAGAATATGCAATCCAAGAAGGAAAATTAGGGTCTAAGTCTAAGGACCGAATTGAAGAGAAGGCAGATGAAGACAAAGAAGTAAATAAGTGTCACCTTCTAGGTTCTCGTGGCTATAAAAGAAGATGACACACTGACACTTTGGTGTCATCAAGGAAAATTCCTCGGATGAGTGCAAATTTGGAAGTGTTCGGAGTAACCATTCAGACATATGGCCTTATTTGGTAGAGGGTCACTATCTTGCTCCCAGACCGATGAAGATTACACCTGATCGATCGGCCCATAGCTTCAATTCTGTAGCACATGTGAATTCCACATGGGGGCACCAGGGCATCCTACCAGAAAGTGTAGACCTTTACTGGATGAGATCAAGAAGCGAATCAATAAAGGGACCTTGATACAAGAACTAATCCAGCAGTGGAGAACCAAGGATGGGGGCAAGTTTACATAGTGCTAAGAAAGCCAGAGATGTCTCTGCATTAGAAGACTTTCTTGAAGTAATACAAGGAGTCAACTTTACTACCTGCGGCCCACATGTGGTAAAGATCTTTTGTAAGGGGGCATGCGTCATGTTTGTTGATTTTCATTCCAATGAAGAACCTATTTCGCTTAACATACAATGTTCTTGAAAGCACATAGATGTGTATCTTTTCTCGACATCGTAGGTCACTGGATATCAATTGCAAGGTGTGGCATTAGTTGGATGTTGTGATAATGGTGAGGTGTGATCTCCCCAACAGACTCTGGTTAGCAAACCAAGACTACTACTCTTTCGATGACGTTCAAGGACAAAAAAGCTCCAAATGTTAACCATGTAGAGTTGCTTGAAATTGAAACTCTAAGCATAATCTTCTATGCACTAAAGAGTTAATAATCAAAACAGGACACATGTGTGTGGAGTAAAAGAAAATAACAATATTAGGTGGATTAAATAATAAGAACTCCTATGTTCGAAGCCTAGTAATAGGCTTGTTCGGATAAGAGTGTGGAAATTCTGGGGCACTACGCTGAAGCAATAAGGTTGCAATACACCATCCAGGTCAAGAAACCTTAACTTCATGAGTGATGGTAATATTTTCAAATCGTGACTATGCAAAGTAACTTGGGGTAATGTTGTTTGCTCCATCGTTGTCTGCAATACAAAGGATTGTGACGAATTGATTTCCTCAAAAATAATGATAAACGTATGAAAAAGGGGGAAAAAGAAAAAATAAGAAAGAAAAAGGAGAGAAAAATGAACAATAGCATAAATATAATTAAAACATACCCGCCCAAAACTGTATTCTTAGAATGATATTTCTTCGCTCGAGTGGTCAAACAAGTCCACCATTTTTTAGGCAGAGAAAAAAATGAGAATTGAGAAAGAGTAGTATTCTGCAGCAACGCGGTAATCATGAGGATGAACCGAGTCATATGGGAAGACTTCACAACCTTGAATCACTGCAACATTCAAAATCCTTATGGATCTAAGCTATGTTTGAAATGATCATTTGAACGGTTGAATCTAAGACGCTCTTGCACTTGATATCCGTTGGTTCATATTCTGTTGTCTGTTATACTAAGATTTTGATTTCAAGATCCTGTATGTTAATCTAAATGACACTCTTCAGTGGAATGCCATCAACAAATTGACAAATTAAAGCAACAAAGATTTCCATGTATTACTTTAGAGATAAGACCCAGAACACATGGTTGTGGATATTATTGGGCACCTAACTAGAGAAACGACCCCTTAATGTCTAAGATAGAGATAATGACAAGAATATGTGTCGACAGCTCAAGAGCAAGAGAGCGGGTTTGAGATATGATGCCTTGGTTGGCTCAAGGAAATGAAGAACGAACTGGAATGAGAATGAGGTCGCAAAATATGGGGAAAGGTAAGAGACAAAATTGATTCCCCAAAGAGTTAGAGCATAGGGATCAAGAGATGGTTCCCGTCAAGAAGTAGCAAGAAGATTGAATTTAGAAATTACATTCTGAGCATAGAAGCATTTTGCTCTCCCCGATGATGAAACTGACAAATACTCCAGATGTTGGGTCAAAGAATTGGAAGATAGCTGAGCTCATGATTAAGTGGGGCAATGCAGAACGTGAAGAATGGTAAGAATCCCTATACATGAATTATATAGAGATTAGAATGAGCTTATTTGTGAAGTGGGTAGAGACCCCAAAAAAGAAAGACAGCCGCATGTGCAAGAGAGCTAGAGCGGATATTCAATTGATGAAGGAAAGATTGATGAAAATGAAGATCAAAACTGAGCATATTGCAAAAAGAAAGAAAATGGAGAAATCTAAAAAATGACTTTTCGAGGCATGGGATTTTAAAACATATTTAAAAGAGAGAGGGGGAAAAGAGGAAAAAGAGAAGAAAAAGAGTAAAAAAGAAGGAAATAAGAGAGAAAAAGAAAGAAAAAGAAAGAAAGAAGAAAAAAGAGAGAAGAAAGAAGAGAAAAGGAAAAAGAAAAAGAAGGAAAAAAGAAAAAAAATAAAGCTTTACATTGCATGCATCATATAAATAGAGGCATGTCAGTTTTTGTTTGTTTTAGACAGGTATTTGAAGAATTATCAAAGAGTTTTAAGAAGTAGATTTTAAAGAAAGAAAGAACGACAGCCATAGTAGCGTGAGGCTAGATAACGGTAGCCATAATAGCGTAAAGCTAGATATTAAGTCCTTTGGGCCATCAATAAATCTTTCAGGCATGATGATAAGACCTTCGAGCCACCAGTAAGTCTTTCGAGCATGGTGATAAGTCCTTCGGGCCATCAATAAGTCCTTCGGGCATGATGTGGCAGCCATAGTAGCGTGAGGCCAGATGACGGTAGCCATAGTAGCGTAAAGCTAGATATTAAATCCTTTGGGCCATCAGTAAGTCCTTCGGGCATGATGATAAGACCTTCAGGCCACCAGTAAGTCTTTCGAGCATGGTGATAAGTCCTTCGGGCCATCAATAAGTCTTTCAGGCATGGTAGCCTTAGTAGAGTGAGTCCAGAAAAATCGGTAGCCAGTTTGGCGTGAATCCCTAATTCTAAGATAAAGTTTCTATATATGAAGAGCCTATATTTTCAAGTCCTCACAGTGAAAGGTTCCATATAGGAAGAACCCGTAACTCTGAGATTTTAGAAGCTAAAAGTTCTATATAGGAAGGACTTGCAGCTCCAAGGTTTGAAGACTACCAGTTCTATATGGGAAGAACTCCCAGTTGATAGAATCCATCCGTGACGTAGAAGGTATTAGAGTGAAAAGTCCAAGCTTTACTTTCGTAGAGTGAAAAGTCCTATATAGGAAGAGTTCTATATAGGAGGACTATATAGGAAGAGTTCTATATAGGAGAGACTCCAAGCTTTACTGTCTTAGAGTGAAAAGTCCTATATAGAAGGGACTCGTAACTCAATACTTCAAAAGGAAAGGTTATATATAGGAAGAACTTACGAACCTGAAGATTCAACTAAGGAAAAACAGAGAGCTTCAGAAGGACACGTGATTTTGAAGCTACAAACAGGGAAGTCGAATAAAAATGAGTGCTTATGATCTTTGCTTTGTTCACATTCCACGGGAACAAGCAAAGAAGGGCCACTGTAATCACTCATTTTTATCTGGTTTGTAAATATTGTGTTAATATATTAGTATAATAATTAATAGATATTATTATTGCATGTATACATGTATAGTATTATTATATGTGTTTATTATGCACATATAACTAATATGTATGTGGTATATGTGTGTTTGCATGTTACGTATGCTTTAATTGTTTGTATGTATAATATGTGTATATTTATATTAATTAGGTATGTGAAAAAATATATGTATATGTATGTTATGTGATATATATGTTAATTATGTGTATGATTATATATGCATGTATGTTTGCATAATATATTAATTAAGGATGTGTTACATATATTAATATTTGCATGTGTGTCCGTATGTTATACGTATATGTGTGCGCATATGTATAAATGTATATATTATTATTATTATTATTATTGAATTGGCCTGATTTGAAGTGAACATTAAATATTAATATTAAAACCCAAATATATTATAATGTCCAGTCCATTATTACAATTAAAACCCAAAAACTACATAAGACCCAACCAGCCAGCCCAAAACCTAAAGAAACCCTAATTTACATCTAACATAAAAACCCTAATATCATCTTTTATCTTCCAGCCACCCTCATCTTGGTCGTTATATCAAATCTCGATCCAATGGTCCAGATTGATCTAAGATGACATTCCATCTGTCGCGCGTGATCCCACTCACTGTCTAGCTATCTTCTATGGGCGCGTGAGGTGCACGCACTGACCATCCAAATCCCCAAACGCCACACGTCTCGATCCGGGCCCACCACATCATCGCCCAGATCAAGTCCTAGCCGTTCATCTTTAATCAATCCAAACTATTGGATCAAATCTGATCTAATTGTCAAGAACGGATCTGGCCAGAGATCCACCAGCTCCGCCTGTTGTCACCGTACGCTACCTCACCGGCCCTCACCAAATCGGACATGCAAAGATCATAAAATATGCAGAATGTCAGATACAAGCAAGCATCTACAACAAATCCATTTAATGTTTCTTATCTATGCAAACAAAGAAAAAATCAGAAATCAAGGATATATATGTAATCGGCCATTAATGTGGAGAAGAAACCAGATTCAAATAAAAAAACAACATAACTTCAGTGGTATTTTCCCACTTCATGTTTTCTTATCTGTGTATGCATTCGATACAAAAAACAATAGTAAAAAAATAAAAAAGCTGGTGGTTCTTACCCTCGCTGTTCAAACTTCTCTCTAGCGGTAACAAGCCGTAAGGCTCCTGAGCCGAACATGGTGAGCCGGTGAGGGGATGGTTTTAAGGTTTTGTTTTGTTTTTAAAAAAATAAAAAGGTTTTATTTTAAATCTAAAGAAAAGTGGTTAGGTTTTGCGGGTTTTTGAAAGAAAAATTTTGTTCAGAAATGAAGGACGGTCAGAATCTGGGAAACGAAGGCGGCCAATATTTTTTTTGTTTCGGTTTGAACGAATAATAAGGGAGATCAAGGTTTTTTTAAAACACAAAATTTAAAATGGCCAAAGGCCTTACTCTCGCCCAAAATGGTCTTTATATAGACTTTTAGTTTTTTAAAATTGGTTTAATTGCCTCGTAAGGACCTCCGTCCTTTTGATATTTTCAGTTTGGGCTCACCCCTTGGTCTAATCACAACTGCAGTCCCCCTTTCTTTTTAAAACCCCTCTAAATTAAATGGATTCAGATATCAAATGGCCAAATTATCTGCTTAGTCCTTCTGCGTTTTTGAAGTTTTCATTTTGAGTCTACCCCTTGGTTTTATTACATTCTTAGTCCTCATATGTTTTGCTCGGTTCTCAATTAAGTCCTTAAATGTCTATTTTTTTTAATTTCTAAGCATTTTGTTTCTATTTTATTTCATTTCAGTCCTTTTTTTATGTTTTAAATATTTATGTCATTTTCTTTTTTTTACGTTATGTTTTTAGCATGTTTGCATTTGCGTTTATACGTTTTTATAATTCATGTTTATTTACGTTTTTTATATAATATACGTAATGGTTTGGGGTATCATGCTTTTATTCGTTCGTTCATGTCGCATACAGGTTTTGTTTTAGGTGTTATGTTTTAGATTAATTTGTATGTCATGTTTATGTGTGTCATTACATGTATATTATCATGCCATGATGCTTTGTTTTGTTGTTCATGTTGTATACTTGTGTTTTATTAAGTGATCAAGTTTAGCTTAGCTATTTATCATGTATGCATGTGTTCTAGTATGTTTTATTTTTGTTTTGCATTTTAGGTTTATATATTAAAAATGCGTGATATTTGTTACATGTTAATATCATGATATGTTTTAATGTATGCATGTAATTTGTGCCATATGATAAAGTTTTAGTGTAATATTGTGATAATGTTGTTTTGTTATTTTAGTATCATGTTATATATCATGTCATGCATATGTTATTGTTTTGTAATTTTAATATGTTCAAGCATGTTATATATGTGTTAGTTTAATTTTAAAGTATGTTGTTTCCTCTTTTTACTTTCATGTTTTGATTTGTTTTAGCTTATGATATTTAGGTTTGTGTTTACGCTTGTTCATGTTTATACGTCGTTGATTGTATTATTAAGATATGTTATGTTATTCTTGTTCGTGCATTTAATTATTCTTGTTTAATATTGTGATATTCATGATTTTATGTTTTTTAAAACCATGTTAATTTAGATATATTTGTTTTATATATACAATATGTTTCGTTAGGATATCACTCAGATATATTAATTGTCAATACGGTGCCCTTTTATTCGAGCGTAAACGTGACCAATACCAAACACAGTTATGGTGGTCTATCGGTTTACTCTCGAATAACGGGACCTTTAAAATTTACTTGCACTTATGACCAATTCTTAATTTAATCGTCACTTTAATTCAGAAAAGTTTAATATTAATAAAATTGTAATTATGAAAGTACCAATCTTGGGTGGTCTGGGGGTGCTAATCCTTCCCCATCTGTAACTGACTCCCGAAACCAACATTTTTAAAATCTCTAGTTTTATGGTGTCCGGCCACCTCAGTGGCCAGTGGCGACTCCATTTTAAAAATAAAAAACAGTTTTTCTAAAACATCAGGAAATACCTATTTTTAATACCCGAGAGACCCCAAACACCTTGAAAACCCACTTTTTTAGCGAAAACACCCGTAGGAGAAGGATATCACTACAACCGTTTCTAAATGGCATGCATAATGTGAATTGTATAGAACATATTGGACTATGAAGTACTCTAATATGATATGTTTTACATGATATAAATTGCATATGGGTTGCTTGCCATTTTGCATGAATTGATTTTTAAAGTTGCCCTTGGTAGTATAATATTGAGTTGGACAATATAGTGGTATACCATAAGAGTCATAATGTATCTGACACTTCATTGTGTCGATAGTATACGACGTCGAAATTTGGCAACACTTCATTGTGTTGATATGGCAACACTTTATTGTATTGATATGATCGCAATACTTCATTGTGTTGATATGTACCCGATACTTCATTGTGTTGGTAGAAAGGATAATACTAAAATGTACATGACTCGTATATTAGTCACTTAATATTTACCTTGGGCTATATGATTTCACATAATGATTATATATTTTTATATAGTACAAAATGATCACAATATACTTTCTGGCATAAATATTCCTGCATTACATATTACATGGTTTAAAGACTATCATGCATTAGAAAATATTTTATATGTTACTCATCTTATGACACACTGAATTGTTCTCAACGTGTATTTTCATTATACACGTAGGTAAACGGAATTAGGAGCGGACAACTTTTGCATCACTTTCTCTTTTGGGAGTACATAATCGACATGTTAATTTCAGTATTTATGACATCCATTTTTTGTGTATTTGGCCGTGGCATTGTACTAGATAAACTTGTCTTTTTGGTTAAAAATACTTGAACCAGATATGTAATAGTGTTATAAACCTTTTTATAGTTGTCAAACGTATTTACTGCTTATTATTATTATATGTTTTGAGGAAATTATAATATTTACGTAAAATTTTTACTATCGGGTATTAAATCATTACTTTATTTCTATTAGATAAAGTAAAGCGTGCTTGGATTAGAGAAATTTCAAGATGGGTGATCATATGGGAAATTATCTTAAATTTTTTTAAATTTCCCCGGTTTTTAGAATAAAAGATATTTTTAAAAGCCTGTAACATCTTTGACTCGTGTTCGGTGTATGGATACGGGAAGGGCGTGTTACATTCAATGTGTTTTTGATAAAATGGAATGAAATTGTTTTTGAGTCACTCGAATGCCAATATATGATATAAAGTATCATGAGAAATGAATTATGTTTTGTATAATATGGTTTATACATGTGTTGCTCTTTAAGCTTGTTATTTTGAGATTTTAGCATGAGAAAGCTTAAATTGGGGTTATGGGTAGAAATCCATGATACATGAGATGCAAATGTTTAAAAGTGCATATTTTGAAAGATTAAAGAAGCATGATATGTTTTGACATGAGCTTGAATACATATTTGGAAACAAAATGGTTTTAAATGCATTGATGAGTGTTTTTGAGATTCCCTCACTAGGCTTTACAAGCTTACACTCTCATTTCTCATAAATCCAGAGAAGTTAGCATTTTGGGCAGCAAACAAGCAAGAGGCGATCCAAGGGCAAAGTGATTTCAAGTATGGTTTTATAAGTATTTGTAGTAATAAGAGGCAATGTGACCAAGTTCTAATTGAGAGGGTTGTTTTGGTTACTCCCTGGTTTGGACAAGTTACATTTGATGTTTTGGACTTGTATAATGTTTAATATCTTGTTTTGAGGGGTTGGGATAAGTTTTGCATGCTTGGGTAGAGATCATGCCTATAGGACATTTTTTTGATTGTGCCATGTTGTGAATGAACCTCTACCATGCTTATATGTTTGTAGAAATGTCACTTGAGATGTTATATAAAGATAGGTGATGTTTGAGGTTGTTTGGAGATAGAGAAAGAGTCATATGTTGAACCTAGAGGTCATTACAGGCTTTCACGTACCGGTATGGGTACCCAAGGATCAGTACACAGGGTCTAAAACGGCTCCGTTTGGAGGGCAAAATGCCCAAGGGTAGTGGTACAGTTATCCAAGTATCTGTACACCCTTTCAAATTTACACATCAGAAGCGATATACGGGTTTGAGTACCATTATAGCCCCTTCATTTTTATAGCATCGTACTAATACGCAAGGTGCTGTATCGGTGCACAATAAGGTTACTTGAAATTGAGGTTTTGAAGGGAAAAGAGGGGGATCAGTACGAGAACTATGATGTACTGGTACAGGTTGCTTTATGCACCATATCGGTACGGTGGCTAGTTTATCAGTACATGTAGTAGTTAAGTCCGTTCAGCCGTATCAATACGGGCTTGCCCATATTGGTACATATTGCTGGTTTTTTTGTATATTGGCATATTGAAGTTTGGAAATGTGCAATCTAGTCCCTGAATGTTATATATGCAATTGTATGAGTTTAGTTGATTCTTTTAAGCTAAAATTTAACCGGTATGCATGAAACTTGACTAATTAAGGATTGGTAACTTTAATTTATGAAAGACCTCCTAATTTTTAGATATTGCAATTTGGTCCCTGAAGTACGATCTTGATCAATTGGACGTCAATTTAACGCCTGATTGAGTTGTAAATTTCACCACTACCATCATGATCACCTTAGGACTTAATTTTTCATTTAGATAAGATAAAATGAAAAAATAGATTGTTTTATAAGTAATTCTTTCGGGTTTGTTTCGGCAAACCCAATATAGCTCTCTCAGTTCGGTCTAGCGTCTAGGCCAGGTCAAGGGGTTACATTTGATGGTATCAGAGATAGGTCATTATTGTTGGGAAGTGGGTTATGGTTGTTTGGTGTATTGTTGTTTGATGAATCTATTGAATAGCATGCACTGTGTTTGATTTTGCGAGTTTATGATTGAAATGTGCTATGTTGGGGTAAAAGCTTGGGGACATATTACCTTATTAGTACAAGTGTAAAATGATTTTTGTTTTGGAAACCTGAGCATCTTGTACTCTTACTTAAAGCTGGACTAATTAATATTTTGATATATTTTCATACTATAAATTCATATTTGAGTATGCCATCGAGATGAGAGCTAAGGTCAAATATGTCCATATTCCTTGGGGAGAATGATGTGATATGGATTATGTAACCCCCTTGACCCGGTCTAGCCGACAGACCAAATCGAGGAAGCTACATTAGGTTTGCCACAGCAAACCGAAGAGATTCAACAAAACCCGGTCCATTTTTTTCTTTTTATCTTGTCTAGATGCCAATTACTAGTCTCACGTGTACATGCATCACTCAGGTGAAATCCCACCTCAATCGGGCATCATTTTGACATCCAATTGATCACATTTGCAATTTAGGGACCAAATTGTAAATATAGGAAATTTGTAGGATTTAAGCCACTTTTAATATACCAATCTTTAATAAGTCAGGTTCTGATCATTCATCTCAAATTTAATCTCAAATTGATCATTCAAGCTCATACAATCGCATGGACATTTAGTGACTAGAATGCAAAGAAAGCAAAACTGCCAAGCCAACATTACAGAAAACGGCCTCGGGTATCGGTACGGGTGTCACCGTATCGATACACATAAGATGCCTGTATCGGTACACCAAAACAGGTATCGATATGCCATAACGAACTTACCTAACTTTTGAATCTTTTAAATATACGTACGGGTACGCTTACATGGATATCGTACACGGGTTTGGATTGAAAAAGTGAAATTCTAGAGGCTAGAACATGTACCGGTACACCATTACCCGTATCGGTACGCCAGGCCAAAAATCACCTAGGCGTACCGGTACTCCCTTACGCATACCGATCCCTCAGGCCAGAAAATACCTAGCCGTACCGATACGGTCCCCCGCGTATCGGTACGCCTAGACCTGTAATGCCAAAATTTGCTGGTTTTTCATCTCAAATACATTCTCAAACCATTCACCTTTAACTGATAGTACCCCGACCTCAAATCTATCTTGGAAAACACTAAAGCTCCCCTTAACTAATCAAATAGATCATCAATCTGTAGTAAGGAATACTTGTTCTTTATTGTCAACTTATTCAGCTGTCGGTAATCTATACAGATCCGCAACATACCATCTTTCTTCTTAACAAACAACACCAGTGCTCCCCACGGTGAAATACTAGGTCTAATAAATCCCCAATCCAACAACTCCTACAACTGCGTCTTCAACTCCTTCAATTCCTTCGGAGCCATGCGGTACGGAGCAATCGATACCGGTACCGTGCCCGCAAAAACCTCGATGCCAAACTCTACCTCACGGTCAGGTGGCAACCCCAGAAAAACACCCAGAAACTCACATACAGTGCGAACATAATGCACTTTTAACTCCTTTGATCCAGAATTCATAACGCAAGCCAAATATGCATGACATCTCGAATCCAACATTCGTCTTGCCTCCAAAGCTGGAACAACACTAGACAAAAAACTTGGCATTCTCGCCAACAACCACCACCTCATAATCAACCGACAACCTCAAAGATATCCGCTTGGTCTCAAAATCCACCACAGCCTGATGTTCGGCCAACCAATCCATACCCAAGATCACATCAAAACCATAGAATGGTAGCTCCATCAAGTCTACAGCAAGCACATGTCCCTGAACCAACAGCAGACACCTATGATACAACCTCCTAACCACGACCGTCTCTCCAAGAGAACTAGTCACTCTAACTCCCACATTAAGAATTTCAACAGATATATCAAGCAACTCAGCATGCTCACTCAAAATGTATGAATAAGTAGATCCAGATCAACCAACGAATACAATGACATAGACTGAAGGGTAAAAGTACCTGCAATCACATAAGTGTCATTGCGACCCTCACAATGAACATACACCCTAGCCGGTCCACCTCCCTCAGGCTGGATAACAATAGTATAAGCTATAGTCCTATGTCCCCTATCTTGATGCTGAAACAGTCTGCAGCCATGACCCCGCTGCGGAACAAAAATAGGTGCAGCACCCTTCCCACCTCGAGCCAACAACGGACAATCATGCCTCTGGTGGTCACCCGATCCACAACTCCAACAAGCATTAGCCACCACAGGCGCAGGTGCCTGACCCTCCCTGGCCAACCGTGGGCAATCTTGCCTTAAATGGTCTCGAGATCCACAAACCCAACAAGTGCTATACGAGGCTCTAACCTGGGCACCATGCCCTGAACTCCACGTCCCACAACGCCTCCACCATGCCTCAGCTCTGGGCGAAACCTCCTATCACGGTGTCTCTTAGCCTGACCACCGCTATAACCTGAATCAGCAGCTCTCTTACTCGAGCTCAAACCTCATGATCCAAAAGCAAGCGTAAATTTTGCTCCACATCCTTGGCTGGCGAAACCAACACATCAAAATCGATATAATCAGCAGCAAGCATGTATGTTTTAACATCCTCCACAAACCCATAACGGAAATGATCACATCGAGTACGCTCGTCAGGAACCAACTCAGGTGCATACTGACTTAACCTCACGAACTGCACCTCATACTTCGCTAGAGACATACTACCCTGCAACAACGCCATAAACTCTGGCTTCTTCTCGTCCTGATATCGGACTCCCAAAACTTCTTCAGAAAGCTTCACAGAAGAACTCCCAGGCCACATCATCCATCGCCATCGCTGATATCGTGGTAGTCCACCATACATATGCATCACCCTACAACAGGGAAACAACACAGCCCAATTTACGGGCATCGGTGCACCCCATCTGGCCCAACATCCTCTCAGTACTTGCCAACGAGCCTTTAGAAGCCTCAGGCGACAACCCTCAGAACTCAACTCCACCCAAACTACGAAGACACTCAACCGGAAAACCTTGCCCCTCAATTGGTGGTGCTGGCACCAAACACCCGCAACTGCTACCTGAAACGCACCGGTCATGGCCTATATCAGCGGTGCCATATCACCCATCCTTGGCCCAGCTGGCACAAGTGGTACTTGCTCTACTCCCTCCGGTGGATTAGGTAGGGGCGGTGGCAACCCTCTAGGAGGTACAACTTCTCCTTCATCATCCTGCCCAGCAGTAGCAACAATCGCACTAGATCGCAACTCTCTCCTCGATCCCATCCTGCTAAAATATATCTAAGGCATGATAATCATTTCAAAACAAAACAGTCAGGCCAACCTCAAGCAATGATCCAAGACTTTCATTTCAAAAATCAAACTTTCCAAACTATAATAATAAGGAAATGGGTTCCACAAAACATCCTAAACATAACATACGACCACCAACATTCATATATCAATCACCGTGAATAACAACCAGCATACATATAACAATCATCGTGCAAATCAAACATGGCAACAACACAGCAGCCTCCCAAATGAACCAAACCTGGCTCTGATTCCACAAAATGTAACCCCCTTGACCCGGTCTAGCCGCCAGACCAAATCGAGGAAGCTACATTAGGTTTGCCGCAGCAAACCGAAGAGATTCAACAAAACCCGGTCCATTTTTTTCTTTTTATCTTGTCTAGATGCCAATTATTAGTCCTACATGTACATGCATCACTCAGGTGCAACCCCACCACAATTGGGCATCATTTTGACGTCCAATTGATCACATTTGCAATTTAGGGACCAAATTGCAAAATAGGAAATTTATAGGATTTATGCCATTTTTAATATACCAATCTTTAATTAGTCAGGTTCTGATCACTCATCTCAAATTTCATCTCAAATTGATCATTCAAGCTCATACAAATGCATGGATAAGATTCAGGGACTAGAATGCAAAGAAAGCAAAACTGCCAAGCCAACATTACAAAAAACGACCTTGAGTATCGGTACGGGTATCACTGTACCGATACACATAAGAAGCCTGTACTGGTACACCACAACAGGTATCGATATGCCATAACAAACTTACCTAACTTTTGAATCTTTTTAATATATATACCGGTACGGTTACATGGGTATTGGTACATGGGTTAGGATTGAAAAAGTGAAATTCCAGAGGCTAAAACGTGTACCGATACACCATTACCCGTATCGGTATGCCAGACCAAAAATCACCTAGGCGTACCGGTACTCCCTTACGCATACCGATCCCTCAGGCCAGAAAATGCCTAGCCATACCGATATGGTCCCCCGCGTATCGGTACGCCTGGACCTGTAATGCCACAATTTGCTGGTTTTTCATCTCAAATACATTCTCAAACCAACATGCTTATAACATCAAACCAACATGCCATACATAACACAAGTCAACTAGCAACTTCATTCTTACAGCACAACAAGCATCAAGCATCAAAAGTGAATCTATAGGCATGCTTCCTAATGTCCATTCAAGCAACATATCAAAAAGGTAAACCACCATCAAAACAAACATTAATGGCCATTTACAACCCACGAGCAACTAGAGATATATGATCAAATAGGGAGTTCCACAAAACATCTTCCAAAACACAATAGGTACCTCATTGCCCTTATTCATTATAGTCTAAACCAAGACATACTTTGGAAGCAAGTCTTGCAAAGATCCCCTTGCTTCTTGCTGCCTTCCAAGACCTCAATTATCTGCATTGATGGACACAAAAGCGTAAGCACACAACGCTTAGTGAGGAATGCTCAAAACAACCACCATCAATGCATTGAAAACCATCTATTTAACATCATCCTTTAAAACATTGTCATCATGCCCCTTTTGAAAACATGCACTTTATATCATTAAAACCAGCATAATAAACCATATGCTACATGTATCATTAATCAACAGCAAATCCCATTGCTAACCCTTCGCTTAAGCCTTCCCATGCATTACTACCAAACGCAAACCTTAAGGAGAAACATGTATAAATCTCATTATACAACATAAAACATTTCCATGATACATTAACAATTATATTGACTTTCAAGTGATCAGTAACAAGTCCATTAACAAAAGAGTTCATCGGATACACGGATTCAACAAGTGTTAACCCAACACTTCAAGCCATCTCAACCGGATTAGCGATACAATCACAATCGTGGTACAATAACAACCGGGTACAATTTCAACCCACAGGGAAAACCCATCACTCTCATCGGTTAGATGCTTAACCCCACTAACGAGAGTATTCGGTACCGTTAAACCCCTCTACCATTAGGGTACTTGGATGGAGTATTTGGTACACAATATAAACCCATCAACATCCAAGGCGACTTATTTTACAGTGCACTCAATCCTATGGCCGGCCAACTATATCTGATAACAATTTTAAAACCACATCACTTGCCAATATAATTAACCATTTGCCATTTCCTTTACAATTTTTAACAAGCATTAAACCAAACCATTTTCCAAAGCAACAACCATGCTTTAAACCACAAGTATAAACCATATACTTACTGAGATCACTTACCATGTGCATCCTTCAGCATTTCATGCTTAAAACCAGTATATCGAATACTTTAAAACATGCTTAAACAGTAGGTATCATGTAAATTAAAATAAGTGCATAAAACCGTAAAATGCTAGCACAACCGAGAGAGAAATCCACTTTATACTTACTTTCGAGTCTAGGCAAGCGTTTCAAGCTCTACCATAACTCCCAAAACTCCGTTTCGAAACATCAAAATGCTTTAAACCACGTTTTCACTCATCAATACGTGAAACTTCGATTCGTCGATGCGCAAACAAACATCTGAAGTCTCCTACGCCTCTCCAAACACCTCTGGATCAACCTCCCCTATTTTTACCACACAACAACAGAGGATTTATGCATCATAATGCATTCTAAACACAACAAACTCAATCCTTCTCGGATTTCCACCACACCCTCACATTTAACCATCCACAACAACCGAAATCAAGACCAAAGCACTTCGATTCACAACCCAGCCAACATCAATAAACCTAGCATCATTTTCAACACCAAAACGCATCTAAAAACAGATCCAAAACAACCTACCACCTCCAGCAACCTAACAATCATAATTTCAACACAAAACCTTAAAACTAACAACCTAAACAAATAGAGACTATTATGTTTCGGGATTTTATTGATAAAAATCACTTATCAACATTGTTAAACATCCAAAATATGAGTCAAATCACCATTACATATTGGAAATCAGATTCAATTCGCGAATCAATACATTTTCCCCAAAGATCTAATTAAATCATTATAAAATCATCAAAATCAGATTAGAATTGCAAAAGTAAGGATCAAATGCTTGGGAATTTCAATAAAGAACCATACAATAGAGGAGATCTCGGGCCTTACCCCTATTGTGAAGTTTCTCCCTCAATTGATTTGTGAAAATCTAAGAAATCACAAGATTAATGTTAGATTTTGCATAAACAATCTTTGTAAAACAATTTGGAACAATAAAATCACTTTAGAAACCACCTCACCTCTAGAAATTTGATGAAATCTAAGTGTTTGGCTGAGGAGAGAATAGGGAGAAAAAGTTGAGAGAAAAATGACTTGATTTTTGTTTAAGAAAATATAACCACATTTTTAACAAAATCCATTTTAAATATTAATTAAAGCACATGTTTAAATTAATTAAATTAAGGGAGAAACCTTAAGAAACAATTTGGTAAAATAGCTCCTTAAAGATTCTAACTATTTGACCATTTTCATTTTAGTCACTAGAAAATCACGGTTTTCAAAACTTTTATTTTGGTTACTAACCAAAATGTCCACCTTCCAAAACTAATTTTTCAAAATTGATTCCACCATTATTAAACATATAATTAATAATGATTTTTAAACATTTTTCCATAATTTTTCCAACACCGAAAATATACGATCCCAAAACTGACTCAAATTTCTACTCCGGCCCACTAAATCGTCTAATATCCCACTAAACCGCTAAGCCCTTAAACCGGGGTGTTACAACTCTCCCCCACTTAAGAAATTTTGTCCTCGAAATGTACCTGGAGGAAATAGGTGCGGAAACTCGTTCAGCATATCTGACTTACGCTCCGACGTGGCCTCCTCAACACCACGGTGCTTCCACAACACCTTAACTAGCTCGACTGTTTTGCCACGAAGCACCTTACTGCTGTTATCAAGAATCTCTACTGGTTCCTCATCATACGATAGGTCTAGTCTCAACTCGATCTCTTCCACCAGCATGACATGCGATGGATCTGACCTATACCTTCGCAACACCGAAACGTGGAACATATCATGAATCATTCCCAACTCCGGAGGTAACCTCAAATGGTACGCAACAGGACCCACACGGTTAACGACCTCGTATAGTCCAATGAACCTCGGGCTAAGCTTCCCTTTCCACCCAAAATGCAACACCTTTTTCCAGGGCGACACTTTCAGAAACACTTTATCACCCACAGCAAAAACACTTTATCACCCCAGTTCCCTAGTACCCAATAACACAACACCTTAGCATATCCTTGAGAACCTGAATCATGCGACTGACCATCCGACTGAGGGTGGTACGAGGTATTGAAACTCAACTGGGTTCCCAAAGCACGATGTAAACTCGCCCAAAACCTTGCGGTGAACTGCGGATCCCTATCCAAAACTATAGATTTGGGCACCCCGTGCAAACGCACTATTTCAGAGATGTACAACTAAGCCAACCTATCCAAGGTATACGCAGTATGCACTGGCACAAAATGCACAAACATCGTAAATAGATCTACGATCACCCAGATAGAATCCTTTTTGGTCGGTGTCAAAGGCAGCCCATACACAAAATCCATGGTGATTCTTTCCAACTTCCATTCTAGTATCTTCAACGGTTGCAACAACCCAAAAGGAAACTGATGCTCAGCTTTTACCCTCTGACAAACCATGCACCGAGCTGCAAAATCGGCCACATCTCTCTTCAATCCAACCCAATAGTAATCTTCCTTCAACCCTCGATACATCTTCGTACTACCAGGATGCATAACAAAAGGACTAGTGTGTGCCTCAGTCAAAATAGTATGCCTCAACTCTTCGTCCTCAGGCACCACTATTCGACCTTTGAAACACAACACCCCATCATCGTTGAAATAAAAATCTGTAGGATTTCCATCACTGATATCTTCCACATGAGTTACTAAACTCCCATCACACGGTTGCTACCCCTTAATCATCTGCGACAAGGACGGTTTCAGTCGCAACTCAGCCAACAAACCTCCGTCATTCGTCACACTCAACCTAGCAAACATGGCTCTCAACTCCACAGCTGCATCCCTACTCAAAGCATCCGCTACAACATTGGCTTTTCCCGGATGATACTCAATAGTCAGATCGTAATCCTTAAGCAACTCCAACCATCTATGCTGCCTAAGATTCAACTCCTTCTTGACATCAGGTATTTCAAGCTCTTATGATCCATGTAAACCACACATTTCTATCCATACAGATAATGCCTCCAGATCTTCAAGGCAAAAACTATCGTTGCAAGCTCAAGATCATGAGTAGGATAGTTATGTTCATGCACCTTCAACTGCCTATATGAATACGCCACTACCTTACCCTCCTGCATTAACATGCAACCAAGCCCAACATACGACACATCACTCTAAACAACAAACTCCTTTCCCAATTCTGGTTGAACCAAAACCGGAGCTTGCGTTAAGGCTTCCTTCAACCTTTTGAAAGCTCGCTGCCTATCCCCCATCCACTCAAACCTATCATTCTTCTGTAGCAATTTTGTTAACAGTGCTGCCACACTGGAAAACCCTTCCACAAACCTCCTATAATAACCCGCCAAACTATGAAAACTCCTGACTTCCGTCACAGACTTGGGCTCCTTCTAACCCATTAGAGCCTCAACCTTATGCGGATCGACACGAATTCCTTCGGCCGACACAACATGCCCAAGAAACACAACTTCCTTAAGCCAAAACCCACATTTGCTTAACTTAGCATACAACTGATTCTCCATCAGTTTCTGAAGCCCAAATCGCAAATGGCTATCATGATCCTCCTCGGTATGAGAGTACACAAGGATATCATCGATAAACACCACCATAAACTGATCCAAAAACTCATGAAACATACGCTTCATCATGTCCATAAAAGCAGCTGGAGCCTTGGTCAAACCAAATGGCATCACAAGAAAATTTGTAATGCCTGTATCTTGTACGAGAAGATGTTTTGGGCACATCCACCTCCTTCACCTTTAACTGATAGTACCCCGACCTCAAATCTATCTTGGAAAACACCGAAGCTCCCCTGAACTAATCAAACATATCATCAATCTGTGGTAAGGGGTACTTATTCTTTATTGTCAACTTATTCAACTACCGGTAATATATACACATCCGCAATGTACCATCTTTCTTCTTAACAAACAACACTAGCGCTCCCCACGGTGAAATACTAGGTCTAATAAAGCCCCAATCCAAAAACTCCTACAACTATGTCTTCAACTCCTTCAATTCCTTCGAAGCCATGCGGTACAGAGCAATCGATACTGGTATCGTGCCCGCAAAAACCTTGATGCCAAATTTCACCTCAAGGTCAGGTGGCAACCCCGACAATTCCTCTAGAAAAACACCTAGAAACTCACATGCAGTGCGAACATCCTGCACTTTCAACTCCTTTGATCCATGCTTCATAATGTAAGCCAAATATGCCTAACATCCCAAATCCAACATTCGTCTTGCCTCCAAGCCGAAACAACACTAGACAAAAACTTGGCATTCTCGCCAACAACCACCACCTCATAATAATCCGAAAACCTCAAAGATATCCGCTTGGTCTCAAAATCCAACACAGCACGATGTTCGGACAACCAATCCATACCTAAGATTACTTCAAAACCATAGAATGGTAGCTCCATCAAGTCTACGGCAAACACATGCCCCTGAACCACCAGTGGACACCTACGATACAACCTCCTAACCACGACCATCTCTCCAACAGAACTAGTCACTCTAACTCCCACATTAAGAATTTCAACAGATATATCAAGCAACTCAGCATGCTCACTCTAAATGTATGAATAAGTAGATCCAGAATCAACCAATGAATACAACGACAGAGACTGGAGGGTAAAAGTACCTACAATGACATCGATGTCATTGCGACCTTCACGGTGTGCATACACCCTAGCCGGTCCACCTCCCTCAGGTTGGATAGCAATAGTATGAGCCACAGTCCTCTGTCCCCCATCTCGATGCTGAAACGGTCTGTGGCCACGACCCCACTACGGAACAACAACAGGTGTAGCACCCTGCCCACCTCTAGTGGTCGCCCAACCCATAACTCCAACAAGCACTAGCATGGGCACCCTGTACCTAAACTTCACGTCCCACAACAAGTGCTATACGAGGCTATACGAGGCTCTAACATGGGCACCATGCACCTGAACTCCACGTTCCACAACACCTCCACCATGCCTCGACTCTGGGCGAAACATCCTATCATAGTATCTATTAGCTTGACCACCACTATAAAGCAAATCAGCAGCTCTCTTACCCGAGCTTAAACCTCGTGATCCAGAAGCCAAGCCTAAATTCTGCTCTACATCCTTGGCTCGCGAAACAAACACATCAAAATCGATATAATCAGCAGCAAGAATGTATGTCTTAACATCCTGCACAAGCCCATAATAGAAACGATCACATTGAGTATGCTCGTCAGGAACCAACTCAGGTGCACACTGACTCAACCTCACGAACTCACCTCATACTCCGTCACAGACATACTACCCTACACCAACGCCATAAACTCCTGCTTCTTCTCGTCCTGATATTGGACTCCCAAAACTTCTTCCAGAAAGCTTCACAGAAGAACTCCTAGGTCACATCATCCATCACCAGACCGGATATCGTGGTAGTCCACCACACATAAGCATCACCCTGTTGCAGCGAAACAACACAGCCCAACTTACGCGAATCGGTGCACCCCATCTGGGCCAATGTCCTCTTAGTACTGGCCAACCAGCCCTTTGAAGCCTCAGGCGACAACCCTCGAAACTCAACACTGTCCAAACTACGAAGACGCTCAAGAGGCAAACCTTGCCCCTCAATCAGTGGTGCTGGCACACGAACACCCACAACTGCTGCCTAAAACGCACCGGTCATGGCCTGTATCAGCAGTGCCATATCACCCATCCCTAGCCTAGGAAGCATAGGTGGTACTTGCTCCACTCCCTAAGGTGGATTAGGTGGGGGCGGTGGCAACCCTGTAAGAGGTGCAACTTCTCCTTCACCATCCTGCCCAGCGGCAGCAGCAATCGCACTAGATCACAACTCTCTCCTCGGTCCTATCATGCTAAAATATATCTAAGGCATGATAATCATTTCAAAACAAAATAGTCAGGCCAGCCTCAAGAAATGATCCAAGACTTTTATTTCAAAAATCAAATCTTTCCAGACTTTAATAATAAGGCAATGGGTACCACAAAACATCCCGAACATAACATACGACCACCAATATTCATATATCAATCAATGTGCATAACAATCAGCATACATATAATAATCACCGTGCAAATCAAACATGGCAACAACACAACAACCTCCCAAACGAACCAAACATGGCTCTGATACCACCAAATGTAACCCCCTTGACCCGGTCTAGCCGCCAGACCAAATCGAGGAAGCTACATTAGGTTTGCCGGAGCAAACTGAAGAGATTCAACAAAACCCAGTCCATTTTTTTCTTTTTATCTTGTCTAGATGTCAATTATTAGTCCTACATGTACATGCATCACTCAGGTGCAACCCCACCTCAACCGGGCATCATTTTGACATCCAATTGATCATATTTGCAATTTCGGGACCAAATTGCAAATACAGGAAATTTGCAGGATTTAAGCCACTTTTAGTAGACCAATCTTTAATTAGTCAGGCTCTGATCATTCATCACAAATTTCATCTCAAATTGATCATTCAAGCTCATACAATCGCATTGACAAGATTCAGGGACTAGAATGCAAAGAAAGCAAAACTGCCAAGCCAACATTACAAAAAATGAACTCGGGTATCGGTACGGGTGTCACCATACAGATACGCATACGATGCCTGTACCGGTACACCACGGCAGGTACCGATACGCCATAACGAACTTACCTAACTTTTCAATCTTTTAATATATGTACCGATACGCTTACATGGGTATAGGTACACGGGTTTGGATTGAAAAAGTGAAATTACAGAGGCTAGAACATGTACCGTTACACCATTACCGTATCGGTATGCCAGGCCAAAAATCACCAAGGCGTGCCGCTACTCTCTTACGCGTATCGATCCCTCAGGCCAGAAAATGCCTAGCCGTACCGATACGGTCCCCCGCGTATCGGTACGCCTGGACCTGTAATGCCACAATTTGTTGGTTTTTCATCTCAAATACATTCTCAAACTATTCCAACATGTTTATAACACCATACCAACATGCCATACATAACACAAGCCAACTAGCAACTTCATTCTCACAGCACAACAAGCATCAAGCATCAAAAGGGAATCTATAGGCACGCTTCCTAATGTCCATTCAAGCAACATGTCAAAAAGGTAAACTAGCATCAAAACAAACTTTAAAGGCCATTTACAACCCAAGAGAAACTAAAAGAAATATGCTCAAACGGGGAGTTCCACAAAACATCTCCCAAAACACAATAGGTACACCATTGCCCTTATTCATTATAGTCTAAACCAAGACATACTTTGGAAACAAGTCTTGCCAATATCCCCTTATTCAGATTTAATTCGCGAATCAACACATTTTCCCCAAAGATCTTATTAAATCATTAAAAATCATCAAAATCATATTAGAAATGCAAAAGGAACGATCAAATGCTTGGGAATTTCAATAAAGAACCATACAATAGAGGAGATCTCGGACCTTACCCCTATTGTGAAGTTTCTCCCTCAATTGATTTGTGAAAAGCTAAGAAATCACAAGATTAATGTGAGATTTTGCAAAAACAATCTTTGTAAAACAATTTGGAACAATAAAATCAAGTTAGAAACCACCTCACCTCTGGAAATTTGATGAAATCTGAGTATTTGGCTGAGGAGAGAATAGAGAGAAAAAGTTGAGAAAAAAATGACGTGATTTTTGTTTAAGAAAAGATAACCACCTTTTTAACAAAATCCACTTTAATTATTAAATAAAGCACATGTTTAAATTAATTAAATTAAGGGAGAAACCTTCAGAAACAAATTGGTAAAATATCTCCTTAAAGATTCTAAGTATTTGACCATTTTCATTTTAATCACTAGAAAATCACAATTTTCAAAACTTTCATTTTGGTCAGTAACCAAAATGTCCACCTTCCAAAACTAATTTTTCAAAATTGGTTCCGCCATTATTAAATATATAATTAATAATGATTTTTAAACATTTTCCATAATATTTCCAACACCGAAAATATACGATCCCAAAACCGACTTGAATCTCTACTCCGGTCCACCAAACCGTCTAATAACCCACTAAACTGCTAAGCCCTAAAACCGGAGCGTTTCAACTCTCCCCCACTTAAGAAATTTCATCCTCAAAATTTACCTGGAGGAAATAGCTGCGAAAACTCGTTCAACATATCTGATTTACTCTCCCACGTGGTTTCCTCAACATCGCGGTGCTTCCACAACACCTTAACCAACTCGATTGTTTTGCCACGAAGCACCATAATGCTGGTACCAAGAATCACTATTGGTTCCTCATCATAAGATAGGTCTGGTCTCAACTCGATCTCTTCCACCGGCATGACATGCGATGGATTTGACCTATACCTCCGCAACACCGAAACGTGGAACACATCATGAATCTTTCCCAACTTCAGAGGTAACCTCAAACGGTATGCAACAGGACCCACACGCTCAATGACCTTGTTTGCTCCAATGAACCTCGGGCTAAGCTTCAAATCCGCATAGGATTTCTGGCGACACTTTGAGAAACACTTTATCACCCACAGCGTACTATATATCCCTACGCTTCAAATCCGCATAGGATTTCTGGCGATCTGCAGCCGCTTTTAAGCGCTCACATATCAACTTTACCTTTTCGATCGTGTCTTTCAAGACATTAGGCATAGACACAAACTTTTCCCCCACTTATGCCCAACACACGGGCGTACGACACTTCCTGCCATACAACGCCTCATAAGGGGCATTTGTATGCTAGCATGATAACTGTTATTGTAAGCAAACTCCACCAGCGGCAACTGCTTCTCCCAAGTTCCCTGGTACTCAATAACACAACACCTTAGCATATCCTCGAGAACCTGAATCACGCGCTCCGGCTGACCTTCCGACTGAGGGTGGTACGAGGTACTGAAACTCAACCGAGTTCCCAAAGCACGATGTAAACTCACCCAAAACCTTGTGGTGAATTGTGAATCCCTATTCGAAACTATAGATTTGGGCACCCCGTGCAAATGCACTATTTCAGAGATGTACAACTCATCCAATCTGTTCAAGGTATACGTAGTATGCACTAGCCCAAAATGAGCACACTTCGTAAACTGATCTACGATCACCCAAATATAATCCTTTTTGGTCAGCATCAAAGGCATCCCAGACACAAAATCCATGGTGATTCTTTCCCACTTTCATTTTGGTATCTTCAACGGTTGCAACAACCTGAAAAAAAAACTGATGCTCAGCATTTACCCGCTGACAAACCATGCACCGAGCTACAAAATCAGCCACATCCCTCTTCAATCCAACCCAATAGTACTCATTCTTCAACCCTCGATACATCTTAGTACTATCAGGATGCATAGCAAAAGGACTATAGTGTGCCTCAGTCAAAATAGTACGCCTCCACTCTTCGTCCTCAGGCACCACTATTCGACCTTTGAAACACAACACCCCATCATCGTTGAAATGAAAATCTATAGGATTTCCATCCCTGATATCTTCCACATGAGATACCAAACTCCCATCACACGGTTGCTTCCCTTTAATCATCTACGACAAGGACGGCTTCACTTGCAACTCAGCCAACAAACCTCCGTCATTCGTCACACTCAACCTAGTAAACATGGCTCTCAACTCCACAGCCGCCTACCTACTCAAAGCATCCGCTACAACATTAGCTTTCCCCGGATGATACTCAATGGTCAGATCATAATCCTTAAGCAACTCCAACCATCTACATTGCCTAAGATTCAACTCCTTCTGTGACATCAGGTATTTCAAGCTCTTATGATCCGTGTAAACCACACATTTCTCACCATACAAATAATGCCTCCAGATATTCAAGGAAAAAACTACTACTGCAAGCTGAAGATCGTGAGTAGGATAGTTACATTCATGCACCTTCAACTGCCTAGATGCATACGCCACTACCTTGCCCTCATGCATCAATATGCAACCAAGCCCAACATATGACGCATCACTATAAACAACAAACTCCTTTCCCGATTCTGGTTGAACCAAAACAAAAGCTCACGCCAAGGCTTCCTTCAACCTTTCAAAAGCTCACTACCTATCTGTTATCCACTCAAACCTAACATTCTTATGTAGCAATTTTAACAGAATTGCCACACTGGAAAACCCTTCCACAAACCTTTGGTAATAACCCGCCAAACTGAGAAAACTCCTGACTTCCGTCACAGACTTGGGCTCCTTCCAACCCATTACAACCTCAACCTTATGCAGATCGACATGAATTCCTTCAGCCGACACAACATGCCCAAGAAACACAACTTCCTTAAGCCAAAACTCACATTTGCTTAACTTAGCATACAAGTCATTCTCCATCAGTTTCTGAAGCACGATTCGTAAATGTCTATCATGATCCTCCTCGGTACGAGAGTACACAAGGATAACATCAACAAACACCACCATAAACTGATCCAAAAACTCATAAAACATATGGTTCTTCATGTCCATAAAATCAACTGGAGCATTGGTCAAACCAAACGGCATTACAAGAAATTCGTAATGCCCGTATCTTGTACAGAAAGCTGTTTTGGGCACATCCACCTCCTTCACCTTTAACTGATAGTACCCCGACCTCAAATCTATCTTCAAAAATATCGAAGCTCCCCTAAACTGATCAAACAGATCATCAATCCGTGGTAAGGGATACTTGTTCTTTATTGTCAACTTATTCAACGACTGATAATATGTACACATCCGCAACGTACCATCTTTCTTCTTAACAAACAACACAAGCGCTCCCCACGGTGAAATACTAGGTCTAACAAAGCCCCAATCCAACAACTCTTGCAACTGCGTCTTCAACTTCTTCAATTCCTTCGGAGCCATGCGGTACAGAGCAATCGATACTGGTACCGTGCCCGCAAAAACCTTGTTTCCAAACTCTACCTCATGGTCAGGTGGCAACCCCAGCAATTCCTCTGTAAAAACACCCAGAAACTCACATACAGTGCGGACATCCTGCACTCTTAACTCCTTTGATCAAAGATTCATAACGTAAGACAATATATGCCTGACATACCAAATCCAACATTTGTCTTGCCTCAAAATCCGAAACAATGGTAGACAAAAACTTGGCATTCTCGCCAACAACCACCACCTCATAATCATCCAACAACCTCAAAGATATCTGCTTGGTCTCAAAATCCACCAGAGCCCGATGTTTGACCAACCAATCTATACCCAAGATCACATCAAAACCATAGAATGGTAGCTCCATCAAGTCTACGGCAAACACATGTCCCTGAACCATCAGCGGACACCTACGATACAACCTCCTAACCATGACTGTCTCTCCAAGAGAACTAGTCACTTTAACTCCCACATTAAGAATTTCAACATATATATCAAGCAACTCAACATGCTCACTCAAAATGTATGAATGAGTAGATCCAGAATCCACCAACGAATACAACGACAGAGACTGAAGCGTAGAAGTACCTACAATCACATAGGTGTCATTGCGACCCTCACAGTGCGCATACACCCTAGCCGGTCTACCTGCCTCAGGCTAGATTGCAATAGTATGAGCCACAGTCCTCTGTCCCCCATCTCGACGTTGAAACGATCTGTGGCCACGACCATGACCCCACTACGGAACAACAACAGGTGCATCACCCTACCCACCTCGAGCCAACAACAGACAATCACACCTCTGGTGGTCGCCCGACCCACAACTCCAACAAGCACTAGCCACCACAAACGCAGGTGCCTGACCCTCCCTGGCCAACCGTGGGCAATCTCGCATCAAATGGTCTCGGGATCCGCAAACCCAGCAAGTGCTATACGAGGCTCTAACCTGGGCACCCTGCCCCTAAACTCCACATCTCACAACACCTCCACCATGCCTCAGCTTCGGGCGAAAGCTACTGTCACAGTGTCTCTTAGCCTAACCACCGCTATAACCCAAATCAGCAACTCTCTTACTCGATCTCAAACCTCATGATCTAGAAGCCAAGCCTAAATTATGCTCCTCATCCTTCGCTCGCGAAACCAACGCATCAAAATTGATATAGTCAGCAACAAGCATGTATGTCTTAACATCCTACACAATCCCATAACAGAAACGATCACATCGAGTATGCTCGTCAGGAACCAAATCAGGTGCATACTGACTCCACCTCATGAACTGCACCTCATACTCCACCACAGATATACTGCCATGCACCAATGCCATAAACTTCCGCTTCCTCTCGTCCTGATATGGGACTCCCAAAACTTTTTTTGGAAAGCTTAACAGAATAACTCCCAGGTCACATAATTCGTCGCCATACCAGATATCGTGGTAGTCCACTATACATAAGCATCACCATACAGTAGGGAAACAACACAGCCAAACTTACGGGCATCGGTGCACCCTATCTAGCCCAATATCATCTTAATACTGGCCAACCAGCTCTCAGAAGACTCAGGTGACAACCCTTAGAAATCAACTCCGCCCAAACTACGAGATGTTCAAGCGACAAACCCTGCCCCTCAACTGGTGGTGCTGGCACACGAACACCCGCAACTGCTGCCTGAAACGCACTGGTCATGGCCTGTATCAGCAGTGCTATATCACCTATCCCTGGCCCAGCTAGCACAAGTGGTACTTGCTCCACTCCCTTAGGTGGATTAGGTGGGGGCGGTGGTAACCCTCCAGGAGGTACAACTTCTCCTTCATCATCCTTTCCAGCAGCAATCGCACTAGATCGCAACTCTCTCCTCACTCCTATCGTGCTAAAATATATCTAAGGCATGATAATCATTTTAAAACAAAATAGTTAGGCCATCCTCAAGCAATGATCCAAGACTTTCATTTCAAACATGAAAACTTTCCAGACTATAATAATAAGGCAATGGGTACCACAAAACATCCCAAACATAGCATACGACCATCAACATTCATATATCAATCACCGTGCATAACAATCAGCGTACATATAACAATCACCGTGCAAATCAAACATGGCAACAACACAACAACCTCCCAAACAAACCAAATCTGGCTCTGATACCACCAAGTATAACCCTCTTGACCCGGTCTAACCGCCAAACCAAATCGAGGAAGCTACATTAGGTTTGCCGCTGAAAACCGAAGAGATTCAACAAAACCTGGTCCATTTTTTTTTCTTTTTATTTTGTCTAGATGCAAATTATTAGTCCTACGTGTACATGCATCACTCAGGTGCAACCCCACCTCATTCGGGCATCATTTTGACATCCAATTGATCACATTTGCAATTTGGAGAATAGGAAATTTATAGGATTTAAGCCACTTTTAATATACCAATCTTTAATTAGTCAGGTTCTGATCATTCATCTAAAATTTCATCTCAAATTGATCATTGAAGCTCATACAATTGCATGGACAAGATTTGGGGACTAGAATGCAAAGTAAGCAAAACTGCCAAGCCAACATTACAAAAAATGGCCCAGGTATCAGTACGGGTATCACCGTACCGATACATATAAGATGCCCATACCGGTACACCACGACAGGTATTGATACGCCATAACGAACTTACCTAACTTTTGAATCTTTTTAATATAACCGGTACGCTTACATGGGTATCGGTACATGGGTTTGGATTGAAAAAGTGAAATTCTAGAGGCTAGAATGTGTTTTGATACACCATTACCCGTATCGGTACGCCAGGCCAAAAATCACCCAGGCATACCGGTATTCCCTTACGCGTACCGATCCCTCAGGCTAGAAAATGCCTAGCCGTACCGATACGGTCCCCCGCGTATCGGTGTGCTTGGACCTATAATGCCACAATTTGCTGGTTTTTCATCTCAAATACATTCTCAAACCATTCCAACATGCTTATAACACCATACCATCATGACATACATAACACAAGCAACATGTCAAAAAGGTAATCTTATAGGCATGCTTCCTAATGTCCATTCAAGCAACATGTCAAAAAGGTAAACCAACATCAAAACAAACTTTAAAGGCCATTTACAACCCAAGAGCAACTAAAGAAAAATGCTTAAACAGGGAGTTCCACAAAACACCTCCCAAAACACAATAGGTACCCCATTGCCCTTATTCATTATAGTCTAAACCAAGACATACTTTGGAAACAAGTCTTGCCAAGTTCCCCTTGCTTCTTGCTGCCTTCCAAGACCTCAATTGTCTGTATTGATGGACAACAAGAGTGTAAGCACACAAGGCTTAGTGAGGAATGCTCAAAACAACCACCATCAATGCATTTAAAACTGTATATTTAACATCATCCTTTAAAATATTATCATGATACCCCTTTTGAAAGCATGCACTTTATATCATTAAAACCATCATAATAAACCATATGCTACATGTATCATTAATCAACAGTAAATCCCATTGCTAACCCTCCACTTAAGCCTTCCCATGCATTACTACCAAACACAAAGCTTAAGAATAAACATGTATAAATCACATTATACAACATAAAACATTTCCATGACACATTAACAATTATATTGGCTTTCAAGTGATCAATAACAAGTCCATTAACAAAAGAGTTCATCGGATACACGGATTCAACAAGTGTTAACCCAACACTTCAAGCCATCTCAACTGAATAGCGATACAATAACAATCCGGTACACTTTGAACCCACAGGGAAAACCCATCCCCTTCATCGGTTAGATGCTTAACCCCACTAACGGGAGTATTCAGTACCGTTAAACCCCTCTACCGTTAGGGTATTGGATAGAGTATTCGGTATACAATATAAACCCCTCAACATCCAAGGTGACTTATTTTACAATGCACTCAATCCTATGGTCGGCCAACTATATCCGATAACAATTTTAAAACCACATCACTTGCCAATATAACTAACCATTTACCATTCACCTCACTATTTTTAACAAGCATTAAACCAAACCATTTTCCAAAGCAACAACCACGCTTTAAACCACAAGTATAAACCATATACTTACAAGGATCACTTACCATGTGCATCCTTCAGCAATTTATGCTTAAAACCAGTATATCGAATACTTTAAAACATGCTTAAATAGTAGGTATCGTGTAAATTAAAATAAGTGCATAAAATCGTCAAACGCTAGCACGACCGAGAAGGAAATCCATTTTATACTTACTTTCGAGTCTAGGTAAGCATTTAAAGCTCTACCATAAGTCTAAAACTCTATTTCAAAACATCAAAATGCTTTAAACCACGTTTTCACTCACTGATACATGAAACTTCAATTCGTCGACGCGCAAACAAGCATCTAAAGTCTCTTACGCCTCTCCAAACACCTCTGGATCAACCTCCCCTATTTTTACCACACAACAATAGAGGATTAATGCATCATAATGCATTCTAAACACAGCAAACACAATCCTTCTCAGATTTCCACCACACCCTCATAATTAACACTCCCAACAACCGAAATCAAGACCAAAGCACTTCGATTCACAACCCAGCCAACATCTATCGACCTAGCATCATTTTCAACACCAAAACACATCTAAAAACAGATCCAAGACAACCTACCACCTCTAGAAATCTAACAACCATAATTTCAACACAAAACCTCAAAACTAACAACCTAAATAAATAAAGCCTCTTATGTTTCAGGATTCCATTGATAAAAATCACTTGTCAACATTTTTAAACATCCAAAATATGAGTCAAATCACCATTACGTACTGGAAATCAGATTCAATTTACGAATCAACACATTTTCCCTAAAGATCTCATTAAATCATTAGAAAATCATCAAAATCAGACTAGAAATGCAAAAGCAAGGATCAAATGCTTGGGAATTTCAATAAAGAACCATACAATAGAGGAGATCTCGGACCTTACCCCTATTGTGAAGTTTCTCCCTCAATTAATTTGTGAAAAGCTAAGAAATCACAAGATTAACGTGAGATTTTGCATAAACAATCTTTGTAAAACAATTTGGAACAATAAAATCAAGTTAGAAACCACCTCACCTCTGGAAATTTGATGAAATCTGAGTGTTTGGCTGAGGAGAGAATAGAGAGAAAAAGTTGAGAGAAAATGATGTGATTTTTGTTTAAGAAAAGATAACCACATTTTTAACAAAATCCACTTTAATTATTAATTAAAGCACTTGTTTAAATTAATTAAATTAAGGGAGAAACCTTCAGAAACAAATTGGTAAAATAACTCCTTAAAGATTCTAAGTATTTGACCCTTTTCATTTTAGTCACTAGAAAATCACAGTTTTCAAAACTTTCATTTTGGTCACTAACCAGAATGTCCACCTTCCAAAACTAATTTTTCAAAATTGATTCCACCATTATTAAATATATAATTAATAATGATTTTTAAACATTTTTCCATAATTTTTCCAACAACAAAATTATACGATCCTGAAACTGACTCGAATATCTACTTTGGTACACCAAACCGTCTAATAACCCACTAAACCGCTAAGCCCTAAAACTGAGGTGTTACAAATTAATTTTAGGTTTAGGTTGTTTGGCTTGGGATTGGGAAGATGTTGAGGCGTGTGTTACAAAGTTATCTCTATTATGCTTTTAGAACGGGGATTGGGAAGATGTTGAGACGTGTGTTACAAAGTTATCTCGATTATGCTTTTAGATCGGGGGTTGAGGATGTTTGGATTTTGAGAGTTTGTGTTGTTAGGGATCCTTTCTTGAGATTTTCTAGATGATGCTAGTAGAGTTTTCTTTTGGTTGTGAAGTTAGGTTCAGTGATGAGACGTACTTTGGTCTGGCTCCCGAATTCTTTTGAGATGTGATGGCGGTCATTAAGAAAATGTAAAAGTGATGGCATCTTCGAGTTCTGAGGTGACAAGATGGATCTTGTCTGATAATCAAGTTAGGCTAATAGGCTTTGTAGCGAAGTGTTTGTCGATAGTCGAGGTAGGTGCAAGATGTTCTGAGGGTACGACTGAGTTGAGTGAGTTCGATCTGAGAGTGTTATTAGTAAGTAAGAATTGTTAAACATGCACAGTACAAAATAGTTATATATATATAAATATGTCATTACATACATACATTTGGGTATGATGCTAGAGGTTTTTATACGTGTACATAGGCATCTATGAGGGCATATAGGTAACCATGCATACATATGTTCACACTTACGGATCACTTTTCAGAGACCGATGAGATTACGATGGAAGTTAGCCTAGCAAGGATAACCCTTAGGATCTTATAGGGTTTGGGAAGTGTTTAAGGTGGATTTTTGGAGGTTGAAGTTGTAATAGATTTGAAGCGACCAAGGTTGGTGATATTAGTATGTGGTTTTTAGGATCAGTTGTTTCCTATTGGAATTCATTGAGAAAAACTTTCTCAGGTTGTCATACCATTAGCGAAGTTGTGACATCTGAGATATCCTATGGTTCGCGACATCACATTAGGCGTGAATGTTCTCAGCTGGTTAGATATGGTTAGGTTCTTGCACCTATTGTCATACCACAGAGAGGCCGTGGACATGGTCAAGGTAATTTTTTACGTAGGGAAGAAAGGTCAGAGGACACTTTCTCAACACATATCGGTTCAACCTGAGGGTGGTGGACCGGCGGGGGTCTACGTTCATTGTGTGCAAATGAATGATACCGATGTGATTGTAGGTATATTTACTTTTCAGTCCATATCATTACTTTCTTTCAAAGACTCTGGTTCTACACATTCATACATCTTGCGCGAATATGCACCTTTGTTTGATATACCTGTAGAAGTGTTAGATGTGGGTATTCATGTGACTAGTTCTTTTAGAGAGACAGTAGTTGCTAGGAGGTTGTTTAGGAGATGTCCTTTGATGGTTCAAGGTCATATGTTTGCAGCTGATTTGATGGAGTTGTCATTTTAATGGTTTTGATGTAATATTGGGGATAGATTGGTTATCTGAGAATAAGGTTGTGGCTAATTTTGAAACCAAGAAAGTTTTGTTGAAACTTGCTGAGAAGTATGAAGTGGTGATTGTGGGCCAAAATGTTAATTTTTATCCAATTTTTTTCAGCTTTGTAAGGGCAGAAGTTGTTAGAATCTGGGGGTCAAGCATACCTAGCCTATGTTATGAACCCAAGTACAAAGGAGATGCAAGCTCAAGATATTCGCACTATTTGTATTTTTTTAGGGTGTTACTGAAAGAGTTGCCTAGATTACCATCGGATATGGAGGTGGAGTTTTGCATCAAGACGTGTGAGAATACAACTCCAGTGTCTATTACATCATATCATATGGCATTGAAAGGGTTGAAGATGCAACTTCTAGAGTTGTTGAACCGTTGTTTCATCCGACCTAGTATGGCACCGTGGAGAGCACCGATGTTGTTTGTAAAAGTGAAGGACGGCACAATGAGAATGTACATTGATTATCGGAAACTAAAGAAGTTGACGATTAAGAATAAGTATCCTTTGCCAAGGATTGATGATTTGTTTGATCGGTTTCAGGGTGCTACATTGTTTTCCAAGATTGATTTGGGATCTGGATATTATCAGTTGAAGGTGATAGATAAAGACGTGTTGAAGACAACTTTTTGCATGAGCTAGAATTACGAGTTCGTAGTGATGCCGTTTGGGCTTGAGAAATGTGCCTGCAGCTTTCATAGACATGATGAATCGGGTATTCCGTGAATTCTTGGATTAGTTCGTGGTAGTGTTCATTGATGGCATTCTTGTGTACTCTTGTTACGAGGAAGATCATGATCGACACTTACGGATTGTGTTGTAATTTTTGTTGGATAGTAAGCTTTATGCCAAGTTGAGAAAGTGTGAGTTTTGGATTAAGCAAGTGTTTTTGCTTGGTTATGTTGTCTCGGCAGAAGGTATTCATGTGAATCCGTAAAAGATTAGGGTGGTTATAAATTGGAATTAACCAAAGTCAGTAACAGAGGTTTGTAGATTCTTGGGGTTAGTAGGGTATTATCGTCGCTACGTGGATGCGTTCTCAAAGATTGCTGCTCCTTTGTCGAAGTTGTTTTAAAAGGATGTATGCTTTGAATGGACGGAGAGTAGACAACAAGTTTTTGATAAGTTGAAGGAAGCTTTGACGCAAGCTTCGATCCTGATTCAAACTGAGCCGGGGAATGAGTCTATAGTGTATAGTGATGCATCCTATGTTGGTTTGGGGTATGTGTTGATGAGAGGGGGTAAAGTTGTGGCTTATGCATCTAGGCAGTTGAAGGTGCACAAGCACAATTATCCTACGCATGATATAGAGCTTGCGGTGGTATTGTTTGCTTTTAAGTTTTGGAGGCATTATCTTTATGGTGATAAGTGTATTATCTACACGGATCACAAGAGATTGAAGTATTTGATTTCACAAAAGGAGTTGAGTCTTAGGCAACGAAGATGGTTGGAGTTGCTCAAAGATTATGATTTGATGATAGAGTATCATCCGGGTAAAGCTAATGTTGTAGCCGATGCCTTGAGTAGGAAGGTTGTAGTAGAGCTGATGGCAATGTTTGCTCCGTTGAGTGTGACGCGTGGTGGTGGTTTGTTGGCCGATTGCAAGTGAAGTCATCATTGTTGCAGCTGATCAAGGAGAAACAACCATACAATGATTCATTGGTACTACATGTTAAAGATATTATGGATGGAAATCAGACAGATTTTCATTTTGATGGTAATTGTGTTTTGTGTTTCAAGAGTCGAGTGGTTGTGCCGAATGATGAGGAGTTAAGGCACACTATTTTGACTGAAGCACATCTGAGTCCATTTGCTATGCATCTAGGAGGTACAAAGATGTATCATGATTTTAAGAAGGGGTATTTCTGAGTTGGTTTAAAGAATGATATAGTGGATTTTGTTGGTCGTTGTATGGTATGCCAGCGTGTTAAGGTTGAGCATCAGTTTCCTTCTGGGTTGTTGCAACTTTTGAAGATTCTAGAATGGAGGTGGGTGAGAATTACCATGGATTTTGTATCTGGATTGCCTTTGATGCCATCAAATAAGAGTTCTGGATGGGTGATTGGGGATAGGTTTATGAAGTGTGTACATTTTTTGGCCGTGCATACAACGTATACTTTGGAGAAGTTGGTGGAGCTGTTGTCGCAAAGATTGTGACGTTGTGTAGAGTACCTAAGTCTGTAGTATCAGATAGGTATTTGTGCTTTACAACAAGGTTTTAGGAGTGTTTGCATAGGGCTTTGGGTACGCGGTTGAATTTCAATACTTCGTATCATCCTCAAACGGATGGTTAGTCTGAACGTGTTATCCAAGTGTTTGAAGATATGTTGCAGTGTTGTATCATTATTTTCAAGGAACGTGGGAGAAGCAGTTACCTTCGGTGGAGTTTGTCTATAACAATGGTTATTAGGCTAGTATTCAAATGGCTCTGTATGAGGCTTTGTATGGTAGGAGGTGTCGCACGCCACTTTGTTGGGTAAAGGCAGGTGAGAGGTATGTTTCCTTGCTTGATGTGTTGAAGGACATGAATTAGAAGGTGAATTTTTTTAGTGAATGGTTGAAGTAGGCTTCAGATCGACAAAAGTCATATGTTGACTTGAAGCGTCGGGAGATATAATTTGCGGTTTGAGAAAAAGCTTTCCTTAAGGTGTCACCTTGGAAGAAGGTAATGAGGTTTGCACATAAAAGCAAGTTGAGTTCGAGGTTCATTGGGCCTTATGAGGTGTTAGAGCGTGTTGGTCCAGTTGCTTATAGATTGAGGTTGCCTGTGGTGTTGGAGAAGATACATGATGTTTTCCACGTATCGATGCTTTAGAGGTATAGATCGGACCTTTCGCATGTGATGCCTGCTGACGAAATTGAGTTGAATCTGAAATTGACTTATGATGAGGAACTGGTGAGAATTCCGGATTCTAACATCAAGGTTCTTTATGGAAAGATTGTTGAGTTGGTAAAGGTGTTATGGCGACATCATAGTGTCGAGAAAGCCACATAGGGAAGTAAGGAGGACATGAAGAAGTAGTTTCCTTAACTTTTTCCAACAGGTAAATTTCAAGGACAAAATTTCTTAAGAGAGTGAGAGTTGCAACGCCTATTGTTTGGGTCTAGGTGTTAGCTAGATTGATTAGACGGTTCAGGGGAACCTGATTAGGCGATTCGAGTTAGTTTCAAAAATTAATTCTTAATAGATAGGTTTTGGCTAAAATAAAATATGGAAAAATATTTGAAAATATTTAATTGGTATTTTAATGGTTTTGGAAAACTCAATTTGAGTGAATAAAATCGGATTTTGGGACATTTTGGTCCGGTGACTAAAATGTAAAGTTTTCAAAACTGTTTTGGTGACTAAATTGTAAAAAGGGTCAAAACTTAGAATCTTTAAGGAGCTAATTTACCAAAGATTTTCATCAGATTTTCCCTTAATTTAGGCTATCTTTAAATGGTTTTTAAAAGGTTATTAATTAAAAATAAAAGAGATTTGATTAAAAGGATTTTAATAACCAATTTTATTTTCTTACGTAACTACTTTTGCTCTCAACTTTCTCTCCACTTTCTCAGCAGCCAAACTATTAATTTTCCTTCAAAATTCTCAGAAATCATTTCTTTTTGAATTCTTTTTGATTTTCTAATTGATTCCTTTGATTTCTACTTCAAATCCTAATTGATTTCTTGAAGATTTCATTCAAAACTTGCCAATTAGGGGAGAAATCAGCAATTAGAGGTGATTGTCATTTCTCTCCTCTAATTAAAGGTTCTTTATTGAAATTCCCAAGTTCTTGATCCTTTATAACTAATTTTTGTTGTGCTTTTATTATTAAATCATGATTGATTGGTAATATTTGAGTTTTGATAAGAAATTTGAGAAATCTTTTTATGAATCTGATTTGTGTTGATTCTAATTGGTTTATATATATTATAAGATGAGTTTTAATGTTATAAGAAGAGATTAATAAAAGGAATCCCGAAACTATGTGAATTGCTAATTTTCTAGGTTGTAAATAGTTGGATTTTGAGGTGTTTTTGGTGATGTAAGGCCACTGGAGGTATAAGGACGTTATATTGCTATTTTTGGATTTTAATTGATGATGTTAAGATATTAAAATCAATAGGTTTTGGCTGGGCTTTGTCTGGATGGAGTTTGGTGGTGATTTCAGTTGTTTTAGAGAAGCGTTTGATGGTTTTTAGTGTGGCAAAGTTGAGGAGATGTGCTGCTGTGT